>CP098284.1:600000-1200000 GCA_023658505.1 Epichloe gansuensis
TAGTCCTAAAGAAGAAGTAATTAGTTAGGTAGTTATAGCTTAGTAAAGGGGCGGAGGTAGACTAGTAGGGCTTTTAATACCTAGTGTTAAATAGTTAAAATTAATCTAATAATAGTTCTAGAATTATAATTCTATAGCTAGCTTACTACTAGCTCTAAACTATATAATCTTATATCTCTCCCTAGCTATTTACTATATCTATATCCTAGCTATTAGTCCTAGCGTATTAGAAGTGCCTTAGCTCTAGCTTCTCCTCTTTACTATATATATTAGCTACTAGTTCTTATACTAATAAGTAGTATTAGAGTTATTTTATACTAAGGAACTATTTAGCTATAGCTCTTACCTTTAGGGAGTAGTTTAGGGCTAGCCTTACCTTCTATATATCTCTAGGCTAGTGTAACTAAAGGTATTAGTAATTATATTTAGGGTAGTTAACTATAATATAATATTAGTCTTTAACTGCTTTACTATAGCTATATAGTAATAAGTTTACCTTAGGAATACCTCTTTAGAAGAGGAACTTATTAAGACTAATCTTTCCTATATATAGTTAAACTATAGTTAAGGAGATATGTTTTTCTAGGCCTATATAAAATCTTTAGATTTCCTTTAGGTTATAAGTTAGTAGTTAGTTCTTAGTTAGTTCTCTTATAAGCCTATATTACCCTAGGCACTCCTTGCTATACTATTTATCCTAATATTATCTCTATTCCTTATATAGTTCTACTACTAGCTTATTACTCCTAGGAAAGGTCTTTATTTATAATATAATACTATCTATACTAAGTTAGTAGTAGCTTAGATTATTATAGCTATTTTACTCTTTATAATTCTCTCTTTAAACTTCTATTTTATCTTATTTAGGTATAGATTTAGGGAGGGATATAAGTCTTAACCTTTAGTTAGGTAATAGGTATAGCCTTAAATATACTAGCTATAATTTAGAGGTAGGTTAATTAGTCTATTATAAAACTTTTAACTACTTTTCTTAGTTTTCTACCTTTCTTAGTTAGGGTATAGTAAGTGCTTACCCTATAGGTAAGGATAGGCTAGACTACCTATATATATAGGAGTTAGGTATCTCTAAAGCTATAACCCTAGGCTAATACTACTAGTAAGAAAAGTATAAGCTATTACTAGGCTAGTTTACCTTTTAGGATATTCTTATAAGCACTCTAATTAAGTTTCTTATTAACCTAAACTCTAAGGAACTTATATAACTCTATAAGCATTATCTTTTCTATACTAAGTTAAACCCTAGCCTATAGGGGTTAGTATACTTTACTAAAGTATATAAGTTTAGTCTTTACTAAATTAAACTTTACTCTTACTTTTTTACCTATTTTTTATATACTTTTATATAGCTTTAAGCCTTTTCTAGGTTTATATAGTGTTTTTCTAAATACTACTATATTTATATTATTTATAAATCCTATTATTACTATACTTAGGATAGCTTAGAGGTATATATAGAGCTTTACTAAGTAAAGTAAGAAGAGAATTAGTAAGAGAGGTAAGCCTTATAGGGTTCTTACCTTTATCTAGAAGGGTCTTAAGAGTTTACTATTAAAGCTAAGCTAGCTTATTCTATATATAAGGAAGCTATATATTATAGCTATTAGCTAGTATAGTATACCTATTTAGATTAAAATATAGATTAGGTATAAGTAGCTAACTCTATTAAAAGCTAATAAGATATTTATTTACACTAGTAAGGTAATACTACCTTTACCCTAGGCCTCTCTTACGTATTTTATAAGGACTCTAATTATAGTTTTTATTAACCTATTTACTCTATTTCCTATTTATAGCTTAGGAGAAGGCCCTTAGCCTTAGTAAAGGCTATAAGCTACCTTATAATTACTACTTCTATAATCTTTCTTACTATATTTAGTAATAAGATAGGTCTTTATATATTAGCCTTTCTTATCTCCTTAGTAGTTTTTCTTAGTTTCCTAATTACTACTACTTATATAGTTTAGAACTAGGCTAGGAAATATCTTACTTTAAGAATAGTATTTAATAAGTATACTATAGCTTCTTTAGCTAGCTTATTATAGGCCTTAATAAGGCTTACTAGGAGTTTATTATCTTTAGGGCTTTCTAGCTAGCTATATCTAATAGGATATTTCTAATATCCTTTACTTTAAACTATTCTTTATCTAGGACTAGTGTATTATCTAGCTCTAGGAAAGAGAGATCTAGGATATAAAAGAGATTTACTATAGGTTTAGGGAAGAACCTTTATATAAGTATACTTACCTTATCCTTATAAGTAATAGCTAGGTTAGGGTTATTATTAGTTCTTTCTAGATCTAGGAGTCTAGGAAGCTCTAGGGGGCCTAGCTCTAGAGCTAGGCCTATCTCTCTAGTCTTTAAACTCCTTTATCCTTTTCCTATATATTAGCTTTTTATAAGGCTTCTCTTTATATATTTCTTTTCTCTTCCCTAACTATCTATTCCTAGTTATTATTTACCTTAGAGAAGGCTTACTAGTTTACTTTAGTCTTTTAGTGCCTTTATTATCTCTTAGCTTATTTAGCTTTAGTAATTACCTCTTTTATTTTTCTTAACTACTATACCTCTAGGCTAAGGAGTCCTTAGCGCTTCTATAAGGCTATTAATTCTATTATTTACTATAGGTTTATAATAAGCTATATTATATATATATTAATTCCTTCCTTATCTTATAGGTCTAGTATATTTTTTACTTAGAGTTATACCGCTACTTTTACCTTTACCTATAGTTTATTTATTAAGGTCTAGGTATATTTAAGGGTAGGTAAGGTACTTTCTTACTCCTTAGTAAAGATACTAATTAGCTATAGGATATAGTTAGAACCTATAAGGTTTTCTATATTATTATAGTAGACTTAGATATCTAGAGTTACCTATACTAAATCTATAGTGCTATCTCTATTCTCTTTATATTATCTTATAGGTTTCTCTTAGGGCATTACTAGACTAAGCCTTTACTAGCTTATAAGGTTTAGTAGTTCCTTTACTTCTCTAGTTATTCTATCTAGGCTATTCTAAAGAGAGTATTTTTAGTTAAAGTCTTTTATAAAAACGCTTTAGCTATAGGGCTTTTCTATATTAATAGTGTAAATAGGTATATTCTAGTTATCTATATATCCTTCTAAGTAAAGGAGTAGATATTTATACATTTTATTTTTACTAGTAACTAGTTAGGTTCTCCCTAGGCTATCTATAACCCTATATTATACTTCTTCTTTATATATACTATATTCTATCCTTTATAATATACTAGTTAGAATTAGGTAAGGCCTAGTGCTAGGGGCTATAGGTATCTTATATATTCCTACTCTTAAATTACTATTATATTTATATTAGTTTAGTACTAAAGCGCTATATATATTAAGCTATCCTTCTTATTTATATTCTAAAAAGAACTTATAATATTACTATATTAATTAAGGGGTAATAGATCTTTACTATCTTATACTAGTTCTATTCTAGCCCTATTCTAAGATATATACTATATAATACTCCTTACCCTAGGCTATTTAGCGCTTCTCTTTATATTTATAGGGTATTCCTGTTTTTACTTATTATAATAATAGGTTTTATAGCTATACTAGTTCTTTTATAGAGTAGTATTAGGCTTTTATCTAGGGAGTTACTAGTAAATTATAATAATTACTCTAGGTAGCTTACTTTTACTATATTTTACTTCTCTTTTAGGATAGGATAGTCCCTTAACTATACTATATATAAGCTAGAGTATAAGATATAGTTTTCCTTTAGTTATTTACTAATTATTAGGTATAATATTTCTTTTTCTTTATATTAGCTAGCTTTATACTTACTATACCTTAGGGCTACCTTATAGAACTTTATAATATAGCTAGTTTAGAAGTAATTATAGTATTATTAGGGTTATAAGGTTTTATTATATAGTTTAGTTTAGAATAGCTTTACTTTAAAGACTATTCTATCTTAGTATATCTTATTAGTATCTTTTACTTTTACTAGTCCTAGGATTAGGTAATATACTATGTATTTTCTACTTAGGGGTGCCTTATAGTTACCTTAATTATATTTACTTTCTTTGCTTTTCTAATCTTAGCTACTAGGTTTTTAATAAATATATATTTTATTAGGAATCCCTTAACTATAATACTAAGTATATAGTAATAAAGGGCTACTTCTAGTCTAAATGCTTTTATAATCTATTTTTAGTCTTCCCTATATTAGGTAGCGCTTCCTTTAAAGGTAATAATTATATCTTTACTAAGAAGTCTTCTAGTTACTATAGCTATAGTTTAGCTAGTAATCCTATTTACTACTATTATTATATCTTTAGTGCCTTAAGATTAAAGTATTTCCTAGATTATATTACCTTTAATAAGTACTTCTCTATATTATTTACCTAGGACCTATAGGGAGGGGGTTTTATTATTTAGCCTTCTTAGTACTAGTCTAGTCGTAATGCTTACCTAGGTTAGTGTATTAGTTTCTTTTACTTCTTTCTTAATAGCCTTCTTAAGGGTTACTTTAAGGGCTTCTTAAGTAATATAAATATTATTATTATTATTACTTATAGCTCTTATTTTAGCGTAGGCACGGTTCGCTGCCTAGCGGGCTGTAGCCTTTATAATACTCTAAACTTATAAGACTTAATTACTAGGGATAAGGCTAGTAATCTTATTATAGAATTTTGTATTATCTAAATGCTTAAATTATATCTAATCTATTATTAGGTTATCCTTATGTCTATAGGTATTAAATTACCCTATTCCTATGTTTAGGTAGTGGTAGCTCTATGCTAGCCTCCTTTCTCTAGTATTAATTACTATTAGCATCTTACTCTTATACCTACCTCTAGCTTTATTATAATGCAATATTATAGGAGGGGTAAACAAAGGTAAGGAATTTAAATATTAATGTGGTTTGTATTTTAGAGGCGATTCCGGACCTTTAGATCGGTGCGGAAAAAGTATCAAAGGTTTTGGGAAGGCTATTATAGTAAGAGCCTTAATGCTTTTATATAGATAATATAACTAAATTCCTTAAAGATAAGTTTAAATCCTTCTATTAGAAAGAGAGAATTATCTTTTAAAATAGCGCTCTATACATTCCTATACATTAGGGAATTATTAAATAGGCAGGTTAAACCCTTATAGAGATAGTAAGAGCCTTAACGATTAGGGCTAAACTCCCTAAATTACTATAGCCTTATATAATAAAGTATGTAGCTAAAGTTACTAACCTATTACTAACCTATAGCAATAAGGATAATTAGTTACCTTAATAAGCTCTATTTAATATCTGTTGGTATCACAGGTGCCTGACGTCAGGATCGTAGCCTAGGGAATAGGAATTATTTTTCTATTCTAGGCGTTGTAATCAATTAGTCATAAGTATGTGTAGAAGAGAGGAAAAGAGAGGCTTTTTCGGATTATAAGAAGTAGCCACAAATACGGTGCGTTTTATAGGTTATATAACTTATAGGTCCTTGCCTAACTAGAGGGGGTAGTCTAATGAGTTATATGTGAGGCTACCTCTCGCGGGCGCGCGTTACGCGCCCGCCCTTATAGCCTAACCTTTTACTAGGTAATTACGGCTGCGTGCTATAATTAATATTATACTTATTCTAATATTAGAACCTCTTTCTTTTTAATATAATTATTAACATATAATATTAATCTAAGAAGGGAAGATATAAGGGATTAAATAAATATATTATATAAATAAAAGAACTAATAAAAGAAATAATAATAAAAGTCCCCTTTCCTTCCCCTACGCGCCGCTAGCTTTAGATAACTAGCTTCTCTAATCGCTTATTCTTCTTCCTTATAGAAGGCTACCTCTACCTTCTGCCCTTACCTATGCCCCTTTATTTAACTAGTGTAATGTAATATTGGATTACGTTGCAAGGGAAGGTTACCTATAATCCCTTCCTATCTAAAGGCATAATATTAGATTATCCCTCCCTATAGCCCTTTATTTAACTATAATATAATATTAGATTATATTCCTAGGGAAGATTACCTATAATCCTTCCCCTTCTAAAGGTATAATATTAGATTATACCTTCCTATACCCTCTTATACTCCCTTCTCTTCCCTCTCCTTACTATAGAGACTTAGAAGGAGCGCCCCTTCTAAGGCTATAATTCTATGCTCCTTCTAAAGCTATAATTCCACTACCTTTAATCCCTTAGCCTACGCCCTATATAACCCCTTAGCCTACGCCCTACGTAACTATGCTATACTTAGGGCAGCTTACCTAGTGCCTTTAGCGCTAGTTTTAGCGTAGGCTTAGGCATAGGCTTTAGGGCTTTAGTCCCTTACCTCTTTATAAGTAATGCTAGGTCTAGGTAGCTTATCCCTCTATCTAGATTATTACTATATTACCTATAATAAACCTCTCTAGAGCTTTATTAGGTATTACCTTTATAAACGTATTAGCTAGGTTATCTTTACTATTAATCTATCTAATCTTATAGAGTTTATAGCGTTTATATAATTACTAAAGGGCTATAATATTAATTATAAGCTACTTCTTCTTTATAGTCCTAAGCTTAATAAGGTATTTATATAATAAGTATAAATCTATATAGACTATAATTAGGATTTCTAGGAGGTTTAATTAATCTATAATAATCTTTAATATTATTATAATTACATAAGCTATGTTAAGGCCTACTACTATTCTATAAACCTCTAAAGTAAGCACACTTCTTATAACTCTCTTGCTCTTTATTAAGCTATAGTGTATAATATTACCTTATAGTGTAAATATACTATCCTTATACTCCTTATTAGCTAGGATAAGTATATAGCCTAGTTATAAGGTAAGGTCTTTATTATTAGCGAATAATCTATTAATAAATGTAAATAGCTTTGCTTTTTAAGATTAAGGGTATAAAGATTAATCCTTAATCTAGGTAGTCTATTTACTACTTAATATAATAATTAAGTTCCTTAATATTCTTAGTTATTAGTTCTTAATATTATATAGTAACTAATAGATTAAAACTTACCTTAGGTTAGCAGATTAAAGTAATATAGGCATTATAGGCCCTTTACTTAATGTACTTCTTCTCTAGCTCTTCTAGTGGGATTAACTATAGCTTATTACTTTACCCTTTTACTATATCTTAATAGTATTATTAGTTAGTTAAATAATTCTACCGTTAAATATAAGGGGTTATTAGGCTTAATAAACTGCTTTGGTTTTATAGCGAATTTAGCGGTAGCTAGTTAATCTTCTTCTTATTAGGAGAACCCTTTATCTAATAGGCTAAGGGTATTATTAGTCTATATTCCTACGTATCTAAATTAAGGGCTTTTAGTAGATATTACTAGTAAGCATGGATTATAGCTTAATATTATTATCTAGAGGTTTTTCTATAGTGCTTATAGTAAGTTACTGTCAAGGCTTTTGGCTTGGGAGTGAATAACAGAGTGATGGTTAGATTAAAGTGTCGTAGCTATTAAACTGCTAGCTAGGGTAGGTGCTTAAAAGTTTTAATCTCTAGCCCTTTCCCTTTATTTATAGGAAAGCCCCTTTAAATAGCCCGTAGCTCTTATATAACTAGCCTATAGCTAGCCCTTAGCTCTATGCCCTACTAGGTTTTACCCTTATTAATACTATTACTACCCTTATAAATACTATTGCTATTCTACTCCTAATATAATACCCTCTCTTACTATAATTATCCTTAATTATATTAAGGTGCTATCTTAGGGTTAGGTTATAGCGTAAGAGTTCCTTTATTACTACTTACTATAGTGATTTTTATAAAGCAATATAGTAATATTAATAATATTAGGCTATATTAGCCTTTTTATAGTAATTGCTTACTAATAGAAGCTAGGTTATAGTTACTCCTTAACTTCCTCTCTATAGGTTATTCTTCCTAAGAGATTCTTCTTAACTAGACTAGTTAGCGTGATTTTTAATTAGCCTAACTCTATAGGGCATAGATTACCTTACTTCTTCTATTTTTCTTTAAGCTTATAGTAGTAGCTTAATAAATTTATAGTAAGCTTATAGTAATAACTTATAAATTATAGTAATCTCTATAAACACACTAGTTATAATATATAGAAGATTCTAGTTATAGTAGCTTAGATTAATCTAAGGCACTAAAATTCCTATAAGAAGAGGTAATTTCCTTTTTCTTTTCTCTCTTTTCTTTCTTTTCTTTAAGCCTCTTATTAACTTATAAGTCCCTTACTAATATAATAGCTATTATAATACTACTATTATATAATATTAACTACCAACTGCGCACTGGGAAGATCGGTCTTAACAAGTTCCTCTTCCGGAGAGGCGTTCCCAGGGTGAACTCGCCACTATGCAGCTGTGGCAGAGCAGTTAAGGACTAATATTATATTATAGTGAACTGCCCTAAATATAACTACTAACGCCCCTAAACGCGCTAGCCTAGAGACGCATAGGAGGTAAGGCTAGCCCTAAACTACCCCTAAAGGTAAGAGCAATAGCTAAATGGTTCCTTAGTATAAAATAACTCTAATACTACTTATTAGCATAAGAACTAGTAGCTAATATACGTAGTAGAGAGGAGGAGCTAGAGCTAGGGTGCTTCTAGCGCGCTAGGACTAATAACTAAGATACGGACATAGTAGATAACTAGGGAAAGATATAAGATTATATGGTTTAAAGCTAGCGGCAGGCTAGCTAAAGAATTACATTTCTAGAACTATTATTAGATTAATTTTAAATATATAACGCTAGGTATTATAAGCCCTACTAGTCTGCCTCTGCCCCTTTACTAAGCTATACTTACCTAACTAATTACTCCTCCTCTAGGACTAGAATTACCCTCTCTATTACCTTAGCCCGCCCCTTAGCGGGCAGGGCTATAGCTAGGAGACGGTTTATCTCCGTAGCGTAAGCGTCTAGGCGCCGTAGCTAAAAGATAACCTTATTATATTACTCCTACTAGCGCTAGACTAGCCTAGGCCTATAGCTAAGGCGCTGCGCTTCTTCTTACTTTAATTACTAGCATAGAGCTTCTTTACGCAATCCTAATAGTTATCTAGGACCTATAGAACTATTAGACCTAGACTAGACTTAATATTAAACTAGAATAGTAGTACTTACACTACCCCTAGTGACTATAGCTACCTAAACTTCCACTAGCTACTAGTGCTTATTCTATTAATCACTTAAGTTAGGCTAAGAGCGAATTAGCACTAGATCTAGCCTAGAATAGAGGCGCTAACTACCTTTAAATATCTATAGTTACAGACCTAATAGTTAAAATAGGCATTAGTAGCTAGCCCTATACAAAACAGTTAGCCTTGCTTCTAAGCTAGGATAGATCTAACTTACTAGTAATATTATAGCACTAGTGCCTAGGGTAGTTAATTAATTAAGATTTATAAGAGATGTATTAGATCCTATAGGATCCCCTAACTATAGCAAATTAGCATTAGAATAAAGGCAAGCTAGGGCTAGAGGGGTTATACCTTTAAATCCTTAGCTATAGCCTGCTTAAGCTACTTCTTAGTTAAAGACTTTTAAGGATATCACTTATTTTTAGAGTTTTCCTAGGTAGATTAGAGCTAGATAAGCATAGAACGCAAGAGTACTCACAGTAGCTAGCGCTATCTTATTAGATAACCTAATAGATCTATAGCAATGTTAGTAATTAGGCTAACACTAGCCTAGGAGCGCCTTAGGTAGCCCTAAGGAAGAAAAGAACCTATAGGAAGTTTAATAAAAAAGAGGAAAAAGGAAGACCCTCTAGGGGAGGAACCCTTCTTATACTTATATAGGGAGGGAGGGGCTAAATTATAGATATTAATAAAGAAAGAAGAATATAAGATAAGAATCTAGTTAGTTAATGCCTAAGAGACCTAGGCCTAGAAATGGCTAGGAATTAAACTAAACCTATACCCCTACTATAGAAGACAAATAATATTAGGTGCTCTAACTTCCTAGACTAATAAGCTAGACCTAGGCTAGAGAAGGCTAAAAAGTAAGGCTATAGAAGAGCTAGCTAAAAAGTAAAAGAGAAGTGAATCACTACTATAAAACCAAATCTAGCATGCTATAAGATAGTATAATAAGCCTAGAGCAGTGCTAGAGCAGACCTAGGATAGAGCTAGGTAGGGCCTAGAACCTAGGATTTTCCTTTTTCCTTTTTCTTTCTTTTCTTATTAGGATAAGGCTAGCGTAAGCTAGTAATAAACACCTATAATAGGCTACACATAACGTAACGCAGGCCTGGTGCAGGGTTGGCGTTGGCCTAAACATAGATGTAAGGGTTTTTCTTCCTATTTAAGGGTTTTCCTTTGACGAAGCAGCAGGAGTACTAGTACTAGCCCTACATAGAGCTAGCTAGCGTAAATAATATATATATATAATATTAACTACTAACTATTATAGCTTAAGCTATTATATCCTATATTATTACTATTAAAGATCTTATTATTAAGCTATCCTATAAGGGAAGAACCTTATAATTATTAAAGACTATATAAGTTTATTACATTTATATTACCTTTTATTACTAACTTAGAGCTAGTTTAATAAAAATTCTATATATATATTATACCTAGTGATTAGCTATTTAGAATATAGCTCTAAGGGATAATAATAAAGATAAATAGCCTTAGTATATTACTAAGGAAAGCTTACTTTAACTAAATATAGTTACTTCTCTAGTATAAACTTACTACTATCTTACTACTATTATTACTAATATTTAGCTACTTATAGGTAATTCTCTAAAATACTACTATTATGCTTAAAATAATAAGACTTATATTAGGGTAAGTTAAGCCTTAAGGGATTTCCTCTTAATTATTACTAACTCCTTACTAATATTCTATTTAAATTATAAAGCTATATAAATAGCTTTAGAATATACTCTATAATCTTCTAGAACTATACTATATTAGTAAAGTAAGTTTCCCTTAATTTACTACTTTAATACTACTAATATATTACTAGGAGTTTATATAAGCTAAGAAGAAACTTTATAATACTTTTTAGCCTTAAAAATACTAATAAACATAGGTAAGCTTATTATATATATCTTATAGCTAAGGCTTCTTAAGAGGTAAAGTGTAATAAATATACTACTTTCTTATAGCTAATTAATATTATTCATCTAGAAACCTAGATTAAAATTACTAATTATCTTTAATTTATAGCTACTTATAGCCCTATAGTTAGTGCTATTAGCTTTACTACTTATTCTTTACTAACTTACTACTAGTTTACTATTACTTAAGCTACTCTCCTTATATTTATTAGACCTTTAGAACTCCCTAAGGAATTATAAGTTTAAGCCTTTAGTAATAATAAGTCTAAGGCTAATAAAGTTAGAAATATGACTAAAAATGCATCTAAATATATCTTTAAAGTCTAGCTATTAGATAGCTATAAGTTTATACTAAGTTTTTGCTTTAAATATAAGGTTTATTTAGTAGTCTAAATTATTATTAAGTAAATTATTTCCTAATTAAATCGCTATAATCTAATAATTATTTTTAAGTTATAATTAAGAGTTAATTAAGTAGCTAGAAAGTTAAGATTTAGCTACTTAGTTACTACTTAGAATCTTTAATAACCTCTTTTATTATAAAGTCTCTCTATAGCACTTATTGTTGGAACAAGCATGATATCAATCGCGGCACGCAGCCGCAATTACCCGGCAAAAGGTCGGGCCGCGAGGGCGCGCGCGTAACGCGCGCCCGCAAGAGGTAGCCCTACATATAACTTATTAGCCCGCCCCTCTGATTAGGCAAGGACCCACAAGTTATGTGACCCACAAAACACACCACATTTATAGCCACTTCTTATAATCCGGAAAAGCCTCTCTTTTCCTCCCTTATACATATACTTATAACTAATTAATTATAATGCCTAGAATAGAAGATAAATTCCTATTCCCTAGGCTATAATCCTAACGTTAGGCACCTATGATACTAACACTAATTAGTGGTTAACTTTATAGATAATCACATAGTTTTTCCTAACCATAGATTAGCAAGGTTAATTAGAAGAGATAGCTACACTATAAACCTGCCCTATAAAATAGGAGGGCTGCTAAAAGCATGTATAGTTATGCTAAGGAAGTCTAAGCACTCTCTTATAATAAGAAAGGAGCCTTATAACTCCTAAGATCTAATCCTAAGACCTTATAAAGACTTTAAAGCTATTAAAGGATTAAGGCCTAGTTAGTAACTAGTCTAACCTATCTTTAATTACTTAGTTAGTGCATTCTACCACATACCTAACCCTTAGAAGGTATTCTCTTATAATAAGAAAGGAACTTATTACTCCTAAGATCTAATCCTAAGAACCCCTAAGGGATAAAGATAATAGCTATGCTTGCAATCCTTTAACCTACTACATAACTAATACTACACCTCTATTCTAACCTCCTATAATAGAGATAAGAAAGTTAAAAGCTCCTTAGCAAGGAGAACTATTAAAAGCCTCTATCTTTAGCCCTAACTTTAGCAATGCTAAAGAAGGCACTAAAGTTAAAAGAGACTAAAAAGGCAAAGGTTTATAACTTAATAACCCTCTCCTAAGACACATTCCCTAGAGATATAAGACTTTATTATATCTAAGATATTAAAGACAGCGAAATTGTTTAATCTTAATAAATAAGGTAATAACCCTAAGGCTATTATAGCCTATATTCTCTTTAAGATAGTGGTATACTAGTCTAAGAGCCTTATTGCTAGAAGCCTTTTTACTAACTTTATTAAAGACTTTTATAGATAGATAAGAGAGGTATTTATAATTATAGACTAAGTAATTACTAAGTATCTATATAATTTCCTTCTCTTCTAAGGCATGTATATAGATATAATAGCCTATAGGAAGATTACGGTAATGCTTAAGGAAGTTACTACCCGCAAGGAATTTTAAGATTAGTAAGAAGAAGAGATATAGGAAGCTATAAGGAAGTATATACCCTTCTAAAAACACATTAAAGACTAAGACTTCCTTAATAACCTCCTTCCAATCCTCTAATTAGGCTAAGATTACAACATTATTAATAGAGCAATCTAGGAATCCTATAATCTCACTAACAACATTCCCTAAGTCTAACCCTATTAGCTAATTACATAATAATCCTTAGGAAAGCCCTTATTAAAGATATCCCCTATTAAGATAAGAAATCCCTCCTCCTACACCTCTAAGAGTATTTTTTCCTTCTAGACCTACACTAAAGCAAATAATTAATCTTGTAAAGCTTTATATAAGTAATATTTAATATAGCGTAAATAACTATAAGGTCCTTAACTTAAAGTTAATAATCTTCTAAGGGAAATACAAGATACTAGGCATTAAACCCTATAAGGCTAGGTATGCCCTTAAGGCTATACTTAAAGGAAAGCTTTAATATACTACTATAAGCATTTATATAAGCTAGAGATCCTTAAGACCTTAAGACTCTTATTAACTATATTAAGAGAAGATTTAAGACTAATAATATAAAGCAAAGGTATTTCCTTAAGTAATAGAACACTAAGCTATGCTAGATTATATAAGAAAACCTAGATAAGCTAAAGATTAATTGCTTTAAAGAACTTATAATAAAGCTTATAAACCTTTAATAAGCAGTCCTAGATATTACTTAATCTAAAAGGGCACTCTAGAATTAATTAATCTCTGCCTATTATAGTATACCTAAGTGTAGAACTTACCTTATTAACCCTCCTGCTAACCTCTAGCTATTCTATGAATGTATAAGGATGTTAATAAGAATAACTATAGAGAAATTAGATAAGAAGCATTAATTCCTATTAACGCCTAATATAAGAGAGTAGTATTAGACTAACCGTAAGTATAATAGGTATAGTAAAGAAGCCTATTATAGATAATTATAATTATAAGGCAATAAAGGCGCTCTATATACAAAGAAATATTATATATATAGTAAGGAAGGCTATTAGTTAACTAAACACTCTAAAGAGGAATATAAGAAGGCGTATTAACGCTTTAAGAACCACTACCTTATAGAGCTAATAACCCCTTCCTATAACGCTTTCCTTACCTAGTATAAAGGCAAAGAGAATAACACTACTTCTTCTAAAGAAGATAAGATTTTTACCTATATAATAGAACTTAGATTTAAAGAAGAAAGCAATAAAGGAGAGATACTAATAAGCTTCTTTATATAAGGCATAACAATTAACAGCCGTATAACTATAGAGATCCTTACAAATTAAGCAGCTACGCACGCCCTTATAAAGGAGGATCTATTTAATCTCTAATAACTAAAGGAAGCCCTAACTGCCTTCCTTCTTTAAGATTATTACTCTTTAGGTGTGTTCTAAGGCATTATCCCTAATACTAGGGCTATAGGTTACTTATTAGCAGGGCACCCCTAATTCCTTACCCTATAATAGTTAATCCCTAAGATCTAGCTTAATAAATCTAGAGCTAGGAGGCAATAATTTAATTCAGAAGCGGCAAGCTAATCCCCTTAATTAGATTAATTAATATGCCTACTCCCTTTAGCATTATCCTATTCTACGTAATGCCTATAAACACTCCTTCTTACTATGTTTAGCAGATATAGACTGCCTAAAGATTAACTTCTATATATCTTAGAATATCCTTTAATAAGGTGATATTAAGGTCCCTATTATCCGTAAATAGGGGCATCCTTAGATGCTTCTGTAAAAGGAAAAATTAATTGCCTAGAGTTATCTAACCGAGATAGAATTACGGCGCTTATATTACTAATTTAGTTACCCTTCTATTTGCTGACTTTATAATGTGCTTTCTAAATCAGGCTATAAGGTAAATTTCAAAACCATTAGACAATTAATAAAGATCTGCCACTAATGCCAATTAAATGCAGATAATTCACATCGCTTTAAATTTACCCTAAAGGATAAATATAACTTTAACTATAAAGTAATTATAGATATTATATATCTAGATAGCAATCGCCCTATTCTCCACGCTATTAATATGGCTACCGCGTTTAACGCAGCTAGGTTCCTAAAGGATATTATAGTAAAGGCAATATAGGAAGCTCTTTGCCTCTGCTAGATTAATACCTACTAGGGTCCTCTAGATTAGATTATAACTAATGCTAGCATAACGTTTAGAAGCGAAGAATTCCGCTAATTTATAGCTTTAATATTAATCTTAATTAAAGAAGTCCTTATTAAAGCATACTATAGCATTAGCAAGGTTAAGAGATATCACAGGCCGCTCTAAAGAGCCTATAATATTATCTAACGCAAATGCCTATTAATACCTAAAGCTATAGCCCTGTAAATAGCTATAAAAGCCCTTAATAATACTATAGGCCTAAATAGCATTATTCTAACCCTTCTTATCTTTAGCGCCTACCCTTAAATAATTAATAATTCTCCTCCCTTACCTAATATTAAGCAATAAGCTCTTATAGTATAGAAGGTAATAAAGGAGATTAAGAGGTTACACACGCTCTATAAGGTTAAGGAAGCCCTTGCTATAAGGAATAGCCCTAACACCTTACTAACCCTTAACCTCTTGCTTATATTGCTAGTTCTTATCTAGTAAGAGTATAAAGAATAGTAAGGCCTATATAAGCTCCTTATAATAGATAGAGAGAGCTATACCCTTAATCTTCTATAAGGTCCTAAGGTCTTTAGGTTAACCTCTATTAAGCCCTATAATAAAGACTTAAGTAAGGAAAGGCTATTACTAGTAAGAGGTAATAACCTAGAGGTAATTAAAGGGAAGAGTAAGAGGTATAAATTAATAATATAGTGCCTCTAGCCCCTCTAAAAAGAAGGCTAGGAAGACTATAAAAGAACCCTCCTATAATTATTAATTTAGCAGATAATCTTAAGGTATTTATCTTAAGCAAGGAGGAGGTAAATCTTAAGCTTGCGATCTAATTACGTAAGAATAGCATAATCACAACTCCTAGCGAACCTTTTAAGCTCTTAATAAAGGCTAAGATTAATACCCTAATTAGTAGAGGCATGTTTAAATTCATCGCTTTTAATCTAAAGAAGCACTAAGGGATTTAAATCTTTAATTCCCGTATTATTAACAAAGTTAAAGGAAGAATAAGCTAGCTATATAAGAAATCAAGGCTTGTAATCTAAGGCTTTAGCAACAAAGCAAAGCAAGTAATCCTTACGTAAGCCCTAATAATCCAAAGGGTAAGCTAATAATTAATCCTTGTAATTGCCCTTTCTCTTCTTATAAAAGGATTTCTCCTTTAGATTTAAGATATCACGCAGGCGTATGTATAATTAGAAACGCCGCTAAATTATATAATCCTTGCCTAACTCCCTATCTAAATTTGTAATTAGCACCCTAAAGGAATGATTATAAGAGTTATTAAGCCCCTTTACGGAATTGCAAAGGCTAGCACACACTAGTGAGTGACTTACTATAAGCACTATAGAGAAAAGCTCTAGATAATAACATTAAGCTACGATCTATGCTTGCTGGTTATATCTGCTAAAAGCCCTTAATTTAGATGCGTGGGAATGCAAACTAATAATACCCTTAGCCTATTAGACAAAGGATTCTCCTAATAGGAAGAAGATTAACTAGCTACCGCTAAATTCGCTGTAAAACTAAAGTAGTTTATTAAGCCTAATAACCCCTTGTATTTAACAGTGGAATTATTTAACTAACTAATAATACTATTAAAATACGGTAAAAAGGGTAAAGTAATAAGCTATAGTTAATCCCGCTAGAAAAGCTAGAAAAGAAGTACGTGGAATAAAGGGCCTGTAGTGCTTATATTGCTTTAATCTGCTAACCTAAGGCAAGCTTTAATCTATTGGTTACCGTATAATATTAAGAACTAATAACTAAGAATGTTAAGGAACTTAATCGCTATATTAAGTAGCAAATAGACTACCTAGATTAAGGATTAATCTTTATACCCCTTAACCTTAAAAGAGTAAAGCTATTTACATTTATTAATAGATTATTCGCTAATAATAAAGACCTTACCTTATAACTAGGCTACGTTCTTATCCTAGCTAATAAGGAGTATAAAGATAGCAAGTTTACACTATAAGGCAATATTATACACTATAGCTTAATAAAGAGTAAGAGAGTTATAAGAAGTATGCTTACTTTAAAGGTTTACGGAATAGTAGTAGGCGTTAATATAGCTTACGTAATTATAATAACATTAAAGATTATCACGGATTAATTAAACCTCCTAGAAATCCTAATTATAGTCTATATAGATTTATACTTATTATATAAATGCCTTATTAAGCTTAGGACTATAAAGGAGAAGTGGCTTATAATTAATATTATAGCCCTTTAGTAATTATATAAACGCTGTAAGCTCTATAAGATTAGATAGATTAATAACGAAAATAACCTAGCTAACGCGTTTATAAAGGCAATACCTAATAAAGCCCTAGAGAGGTTTATTATAGGTAATATAGTAATAATCTAGATAGAGGGATAGGTTACCTAGACCTAGCACTACCTATAAAGAGGCAGGGGACTAGAGCCCTAAAGCCCGCGCCTAAGCCCACGCTAAAACTAGCGCTAGAGGCACTAGATAAGGTGCCCTAAGTATAATATAGTTACGTAGGGCGCGGGCTAAGGGATTAGAGGCAGTGGAATTATATCTTTAGAAAGGGGCGTGGAATTATATCTTTAGAAGGGGGTATAGAATTATAGCCTTAGAAGAGGGCGCCCTCCTAAGTCTTTATAGTAAGGAGGGGGAAGAGAAGGGAGCGTAAGGGGGCATAGGAAGGTATAATCTAATATTATACCTTTAGAAGGGGAAGAATTATAGGTAATCTTCCCTAGGAATATAATTTAATATTACATTATAGTTAAATAAAGGGCTATAGGAAGGGATAATCTAATATTATACCTTTAGATAGGGAAGGGATTGTAGGTAACCTTCCCCTTATAACGTGATCTAATATTACGTTACACTAGTTAAAGGTAAGGGCGGAAGGTAAAGGAGCCTTCTATAAGGAAGAAGGATAAGTAATTAGAGAAGCTAGTTATCTAAAGCTAGTAGCGCGTAAGGGAAGGAAAGGGAGGGGCTATTATTATTATTTCTTTTATTAGTTCTTTTATTTATATAACATATTTATTTAATCCCTTGTATCTTCCCTTCTTAGATTAATATTATATGTTAATAATTATATTAAAAAGAAAGAGGTTCTAATGTTAGAATAAGCATGATATTAATCGCGGCACGCAGCCGTAATTACCTAGCAAAGGTTAGGCCGCAAGGGCGCGCGCAACGCGCGCCTGCAAGAGGTAGCCCTATATATAACTTATTAGCCCGCCCTCTGATTAGGCGAGGACCCACAAGTCATGTGACCCACAAAACGCACCATGTTTGTGGCCACTTCTCACGATCTAGAAAAGCCTCTCTTTTCCTCCCTTACACACACACTTATGACTAATTGATTATAACGCCTAGAATAGAAGATAAATTCCTATTCCCTAGGCCACGATCCTGACGTCAGGCACCTGTGATACCAACACTTATAAATTCTTAGAATTATTATAATTCTTCTATTTTACTAAATATTTACGCTATTTATTATTATATTTATAAGTAATAATTTGTTTAACTTTAAATTCCTCTTAATCCTCTTTAATATTATCTTATAGCAAGGTTATTTTAACCACATTACTTAGATTTCCTCTAAAAGGTTCTAAGCTTATAATATTAAAAATATTATATAAGCGTATTCCTTTAGGTAACTTTAATTAATAAGCTAAACTATAATAGCTAACTTCTTTTTTACTCTTATATAGTCCTAAGTACTTTATAGCTAGCTTTTAGCTAAGGTATTATAGATTAATATTCTTAGTTAAGAGTAAGATATAGTTACTTATATTAAACTTTATTAGTACTCTCTTTTAATTATAATACTTTTCTATAAGGCCTATAAGTAGCTTAATAGCTACTTAATCTCTATATACTTATATTTTAATTCTAAAACTCTATTTTTAGCTTAATTATTAACTATTAGAATTAGTATAACTACTTAATCTAGTCCCCTTAGGTTATACCCTTATAGTGCTTCTATAGGTATATAACTATAACTTATATACACGCTTATATTATAAGTAAACTATGCTATTAGGAGATAATTAACCTAATTAGTCTATTCTATATATATAAATGCTCTTAAATAATGCTCTAAAACTTAATTTAAGCGCTTTATCTAACTCTTTATTTATAGATAAAATATAATACTTAATCACTACTTTATTACTAAGAGATAGTAAAATATTCTCTAAAATCTATTAGTAAATATTAAACCTTAGTTTATAATAATACCTTCTAGAGCTTTATAATCTTTAAAAATATATTCTAGGAAAATAATTACTAGTCTATTACTAGTTAACTATATAGATATAGGGATATAAATACTATATTTTATAAACCTATTAACTACTACTAAGATTATATTATATATTTTACCTTACTAATCCTTAACTAATAGAAGTCTAGTAATAAAATCTATTAATAATTCTTAAAAGGAGTAATCTAGCACTAGTAGTATAGCTAGCTTACTATAAGGTTTATATATTTATAGTTTTAAAACTTAATAGCTAATATAGGTATATATATATACCTTAATATCTCTTTTTATTCCTAGCTAAAAATATTAGTTAGTAACTTATTAAAGAGTTTTAGTAACTCCTTAATACCTAGTAGTAAGGTTATTATAAATTAGTAATAGGATTTCTTTTCTTATTCCCTATAGGATAAAAACTTAATTTTTAAATATTAATAGCTTAGAGGGTTTAATAGACTATATTTATAATATATCTAGGTTACCGCTTAATAGTAATACCTTTTTCTTTATAATAAAGGCATCTCTCTATTATATATCTAAAAGTAAGACTTAGATTAAAGGTTCTAATTCTATATTTTTATAAATATAGCGGAGTTTAACTTAGAAAAGGTTCTCTATACTATTAAGACCCTAGCTATAATGCATTTACTAGGTTATAACTCCTTAGCTAGTAAATTTAGTCTTATATATAGTCTATTCCTTATTATAATACCCATATTAAGTATATTTAGTCTAATAGGCTTCTCTAAAATTAATAAGACCCTAGCTATTATACTACTACTAGGTAGTAACTCCTTAGCTAGTAGGCTTAGTCTTATATATAGTCCTCTTATACTATAATAATATCCTTAGAATATATCTAGACTATTAGGCTTTTCTAAAATTAATAAGACCCTAGCTATTACACTACCGCTAGGTAATAACTCCTTAGCTAGTAGGTTTAGTCTTATATATAGTCTCCCTATGCTATAATAATATCCTTAGAATATGTCTAGACTATTAGGCTTCTTTAAAATTAAGGAACCCTAGCTAATATACTACTACTAGGTAATAACTCCTTAGCTAGTAAGTCTAGTCTTATATATAGTTTACCCTAATCTAGTTAATAGGTAAGGGTGATTTTATAAAGCGCTAGATATTAATAGTTTTATTATAGTATTCTTATAGCCTATTATTTATAAACTAAATATACTATATTATCTTAAAGCACTAAATACTAGTAGTTTTATTATAGTATTCTTATAGTGTATTATTTATAAATTTAGTAAGAAAGGTTAGTAATTATAAGAACACTACCTTTACCTTTCTCTTTTACTTATATAATCTAATCTCCTTAATAGAGCATTAGTAAGGTTTAACTTACCTACTCTATATTTAATTATAAAGTTAAATAAATAGAGTTTATTTAGTATAGTAACCTATTTACTAGTTAACTTTAGCTTTATAGCTAGGTACTTATAGTTTAAGTAATCTATAACTACTATAACTAGATATATTAAGTATATAAGGTAGTGCCTCTAAGTTTAGAATACCTCTTAGATAGCTAGTAACTCTATATCTAGTGTTATATAGCATAGCTCTATCTTATTAAACTTTCTTAATATATATACTACTAGGTGCTAATAACCTAGCACTAACTACACTAGGATAGCCCTAATTACGTATCCTAAGGTATTTATCTTAACCCTTAATAGGGCTAGTGGATTAAAGTGCACTAGAATTAGCGCCTCTTAGAATTATTTTTATAGTTCCCTAAATATAGCTAACTTATTAGGATTTAGCTTAAACTTTACTAGTTAGTCTCCTTAGAGTTAATTAGTTAATAGGATAACTATTTTACTATAGCTTTTAATAAACTATCTATAAAATCCTATAAAGCCTAGGAATAACTAGATATTAAAGACACTATAAGGTACTAGCTAAGTTACTATTATCTTAATTCTTATAGGCTTTATTATAATTCCTTCTTTAGATATAATAAAGCCTAGGAATTTAACCTCCTTATATAAGAATTTACACTTTTCTAGGTTAATAAAGAGGCTTGCTTCTTAGAGCTTCTAAAGGACTTATTTTACATGCCCCTTATGCATAGCTAAATCGCTGCTATAGATTAGGATATTATCTAAATATATAACGTAAATTATATCCATAAGGCCTTTAAGGGCATTATTAATATATTCTTAGAAGGTTATAGGTATATTAACTAGTCTAAAAGGTATTATAAGATATTTAAAGTAACCATATTTATATTAAAACGCTTTTTTCTACTTATTACCCTTACGGATATATAGCTAATAGTATATATCTTTAAGGTCTAATTTTATATAGACCTTTACTCCCTTTAATTAGTTTAAGATCTTTATAATTAGTAGTAATAGCGCTTTATCTTTAATAGTAATCCTATTAAGGGCTTTATAATCTATATAGAGGTATAATTTTCCTCCTTTCTTTAGCATAAATAATATTAGGGCTTTAGCTAGGCTAATAGATCTTTAAATCTATTCTTTTTACTATATGCTTACTAAGTACTTATAAAGCACTTCTAGCTCCTTCTTTACTAAATTATATATTAGACCCTATAAGAGCATTTTCCCTTTTCTAATTTAATAGCATAAGTTTAGCTACCTAGTATAAGGAGAATACCTATAAGTTTATTTAAAAAGATGTTCTTAAACTCTTTATAAGCTTAGGGTATTTATATAGTTAACTTATAGGCTTTGCTTATCTCTATAGTTACTAGGTTATTATAGGGTTTATCTTTATTTACTATTAAGATATTATTATCTTTTTATATAATTTTAGTTATTAACCCCTATAAGATAAATCTAATATATATATGTTTTGCCTCCTTACATGCCTATTATGTCCTTACTGCTAGTCTAAGATATTCTTTTATAATAGGGTATCTCTAGTAACTATTTATCTAGGATATAATTACTAGTTTATATATAACTACCTAGTTATACCCTAATAATAGGTCTTTACTAGTATTAGCTATATAGTAGCTAACTTAGCATATTCTTATATAGCCTATGCTATCCTTAATTAATAGGGTTTATAATAAGATCCCTTAGTGCTTAATTTTAGTAAGGGTAGCACTCTTAAGGGTTATATTATCCTTTTTATATTAGCCTAATTAACTACTATTAGTAACTTTAGGTAGATAATTAAATAGGTTATACTAGGGTCAAATAGTGCCTTTATAGCTACCTATTTATATTCTTACTATAACTTTACCTTAACTCTTAGTCTTAGATTTTTAGGTAATAATTTAATAAGAGCGTTTTCCTAGGGTTATACTAAGCTAATAGGGTCTTATTTAAGTCTAATAGGTCTTTATCTTTAATCTAGTTATAGCTACTCTTATGCATCTCTATTATGTAGTTACTTTACTTATAAATAGAATAATCTAGTTTAGTATAGCTTAGTAAAGCATGTCCTAGCTTACTATACTTATAGTATATAAATAGTAAACTTATCTTTCTATTACTACTTTATTACTATAGCCTTTCTAGTAAAGTAAAATATTATTATCTTTTCTAACTATTATTACCTTAATTACTTAATTAGCTTCCTTTATTTATAACCTTTACCTTTCTTCCTTAGCTTACTAAGTAAGTCTAACTCTTAGGGAACTCTTAGCTAAGTACTTGCTTCTTTATAGCGTTACTAAGGCTATTAATAAATATATAGATTTATAGGCATTTAGGAATTGCTTTAGGTAGCTTAGCCTCTGCCTTACCCTAGATCTTTATAAATATCTAGAATAATTAGTAATTTTCTTATCTAAGACCTATTAATATCCTTATTACTTCTAAGCACTATGTATTCTTATCTATAGTTCCTATCTTTAGCTAATCTATAAATCTATCCTAGGTATATCCCTAGTAGTTTACATAACTATCCGTAGCTATATAACGCATTTATTATTACTTTATATTATCTATTAGGTAGCTGCTAGCATAGGTAACCTTAGTTATATTATCTATAAAGGTTTTATAATCTATAGTAAAAGCTATATTTAAATCCACTAGAAAATTCTAAAGACTCTTAAAAGTATTCCCTTTATATATAGGTACTTTTAATTATATCTTTATAAGGCTATATTACTATATAATAGGTATTACCTAAGGTGCTAAAGAAAGGGTATTTATAGGCCCTATATCTAAGTTACCTAAGGACATAGCTTTCTCTATTATTTATAGGTTTTGCTATAATTACGTAAGTTTCTATCTTTTTCTATAATATATATCTAGGTTACTACTTCTTTAAGGCGCTAGTTTAGTGTTACCTTCTTATTATTAATAAGTGTTTTACTCTACTAGTTATCTAATAAGGACTAGTAAATTACTCTAGTTAGGTTTAGTAGTGTAATATTCTCCTGCTTATCTATAGCGTGGTTATAGCTACTACCTAATTAGGTTACTATATAATAAATTTTAGATATCTTAATCTAACTAATAGTCTATTACCCTAAAGGGAAGGGAGATTAATTTATTAAGGCTTTTAGCTTAGTAGTAAATAATAGAGTAATAGTTAGATTAAAGTGTTATAGCTATTAAACTACTAGCTAGGGGAAGGTGCTTAAAAGGTTTAATCTCTAGCCCTTTTCCTTTATTTATAGGAAAGCCCCTTTAAATAGCCCGTAGCTCTCACGTAACTAGCCCGTAGCTAGCCCTTAGCTCTATGCCCCGCTAGGTTCTACCCTTATTAATGCCGTCGCTACCCTTATGGATGCCATTGCTGTTCTGCTCCTGATAGTTACCCACTAGTGTGTGCTAGCCTCTATAATTCCGTAGAGAGGCTTAATAACTCTTATAATTATTCCTTTAGGGTGCTGGTTACGAATTTAGATAGGGAGTTAGGTAAGGATTGTATAATTTAGCGGTGTTTCTAATTATATATACGCCTACGTGATATCTTAAATCTAAAGAAGGAATCCTTTTATAAGAAAAGAAGGGGTAGTTATAAGGATTAATTATTAGCTTACCCTTTAGATTATTAGGGCTTGCGTAAGGATTACTTACTTTACTTTATTACTAAAGCCTTAGATAATAAGCCTTAATTTCTTATATAGCTAGCTTATTCTTTCTTTTACTTTATTAATAATATAGGAATTAAATATTTAAATCCCTTAGTGCTTCTTTAGATTAAAAGTAATAAATTTAAACATACCTTAGCTAATTAGGGTATTAATCTTAGCCTTTATTAAGAGTTTAAAAGGTTTGCTAAGGGTTATAATTATGCCTTTCTTATATAATTAGATTATAAGCTTAAGGTTTACCTTTTTCTTACTTAAGATAAACGCCTTAAGGTTATTTACCTAATTAATAATTGTAGGAGGGTTCTTTTATAGTCTTCCTAGCCTTCTTTTTAAAGAGGCTAGAGGTATTATATTATTAACTTATACCTCTTACTCTTCCCTTTAATTCCCCTAGGTTATTACCTCTACTAGTAATAGCCTTTTCTTACTATAACTTTATTATAAGGCTTAATAAAGGTTAACCTAAAGACCTTAGGGCCTTATAAAAGATTAAGGATATAGCTCTCTCTATTTATTATAAGGAGCTTATATAGGCCTTACTATCCTTTATGCTCTTACTAGATAAGAACTAGTAATATAAGTAAGAGATAAAGGGTTATTAAGGTATTAGGGCTATTCCTTATAGTAAGGGCTTCCTTAACCTTATATAGCTCGTATAATCTCTTAATCTCCTTTATTACCTTTTATACTATAAGAGCTTATTACTTAATATTAGGTAAGGGAGGAGAATTATTAATTATTTAAGGGTAAGCACTAAAGATAAAAGGGTTAGAATAATACTATTTAGGCCTATAGTATTATTAAGAGCTTTTATAGCTATTTATAAGGCTATAGCTTTAGTTATTAATAGGCATTTGCATTAGATAATATAATAGGCTCTTTAGAGCGGCTAGTAATATCTCTTAACCTTACTAATACTATAGTATGCCTTAATAGGAACTTCTTTAATTAAGATTAATATTAACGCTATAAATTAACGGAATTCTTTACTTCTAAATATTATACTAGTATTAGTTATAATCTAATCTAGAGGACCCTAGTAGGTATTAATCTAGTAAAGGCAAAGGGCTTCCTAGGTTACCTTTGCTATAATATCTTTAAGGAATCTAGCTATATTAAACGTAGTAGCTATATCTATAGCGTAGAGAATAGGGTAATTACTATCTAGATATATAATATTTATAATAACTTTTTAGTTAAAGTTATATTTATCCTTTAGGGTAAATATAAAGTAATATACATTATCTATATTTAATTAGCATAAGTAGCAAATCTTTATAAATTATCTAATAGTTTTAAAATCTACCTTATAGCCTAATTTAGAAAGCATATTATAAAGTTAGTAAATAGAAGGGTAACTAAATTAGTAATATAAGCGCTATAATTCTATCTTAGTTAAATAACTCTAGGTAATTAATCTCTCCTTCTATAGAAGTATCTAAGGATATCCCTATTTATAGATAATAAGGACCTTAATATTACCTTATTAAAGGATATTCTAAGAGATATAGAAGTTAATCTTAAGGTAGTCTATATTTACTAAATATAGTAAGAAAGGAGTGTTTATAGGTATTATATAGAATAGGATAATACTAAAGGGAGTAGGTATATTAATTAATCTAATTAAGGGGATTAGCTTACTGCTTCTAAATTAAATTATTACCTCCCTAGCTCTAGATTTATTAAGCTAGATCTTTAGGATTAATTATTATAAGGTAAGGAATTAAGGGTACCTTACTAATAAGTAACCTATAGCCTTAGTATTAGGGATAATACCTTAGAATATACTTAAAGAGTAATAATCTTAAAGAAGGAAGGTAGTTAAGGCTTTCTTTAGTTACTAAAGATTAAATAAATTCTCTTGAATAAGAATATAGGTAGCTACTTAGTTTATAAGAATTTCTATAGTTATATAGCTATTAATTATTATACCTTATATAAAGAAGCTTATTAGTATCTTTTCTTTATTACCTTTTTCTTTAAATCTAAGTTCTATTATATAAGTAGAAATCTTATTTTCTTTAGAAGAAGTAGTATTATTCTCTTTACCTTTATACTAAGTAAGGAAAGTATTATAGGAAGGGGTTATTAGTTCTATAAGGTAGTAATTCTTAAAGTATTAATATACCTTCTTATATTCCTCCTTAGAGTGTTTAGTTAACTAATAGCCTTCTTTACTATATATATAGCATTTCTTCTTCTATAAAGCGCCTTTATTACCTTATAATTATATATATATTATTTACGCTAGCTAGCTCTGTAGGGCTAGTACTAGTACTCCTGCTGCTTCGTTAAAAGGAAAACCCTTAAATGGGAAGAAAAACCCCTTGTATCTATGTTTAGGCTAACGCTAACCCTACACCAGGCCTGCGTTATGTTATGTGTGGCCTATCGTAGGTGTTTGTTGCTAGCTTACGCTAGCCTTATCCCTATAAGAAGAGAAGGAAAAAGGAAAAAGGAAAATCCTAGGTTCTAAGCCTTACCTAGCTCTATCCTAGGTCTGCTCTAGTATTGCTCTAGGCCTATTATACTATCTTATAGCGTGCTAGATTTGGTTTTATAGTAGTAATTTACTTCTCTTTTACTTTTTAGCTAGCTCTTCTATAGCCTTACTTTTTAGCCTTCTCTAGCCTAGGTCTAGCTTATTAGTCTAGGGAAGTTAGAGCACCTAATGTTATTTATCTTCTATAGTAAGGGTATAGGTTTAGTTTAATTCCTAGCCATTTCTAGGCCTAGGTCTCTTAGGCATTAACTAACTAGATTCTTATCTTATATTCTTCTTTCTTTATTAATATCTATAATTTAGCCCCCTATATAAGTATAAAAGGGTTTCTCCCCTAGAGGGTCTTCCTTCTTTCCTCTTTTTATTAAACTTCCTATAGGTTCTTTTCTTCCTTAGAGCTACCTAAGGCGCTCCTAGGCTAGTGTTAGCCTAATTACTAATATTACTATAGATCTATTAAGTTATCTAATAAGATAGCGCTAGCTACTATAAGTACTCTTATGTTCTATGCTTATCTAGCTTTAATCTACCTAGGAAAACTCTGAAAATAAGTAATATCCTTAAAAGTCTTTAACTAAGAAGTAGCTTAAGTAAGCTATAGCTAAGGATTTAAAGGTATAATCCCTCTAGCCCTAGCCTACCTCTATTCTAATGCTAATTTGCTATAGTTAAGGGATCCCTATAGGATTTAATATGTCTCTTATAAATCTTAATTAATTAACTACCCTAGGCACTAGTGCTATAATATTACTAGTAAGTTAGATCTATCCTAGCTTAGAAGTAAGGCTAACTATTTTATATAGGGCTAGCTACTAACGCTTGTTTTAACTATTAGGTCTATAACTATAGATATTTAAAGGTAGTTAGCGCCTCTATTCTAGGCTAGATCTAGTGCTAATTCGCTCTTAGCTTAACTTAAGTAATTAATAGAATAAGCACTAGTAGCTAGTAGAAGTTTAGGTAGCTATAGCTACTAGGGGTAATATAAGTACTACTATTCTAGTTTAATATTAAGTCTAGTCTAGGTCTAATAGTTTTATAGGTCCTAGATAACTATTAGGATTATATAAAGAAGCTTTATACTAGTAATTAAAGTAAGAAAAAGCATAGCGCCTTAGCTATAGGCCTAGGCTAGTCTAGCGCTAGTAAGGAGTAGTATAATAAGGTTATCTTTTAGCTATAGCGCCTAGACGCTTATACCGTAGAGATAAACTATCTCCTAGCTATAGCCCTATCCGCTAAGGGGTAGGCTAAGGTAATAGAGAGGGTAATTCTAGTCCTAGAGGAGAAGTGATTAGTTAGGTAAGTATAGCTTAGTAAAGGAGTAAAGGTAGACTAGTAGGGCTTGTAATACCTAGCGTTATATATTTAAAATTAATCTAATAATAGTTCTAGAAATATAATTCTTTAGCTAGCCTACCGCTAGCTCTAAACTATATAATCTTATATCTCTCCCTAGTTATTTACTATATCTATATCTTAGTTATTAGTCTTAGCGCGCTAGAAGCGCCCTAGCTCTAGCTCCTTCTCTTTACTATATATATTAGCTACTAGTTCCTATGCTAATAAGTAGTATTAGAGTTATTTTATGCTAAGGAACTATTTAGCTATTACTCTTACCTTTAGGGGGTAGTTTAGGGCTAGCCTTACCTCCTATATGTCTCTAGGCTAGCGCGTTTAGGGGCATTAGTAATTATATTTAAGGCAGTTTACTATAATATAATATTAGTCCTTAACTACTTTACTATAGCTATATAGTAGCAAGTTTACCCTAGGAATACCTCTCTAGAAGAGGAACTTATTAAGACTAATCTTCCTAGTGTGTAGTTAGACTATAGTTAAGGAGATATGCTTTTCTAGGCCTATATAAAATCTTTAGATTTCCTTTAGGTTATAAGTTAGTAATTAATCCTTAGTTAGTTCTCTTATAAGTCTATGCTATCCTAGGCATTCCTTACTATGCTATTTATCCTAGCGTTATCTCTATTCCTTATATAGTTTTACTACTAGTTTATTACTCCTAGGGGGTCTCTATTTGTAATATAATACTAACTATACTAAGTTAGTAGCGGTTTAGATTATTATAGCTATTCTGCTCTTTATAATTCTCTCTTTAAACTTCTATTTTATCTTATTTAGGTATAGATCTAGGGGGACATAGGTCTTAACCTCTAGTTAAGTAATAGGTATAGCCTTAAACGCACTAGCTATAATTTAGAGGTAGGCTAATTAGTCTATTATAAAGCTCTTAACTACTCCTCTTAGCTTTTTACCCTTCTTAGTTAGGGTATAGTAAGCGCTTGCCCTATAGGTAAGGATAGGCTAGACTACCTATATATATAGGAGTTAAGCATCTCTAAAGCTATAGCCCTAGGCTAACGCTACTAGTAAAGAGAGTGTAAGCTACTACTAGGCTAGTTTGCCTTTTAGGATATTCTTATAGGCACTTTAATTAAGTTTTCTATTAACCTAGACTCTAAGAAACCTATATAACTCTATAGGCATTATCTTCTTTACACTAAGTTAGACCCTAGCCTATAGGGGTTAGTATGCTTTACTAAAGTATATAAGTTTAGTCTTTACTAGGTTAAACTTTACTCTTGCTTCTTTTACCTACTTTTTATACACTTTCTATATAGCTTTAAGCCTTTTCTAGGTCTATATAGTGTTTTTCTAAACGCTACTATATTTATATTATCTATAAATCCTATTACTACTATGCCTAGGATAGCTTAGAGGCGTATATAAAGCTTTGCTAAGTAAAGTAAGAAGAGGATTAGTAAGAGAGGAGAGCCTTATAGGGTGCTTGCCTTTATCTAAAAGGGTTTTAAGAGTTTACTATTAAAGCTAAGCTAGCTTATTCTATCTATAAAGGAAGCTACGTATTATAGCTATTAGCTAGCGTGGTATACCTATTTAGATTAAAACGTAAATTAGATATAGGTAGCTAACTCTATTAAATACGGAAGAGATATCTATTTACGCTAATAAGGTAATGCTACCTCTGCCCTAAGCCTCTCTTACGTATTCTATAAGGACTCTAATTATAGTTTCTATTAATCTATTTACCCTATTGTCAAGGCTTTTGGCTTGGGAGTGAATAACAGAGTGAAGGTTAGATTGAAGTGTTATAGCTATTGATCTGCTAGCTAGGGGTGGGTGCTTAAAGGTTTAATCTCTAGCCCTTTCCCTTTGTTTATAGGAAAGCCCCTTTAAATAGCCTGTAGCTCTCACGTGACTAGCCTGTAGCTAGCCCTTAGCTCTATGCCCCGCTAGGTTCCACCCTTATTAATACCATCACTACCCTTATAGATGCCATTGCTATTCTACTCCTAATATAATACCCCCTCTTACTGCGATTATCCTTAATCGCATTAAGGTGCTATCTTAGGGTTAGGTTATAGCGCGAGAGTTCCTTTATTGCTACTTGCTATAGTGATTTTTACAAAGTAACGTAATAATATTAATAACGTTAGGCTGCATTAGCCTTCTTTACAGTAACCGCTTGCTAATAGAAGCTAGGTTATAGTTACTTCTTAACTTCCTCTCTATAGGTTATTCTTCCTAAGAGATTCTCCTTAACTAGACTAGTTAGCGCGATTTTTAATTAGCTTAACTCTATAGGGCATAGATTACCTTACTCCTTCCGTTTTCCTTTAAGCTTATAGTAGCGGCCTAATAAATTCGCAGTAAGCTCGCAGTAATAACTTATAAATCATAGTAATCTCTGTGAACATACTAGTTATAACGCACAGAAGATTCTAGTTAGAGTAGCTTAGATTAATCTAAGGCACCTGAATTCCTATAAGAAGGGCGATTTCCTTTCTTCTTTTCCCTCTTTTTCTTCTCTTCTTTAAGCCTTTATTAACTTATAAGTCCCTTACTAATGTAATAGCTACTATAACGCTACTATTATGTAATATTAACTACTAACTATTATAGCTTAAGCTATTATATCTTATACTACCGCTATTAAAGATTTCGCTATTAAGCTATCCTATAAGGGAGAACCTTATAATTATTAAAGACTATGTAAGTTCGCTGCTTCTTTATTGCTTTTTATTGCTAACTTAGAGCTAGTTTAATAAAAATTCTATACATACGTTATGCCTAGTGGTTAGCTATTTAGAACGTAGCTCTAAGGGATAATAATAAAGATAAATAGCCTTAGTATATTACTAAGGAAAGCCTGCTCTAACTAAATATAGTTACTCCTCTAGTATAAACTCGCTGCTAGCTTACTACTATTACTACTAATGTTTAGCTTTTCGCAAGCAATTCCCTAAAATGCTATTATTACGCTTAAAATAATAAGACTTATATTAGGGTAAGTTAAGCCTTAAGGGATTACCTCTTAATTACTACTAACTCCTTACTAGTATCCTATTTAAAATATAAAGCTATATAAATAGCTTTAGGATATACTTTATAATCTTCTAGAACTATACTATATTAGTAATATAAGTACCCTTTACTCCGCTGCTTTAATATTACTAATATGCTACTAGGAGTTTATATAAGCTAAGAAGAAACTTTATAATGCTCTTTTAGCCTTAAAAATGCTAATAAACGTAAGCAAGCTTATTACATGCGTCTTATAGCTAAGGCTTCTTAAGAAGCGGAGTGCAATAAACGCGCTGCTTTCTTATAGCTAATTAATATTATTAATCTAGAAACCCAGATTAAAATTACTAATTATCTTCGATTTATGGCCACTTATAGCCCTATAGTTAGTGCTATTAGCTTTACTACTTATTCTTTACTAACTTACTACTAGTTTACTACTACTTAAGCTACTCTCCTACGCGTATTAGACCTTTAGAACTCCCTAAGGAATTATAAGTTTAAGCCTTTAGTAATAATAAGTCTAAGGCTAATAAAGTTAGAAATCATACTAAAAATCAGTCTAAATATATCTCTAAAGTCTAGCTATTAGATAGCTATAAGTCTATGCTAAGTTTTTACTTTAAATACAAGATTTGTTTAGTAGTCTAAATTATTATTAAGTAAATTATTCCCCTATTAAATCACTACGATCTAACGATTATTTTAGATTATAATTAGGAGTTAATTAAGCAGCTAAGAAGTTAAGATTTAGCTGCTTAGTTACCGCTTATAGTCTTTAATAACCTCTTTTATTATAAAGTCTCTACGTAGCACCTAAGAATTCTCAGAATTATTATAATTCTTCTATTTTACCAAATATTTACGCTGTTTGCCGTTATATTTATAGGCAATAATTCGTTTAACTTTAAATTCCTCTTAATCCTCTTTAACGTTATCTTGTAGCAAGGTCGTTTTAACCGCGTTGCTTAGATTTCCTCTAAAGGTTCTAAGCTTATAATATTAAAAACATTATATAAGCGCGTTCCTTTAGGTAACTTTAATTAATAAGCTAAACTATAATAGCTAACTTCTTTTTAATCTTGTATAGTCCTAAGTACTTTGTAACTAGCTTTTAGCTAGGGCATTATAGATTAATATTCTTAGTTAAGAGTAAGATATAGTTACCTATATTAAACTTTATTAGCACTCTCTTTTAATTATAATACTTTTTCTATAAGGCCTATAAGTAGCTTAGTAGCTACTTAATCTCTATGTGCTTATGCTTTAATTCTAAAACTCTATTTTTAGCTTAATTATTAACTATTAGAATTAGCATAACTGCTTAATCTAGTCCCCTTAGGTTATACCCTCGTAGCGCTTCCATAGGTATATAACCGTAACTTATATGCGCGCTTGTGTTATAAGCAAACTATGCTATTAGGAGATAATTAACCTAATTAGTTTGCTCTACGCATATAAATGCTCTTAAATAGTGCTCTAAAACTTAATTTAAGCGTTCTATCTAACTATCTATCTATAGATAAAATGCAGTGCTTAATTACTGCTTTATTACTAAGAGGTAGTAAAATGTTCTCTAAAATCCACTAGTAAATATTAAACCTTAGTCTATAATAATACCCTTTAAGGCTTTATAATCTTTAAAAATATGTTCTAGGAAGATAGTTACTAGTCTATTACTAGTTAACCACGTAGATATAGGGATATAGATACTATATTTTGTAAATCTATTAACCACTACTAAGATTATATTATATGTTCTGCCTTGCTAATCTTTAACTAGTAGGAGTCTAGTAATAAAATCTATTAATAATTCTTAAAAGGGGCAATCTAGCACTAGTAGCGTAGCTAGCTTACTATAAGGTTTATGTATTTACGGTTTTAAAACTTAATAGCTAATATAAGTATGTATATATACCTTAATATCTTTTTTATTCCTAGCTAAAAATATTAGTTAGTAACTTATTAAAGAGTTTTAGTAACTCCTTAATGCCTAATAGTAGGGTTATTATAAATTAGTAATAGGATTTCTTTTCTTATTCCCTATAGGATAAAAACTTAATTTTTAAATATTAATAGCTTAGAGAGTCTAATAGACTATGTCTATAATACATCTAGGTTACTACTTAATAGCAGTGCCCTTTTCTTTACAATAAAGGCATCCCTTTATTATATATCTAAAAGTAAGACTTAGATTAGGGGTTCTAATTCTATGTCTTCTATAAATATAGCGGAATTTAACTTAGAAGAGGTTCTCTATACCGCTAAGACCTAGCTATAATGCATCTACTAGGTTATAACTCCTTAGCTAGCGAATTTAGTCTTATATGTAGTCTATTCCTGCTATAATGCCTATGTTAAGCGCGTCTAGTCTAATAGGCTTCTCTAAAATTAATAAGACCCTAGCTATTACACTACTACTAGGTAGCAACTCCTTAGCTAGCGGGCTTAGTCTTACGTGCAGTCCCCTACGCTATAATAATATCCTTAGAATATATCTAGACTATTAGGCTTTTCTAAAATTAATAAAACCCTAGCTATTACACTACTGCTAGGTAGCCACTCCTTAGCTAGTAGGCTTAGTCTTATATATAGTCCCCTTACGCTATAATAATATCCTTAAAGTATATCTAGACTATTAGGTTTCTTTAAAATTAAGGAGACCTTAGCTAACACACTACCGCTAGGAGTAACTCCTTAGCTAGCGGGTCTAGTCTTACGTGTAATCTATCCTTATCTAGTTAATAGGTAGGGGGCGATTTCATAAAGCGCTAGATATTAATAGTTTTATTATAGCATCCTTATAGCCTATTATCTATAAACTAAACACGCCGCGTTTTCTTAGAGCACTAGATACTAGCAGTTCTATTATAGCATCCTTGCAGCGTATTATTTATAAATTTAGTAAGAAAGGTTAGTAATTATAAGGATACTACCTCTGCCTTTCTCTCTTTACTTATATAATCTACCTTCCTTAATAGAGCATTAGTAGGGTTTAACTTACCTGCTCTATATTTAATTATAAAGTTAAATAGATAGAGTTTATCTAGCGTAGTAACCTATCTACTAGTTAACTTTAGCTTTATAGCTAGGTACTTATGGTTTAAGTAATCTATAACCACTATAACTAGATGCATTAAGTATATAAGGTAGTGCCTCTAAGTTTAGAATGCCTCTTAGATAGCTAGTAACTCTATATCTAGTGTTACGTAGCGTAGCTCTATCTTATTTAACTTTCTTAATATATATGCTACTAGGTGCTAGTAACCTAGCACTAACTACGCTAGGATAGCCCTAAGTGCGTGTCCTAAGGCATTTGTCTTAACCCTTAATAGGGCTAGTGAATTAAAGTGCACTAGAATTAGCGCCTCTTAGAATTGTTTTTATAGCTCCTAAACGCAGCTAACTCGTTAAGATCTAGTTTAAACTTTGCTAGTTAGTCTCCTTAGAGTTAATTAGTTAATAGGATAACTATTTTACTATAGCCTTTAATAAACTATCTATAAAATCCTATAAAGCCTAGGAATAACTAGATATTAAAGACGCTACAAGGTACTAGCTAAGTTACTATTATCTTAATTCTAGCGGGCTCTATCGTGATTCCTTCTTCGGATATAACAAAGCCTAGGAATTTAACCTCCTTACATAAGAATTTACACTTTTCTAGGTTAATAAAGAGGCTTGCTTCTTAGAGCTTCTAAAAGACTTATTTTACATACCCCTTATGCGCAGCTACATCGCTACTATAGATTAGGATATCGTCCAAATACATAACGCAAATCGTATCCATAAGGCCTTTAAGGGTATTATTAATATATTCTTAAAAGGTTATAGGTGTATTAACTAGCCTAAAAGGCATCACAAGATATTTAAAGTAACTGTATTTACATTAGAATACTGTTTTTCACTTATTGCCCTTACGGATATATAGCTAATAGTATATATCTTTAAGGTCTAATTTTGTATAAACCTTTGCTCCCTTTAATTAGTTTAAGATCTCTGTGATTAGTAGTAATAGCGCTTTATCTTTAACAGTAATCCTATTAAGGGCTTTATAATTCATATAGAGGCGTAATTTTCCTCCTTTCTTTAGCATAAATAATATTAGGGCTTTAGCTAGGCTAATAGATCTTTAAATCCATCCCTTTCGCTACGCGCTTGCTAAGTACTTGCGGAGCACTTCTAGCTCCTTTTCTGCTAAATTGTATATTAGTCCCTATAGGGCGTTTTCCCCTCTTCTAATTTAATAGCGTGAGTTTAGCTACCTAGTATAGGGAGGATACCTATAAGTTCGTTTAAAAGATATCCTTAAACTCCTTATAGGCTTAGGGTATTTATGTGGTTAACTTATAGGCTTCGCTTATCTCTATAGTTACTAGGTTGTTATAGGGCCTTTCTTTATTTACTATTAAGATATTATTATCTTTTATATAATTTTAGTTATTATCCCCTATAAGATAAATCTAATGTAAGCGCGTTTTACCTCCTTACGTGCCTATTATATCCTTACTACTAGTCTAAGACGTTCTTTTATAATAGGGTGTCTCTAGTAACTATCTATCTAGGACATAATTACTAGTTTATATGTAACTGCCTAGTTATGCCCTAATAATAGGTCTTCACTAGTATTAGCTACGTAATAGCTAACTTAACACATTCTTGCGTAGCCTATGCTATCCTTAATTAATAAGGTTTGTAATAAGATCCCTTAATGCTTAATTTTAGTAAGGGTAGCACTCTTAAGGGTTATATTATCCTTTTTACATTAGCCTAATTAACTGCTATTAGTAACTTTAGGTAGATAATTAAATAGGTTACGCTAGGGTTAAACAGCGCCTTTATAGCTACCTATTTATATTCTTACTATAACTTTGCCTTAACTCTTAGTCTTAGATCTTTAGGCAATAATTTAACAAGAGCGTCTTCCTAGGGTTATACTAAGCTAATAGGGGTCTTATTTAAGTCTAATAGGTCTTTATCTCTAGCCTAGTTATGGCTACTCTTGTGTATCTCTGTTATGTGGTTGCTTCTCTTACAAATAAAGTAATCTAGTTTAGTGTAGCTTAGTAAAGCGTGTCCTAGCTTACTACACTTAAAATATGTGAACAGTAAATTTACCTTTCTATTACCGCTTTATTACTATAGCCTTTCTAGCAAAGTAAAACGTTATTATCTTTTCTAACTATTATTACCTTAATCGCTTAATTAGCCTCCTTTAGTTATAACCTCTACCTTTCTTCCTTAGCCTGCTAGGTAAGTCTAACTCTTAGGGAACTCTTAGCTAAGTACTTACTTCTTTATAGTGTTATTAAGGCTATTAATAAACATATAGATTTGTAGGCATTTAGGAATTGCTTTAGGCAGCTTAGCCTTTGCCTTTCCTAGATCTTTATAAACGTCTAGAATAATTAGTGATTTTCTTATCTAAGACCTATTAACGTCCTTGTTGCTTCTAAGCACTATGTATTCTTATCTATAGTTCCTGTCTTTAGCTAATCCATAAATCTATCCTAGGTATAACCCTAGTAGTTTATATAACTATCCGTAGCTACATAACGTATCTATTGTCGCTTTGCGTTATCTACTAGGTAGCTGCTAGCATAGGTAACCTTAGTTATATTATCTATAAAGGTTCTATAATCTATAGTAAAAGCCACGTTTAAATCCGCTAGGAAATTCTAAAGACTCTTAAAAGTATTCCCTTTATACATAGGTGCTTTTAATTATATCTTTATAAGGCTATATTGCTACGTAATAGGTGCTACCTAAGGTGCTAAAGGAGGGGTATTTATAGGTCCTATGTCTAAGTTACCTAAGGATATAGCTTCTTCTATTATCTATAGGTTTTACTGCAATTAGGTAAGTTTCTATCTCTTTTCTATAATACATATCTAGGTCACTACTTCTTTAAGGCGCTAATTTAGTGTTATCTCCTTATTATTAATAAGTGTTCTACTCTACTAGTTATCTAATAGGGACTAGCGGACTACTCTGGTTAGGTTTGGTGGTGTAATATTCTCCTACTTGTTTGCAGCGTGGTTATAGCTACTACCTAATTAGGTTGCTATATAATAAATTCTAGATATCTTAATCTAACTAATAGTCTATTGCCCTAAAGGGAAGAGAGATTAATTTATTAAGGCTTTTAGCTTAGGAGTGAATAATAGAGTAAAGGTTAGATTAAAGTATTGTAGCTATTAATCTGCTAGCTAGGGTGAGTGCTTAAAGGTTTAATCTCTAGCCCTTTCCCTTTGTTTGTGGGAAAGCCCCTTTAAATAGCCCGTAGCTCTTACGTAACTAGCCCGTAGCTAGCCCTTAGCTCCGTGCCCCGCTAGGTTCCACCCTCATCGATGCCGTCGCCACCCTCATCGATGCCGTCGCTGTTCTGCTCCTGACACCTATTTCCTATTTATAGCTTAGGAAGGAGGCCCTTAGCCTTAGCAAAGGCTATAAGCTACCTTATAATTACTGCTTCTATAATCTTTCCTACTATATTTAGTAATAAGATAGGTCTCTATATATTAGCCCTTCTTATCTCCTTAGTGGTTTTCCTAGCTTCCTAATTACCACTACTTATATAGTTTAGAACTATACTAGAAAATATCTTACTTTAAGGATAGCGTTTAGTAAGCATGCTATAGCTTCTTTAGCTAGTTTATTACAGGCCTTAATAAGGCCTGCTAGGAGTTTATTATCTCCTAGGGCTTTCTAGCTAGCTATATCTAATAAAATATTTCTAATATCTCCTGCTCTAAACCATTCTTTATCTAGAACTAGCGCGTTATTAAGCTCTAGGAAGGAGAGGTCTAGGATATAGGAGAGGTTTACTATAGGCTTAGGGAAGAACCTTTATATAAGTATACTTACCTTATCCTTATAGGTAGTAGCTAGGTTAGGGTTATTATTAGTTCTTTCTAGGTCTAGGAGTCTAGGGAGCTCTAGGGAGGCCTAGCTTTAGAGCTAGGCCTATCTCTCTAGTCTCTAAACTCCACTATCCTTTTCCTATGTATTAGCTTTTTATAAGGCTTCTCTTTACGCATTCCTTTTTCTTCCCTAACTATCTATTCCTAGTTATTATTTACCTTAGAGAAGGCTTGCTAGTTTGCTTTAGTCTTCTAGCGCCTCTATTATCTCTTAGCTTATCTAGCTTTAGTAACTACCTCTTTTATTCTCCTTAACTACTATGCCTTTAGACTAGGGAGTCCTTAGCGCTTTTATAGGGCTACTAGTTTTACTATCTATTAGAGGTTTATAATAAGCTATGTTATATATATATTAATTCCTTCCTTATCTTTTAGGTCTAGTGTGTTTTCCGCTTAGAGTTATACCGCTACTTCTACCTTTACCTATAGTCTATTTATTATAGTCTAGGTATATTTAAGAGTAGGTAAGGCGCTTTCTTACTCCTTAGTAAAGATACTAATTAGCTATAGAACATAGTTAGAGCCTATAAGGTCTTCTACGCTATTATAGTAAACTTAGATATTTAGAGTTACCTATACTAAATCTATAGTGCTATCTCTGTCTTCTCTATATTATCTTATAGGTTCCTCTTAGGGTATTACTAGACTAAGCCTTTACTAGCTTATAAGGTCTAGTAGTTCCTCCGCTTCTCTAGTTATTCTATCTAAGCTATCCTAGAGGAGTGTTTTTAGTTAAAGTCTCCTATAAAAACACTTTAGCTATAGGGCTCTTCCGCGTTAAAGGTGCGAATAGGTATGTTCTAGTTATCTATATATTCTTCTAAGTAAAGGGAGTAGATATTTATGCCTTTTATCTTTACTAGTAACTAGTTAGGTCCTCCCTAGGCTATCTATAACCCTATATTATACTTCTTATTTATATATACTATGTTTTATCCCTTATAGTATGCTAGTTAAAATTAGGCAAGGCCTAGTGCTAGGGGCTATAGGTGCCTTATGTGTTCCTACTCTTAGATTACTATTATATCTATATTAGTTTAGTGTTAGAGCGCTATATGTATTAGGCTATCCTTCTTATTTATATTCTAAAAGAGAACTTATAATATTACTGTGTTAGTTAGGGGGTAGTAAGTCTTTACTATCTTATGCTAGCTCTATTCTAGCCCTATTTTAAGATATATATTATATAATACTCCTTACCCTAGGCTATTTAGCACTCCTCTTTATATTTATTAGGCATTCCCTTTTCTTACCTACTATAATAATAGGTGCTATAGCTATACTAGTTCCCTTATAGGGTAGTATTAGGCTTTTATCTAAGGAGTTACTAGTAAATTATAATAGTTACTCTAGGTAGCTTACTTTTGCTATATTTTACTTCTCTTTTAGGATAGGGTAGTCTCTTAACTACACTAGGTATAGGCTAGAATATAAGATATAGTTTTCCTTTAGTTATCTGCTAATTATTAGGCATAATATTTCTCCTTCTTTATATTAGCTAGCTTTATACTTACTATACCTTAGGGCTACCTTATAGAACTTTATAATATAGCTAGTTTAGAAGTAGTTATAGTATTATTAAGGTTATAGGGTCTTATTATATAGTTTAGTCTAGAATAGCTCTGCTTTAAAGACTATTTTATCTTAGTATATTTTATTAGTGTCTTTTACTTCTACTAGTCCTAGGATTAGGGTAGTGCGCTATACGTTTTCTACTTAGGGGTATCTTATAGTTACCTTAATTACATTTACTTTATTTGCTTTTCTAATCTTAGTTATAAGGTTCTTAATAGATATATGCTTTATTAGGAATCCCTTAACTATAACGCTAAGTACACAGTAGTAAAGGGCTGCTTCTAGACTAAATGCTTTAGTAATCTATTTTTAGTCCTCTCTATATTAGGCTACGTTTCCTTTAAAGGTAATAATTATATCTCTACTAGGGAGTCTTCTAGCTACTATAGCTATAGTTTAGCTAGTAGCTCTGTTTACTATAGTTATTATATCTTTAGCGCCTTAGGATTAGAGCGTTTCCTAGATTATATTACCTTTAATAAGTACTTCTTTATATTATCTGCCTAGGACCTATAAGGGAGGGTTTTATTATTTAGCCTTCTTAGTGCTAGTCTAGCTATAATACTTACCTAGGTTAGTGTATTAGTTCCTTTAGCTTCTTCCTAATAGCTTTCTTAAGGGCTACTTTAAGGGCTTCTTTAGTAGTGTAAATATTATTATTATTATTACTGCTATTATTATTTATAGCTCTTATTTTAGCGTGGGCATGGTTTGCTGCCTAGTAGGCTATAGCCTTTGTAATGCTCTAAACTTAGGAGACTTTATTGCTAGGGATAAGGCTAGTAATCTTATTATAGAATTTTGTGTTATCTAGGTGTTTAAATTGTATCTAATCTATTATTAGGTTATCTTCGCGTCTATAGGCATTAAATTACCCTATTCCTACGTTTAGGTAGTGGTAGCTCTATGCTAGCCCCCTTTCTCTAGTGTTAATTACTATTAGCATCTTGCCCTTACACCTACCTCTAGCTCTATCGCAATGTAATATTATAGGAGGGGTAAACGGGGTAAGGAATTTAAATATTAATGTGGTTTGTATTTTAGAGGCGATTCCGGACCTTTAGATCGGTGCGGAAAAAGTATCAAAGTTTTTTTTTTTACCTTATAATTATAATTATCTATAATAGGCTTCCTTACTATACCTATTATACTTATAATTAGTCTAATACTACTCTCTTATATTAGGTATTAATAGGAATTAATGCTTCTTATCTAATTTCTCTATAGTTATTCTTATTAATATCCTTATATATTTATAAAATAGCTAGAGATTAGTAAGAGGGTTAATAAGGTAAGTTCTATACTTAGGTATACTATAATAGGCAAAGATTAATTAATTCTAAAGTGCTCTTTTAGATTAGGTAATATCTAGGACTACTTATTAAAGGTTTATAAGCTTTATTATAAGTTCTTTAAAGTAATTAATCTTTAGCTTATCTAGGTTTTCTTATATAATCTAGTATAGCTTAGTATTCTGCTATTTAAGGAAATACCTTTATTTTATATTATCTATTTTAAACCTTCTCTTAATATAGCTAATAAGAGTTTTAAGGTCTTAAGAATTACCTAGCTTATATAAATACTTATAATAGTATATTAAAGCTTTTTCTTTAAGTATAGCTTTAAGGGCATACGTAGCTTTATAGGGTTTAATACCTAGTATCTTATATTTCCCTTAGAAGATTATTAACTTTAAGTTAAGAACCTTATAGTTATCTATGCTATATTAAATATTACTATTGGTATCACAGGTGCCTGACGTTAGGATCGTGGCCTAGGGAATAGGAATTTATCTTCTATTCTAGGCGTTGTAATTAATTAGTTATAAGTGTATGTACAAGGGAGGAAAAGAGAGGCTTTTCTAGATCGTGAGAAGTGGCCATAAACGTGGTGCGTTTTGTGGGTTACATAACTTGTAGGTCCTTGCCTAATTAGAGGGGCAGGCTAATGAGTTATATATAGGGCTACCTCTTGCGAGCGCGTGTTGCGCGCGCGCCCTCGCGGCCTAACCTTTTGCTAGGTAATTGCGGCTGCGTGCCGCGATTAATATTATACTTATTCTAATATTAGAACCTCTTTCTTTTAATATAATTATTAACGCATAATATTAATCTAAGAAGGGAAGATATAAGGGATTAAATAAATGTGTTATATAAATAAAAGAACTAATAAAAGAAATAATAATAATAGCCCCTCCCCTTTCCTTCCCCTATACGCTGCTAGCTTTAGATAACTAGCTTCTCTAATTACTTATCCTTCTTCCTTATAGAAGGCTCCTTTACCTTCCGCCCTTACCTTTAACTAGTATAATGTAATATTAGATCACGTTATAAGGAGAAGGTTGCCTATAATCCCTTCCCTATCTAAAGGTATAATATTAGATTATCCCTTCCCGTAGCCCTTTATTTAACTATAATATAATATTAAATTACATTCCTAGGGAAGATTACCTATAATTCTTCCTTTTCTAAAGGTATAATATTAGATTATACCTTCCTACGCTCCCTTACGCTCCCTTCTCTTCCCCCTCCTTACTATAAAGACTTAGGAAGGGCACCCCTTTCTAAGGCTATAATTCTATGCCCCCTTCTAAAGATATAATTCCACGCCCCTTCTAAAGATATAATTCCGCTACCTCTAATCCCTTAGCCTATACCCTACGTAACTATGCTATACTTAGGGCACCTTATCTAGTGCCTCTAGCGCTAGTTTTAGCGCGGGCTTAGGCATAGGCTTTAGGGCTCTAGTCCCTTGCCTCTTTATAGGTAGTGCTAGGTCTAGGTAACCTATCCCTCTATCTAGATTATTACTATATTACCTATAATAAACCTCTCTAGGGCTTTATTAGGCATTGCCTTTATAAACGCATTAGCTAGGTTATCTTCGCTATTAATCTATCTAATCTCGCAAAGCTTATAGCGTTTATATAATTACTAAAGGGCTATAATATTAATTATAAGCCGCTTCTCCTTTATAGTCCTAAGCTTAATAAGGCATTTATATAATAAGTATAAATCTATATAGACTATAATTAGGATTTCTAGGAGGTTTAATTAATCCGTAATAATCTTTAACGTTATTATAATTACGTAAGCTATGTTAACACCTACTACTATTCTATAGACCTCTAAAGTAAGCACACTTCTTATAACTCTCTTACTCTTTATTAAGCTATAGTGTATAATATTGCCTTATAGTGTGAACTTACTATCTTTATACTCCTTATTAGCTAGGATAAGAACGTAGCCTAGTTATAAGGTAAGGTCTTTATTATTAGTGAATAATCCGTTAATAAATATAAATAGCTTTGCTCTTTTAAGGTTAAGGGGTATGAAGATTAATCCTTAATCTAGGTAGTCTATTTACTACTTAATATAGCAATTAAGTTCCTTAATATTCTTAGTTATTAGTTCTTAATGTTATGCGGTAACTAATAGATTAAAGCTTACCTTAGGTTAGTAGATTAAAGCAATGTAGGCACTATAGGCCCTTTATTCCACATACTTCTTTTCTAGCTCTTCTAGCGGGATTAACTATAGCTTATTACTTTGCCCTTTTTACTGTATTTTAATAGTGTTATTAGTTAGTTAAATAATTCCACTGTTAAATATAAGGGGTTATTAGGCTTAATAAACTGCTTTGGTTTTATAGTAAATTTAGCAGTAGCTAGTTAATCTTCTTCCTATTAGGAGAATCCTTTGTCTAATAGGCTAAGGGTATTATTAGTTTGCATTCCCATGCATCTAAATTAAGGGCTTTTAGCAGATATAACCAGTAAGCATAGATCGTAGCTTAATGTTATTATCTAGAGCTTTTCTCTGTAGTGCTTGTGGTAAGTTACCTACTAGTATATGCTAGCCTTTGTAATTCCGTAGAGGGCTTAATAACTCTTATAATTATTCCTTTAGGGTACTAATTACGAATTTAGATAGGGAGTTAGGCAAGGATTATATAATTTAGCGGCGTTTCTAATTATACGTATGCCTATGTAATATCTTAAATCTAAAGGAGGAATCCTTTTATAAGAAGAGAAGGGGTAATTATAAGGATTAATCATTAGCTTACCCTTTAGATTATTAGGGCTTACGTAAGGATCGCTTACTTTGCTTTATCGCTAAAGCCTTAGATTATAAGCCTTAATTTCTTATATAGCTAGCTTATTCTTCCTTTAACTTTGTTAATAATACGGGAATTAAAGATTTAAATCCCTTAGTGCTTCTTTAGATTAAAAGCGATAAATTTAAACATACCTTTGCTAATTAGGGCATTAATCTTAGCCTTTGTTAAGAGCTTAAAAGGTTTGCCAGGAGTTATAATTATGCCGTTCTTATATAATTAGATTATAAGCTTAAGATCTACCTCCTCCTTGCTTAAGATAAATACCTTAAGATTATCTGCTAAATTAATAATTATAGAAGGGTTCTTTTATAGTCTTCCTAGCCTTCTTTTTAGAGAGGCTAAAGGTACTATATTATTAATTTATACCTCTTACTCTTCCCTTTAATTACCTCTAGGTTATTACCTCCTACTAGTAATAGCCTTTCCTTACTTAGGTCTTTATTATAGGGCTTAATAAAGGTTAACCTAAAGACCTTAGGACCTTATAGAAGATTAAGGGTATAGCTCTCTCTATCTATTATAAGGAGCTTATATAGGCCTTACTATCCTTTATGCTCTTACTAGATAAGAACTAGTAATATAAGTAGGAGATTAAGGGTTAGTAAGGTATTAGGGCTATTCCTTATAGTAAGGGCTTCCTTAACCTTATAGAGCGTGTATAACCTCTTAATCTCCTTTATTACCTTCTACACTATAAAAGCTTATTACTTAATATTAGGTAAGGGAGGAGAATTATTAATTATTTAAGGGTAGGCGCTAAAGATAAGAAGGGTTAGAATAATGCTATTTAGGCCTATAGTATTATTAAGGGCTTTTATAGCTATTTATAGGGCTATAGCTTTAGGTATTAATAGGCATTCGCGTTAGATAATATTATAGGCTCTTTAGAGCAGCCTATAATATCTCTTAACCTTGCTAATGCTATGGTATGCCTTAATAGGGACTTCTTTAATTAAGATTAACATTAAAGCTATAAATTAGCGGAATTCTTCGCTTCTAAACGTTATGCTAGCATTAGTTATAATCTAATCTAGAGGACCCTAGTAGGTATTAATCTAGTAAAGGCAAAGAGCTTCCTATATTGCCTTTGCTATAATATCCTTTAGGAACCTAGCTATATTAAACGCGGTAGCTGTATTAATAGCGTAGAGAACAGGGCAATTGCTATCTAGATATATAATATCCATGATTACTTTGTAGTTAAAGTTATATTTATCCTTTAGGTAAATTTAAAGCAATGTGAATTGTTTATATTTAATTAGCATTAGTGGCAGATCTTCGTTAATTATCTAATGGTTTTAAAATCTACCTTATAGCCTAATTTAGAAAGCATATTATAAAGTTAGCGGACGGAAGGGTAACTAAATTAGCGATGTAAGCGCTATAATTCTATCTTAGTTAGATAACTCTAGGCAATTAATTTTTCCTTCTATAGAAGCATTTAAGAATGCCCCTATTTATAGATAATAAGGACCTTAATATTGCCTTGTTAAAGGATATTCTAAGATATATGGAAGTTAATCTTTAGGCAGTCTATATCTGCTAAATATAGCAAGAAGGGAGTGTTTATAAGCATTATATAGAATAGGATAATGCTAAAGGGAGTAGGCATATTAATTAATCTAATTAAGGGATTAGCTTACTGCTTCTAAATCGAATTATTACCTCCTAGCTTTAGATTTATTAAGCTAGATCTTAGGGATTAACTATTATAGGGCAAGGAATTAGGGTGCCTTACTAATAAGTAACCTACAGCCCTAGTATTAGGGATAATGCCTTAGAACACACCTAAAGAGTAATAATCTTAAAGAAGAAAAGCAGTTAGGGCTTCCTTTAGTTATTAGAGATTAAATAGATTCTCCTTTATAAGGGCATGCATAGCTGCTTAATTCATAAGGATTTCTATAGTTACATAGCTATTAATTATTATGCCTTATATAAAGAAGCTTATTAGTATCTCTCCTTTATTACTTTCTTCTTTAAATCTAAGTTCTATTATATAGGTAGAAATCTTATCTTCTTTAGAAGAAGCAGTGTTATCCTCTTTGCCTTTATACTAGGTAAGGAAAGCGTTATAGGAAGGGATTATTAGCTCTATAAGGTAGTGGTTCTTAAAGCATTAATACGCCTTCTTACGTTTCTCTTTAAAGTGTTTAGTTAACTAATAGCCTTCCTTACTATATATATAACATTTCTTTGTATGTAAAGCGCCTTTATTGCCTTATAATTATAATTATCTATAATAGGCTTCTTTACTATACCTATTATACTTATAGTTAGTCTAATACTACTCTCTTGTATTAGGCGTTAATAGGAATTAATGCTTCTTATCTAATTCCTCTATAGTTATTCTTATTAATATCCTTATATATTTATAGAATAGCTAGAGGTTAGTAAGAGGGTTAATAAGGTAAGTTCTATACTTAGGTATGCTATAATAGGCAGAGATTAATTAATTCTAGAGTGCCCTTTTAGATTAAGCAATATCTAGGATTACTTATTAAAGGTTTATAAGCTTTATTATAAGTTCTTTAAAGTAATTAATCTTTAGCTTATCTAGGTTTTCTTATATAATCTAGCGTAGCTTAGTATTCTATTACTTAAGGAGATACCTTTGCTTTATATTATTAGTCTTAAATCTTCTCTTAATACAGTTAATAAGAGTCTTAAGGTCTTAAGGATCTCCTAGCTTATATAGATGCTTATAATAGTATATTAAAGCTTTCCCTTTAAGCATAGCCTTAAGGGCATACCTAGCCTTATAGGGTTTAATACCTAGTATTTTATATTTCCCTTAGAAGATTATTAACTTTAAGTTAAGGACCTTATAGTTATTTACGCTATATTAAATATTACTTATATAAAGCTTTGCGAGATTAATTATTTGCTTTAGTGTAGGTCTAGAAGGAAAAAGTGCTCTTAGAGGTATAGGAGAAGGGATTTCTTATCTTAATAGGGGATATCTTTAATAAGGGCTTTCCTAAGGATTATTATGTAATTAGCCTAATAGGGTTAGACTTAGGGAATATTGTTAGTAAGATTATAGGATTCCTAGATTGCTCTGTTAATAATATTATAATCTTAGCCTAATTAGAGGGATTAGAAGGAGGTTATTAAGGAAGTCTTAGTCTTTAATGTGTTTTTAGAAAGGTATGTACTTCCTTATAGCTTTCTATATCTCTTCTTCTTACTAATCTTAAAATTCCTTGTAGGTAGTAACTTCCTTAAGCATTACTATAATCTTCCTATAGGCTATTATGTCTATATATATGCCTTAGAAGAGAAGGAAATTACGTAGATACTTAGCAATTACTTAGTTTATAATTACAAATTGTTATGGACTCGAGCTTAGGAGCTCGGGTCATGTCTCAGGTCCGGAAAGGGCGCGCAAAGGTTCCGGAAAGGGCGCGCAAAGGTCGCGGACTGTGGGCGGATAGGTTAGGGCTTTACCCAGGCCTATGCGACCCACACACACACTGGTATAAAGCCAGTTCCTGTGCGACACCTAGCTTAGTCCGATCCTTCCTCTCTAAGGATAATAATATCTCTTAGAACGCTTACGTGCAGCTGCCCTAAGGCTAGTTCATAACACAAATACCTCTTTTATCTATCTATAGAAGTCTTTAATAAAGTTAGTAAAGAGGCTTCTAGTAATAAGGCTCTTAGACTAGTATGCCACTATCTTAAAGAGGATATAGGCTATAATAGCCTTAGGGTTATTACCTTATTTATTAAGATTAAATAATTTCGCTATCTTTAATATCTTAGATATAATAAAGTCTTATATCTCTAGGGAATATGTCTTAGGAGAGGGTTATTAAGTTATAGACCTTTACCTTTTTAGTCTCTTTTAACTTTAGTGCCTTCTTTAGTATTACTAAAGTTAGGGCTAGAGATAGAGGCTTTTAATAGTTCTCCTTACTAAGGAGCTTTTAACTTTCTTATCTCTATTATAGGAAGTTAGAATAGAGGTATAGTATTAGTTATATAGTAGGTTAAAGGATTATAAGCATAGCTATTATCTTTATCCCTTAGGGGTTCTTAGGATTAGATCTTAGGAGTAATAAGTTCCTTTCTTATTATAAGAGAATGCCTTCTAAGGGTTAGGTACGTGGTAGAACGCGCTAACTAAGTGATTAAAGATAGGTTAGACTAGTTACTAACTAGGCCTTAATCCTTTAATAGCTTTAAAGTCTTTATAGGGTCTTAGGATTAAATCTTAGGAGTTATAAGGCTCCTTTCTTATTATAAGAGAGTGCTTAGACTTCCTTAGCATAACTATATATGCTTTTAGCGGCCCTCCTATTTTATAGGGCAGGTTTATAGTATAGCTATCTCTTCTAATTAACCTTGCTAATCTGCGGTTAGGAAAAACCGTGTGGTTATCTATAAAGTTAACCACTAATTAGTGTTAGTATCACAGGTGCCTAACATTAGGATTGTGGCCTAGGGAATAGGAATTTATCTTCTATTCTAGGCATTATAATTAATTAGTTATAAGTGTGTGTATAAGGGAGGAAAAGAGAGGCTTTTCTAGATTATAAGAAGTGGCTATAAACGTGGTGCGTTTTGTGGGTCACATGACTTGTGAGTCCTCGCCTAATTAGAGGGCGGGCCGATGAGTCATATGTGAGGCCACCTCTTACAGGCGCGCGTTGCGCGCGCCCCTCGTGGCCTAACCTTTTGCCGGGTAATTGCGGCTGCGTGCCGCGATTGATATCATGCTTGTTCCAACAATTACTTATATAAATCTTTATAAGATTAATTATTTACTTTAGTATAAGTCTAGAGAAAAAAGTGCTCTTAAAGGTATAGAAAGAGGGATTTCTTATCTTAATAGGGAATACCTCTAATAAGGGCTTTCCTAAGGATTATTATGTAATTAGCCTAATAGAGTTAGACTTAGGGAATTTTATTAGTAAGATTATAAGATTCCTAGATTACTCTATTAGCAATATTATAATCTTAGCCTAATTAGAGGGATTAGAAGGAGGTTATTAAGGAAGTCTTAGTTTTTAATATGTTTTTAGAAGGGTATATACTTTCTTATAGCTTCCTATATCTCTTCTTCTTACTAATCTTAGAATTTCTTATAGGTAGTAACTTCCTTAAGCATTACTATAATCTTCCTATAAGCTATTATATCTATATATATAAGGAAGTCTTAGTCTTTAATATAATTTTAGAAGGGTATATACTTCCTTATAGCTTCCTATATCTCTTCTTCTTGCTAATCTTAGAATTTCTTATAAATAGCGACTTTCTTAAGCATTACTATAATCTTCTAGCAGGCTATTATATCTATATATATGCCTTAGAAGAGAAGGAAATTATATAGATACTTAATAACTACTTAGTTTATAATTATAAATGCCTTTCTTATCTATCTATAGAAGTCTTTAATAAATTTAGTAAAGAGGCTTCTAGTAATAAGGCTCTTAGACTAATATACCACTATCTTAAAGGAAATATAGGCTATAATAGCCTTAGGATTATTACCTTATTTATTAAGATTAAATAATTTTACTATCTATAATATCTTAGGTATAATAAAGTCTTATATCTCTAGGGGATATATCTTAAGAGAGGATTATTAACTTATAAACCTCTCCTTTTTAGTCTCTTTTAACCTTAGTGCCTTCTTTAGTATTACTAAAGTTAGGGCTAGAGAGAGGACTTTTAATAGTTCTTCTTATTAAAGAGCTTTTAACTTTCTTATCTTTATTATAGGAGAATAGAATAAAGGTATAGTATTAGTTATATAGTAGGTTAAAGGATTATAAGCATAGCTATTATCTTTATCCCTTAGGGGTTCTTAGGATATTAGATCTTAGAAGTAATAAGCTCCTTTCTTATTATAAGAGAGTGCTTTCTAAGGGTTAGGTATATAGTAAAATATACTAACTAAGTAATTAAAGATAGGTTAGACTAGTTACTAACTAGGCCTTAATCCTTTAATAGCTTTAAAGTCTTTATAAGGTCTTAAGATATTAGATCTTAGGAGTTATAAGGCTTCTTTTATATTATAAGAGAGTGCTTAGACTTCCTTAGTATAACTATATATACTTTTAGTAGCTCTCTTATTTTATAGGGTAGGTTTATAGTATAGCTATCTCTTTTACTTAGCCTTACTAATCTATAGTTAGGAAAAACCATATAGTTATCTATAAAGTTAATCACTAATTAGTATTAGTATTATAGGTGCCTAATATTAGGATTATAGCCTAGGGAATAGGAATTATTCTTCTATTCTAGGTGTTATAATTAATTAGTTATAAGTATGTATAGAAGAGAGGAAAGAGAGGCTTTTTAGATTATAAGAAGTAGCTATAAACGCGGTGCGTTTTGTAGGTTATATAACTTATAGGTCCTTGCCTAATTAGAGGGGCAGGCTAATGAGTTATATGTAAGGCTACCTCTTGCGGGCGCGCGTTGCGCGCGCGCCCTCGCGGCCTAACCTTTTGCCAGGTAATTGCGGCTGCGTGCCGCGATTAATATCATGCTTGTTCCAACACTAGTGTATTTACAGAGATTACTATAATTTATAAACTATTACTATAAGCTTACTATAAATTTATTAGGCTACCACTATAAGCTTAAAGAAAAACGGAAGGAGTAAGGTAATCTATGCCTTATAGAGTTAAGCTAATTAAAAATCACGCTAACTAGTTTAGCTAGGAAGAATCTCTTAAAAGAATAACCTATAAATAGGAAGTTAAGAAGTAACTATAACCTAGCTTCTATTAGTAAGCGATTACTATAAAAAGGCTAATATAGCCTAATATTATTAATATTACTATATTACTTTATAAAAATCACTATAGTAAGTAGTAATAAAGGAACTCTTATGCTATAACCTAACCCTAAGATAGCACCTTAATGCGATTAAGGATAATTATAATAAGAGGGGGTATTATATTAGGAGTAAAATAGTAGTAGCATTTATAAGGGTAGTGATAGTATTAATAAGGGTAGAACCTAGTGAGGTATAGAGCTAAGGGCTAGCTACGGGCTAGTTATGTAAGAGCTATAGGCTATTTAAAGGGGCTTTCCTATAAATAAAGGGAAAGGGCTAGAGATTAAACCTTTTAAGCACCTACCCCTAGCTAGCAGTTTAATAGCTATGACACTTAATCTAACCATCACTCTGTTATTCATTCCCAAGCCAAAAGCCTTAACATGCACCTATTAACTTTAAGATTAATTAGTCTTTAAATCTATTTATCACAACGCCTCCTCTCTTTAAGAGGCCTAGTAAAATCATGTTAACCTTAGCCTTTAGTGCGTATTAAGCATTAGAGAGTTCTAAGTAGCTATTGCTAATAGGGATTTTAACGCTCCTAATACCATTAATATTAAGTTATTTACCATTGCTTACTAGCATTGGTTTAGCATTAACGTTAGTGTTTAAGTATATGAACTATTTAGTTATATTAAAGGTATAAGTGTTATATCTAGTGTTAAGAATACAATCTTCCTTAGTTAGACGGTTAGGAGTTATTTAAAAGGAATATTCCTAATTAATCGCCATAAGAGATAGATTACTTCTAGCGGTAATAATGTTAGGGAAGCGTTTGTCTAGTTAGACTTTAATTTGTCTTTATTCCCTTTCTTTAATATTAGCTTCTTTTTAGGATAAAGCTTCTAGTAAGTATCCTTTGTATAAAAAGGTTATCCAGGGCAAATTAAGCATTTACAATCTATTTTAATATTTTCGGAAGTCTTGTTTTTCTTTAACTTATCTTTGCCTTTTCTATTAGAATTAGACTTTAAGTTAGTCTTCTAAGTAGTAAAATTAAGCTTCTGCTCCTTCTCTGGTTTATTTGCTTTATAAGTTAAATACGTAAGCATGGTTTCCTTTAAGAGACCCTTTTACTAAAAGCCTTTATTCTCTAACTTTAGTGGAGTTTAGGAATTAACCCTTTAATACCTCTAATGGTTTGCAAGATCTATACTATTTTATTAATGTTTCTAATCTTTTAAATTCGGTTCTAGAGGTTTTAATAATAGTTAAGCTAAGCGTAAGTGGTTAAAAATTAACTCTTTTAGATTTATAGAATTAATTAAGTAATTTAATAATAGCGCTATTAGCCTTAAATCCGCAATCCTTTTTAATAATATCTATTATCTAGGTGACTAGCATTAAGTTAGACTATCTAGCGTTAGAGATATTCTTCTATACCTAAGAAGAGAGACTTTGCTATATAATTAAAAATAGGATTCTATAATACTTATTAGTTACTTAAGACTATTTAATCTCTCCTATAAGATATAGAGTAAGCTCTATTACTCTAACTTATATCTTAATTAAAATATTCTATTCCTTATAGTTTTTAGCTCCCTTTAGAGGATTAATAGTTACTATTTATAAGTACTATGTCTTAGTAATATTATTAAATCCTAGCGTAGCTATATTATTACTAGCTAGAGTAATAGGTATATTATTATTATTACTTAATAAAGGGGGAGAGGAGGGTATTATATGCTTATAATAAGAGCAAAGGGTTATATATTAAAATTCATATACTCCTATTACTATAATTACTTAATACTAATTATTATTAATTCAGTCTAGTAGGAGTTATAGTAATAGCTCTCTTTAGATTATATTACTATATAGCCGCTAATATATAGAGATATAAAGTTAAGAGTATAAGCGGCCTAGAAGGCATTTTTAGATACCCTTAAATATTTTACCTTAGCCTAGTTAGAGAGTATTACTTTACTAAGAATTTACTATACTTACTTAACTTGCTTTACTAATAATGCTTTACTAATTTAATGCCTAAATAGTAATAGATCTAGGTTATTAGATTTAGGTAACTTAGGTAATTCTTTAGGGAATAATAAGTCCTAGCCTACCGCTTAATAAGATTTGCCTAGAAGAGTAACTGTTGATTCCTTCGGATCATCATCGGATTAGTCGTGGCCAAAGACCCCACTAGTTGTGGACCGAGTGGGGCCTTCAGAGGATGCAAGCCTTGTGATTAGCTACCCTTTTCACTACCCCTCTTTGCCTTACTTATAGGTTTTACCCACTTTTTAGCTAGCTAGATTCCTCTCCCTCTCTCTCTTCTCTCTTTCCTAGATTATCATTAACTATTATAGACTTTAATAACAACGGTATTATTACCTGCGTAGGCACCTTAGTGTTCTAACACTAATTAGTGGTTAATTATAACTATAGATAAGTTAGGTATTATAAGAAGAGATATTTCTATAGACACTATAGTTATTTTTTTATTATCTAAATCCTTAGGAATAGGGGCATAGCTATAAGAGTGTGCTAAAGGAAAAGACTTAAATTCCGGTTATAGACTTATTAGGCTTCTAAGGGATTAGCTTCTTCTATTATTGTCTTTATTTTTAATAGAGAGATTAATTCTATATCTATTATAAACCTAGGGATTAACTTCTTCTGCTATTATCTTTATCTTTAATAAAGAGACTAATCCTATACCTACTATAAGAAAACTAACTAAATAATTAAATTAATTGCTATAAAGGCATTCGCTTTAAACCTAACGTTAATAACCATTACTTATAATAAGTTAGGAAGCTAGACTAGTAATAAGAGGGAAGACCTAAGCTACTGCAGAAGCTATATAATTACCTAGACTATAACTAAGAGAAGAGCCTTAATTCTCTAGTGATAAGAAACTATCCTAGATCTTAATAGCACCTAAGAGACCCTAAGAGAGTAAACTACTAATATAACTATAATCTCTTTCCTATGCCCTTATAAAAGATTAAAAAGAATAAATTATAGTTAACCCTAATTTCGCCACGCTGTCTAAGCTTAATAACTATATTATAAGGTTTATTAACCTTAGTAAGCATTAAGACTAGAGGGATAATAACCTCTAGGAATTATTCTAAGAAGACTTTAAAGGATAGTCTAAGAATACCTTTATAATAGCTAATAGAGATCTTATTAGAGAGCTATGGAATTCCCTATAAGATTATAGTATTATTATAAGATAAGGCTAAGGACTAGTAATTATAATATCTCTAGAAGAAGTAGTCTAATAAGAAATAAGGCTATTATAGCCTAAAGGGAGATTATAATCCTCTAACCCCCTAAATATTAACCTCCTTAACAGCCTTATTTACTTACCCTAAAACCTTATCCTTCCTAACCCTAATAGCACCTTTAACTCCCTTAACCTATAAGAGAGCCTTTTCTATAGCAAACCCTATTATATTAAGTAATTCACCCTAAAGATCCCTATCTAAGGTAAACCTTACTACCTATATAGTAATTCTCTTCTAAGGACTAGATTATAAAGAAGATCTTAGAACTTATAAAGATATATAAGGATAGTAACTATTATAGTAGATAATTATATAATTTCCTTGCCCTAAAGGTTACGCTCTTTAAGAATAAGTATAATAGAATTAACCTCCCTTAAATATATTATTAGAAGGCTCTCCTAATTATCTTAATTAATAATACTAAATAGTACTACCTTAATTATCTCTTTAGTTAAAACCTTATATATAAAGAGATAATTAGCTATATTTATTAACACTTTAAGACAGAAAGTAACTAATAGTTCTACCACTATAAATAGAGTAGTATAACTCTAAATAGCACTATTACTAAGAACCCTAATAAAACTAGGCTAGAGTGCCTTAAAATTATACTAGCTACCCTTAAGAAAATCTATTAAGGTCTATATCCTTCTAATATAGTAAATACTAAGCTCTATAAGTAAATGTTAAATACTATAGCTAGTATACCTAAATATTAGATAATAGAGTATAACTACTCCCTAGGCTTTAAGAGTCTTACTAAAGACCTCTATAAGGTAATTATAATCTTAGAGTTAAATAGGAAAGCTACCTAATACCTATAATTATAGGGAAGCTCTTCTAAGGCTATATTTACTAACTATTAATATAGATATTAGCCCTAAGGTAAGGGAGGCTATTATAGTAAGAGCCTAAGGCATAGCCCTTAGTATTATTTTATATATAGTAAGAATAGCTATTAGTCCTTTAATTACTTTAATAAAGAATGCTAAAAGGAGAAGGATTATTAGTTTACTAGTAAGATCTATTATATATTCCCTTTAGAGAAGAGATTCTAGGCATTTCTTACCTCCTATAAAGGGCTAGATAATAATAAGCCTAATAAGAGCCCTAGCTAAGGATAGGAATTATATCTTATAGCCTATATAAAGACTAAAGATAGTAATAAGGATAATAAAGAGCTATTACTAGTGGTTTATCTAAGCATTATATAATTCTTTTACTTAAAGCTATAGGATAATTATAACCTTATAAATACTAATATTCTTACTACCCTTAATAACTAAGCCTTTTAGCATGCTTTCCTAAAGTAAGAACTATATTAATAGTAAGAATCTAATAAGGGATTAACCTATTATATCTCTAAAGAGCGCTATTCTAAAGAAGTCTTTAAAGGGATTATACCTAATACTAGGGTAGTAAGTAAATTAATAGTAAGCTAGGGATAAGCAAAGGCTTTATTATAATTAATACCTTTATTAAAGATAATCCCCTATAAGCTATAAATTATTAAATTTAGTGCTAGATCTATAACTATAAGAGGGATCCTTTATATGCCTATAGAACTTAGAGAGCTTAAATTCTATGTCCTTAATATAGTAACTCCTTTTCTCTTTTTATTACTAATATAGATAAGCTATAAGTTAAGATTAATAACCTTATAAACATGCTAATTTAAGGTAATAAGACTATGCCTATTATGTAATAATAGGGATATCCTTAGTAGCTACTAAAGGCTAAAGAAATAGTTACCTTTTACCTCTTAGAAAGGGAAATCTATTAATTATATTATTGCTTTAGTTACCTTTCTATTTAATGCCTTATAAAGATCCTTTAGTAAGCTAGTTATAATATTAAACGCTAGGTAATTAAGAAGTTAACTAAAGTCTACTACTATTATTAGATAAAAGAAAAAGCTCCTAGCTAGTTTAAATTTATAATTAAAGATAAGCATAACTTTAACTATAAGATTATTACTAATATTATATAGATTAATAACTAACTAGTCCTTTATATTATTAAATTAGTAACTTTATTCTAAGTAGCCTGCTTTCTTAATCCTAAGAAGTAAAAGGCCTAAGATATCTAGGATGCTATTAGAGAGTGCTAGATTAATACCTATCTTAGACCGCTAGATTAGATTATTTATAATGCTAGTAATAACTTCTCCTCTGCTAAATTTAAGCACTATACTTAATTAATATTAATTAAGATTAGTAAGATACTAATTAAAGCCTATAGTAGTATTAGAAAGGTTAAAAATACTATAGACCTTTACACTAGGCTTATAAGATTATTATAAACTTAATTAGTATAGAGATTATGCTAGAGTAATATCTTTAGATAGCTATTAAAGCTATTAATAACTTAGTAAGCCCTAATAGACTAGTACTAAACCTACTAGTCTTTAGAGCCTACCTATATATAATAAATAAGTTACTACTAAGTGTCTCTATTATTTAACGCGCTAAGGTAATTTAAAAGGCTACTAATAAGGTATGCTACTACCTAGCTTTATAGTAGGTCTATAATACCCTTAATACCTAGAATAGCCCTAATATATTACTAATACATTAGCTATCTCTATAGGCTAATATATATATATAAAGGGAGAAGGGTAGCTAGCATAGCCCTTATAAGCTTATTACTACTTATAAGAAGACTTATACTATTTAATTACCCTATAGCCTAGTAAAATTCTAATCTATAGTAGTAAAGCCTTACTATAAGGACCTATATACTATAAAGGGGCTATAGGAGATAAAACCTTAAGATATTAAGGAGACTATAAATAAGAGAGATTCTCTTACCTTTATAGAGGTAAAGGTAAGGAAAGGAGTAAAAGAAGAAGTAAAACTCCTAGTGCTAGTAAAGAGAAAGTAAGAAAGGCTAAGAAAAGCCTTAATAGTCTAATTCTCTCTTAACTAAGGTATAGAAGAACCTAAAGATTATAAGGAGTGCTTTATAATTATTAATAAAGACTAAGAAGAGGTATTAATTAAAGAGATTATAACTAGAGAATTACTAATAGAAGCATTCCTTATAGTAAAGGAAAAAGCTAACTAAGACCTTACCCTTTAACTCTGCTAAGAAAGAAAGATTATAACCCTAGAAAAGCCCTTTAAGTAATTAGATTAAGCTAAGATTAATGCTTTATAAGCTTATAATATATTTAGATTTATAAAGTTTAATTAAGTAAAGTATAGTAGCTATAGGATCTTTAACTCTTATATAGTAAGAGAGATTAAAGGTAAAGGCATGGATTTGCTATATAAGAAGTCTTGCCTTATTATATAAGGCTATAATAATAAGGAGAAGGAATTTATTCTAATATAATCGCTAATAATCTAATAGGTAAGCTAATAGCTAATTATAGCTATTACTCCTTTATTAAAGCAAAGGGGATTTGCCTCTAGATCTATAATATTACCTAAGCCTATGTTTAATTATAAACAAAACTTATAAGGCTAATTATTATAAGATTACTAGAATAGATTATGTATCTCTTTCTAGAAGGCACTGTAATAGAGGTTATTAAGCCTCTTTATAGTATTATAAAGGCTAGAACTTACTAGTAGGTAATATACTTCTATTATTATAGGGATAACCTTAATATAATAACGTTAATATATAATCCCTGCTTATTAATTATAGCTTTAAATAATAAAAACCTCTTTAGGATTATTAGAATATAAATAAATAATACACTAGGTCTAAGCAATAATAACTTCTTTAATAAAGAAGAAAAAGAGCTCTAAAAGGCTAACTTTATAGCTAAAGAGAAGCAGTAACTATTAAGTAGGAATCCCCTTACTTTTAATAGCTATATTCTAACCTAAAACGCTAATAACTTACTAACCCTAACCTAGAAAGGCTAAAGTTAGAAGATTAAGGAAGTTAACCCTTAATCTCTAATAGTAAGGTAGGATTATGTAGAGTAAAGAGCCTAAGGAAGTTATATTATAACTATTTACTAACTAGAAGCTTTATATAATCTATTAATTATAGCTTAACACTAAGAACTAGCTACTAAAGATATTATATGCCTAAATAAACGCCTTAAATAGTAGATTAAGAATTAGTAATAAGGATTATGCTATATCTTACTAACCCTTAAAGAAGCAAAGCTCTTTATATTTATAAATAGATTGCTTATAAATAATAAGGATCTTAGCTTATAGATTAGGTATGTAATTATAATTAGTAATAAGGTAAAGAGGGATAATAATACCTTTATTACAAAAGGGAATATTATTATATATAGCTTAACAAAGAGTAAGCGAGTTACGCATAGCGCGCTTACCTTTAAGCTATATAGCATGGTTTAAGGTGCTAATATTACGTACGCGATATCTATAACCCTTAATTAGATTACAGACTAATTAAAGATGCCTTAGATCCTTATAATCCTTTATACTAACTTATTCTTATTATATAAATGCCTTATTAAGCTAGGCATAATAAAAGAGAAGAGGCTAATAATTAATATTATAGCCCTTTGTTAATTATACAAGAGGCGCGAGATCTATGAGGTTAGATGGATTAACGGTAACGATAACCTAGCTAATATAATAACAAAAGGATTGCTAAATTAGGCGCTTATAACCTTAATTAATTTAAACAAATTAATAATCCGTGTAGAAGGCTAGGTTAAGAGACCTTTAGTAGCGTTATAAAGAGGGAATTAACGGAGACAAAGGGAGGATTTGTTGCGATTAGATTAATTAAATTAACTAATGCTAACTAAGCTAATTAGGGCTCCGGATTCCTATTAAGGGATTTACTTATGTATACTTTCCTTTAATTTAATTTTTATTGTATTTTTAGGCTCCTTTAGCTATAAGAAAAAGAGAGACTGCTAGTATTAATTCCTTTAGATTATCATTAGATTAGTTATAGCTAAAGACCCTACTAGTTATAGACTGAGTAAGGCCTTTAGAGGGATGTAAGCCTTATGATTAGCTACCCCTTTTCGCCACCCTCTCTTTACCTCACTTACAGGTTTCACTCACTTTTTAGCTAGCTAGATTCCTCTCCTCTCTCTCTTCTCTCTTTCCTAGATTATCATTAACTATCATAGACTTCAATAACAACGGTATTATTACCTGCGCAGGCACCTTGGTGTTCTAACAGTAACTTTTAAGGAAATTATAAAATCGTGAAGTTATTGTAAGATATAAAATTCACGCTTAATATATGCGTGCCATAGACTCGTAATTTTAGCAAATAATACGCTTAAAGTTATGTATTTAATTCCTTATTATGCGAGCTTTTTTTTAAAAAAAGTTATAAAGTAGGCCTTTATAATTAATTTAATTAAGACTTTAGGTAAGGGAAAGAGAAAGAAAAGGTCTTTTACTGCCCCGTAAGCTTAAGTAATTATGCTTTTGCAAGATGTTAGGAAAAGATATGTAATTATACACAAAACTACAACTAGAAGATAAAAAGGGTAAAATAAAAGAAAAGGGCGTAATAGAAGCGCTGGGCTTATAACCTATTAAGGGTCGCGAGAGAAGGAAGAAAGGTGTGTGTAGATTGACTATCTAAGGAGATCTATAAGAAGAGAAAAGGAAGCTATATAAGTAGGCTTTAATAAGCAAACGAAGACCGTTTCATTAGTAATCTAACAAACAAAGAATAAACAAGGTCTTCTAAACAGAAGCTTCTAAACGAAGCTCGCGATGAATCTAGGTGCGAAAACTCTGCATCAGAAGTGATGCCTGAGATGTGAGGCTGAATATCAACTAACAATTATAATACTATAAACACGTTTTTAGCCTCTTTAAATCCCTTTATTATAGCTACTATAGTCTTAGTAGTAGGAAGGCAGCACTAAGGATTTAGTCTAGCGCTATAATTATATATAAAGAGAGGTACCTATGCCTACGTTACTCCTGCGAGCAAGGTGGTTATAGTGTAAAATGTATAAAAACAGAGGAGGTACCTTCCCTTATATTAGATAGCGCGGGGATACCTCTTCCGTTTTAGGCCTAGTTATTACTGCGTATTTGGTTCTTCACTACTGCGCGTTTAGGTACTCCACATAACAAATCCGTATGTACGGAGTAGAGATCCGATGCATCCGAATTCAACAATGCGGCTAAATTCAACGATTCCAACGAAGCCGACGATTCCGACAAAGCCAATTAAGCCAAGGCGTATAGCGATCAAGGGCGCTATGGGTCGAGTGACTTTGCGAGGCCTTATTGTTTCTGAAGAGATACCCTTCGTATGTACCTGAAATTACCAGGATAACGTAGGAATCTAGCAGTATATAATGTAAGAACTTAGGAAACATGTCCCTAGCTCAACTTATTAACTTCTCTCTGCGTCCTGATTCATGATTTATCATCCATACATATATATCTATTGTATAACTAACTCACTAACTAAAACACGCATAACTCTAGCGAAAATGAAGTTTTCCACTATCCTCAGCCTCGCAGCTGCCTCCTCATCTCCGCCGCCCAAGCCGCCCCCCACGAGTTCATTGACATCCAAGGCTTCGGACTCCACGCGGTCTGGGACCGGCCAGCCCGAGACTGGCATCCCGACAACTTGATCTTTATGCTTTCACACCAAGATGGGACCTCAACCTCCTGCTCTGTTGAAAAACTTGTCTACCCGCATTCTGACGAGCCTACACTATGCGATAAAGAGTACGGATTCTATCTGTTACGTGAGCCTGATGCTCACACGGTTGACCATTCATGGGTCCTCCGTCTCTACCGTATAATTGACGAAAAGTACGTATATACTGCGCATAACCTTAAAACTACTCCATACTTATAATCTCATCCGCTATGATACTAACGCGACGAATTATGTGTACACAGGACTCACTACACTGGCTCCAACCCCATTCCCTTTGATTGCACAGAACTAAACCATTCAACCGAATTGTTATGCGTCCAATCGGACGCTTTTAACATAACTATTTCTGGCCCTTAAGGCGATTTAGTTGGGCCTGTGATACATGATATGTATGTACTAGTCAAATGTTAGGAGCGCAGAGGCAATAAAATCACATTGTATGGTAGCGCCTAGTATAGCAAAGTGCTATAACCTAGCTACTAGCTAATGACATATAAGTAAAAAGAGATATCTAAAGAGGCCTCCTTATATATAAGGAAAATGCTAGAAATTAGACCTTTTAAGCATATCTATCCCTTAAGTATTATCTTGATAGCTATAGTGCCATTGCAAAAGTTAGGATACCCACAATAATTAGCTCTATTAGGCGAAATACCTGTTGAAATGTAGGGAGACTGTTGCCAGCTAGCAACAGCTGTACAAGTGCAAGCCCTACGGTCAGGGACTAATAGGGTTGCTACGTTGAATCAATCAACGTAACGTAGCAGAAGGTTATAGCAGATATTTCTCTTGAATTCTAATTTAGATAGCTATTACAAGAACTAATATATTAATAGAATTGATTTTAGGATCATTATATCGGTAATATAGGTGTTTTAATTGAGAGGTCTAGCTAGACTAGCTAGATAAAATGTTCTTCTTTTCCTCTCATAGGCTTACTAACCATATTAGTGGATCTAGGTTACTAGCTAGGCCTTAGGAGCTACTTTTTTTTTCTGAAAAAATTATTTATACAAGAAAAGTAAAAATTAACGCACTACTATATTAGCTGAATGCTTATATACACTAACTCTCCTCAATGGTGAAGTATATGCGGTCGGTCTATCTCGCCGGCGCTCATACCGTCGATCCCCGTCGATCCCCGTCGGCGGGAGGATGTTGGTTTTTTTCGGGTGCATTTGCTGGATGTAAACCCATACTATGATATTGGTGTAGAAGGGCTGGCTGCAAACGTCGGTGCGGAAAGATGGCCAAGAGAGAGAACCATGAACATCTATCTGTAACGGGAAGGCAGGCTGGAGGCCAGGGCAAGCAAGGCGTCTGCATGGACTCAGACAAACAAAGCAGCACAGCCATGTCTTGCAAATGCGAGGATCGTGACATATTCTTCCAATTCAAAGAATCGAACGCCTCATAGTCGGATCCCACGAGATGTGATGATTACAGTTTAGCACTCTAGTGCTCTCATGGCTGCTGGCCGCCCTTATACGCCGTAAATCGCGGGCAGGGGAGATGGTGATCGGAAAAGAAAAGTCGCCGGGAACAAGGGGGGCCTTCTCACAATCGACAAGACTGTGAACAGGCTGGCAAAGCCATACCAAGTCCATGACTCTATGGCCTGTGAGTCGGGGGCATCTTTCAGCCTGACGCAATGTCTGCGCGTCGAAACGCAGTGGTCGACTTTGGCATTCCTGCATTGATGCTCGAGGTTCCAGGAAAGCAAAACTACAACTTGTCCCCGGTGATGGGGAAAGTTGTTGTAGTGGCGGAAGCCGCAATTGTCACCCCAGACAAGATGCGAGTCGCTGGTCGCGCAGAAGTCAGGTCCGGCCCGTTGCGCCCAGTGCTAGGAGGCTACCTCATGGACGTCACGGGCTGCATCGAGATACAACACGGTGTGTGTAGTTGAGTCCGGCTTGATTTTCGGGACCGGCCCTGGATTTATTAGGCCGAAAGGTCTGGCCCTGGCGCCCGCACGGGATCAATCTTCGTCGGCGGCATGAGGATTGTCCCGAACCAGGGCAGGGTGTAGTTCAAAGTGAGCTGTTTCCGTCCGAAAAAAAAAAAAAAAAAATCTTATCGATTTCTGTCCAGTCACGGTCCACCTACGGAGTATATCAAGCTTTGGTGGTTATACTTTTCCCTCTCGTCCCCTCGTCCCTTTTGTTCCTGGTCTTTCGCAAATGAACCTTGTTGCGGACAAGGGCTGGGCTGGGGGCTTGTGTAGCCTGAGATGCTTCGAACAAAGATACTATTTAGAATGTAATACCAAGGCAGTCCGCGAAGGTAAACTTGGCGCCGCTACAAGATTACCACCCCTTCCTAACAGTTTCATCATGATTCTTGCGTGACGATCATTGGCTATGACGCCCCCTGGCTTGTTTGTTGGGGTTGGTTGCTCATTGCTGACACACGGCGCTAGCTGGCAAGGATTCGTTCCATAAGAATAAAGAGCCGAGTCGAGCCTCGCCTGCGCCAAGGTTGTCAATCCAATTCTAATTTCGCGAGGCGTTTGGCAATCTTCCGAGAGTCAAGTATGTACTCTGTACGCGCAGTAGTATGCTTTCGCGGCGACCGATGGCAGGTTTCGGATTTTCTGTGCCTTGACTCTTGAGAGAGCCGAGCGCAGAAAATTAGTAAGAAATCCCTTGGGAAATCCTTCGTAAGATAAGACGGCTAGGAAAACGGCGCCACATTGTATTTTACTCCGTTATAGTCTGGAAATTAGAACCATCGTGGGGCCACAAGTTGTAGATCTTGTTTCGTGCTAGCGCAGCATCATATAATTCGGAATGCAAAACCTAGATGCCCATTGGGAAACAAAAAAAAAAAAAAGAGAGAGAGTGAGAGAAGCACACGTGGATTGCAAGCATGTGCCCGTTCTTAGCATGCTCATTGACCAATGACGGCCCCGCCATTACTCCAGGCTCATTCATCATCACGTTCGTGACGGGGACATGGGACATGGCTGAAAGCTCCTCCTTCGATTGCCATGCCTGGATTCCGAGACCCTTTGATCCGCGCCGTTCCAGAAAAGTCTGGGGATGGCGCCATCATATAGTTCAGGCATCCCGATCCCCAGCTTCCCCTTGTTCGCGGGGGGACAAAGCTGCCTGCCCCTAAATAAGTCCCTGACCGCCCGAAAGTACTCGGTAGCGCAGACGTTTTCGAGACGTGGGCGCAGGTAGCAAGCATTCTATGGCAATCTATGCAGGTTGTCGCATCTCGCCACGCACCGACCAGGATGTCCATTGCCGGCGTGGCAACTAATAAGGATTGGGATGCATGAAACCACCTAAACCACTTTTTTTTTTCGTCTTTAATTTCAAGAGCTGCATGAGAAAAAAAGAAGACGATTGTGTGAAAGTAATTATTTAAACGTTCACGTTATCCTGCCCGACAAGCCAGTCGTCAGTTGGTTTTCGTCTTGGTCTTGTCATTGCCTCGACAACGTTGGCATTCGGGCGCAGAGGGGTGGCGTGAATGCTTATGCGGACTGTGTTGGACAAGCTTGTGATGACGGGCCATGACAGGAACAGTACAAGTGTACAAGTGTCTGTAAAGGGCGCAAAGGTGCATGGGTGAGAGTGGAAGGTAGCTTACCATGGGAAAGGTGGTAGATTTGCACCTCATGACAGCTCACAACAGCTCACAACAGCTCATCAATGATCATGTACAAACGCGCCAAGTATTACGCGCAGAATTCTGCTCGATTCTGCTCGATTCTGCTCGATTCCGCTTGGTCAAGGCAGGCGGTCGGTCCTCCTGGCCCTAGTCCCGTTCACCCGACTCAACAACCATCCATCCATCTGAACAACTAGGGTATCGATTTGACTACATTGCCGACACAAAACAACATAGCCCCCAAAGACAGAGCGCAACCAAACATGCGTGAAAATAAGAATAATTCGCCGTTGTTTTCCCAATGCAAAAGTAATTACTCTTCATCCTCGAGGCCATATTCGGCATCCATTGCTCCATCGTCATCGTCATCGTCGTAACCCCCTCCAAACTCCTCGCCTTGGCCGCCGTGCTCCTCCTGGCCGCCGTGCTCCTCCTGGCCTCCATATTCTTCTTCCTCTTCCTCTTGCTCTTCCTCTTCCCCGACCACGCTCTGCTCCGGCTCTTCGTCGGCGTCGTCGTCGTCGTCGTCGTCGTCGTCGTCGTCAGCGCCGAGAGTACTACCCGCCACACTGGTTTTGCGACTCGTTGCTGCTGACCCAAGACCGCCGGCGTTGGGAATGTCGAAAATGCTGCGAATGGCATCGTAATTGATTCGCTTGGACCACGCTCGGTCCTTTGCGACGTTGATGGCAGCTTCGGCGGCAGAACTGGCAGGGCTCGTCTGGCCCTCGCCCATTCGTGCTCGCTTCTTGCGGCGACGCGTTTGCTTTGGTCGATCGGCTTCCATCTTTCTGCGAAAGACTTTTTCTTGGTGCTGACGAAGCCAGTCTTTGTTTTGGTTCACCCAGATGAGTTCTTTGATGCGAGCCTCGTCGGGCGACAAGAGGCAGTTGATGACCTCGGGATCGTCGGCGAATTCGTCTTCGGTTACATCCGCAGCCATGGACACTGCCTTGCTCGGCTTTTGTTGACGCGCCCAGTGGGAATGGATCCTTGCCCGCTGCTCGGCGTTGGAATAGGCGAGAGCATGTTCGTACGTGAGAGGGTCGTTGAAGATTTCCTCAATCTGACCCTCTAGCTCTGCCTCGTCCTTCTCCCACTCGTCATTGACTGGAAGCTGAGGTATTTCGCGCCTTTTCCCCTTGCCGTTGCGCTGCTGCTGACCCCCGCTCCTCTCTCTTCTTCTGGCTCCTGATCCAACTCCTCGTCAAGCGCGTCCCCGAATTCGTGGGCCAGCTTTTCCAAGTCATCGTTCCCCTCCTCGGTCTCCTCACCACCTTCGTTGGTCCTGATGCTCGGCAAGTTCTCTGGTATCTGTGACGGCAGTGGCGGAATGATGAAACCGTCGGCATCCCGACGGAACTTGATGGGCGGGGCTTTGGACAAGTCGGCGCCGCCCTCTGTCATCCTGCGTTGACGTGACTCTGTGGGGACGCCGAGAGTGGTGGCGGCCTCTTGTTCGTCTTCGGCATCATTCCCTGCCGCACCCCGCTTCCTCTTTCGTGATTCATCGTCGGCATTCTTTCTGTATTCGTCTGACTGGCGATAAAACGAAGGCGGATCGTGAGAGCTCTCCAGAAAGTCCTGTTTGAGGAAGTCCTCTACGGACATTTGACTCGACTCTGTGACGTTGAATTCTTGGAGACGGTTCTGGATCGTGTGATTGGTGACTTTGACGATGTAAACCACCTCGCGAACCGTTCGCCGAAAATTGTGCATTCGAGCAGCCATCAGGAGACAAGCACCGCAGATGCCTGATGGACGACGGCCCATGACCATCAATCTCTGCTCATGCGCTTGACAAGGCGAACTGCATCCTCGGCGACCTTGGCCGTGTCTTGGTGAAACTCCATCTTGGTGGCAAAACGCCAAATGAGATCTTCAGGGTATACCGGAATTAGTCCGTCGTTGCCAATGGGCACAACCTCATTGAGCTTTTTGAAGATGCGCCCCAGCTTGAAGACGTTTAGCTGTACAAGGTCTGCCAGGTCAATCAGCATGACTTTGCACGGCGGCTCTGCTCGACAAGCAGCATAGAGGCAAACGGCAGCGACACTGGCAAGCGTTCTTCCTTGGACAAAGTTGGCGCCCGAAGCCAGTTTGAAGACTTGGGTTCCAGCCGTGACCAGGCTTTCACTGACACTGAGCTGCTGTGCGTAGCCTTGCATGAGGCCGCGTGCCTCTCGAATGCTCTTTTCTCGATCCTCGGTTCCGCCAACTCGTCTGAAGGCAGGACCCATGCTCCTGACGCCGGCCTGGTCCGCACCAATAAACGAACCCTGGACCATGGCGGCACCCGATGAAGTTTCACCGAATTGGACTTCGGCGACAATGTTGCTATCATCAGCCACACGACCACACGTCCGGCAAGTACCTTCGACGACATTGGGTTTGGGACAAGCCTTGTTGGGACATTGTTGTCGAGCTGGTGTGGCAACAGAGCCGTTTCGGTTTGCTGACCAAGAGGAGGCTGACGGCTGTGATTGTGCGGCCGCTTGTGCTTGGCGGCGTTCTTCCCTCTCCCTCATAGCCCGAATGGCATTTGGTCGAGCAAACCGAGATTTGGCAGGGCCAGCGCCGGCACCGACACCGGCCTTTCTGTTGGGGTTCAACAATGAAGACATTGCTGAGGAAGTGAGTTTGGTAGCTGGACAGATGCTGCGCGCTGCCTTCCGGGAGGAAGGGGGAGGGCTGCCCAAGTCTCCTCTTCGCCGCTAGATACAGCCAGAGGTATCCAGTATGATGAAAGCTAGAGCGATTTCAATGCATGCGATGAGCAAAGGGATGGCAATACTCCGTGAGTGGGTGTTTTTCACGCGACCAGTTGAGGATGGTGTGAAAAATTCTTTAGGCCCCCGTAGATTTTGGGGAGAGGGAGGGCAGTCAGGTAGAGATGGTCGAGTGGAGTGGGCAAGGCACATGAAAGCACCAGACGGCTGCTGCGTGTTCGAGGCGGCGCGGTGCCCAAAAAAAAAAAAAAAAAAAACGCCACTCAATAGTAAGACTCGTCCGACTTTTTGTATCTATCGTGTATCGTGCGGGCGGGGTATTGTTAACCCCTCCCAGCCTGTTTTACTTCCCGCATATCCATCATCTGTAAGAATAAAACCAGGATTTGCAACTGTCATGATCCAAATCCAAGAATAAATAAATACCAGACACTGGACAACCCATCACATCACGCAACATGCAGACCCTGCTCACCTTTGCGGCTGACCCCAACACTGACATTTGGAAGAAGCCACCCACCCACAATGTATTCTCCGGTAGGTCTGCGTTTGCGCATACATGTACAGTCACACAGTCAGTCCGGCAGCTGCCAACTGGTTTCATCTTCCCTCCTAGGCAGACAACTTCAGTATGCTTATGCAGCGTTTTTTTTTTTTTTTTTTTTTTTGCTAAATTCGTCATCCACCAGCTCCCCATCGCCCTCACTCCAAGGGCCCGTCCCTCAAATTCGTCTCTGCTACGTTGACCTTCATCGCCACCTACACACATCAGTTCGACCAAGCTGGCATACTGCTCACCTACACCAAGGGCTCGGACCGCAAGTGGATCAAGTCGGGCGTCGAGCTTTTCAACGATGCGCCCCGTCTTTCCACAGTCTGTACGGACAACTACTCCGACTGGAGTGTGTCTGATGCCCCCACGGGGACGAGATCCGCACCGGATGCAAGCCTGTGAACATTACAGTAGAGCGCATGGACGATGAGTTGGGCCTGAGTCTGTGGGTCTACCACGTCGATGGCAGCGGGAAGACGCCCTTGAGAGAAATCACCTGGCCGTTTGGAACAGCAGGAGAGGGATGGGAGCTCGAGGTCTCAGCCGCCGTTGCGAGGCCGTACAAGGAGACGCAGGATAAAATGGAGGCCACGTTCCAGAGCTTCGATGTCACGTGGAAGAATTAACAATCGGTTCCACGACACATGAAAAGATTTTTTTTTCTTTTTTTATCCTACTCTAAGAATGGGACAAGCCGTGATCCCACGAAACGCGCCTCATTCCCAATCCGCCAGCAGAGGGAGGAGGAATCAAGCTGCCGAAAAAAAAAAAAAAAAGCATGGTCACGGCTGCATTGATGGCCACGCCCCTTGTGATGCATCGCATAGATGCAATTTTTCTGCAGTCTCAAAAGGGTTACGGCGTTGTAGAATTCCATAAACTCTGCTCCTGTCCTGCAACATTCTCTCATTTCTACTCAATCACCAAGCCCGTCTTCATATCTCCCCACTTCGCAGCCCAAAAGTCGGCCATGTAATGAGATCGCCGTCGCCACTGCCCCGATCCTGCCTGGGGAAACAGCTCATGCATGTGCTCGACATAGGTGGATGACAGGCTGAACAGGGGCCGAAGCTGCATTTCACCAGTGTCCTCGGCACCCAAATGCGGCGTGGCAGTCGACGCTCCTTGCTTCTCGAGTTGATGCATCAGGCGAACGAGGACCTTTGCAGCACAATCCGCCCCCAACGTCCACGAGGCGTTCTCGTACCCGAATGAAAAGACCAGATTCGGCATGTCCTGCAGCATGCTTACCTTCCAGGCGAGTTTCCGCGTCGGGTCCAGGCTCACGCCATCCACGGAGAAGCGAATATTGCCCCCGAACCGGAGCCGGATCCCTGTTGCTGCAACAATGACGTCGGCGGGCACTTCTTGGCCAGAGACCAGCTTGATGCTGTTCTTGGTGACCGTCTCGATGTGGTCCGTCACGACACTTGCCTTGCCCGAGCGGAGGGGCCGGAAGAAGTCTCCGTCCACGGTGAAGCACAGGCGCTGCCTCCAGGGGTCATATCGTGGCTCGAAATGCTTCTCCCGGGATACGTGGCTCGGGAGCTGCCTGGCTGTCAGGAAGCCCAAGAGGAGCCTCGCCAGGCTGGGGAAATACTTGCACACGGCGACGAGCACGTACCCTTGGATCAGCCACCTGTACCGGTTGACCTGGCAGGAGATGCGCGCGGGCAGCACGGTCGCGATGGCCGAGGCAATCTTGCCGTGTCGAGAGACGGGGAAGAACCAGGCCGGACTGCGCTGCAGCATGGTGACGTGCTTGACTCGCTCGGCCACGGCCGGCAGGATGGAAATGGCTGTGGCTCCGCTTCCGACAATGACCATTTCCTTGTCGGAGTAGTCGTACCCTTGCGGCCAGAACTGCGGCCGGATCAAGTCTCCCTCGAAATGATGGAGACCAGGGATGACTGCGTGCAAGGGGTGTTCGTAGTCGTAGTACCCGGTGCCGAGGAAGATGAAGCGGCTGCGGAGGACGACGAGCTTGACCTCGTGGCCTTGGGCGCCGCCGACTTGGTGCTGCTGCTGCTGCTGCTGCCACTGCTGCTGCCGCTGGTCGTCGTCGTCGTCGTTGCTACGAAGAATCTGCGCAGTGATTTCCCAGCATCTCCCCTTCCACGTCCAGTCGGCCGAGACGACTCTGTGCCGATAGCGAATGTGCTCGTCAATGCCAGCCATTTCAGCAGACTCGAACATGTAGTTCCTGATCTCGTCCCCGTGGCGAGCGTCGACGTTTTGGACCATGGGTTCCAGGCGAAGCTGAATGTGAAGACGTCCGAGTCGGACCTGATGCCCGGATATCGCCAGAGGTCCCACGTGCCCCCATGGTGTCTCGCCCTCGAGAATCGTGTAAGTCGTCTTTGGTGCACTTTGCTGGATGCGATACGCGGCGTTGATGCCGGAGATTCCCGCACCGACGACAACGACATCAAAGTCAAGCTCTGTCGGGCACGCACCAGACGTTTTTCCTCCATTCGATCCCAGGGCAAGTCGCCAATCATGATGGTCGTCGTGTAAAAGCAGTGGTTCGTGAAATCGTGACTAGGGAAGCTGACAGATTTTTTGAATTTTTGAATTTTTTTCTTATAAGAAAGAAAGAAAAGGGGACACGAAACGAAATAAATGATTCGAGCCGGCAAATCAAAGGCATCGGACTCACTGATCACGGCATCTCATGATGCATTTTTTTTTTTTTTTCTCTGTCTGTCGATCCTGGGGCCATGCAGTCGATTGCCACCCATTGGCTGTATCCCGAACATGCCCCGATGCACTCCTGATTGAAAACGGCCTTTTTTTTTTTTTTTTTTTTTTCTCACCACAACATGCGACAATCCAATCCTTCAAGCCTCCTTGACAGCGCATGCAGCATGCACCGTCTTCACTCGTGACATGTCTGTCATACCTCCTCCTCCTCCTCCTCCTCCCCCTCCATCATAGCCAAGGGAAGTCGAATGATGTTCTCGTCCCCTCCGAGTACACACCGCAACACAGTTTCACGGCATCATGTCCCTTCCCGCGGCTTTTCTGCACCCGATGCACTTGCCGCCGATGCCCTTTTTCAGACGTTGTCGAGGATCCTACCTGTGTCCAGAAGGCGCCAGATGGGAAAAGTGAAGTGAGGCAAAAGAGAACCAGACCGGAGGTGCGGTACCGAGTACGGAGTCATTGCTCCATCATCAATGTGCCTTGGCCAAGATGCACTCTCTCTTCTTCCCCTTTTGAGATGAGCATGCATCGCGAGTGGATACCAAGAACCTCTTCTGGCGAGCTTATTACTCCGTACTTGCGTGTTGCGTTGCAGGCCTGGACAATGCGCCCGTCCTTCCTCTCTTTCCCTTGCTGGTGTTCCAGTGCGGAGACTAGGACGATGAGATATCTAGAAAATCTCATGGCTGGATGAAGCCCCGAGGGCCGAGTTTTGAAAGGGAAATAGAGGGACCTTGATGAAGCCCATCTCTAGTGTGTTCACGACGGGGGCAGCAAGCAGGTCCTGTTTAATCGTTATACACGCTGGATTCCGTAAATATGTCTTATATACAAGAAACGGGGTACACCAAGCCAGGAGTTGGCAGACTTTACAGCTCGCACAATACCCGGCGTCGTGCTAAAGACCACGTACAAGCCAAGGATGGCAATACTACGTCATTGGCACTACTCCTAAGCAAGTCTACTCGCGCTCACGCTCATGCTCATCAATGCCTAGCAAGAATCCTTCCCCTCCCGAATTTCAATCCGTAAAAGAAAAAGAAAAAAATCGTCAAATTGGCTGGAAAAGGCTTTCCAAATGTGCTCGTGCCAAGGGATCAGCCAGAAAACCTCGTCAATTCTGCCATCCACACGCCTCCCAACTCTGATGCCTGCCCATTGTCTACTTACTCCAGTCCCATTTCCTGCCCTCACCTTGAACCGCCATGTACTCCAGTTGTTTCGGCGCAGGACAAGTTCGAAAGGGGTCAGCCAATGCCGACATTGAGCAAGCCCGACTGACTGGACAGGGGACACGAGACGCTCAGCAACCCTTTCTCGAGCTGCGCCGGCAACAAGGTCACGTCAACAAGATGCAGGAACCTTTTCTCCTCTTCTCTTCCACGGCTTGTCCGACGGCACGATGGAGCGAACCCAGGCACTGCGGCAATTGTGAAGCCGTTTCATCCATGGCATGGAGGAAAAAGAAGATGGACTAATGCATTTCAACCCAGTGGTTTCGCGTCGCGGGGCGCTCAACGCGTGCCAATATTTACGTACGCCTGCTTGCAGCAATCATTGGCGCCCACTGCGTAGCAATATATTTCTCTCGACACCACAGCTGGCTGGTCCCTCTGGGTTACGACTCACAAGCGGTGGCAAACTACAGCAATGAACTTGATGAGGTGAACCGGCTCTCTCATTCCCTCGATCCCTGACAGGGCCCCCTCGCCAAGGCCGCCTTGCGACACGATGCAGAAAAACAACCAATGTACATACAAAACCATCAAGATCATGCGTGTCATCAATTCTCTTTCTTCATCTTTGACCGGCGATTCGTTTTCCTCTTGCACCCTCAGGACCATGCAATTTCTCCTTCCTCTCCTCTTCTTCCACATTCCACATTCCACATTCCACTTCGTGGGACATATGACCAGATGTGCAGTAAAAACAAATGATACAAAGGAGGGCCTTCACACTTGCCAGCCCCGCCTAGCATTGTAGACGGGGAATCTAAACAGACATATCAGCCCTGCAAAAGTTCATGTTGCTTTTTTTTTTTTTTTTTTTTTTTTAGACAGAGCTTTCAATCTCTTCATCTCCGCAATTTTCAACCATCCACGTCGCATCAGCAAGATCAGACGAATGACACGGCCCAAAATCGCAAATCAATCAAGACTGACAAGCAAAGCACAAACATCCGTCCGTGAGTACTGAATAATAGAAACCAGAGGCCATCAACGGAGTTCCAATTTGGGCCCAGAGTGGAGACGTGGTAGGTGAAAATCCGCATCAAAGCAATGTAGACAGAACCCCAAGAACTTTCCTCTTCGCATTCCCAGACTCGTGTTCGATTCGATGCAGCATGAACAATGTAGGCAACAACCAACAGAGGGAACGCCATCAAAGTCCCAATCGCCACAAATCGAGACACTAGGAACGATCCGGAAGAATGAGCAGACATGAAAAAAAAAAAAATTCATACCAAGTGGAGAGCAAAGATAAGATAGCACACAAAAGGTTTGAGTAGAGGACCTCAGACCATGCGACGGCAGAATTATTGCCTCTCAACTCAGTACTCATCAAAATTGTCGGCCGGCCACCTCGCAAGAAGCAGAGAAAGGAGCAATAATACAACGACTCCCAAATGGAAAGCGCCAATCTGATGAGGGGAGCACGAAATTCATAATTCAGAAACGCCATCCAGATTCCGTAAACCCATACATGGCTTTGTACTTTTTGTGTGTGTGTTTTTCTTTCTCTCTTCTTCCATAGTGTTTTTCGCCTTGGGGAGGTTTTTTTGTCATTTTTGGTTTTTGTCGGGGTTTGACCTGGTATTTCCATTCTCCAATCAGACTAGAAAAATCTTTGTTGACACAGGCGCGAAGATTCAGAAACTTGATTTGCGTTTGGATTGCACATGATTGCACATGGTGTTGCTCAAACCGTCCTTTCAGACCGTCCTTGGTGTACGAGCATTCGTCACATCAATGACGTCATCCAGGTGATTGCACATGGCCACAAACAAGTCGAAGAACAGTTTACTGCCGCCCGTTTCCATTTCAGCTTGCATGGTCCCACTCCGCTTGAATGTCTTGCGGCAGCGGATGATCAGGGCGAGATAATGAGCGCGCAGACGGCTGTCCGAGTCCGGCGTGTGGGCATAGGCGTACTGGGCAGACCGCAAGATGGTGCCGACATCTATACCAGCTTGCAAGCCTTGTTTGCGCAGAGCCAGACGCTTCAGCTCCTCGAGGCCATATCGATCCGCGGCGCAGTACACGACTGTGTCGCGTAGGATATCGCCTCCCACGCTGTAGACAAAAACAGTGGCGTCGGGAGCTGTACCTGCGCGGCCACCTCCATTTTCGGGGTTTGGTGATGTGTGAGGCGTCCGCACGCGGTCTTCGAGATCCCAAGAGTGCCGGGCTCTGTTGTGCACCAGGCGAGGATAGTAGTCACCCTTGTACAGATACTCGAGAATGGCGGAGAAGACCTCAGGTTCTTCGTCGGGGAGAGAGATTCTCCTGCTCTGCGCATCGGGGAAGTTTCCTCGGCAAGCGGCGTCGAAAAACGGCGACTGGCGGAGGACGTCCTCGTGCGCTGCAAAGAGCCTTCCCTCACGCCCAACCGTGAGTGTCACGATAGGCGAAGGGTGGCAGGCTTTTGAGCAACATGGTCTTGCTCGGTGAGCGATCTTTGCAATTTCGATAGCTTCGTGGGATCCCGGACGGAGCCCGACTTCTTTAGTCTGGCAGACTTGTCGACGCGGTTCTGGTCCTGAGACCTGAAAGAACGCTTGAACATGGCTGCGGCCTAGTTGCCTCTTTTGTGCATGTATGACTAAAGAGCGTCTCGGGCGGGATAGGGGGCACACAGCGGCGGTGATCGAGGACAGACAAAGGGAACCGTCTGTTGAGGGCTTGACCTCGAGCGCGGCGGCCTTGTGCCTTGGGAAGTGGGCTAGCGAGCGACGAAAAAGAGCGACGAGGCGTGGATGGGGGTTTTAAAAGAGTGAATGACGCACAAGGGACTTGACAAGAGGGTCCGGGCAGAAGAAATATCGGCAAGATAGATCCTCGTGAGATAGCTTTGCGACCCTGCTTTTGGTTGTGAATGGAGAGGAAGAAGAGGGGGAAGAGGATTGCCAAGGCCGGTGGGCGACGTGACTTTATTTGTATCTTCAGGTACCTGGTCGCGGGAATCTGCAGACAGGGTACCTGATAGCCGCAGCGCTCTGAACAAGTGAACACACCACACACAGCCATCCAGCGTGAATTACATAAAAACCAGGCACTTTTCGACTGGGCCTCTCTTGATGCCCAAGCGGCTGCCTTGTCGATTCAGTTCGAATGAAGCTACCACACAGTCTTTCTCTACCTTTTCTAACTCACTACACTCTAATTCTGGGTTCCATTGCTCGACAGCAGACAACTCGCTGTGCGCCAAATGATCCGTCCGCTCAACAATAATGCACGGCAACATCATCAGGATTGAATGCCCACCACCGTGTGGAGACGGATGGATCCCGCCCACTAAGTGCGCTTGATTTTGCGGGGCGCTGGTGGTATTGCACGAAAAAGAGGCGCAGCCGACTGGCCACTTTGTTTGCGCGTTTATTATTCCTTACATGCCTTGCAGCAGGTGTGACATTGCGCAGGTTCAGAGAGTGAATTAAGTAGTAAAGTTCTAGGTAATTTAATTACGGAATACAGAACAGAGTACAGCTCATCGCCATAGTAATACTACTATTCTCAGCAAACTTCCCGTTTCTTCCTTCGTCAGGTCACCGCCACACATTGCTTCCGTCCATGGCCGCTGGTTTCTGGGCAGGCTCGTCTCAAGAATCCAGTGACTCGCTTGAGTTGTTACGTGGGCGTGTGAGGCTTTCGCGGACGCCAACAAAGCCTTGCATGAGGATGTACACTGTGATTCCACGTCAGCTTCCACCATGCACATGGCCACAAGATATTGGCGGGACATTGTCACTTACTTATTGGGGCAAGCAGTACAAATCCGATGCAGTAAACTGAGACGGCCTCCTTGGATCCAACCTGTGCCTCATCCATCCAGAAAAGGGTATTCTCCGTGACATACTTGCCGAAGGCGCTCCAGGCGAGGTACAGTCCGCTCAAGGCCATGAGGCCAAAGAGATGGGAGCCGACACTCTGGTCGAATAGTCAGTTGCAGTCTCTCTGAATCGGGCAAGATGAATACAATACCAAGGGTCTCTTGATGCTGTTGAAGCAAAGCATTTCAATCACCATGATGATTGAGTTGACGGCGTGCAGGTTGATCAGGACAAACGGCTTGAACCATCCTTCTCCCAGAAGATCGCTGACTTCAAAAGTATTAGCTAGGTCCATGAAGCAAAACGGAGGGCGCAGACAAACATGGGGCATCGGGCATCTTGATGGCTGAAGTCATGTTGACAGCGGATCCAATAAAGCTGGCTGCAAGTCCAGATCCATCAGATGGATCGGCAGCACCTGCGTCATGTTGTCGGGTAATGAACCAGTAAACTGTCGAGTTCATGAAACAAAACACCGTGGTAGCACTGTAGAAGAGGTTGAAGTAGAACTGTTTTCGCTGACTGGCCATGTTTCGAGGCAGGGACATGGCCTTGATGATGCCACGTTCGACTCGGCCTTCCACATCGTTCGGCTCAGGATAGTACAGGTGGGTGAAGGTCCAGGACTGCATAAATTAGCTCCACGTCTTCCCTTGGTACAATGCAAGCGCGCGAAAGAGTACTCACGAATGTGATGAGATGGTATAGAAAAACCATGGTGGAGCTGATCATGGCAAAATCAAACAGGTTGCTCATGCCACTCCCTTCTGTTTCTTCCGTCATCTTGTAGTGGCCAGTCATGAACGCGGTGGCCACGATGTACCCGAGGACGGTGCCACGGAGGAGAACCAAGACTTTTTGGTCAATCCATTGCCATGCGGAGTGACTCGCTCGAAGAAAAATGGGCTGCAATCATGACGTTAGCCTTGCGTATCGAGAATGAGGGTTTGTTCACTGACGTGGTCTTGCAAGACGACGGGAGCAGGCAAGCCTGAGCCGGCGAGAAGAGGAGTGGACGACATGTTGAAGGGGATTCAAGACGATGTGTAGAAAGCGAGAAGTAAGATGTTCTATTGAAGAGGCGAAAGTTGGCCAAGGTTGCAGACGTTCGGTGGCCCAAAGAGCAGCCAGCAGGGCTAGCTAGGCCTACAAGCAAGTTGAAGATGGATATGGTGAATGCGTGGCGAGGCAGAGGATGGAGGCTGTAGGAGGAAGAAAGTTTGGAGGTAGAGAAAGGGAGAAGAGAAAGTTATAACAGCCGTTTGTGCTTCCTGACCCGGGAAAGAGTAATTCGAATAGGTCGCTCTTCTTGGGAAGGAGGCAGGCGTGGGTGCCGCTCAAGCTACCAGACCTCCTCGCTGCTCAGCAAGTGCCCCAGCTGGCAACTCGTGTTCACTTGCTTGCACCAGACAGACAGACCTGCTTGGGCATGCATCATTATGATTGAGCGCGATGAAGAAAGTTTTCCGTGCAGAAGAAAATCGAATCATCATTCAAAGTCGAATCAAGAACACTATCCTGTTTATACAATGCCTGGGACACAATGCGACGTCTGTCACATCTTCGCCCGCTTAATCTCTCTTCGTGCTCTCGGCACCTTCCTGCTTCATGCCTTCGCACCCAGCTAACTTGCCTGCCAGCTCTTCGGCTTTCCCATAGCCTTGCGTGGACGCGTCTCTCTTCTCTCCTGCCTCTTTCATGGATGACAGGCCCGCTGACTTGTCCTGCTCTCCCGATGATTTCCATGCGTGAGATCCAGTTACGTCCCCAACAGCTGCCTACTCATCGAGTTAGTAAGTAGCGAGCAGGTGGTTAGTGAGTAAGGTGATTTCTCTCGGAACGGAGAGCTGGCTTGCCTAACCTCTGCGACTCCTTTGACGTATTGCACATGCCCTTGGACAAGGCCCGGTTGCTGAGGGTAGATTCCGACATATTGGCAGGACGCAGCGGATAACAATATAATGTACGCGGAAGGCGAGCAGAATGAGATTCAAGTTGAACGTAGGACTCGAAAGCGTTGCAGTTGGTATTTTGAGGTGCGATGCGATGCGATGCGTCTAGCAAAGTTGACAATCATGTAACCAGGCGCCAGCGGGCCTTAAATACGTTCACCCACTTCATGCCAAAGCGCGCAGCACATGACTTTTACCGGTGCTTCGACGGATTCCATGACATCACAGCAAGATGGATGATGCTCTTCGGCCATCTGCATGCGATCAACCTGAGTGGCGTCAGGTAATAATACAACAATACATAGCTCAGATCAGGGAATAGCAAGTGTGGCTAATGCATCTAATAACCTCCACTGTGGCAGCCTCTAAAGTACGTACGAGTTGGTATGAGTACAGAAGAGTGTCGTTGGTCTGTGCACGTTCCTGGCGGCGGCCACCATGTCCAGTTCTCAGTTCCAAGCAGCACCAACACCACGTCGTCGCTGGTTTTCTTTGCGCCATTCCACAGCAGACCACTGTGCCTCAGCTGAAATTCACACTCTCTTCGGGCTGTTAGAATCGAAAACAGCGGCATCAGCATGCTGTCTAGCCTTGGGAACCCGCGGCAAGCGGCCGCCCAGCTGATGAATTTTGCGCTGATACTGTCAACCGCCTTCATGGTACGTCCATTTGCAAACTCAGCCGACCGCCCTATCGCGGCGCAAAAAATTATCTTTTTGACACTCAGGCTCACCTTATCACGACTCTAGATGTGGAAGGGCCTTTCCATCGCCACGAATTCGCCATCACCGATCGTTGTCGTTCTATCTGGGTCCATGGAGCCTGCCTTCCAGCGCGGTGATCTTCTCTTTTATGGAACCGAAATTTGCGAAAGGAAACCTCGGTGGGAGAAATTGTCGTTTACAATGTCAAGGGCAAGGACATACCCATTGTCCACAGAGTCGTGCGAAAATTCGGAACTGGGTAGGTTGCGGCCCATCCTTTGTAGAGTAGAGGGATAGAAGGGATCGTTTCATGGCCAGAGGGCCAGCGTACTGACTAGCTTGCAGAGATAAAGCCAAGCTTCTCACCAAGGGCGACAACAACAACGCCGACGATACGGATCTATATGCTCGGGGCCAGGACTACCTGGAGCGCCGAGACATCATTGGCAGCGTGGTGGCATACTTTCCGTTCGTGGGCTACGTTACGATTCTGCTGTCAGAACACCCGTGGTTAAAGACGGTAATGCTAGGTATCATGGGCTTGATGGTGATCATTCAAAGGGAATAGAGTTCAACTCGGACTTGGGGGCATTTTGCCTGATGCGTAATGCAATCACTGCGCCAGCGTGCTGGGTGATGGACAGGCCGTTTTGGGTCCATCTTATTTCCATGACAAGCTTGAGTTTCAATGATGGCAATTACAATCTTTTCGCGTGTGAATGAATTATCTTCATTCCGAACTGCTGTGTACAATGGCCGGCCATGGCCGGCTTTCCCTGATAGACTTGATGGAAAATGAGTAGCGAAGGAGGTGGGTAATTTCTGTGTGCGGACAACAAGGAGCCTGCAGTTTGACCCGACCAAATCGCAGACAGTCCCTATGTACACAAGTTTTATGCGTCTTCAGCCTGCAAAATGTCCTATCCTTCTTAGACATCTAATTCCGCTCCGCTTTCACCAGCCAAGGGTCCATCGCCCGGTTAGCTCAATCGGTAGAGCGTGAGACTCTTAGGAGTACACGAAATCTCAAGGTTGCGGGTTCGACCCCCGCATCGGGCTTTTCCTATAAAATCATGATTGAGATGATGTTCCCGCGGCACTATTTTTGCCATCCGCATGGCTTTTGATTCTTACTTTTTAAGGAAGAAGAGAGATGGGGTTGACCCACTTCGCCGCCACTTATTCAGTCTTCTTGACAATCGATTGAAAGTACTCCTTCCAAGGCTTCACCTGCCCACTCTCAAGCAATGACTGAAGCTCGCTCACATCATCACTTCGTGTACGCTCGGTATTCACGTGCACAGACGCCCTCTCCATATCGGCCTGCACGCAGATTTTGGCCGACATTCGTAGCAGAGGACCTTGGTCCATGACAAGTATCGGTCTCGTCGTCACCGACCAACTAATAATTTGGAGTTTAGTTTACATTCCAACGTGAACAGTAACTTGCCGTGATCAACGACCGACTTGAAGAAGTGCATTGAATTCCCCATCCAAGATGGAATCCAAGATGTTGAAAACCCCCGAGACGCCCTGTAAAAAAAAATGCAATTTTGACCGACTTCTGGTTTTGCTATTACTCCGTATTGAGCGGCTCACCGTTGGTAAGGCGATGGGATGGCAAATACTTACTTGTCCCGACTCCTCCCCTTATCTAATTTCGCACCCTTGCAAGCATAGACTAGGTCATTTGATAAGTCGATAAGGTTCATGCGACGTGTGCTTCCATCATGCGGGAGCAAAAACCCCTGACTCGCCAGGCCCGCGGTAAGTATGTATGTACTCTACAACCCCTGAATTATTTTACAAATATACTTGCCCCACGTGGGGCAGGGGATACATCCTTTTCCTCTTAGATTACGAATAATAGAAGGTACCTGACGATCCTAGCCCCGGTTTGCCCTATCTCTATCTAACGCCTGATTGGCTCGCTACCCCCTGTCATGTAGATTTGTAAAATAATTCAAGGGTTGTAGCGTAGTTTATTTTCGGTAGACGTCCAAAAGTTGTTGTTTTTTTCATATGGCCGACTCTTTGGGTAATTGTGATTTATTCCGAGGTATCATGCACGTTGGAAAACCGCAACGCCGTCTCTCAATACAGGTCGATGGACATGTAGAAACCAACTACAGAAAGAAAAGACCCGGGCAACCACGCCCCAACGTATTTTCGTGACGCTCTTTTCACCGAACCCTCTATTTATAAAAAAAAGAAAAGAAAAGAAAGCAGCCGTATTTTGGTCAAAGATTGCCTACATGAATCCTCATTAGGAAAAAAAGGGGGAGGGAGGAAGGGATGGGCGGGGGTTTCATCATCCATAATCTTCATAAAATAGAGACAACAGAAATAAGTCCACGACACACAAAAGTCGTATTACCCTTTCCAATGGCAAGTTTCTTCAAGGCGACCTCGGCGCGTGGTATTTGCCCTTGAGCCACTCCATGACAGAAGTGCGCACGATGCGCTTCCCGCGGAGGCAGGCGTTCCGTGGCTGTGGGTTGATGGGAGCGCCTCGTAGCCGCCCAGTATCTTCTCCAGCGCAAACAAGTGATGCAGCTGGCCCATCTTCTGCGGCGCGCAGCTGGCAACGGAGCTGCCCGACGAGCTGGACGTTCTGGAACCCGAACCCGATGGCGAATGCGGCCGGGCTCGAGGAGGACACAGCTTGCTCACTCTGCCGACGCCAGAGTGCGTCGCGGGTCGGAGCGAAATCGAAGACGCATTTGCAGACTGCGCCGATGCCAGTTCGCGGACGAAGCCGTGATACGCCGCAGATGTGGTTGCGTCTTGGTCTGCTTCAGGTGCCGTTTGCGCCTGCCGGTCCTGCTGTCCTTGGGAGACTGTGAGAAGGAAGAAGGAAGAAGGAAGAGGAAGAAGAAAGACGAGCGCTCCTCGATACATACATACCTTCTGCTGTATCCCCGGAGAGGCTCTTGATGCCGCAAAGTGGTAGTGGTGGGAGAGGCTTCGCGACGTAGTCCAAGGTGTTCCGCCTCGGCCTCAGAGGCACAGAATTCGACATGGATTCCGACCGATGGCGACTCTTTAGATGGATGGAGTTGTTGTTGTTGTTGTTGTTGTTGTTGTCTTGTCTCTGTAACTTGTCGAGATGCATGGCATGCATGTGTTCATGTGTGCATGTGAAGTCGTGGAAAGCTGGAGCAAGGAAAAGAAAGTTGGCAACTAACTTCAGCGCAAGTAACGAGGCTGGCTGCTCTGCTTCGCCTGTTTCAAGCCGGCTTCTTCTTGTTTTGGGTTTTTGATCCTGATGGGTTGATGAGGTGCGTGTTGGTTCAAACGTGGCGCGCTTCGGCGGGGAGGGGGAGGGGAGGGGTGTCCTCGCATTGAAAAGGCTATTTAGGACATTTATGCTACCGTTGGATGGCGCGACTAGCCGATTTTCTGGGGTTTTTGGGTTTGTGCGAGGAAAACAAGGAGGGGAGGGTTCTTGTTTTCCCTTCTTCTTTACTTTTCCCACTTTGGCTGATGGTGTAGGATGATACTCGTGATTATTTATACAACGCCCTAACTTGCAAGTGCCCGTTCCGTCCGTTTTTTTTTTTTTTTTTTGGCAGCCTCTTTCTAATCTGGTCCGCGGTGGTCGGCCAGGCCGGGCTTGTCACACTTTCGCTTTCGGCTTTGCGATGATGAAGCCTTATGATGAAGCCTAATTACCAACTTGTAATTATAATTCCGCACTGCGCAGAACTGAGAACTGGGGCAACCCGGGAAGTGTCGGGCATCGAGACAGGTCGAAACCGGACGTGGATTGAGTGGAAGAGATCTGGGGTCCTGGGGAGCGAAACCATGCCCCTTGACCGGTCATTGTATTGAATTGTGGCTGAACGCCAAGTTTGCGGCCATGGATGAAAATCCCAAATTCGGAAACCCAAATCCCAGGGAGCCTGGACGGATCGACAAGGTGGCCGTCCAATTCCATACGGAGGCAGGTCTGGTTCGATTGTAGAGTTTTGAAGGGGAAAATTTTCAGCAAACTTGCAACTTGGGGTTTCTCCTGCAAGCAAGCAAGCAAGCAAGCAAGCAAGCCTTGCCGCGTCACACAACCCGCAATGCCACATCATTCGGGTCCAACAGCCATGGCATCGAATGGGCTGGTTGCGTTGCATGAGAACACGAGGTTGGAGAACTCGATGGCCATTTCATATTTCATACGTGGGCAAGCTGCATGAAACAAGCTACCTGACCGCCAAGGTGATTGAAGCCGACTGGACTGAGCACCGCTCTGTATACACGGAGCGGTACGGAGTACATGAAGGGATTACATGAAGACGCCGGCCACAAATGCAGCATGCTGCAACAAGACGGCTGTGCGGATGATGAGGATGATGATGATGGTGATGATGATGATGATGATGAATGTTGCCAGTTGGCCAACTTTTCTCCACTTTCCACTTTCCAGCTGCAGAGCGTCTGCTCCCCACTTCCACTCCCACACTCAACTGCTACATATTATGTCTGTACTGATGAATGGAAATGGAGCTTACTAATTAGCTTCAACCCTTCAATCCACCTACAGAAACAACCTGCCACCTGCCACCTGCCACCTGCTTCCTCCGCGCCTCTCTCCCCAACGCCAAAACGCCAAAACCGCCATGGACGGTCTCGACGAATTCGAAAAGACGCTGGCGACGGAAAAGGCAGAGCGCGAAAGAATCGATCAGGACCGCGAGGAGCGCCGTCAGCGCAAGCACAAGCACAAGAACGGACACCATGGCCACCAAGATGATGGCAAAGACAGGCAAGACAGACATGGTGGCCGCCGGCATCATCATCATGACGGTCATACCCACAGACACAAACGGAGCCGGCACTCACGCGAGGGCGGCGACAACGAGCTCGGCCAAGACACAGACACCGCGACCATGGAGACGGGACCAGCAGCGCACGGCGGCACTCTGACACCACCAGGCAGCGCAGCCGAGAGGATTCAGGAGACGCAGGCAATCCAGGCGATCCAGGGGCCCGCGGCAGGAAGAAAAGCCCGATGCTCCCGTACGCGATGCCTGGATGACGGCGCCGTCCGCCCTCGAGGTCGAGCATGTCCGCCGCCGGGAGCGCAAGCCTGAACCGCCGCCTGCCCAAGAACCCAAGCGGGTGATTCACGCGCGCGAACTGAACCAGGCGCATCTCCAGAACCTCAACGACGGGGCGCCCCCTCGCCACCGCCGAGCGTCGAGCGGAAAGTAGACTATGTTTTCGGAGACTCAGGGTCCTCGTGGCGGATGACCAAGCTCCGCGGGGTGTACACGACTGCCGAGAGCAGCGGCCGGGCCGTCGAGGAAGTCGCCGCAGAGCGCTACGGCAGCCTGCGGGCGTTTGACGATGCGCGCGAGGAAAAGAGGAGATGGAGCGTCGCGTCATCTACGGATCGGGATACGAGGAGACAGGGACTCCGACGGGCCATCTGTATCTCGCCCGAGAAGAACAACAGCAGCAACAACAGCAGCAACACCACCACCACCACCACCAACACCATCACCATCACCAACAAGAAGAAGACCAGCCCAGCCCGCGCCTCGAGCCAGGCCCGTCATCACCCGCCATCACCATTCCCATGCCCGAAGAGCCAGCCCGCGCAGCGGCCATGGACCAAACATGTCTCAACCGACTGCGCGCGCAAATGATGAGGGCCAAGCTGCGCCGGGCGCCCAACGCAGCACAGCTCGAACAAGAGTACGACCGCGCCGCGTCGTCCCTCGCGTCCTCGTCCCACGCGCCCCAGGCCCAGGCCGAGGCCCAGGCCGTCGTCCTCGGCATCATGGACAACCCCCAACTAGCGGGCCCCGAGGCGAGGTCCAGCCCGTCAACACCAGGCGCGGCCGCGAGAGGACTCGTGCAGGAGAACACCGACATGACCCTCGAGGACATGGTCCGCGAGGAGCGACGCACCAAGCGGGCCCCCGGCGGCGAGGGCCTCCGGCTGGCCGAGCGAATCGCCAAGGACGGCCAATTCGCCAACGACCTGGACTACATGGACGAGAACGCGGAGAAGCTCGCCAGGCGAGTGCACAGGAGCGACATCAGCCTCAAGAACACGGCCGTCTCGGACCTCCAGAGGATGGACCGCATCCTCGACGCCTGCCCCCTGTGCCACCACGAGGACACGCGGCGCCCGCCCGCGGCGCCGTCGTCGCCCTCGCCACGCGCGTCTTCCTCACCCTGCCCCCTGCCCGAGATCAGCCCCGGCGGGCCGTCATCGTCCCCGTCTCCCACAGGGCAACCTCCTCGAGTGCGACGACGACGAGTGGGAGGAGGTGCGCAACTTCATGAAGGCCCTCACCCGCATGTACCACCACCAGGGCCGCGACGTCATCTTCTACGAGAACGCCGCCGCCGCCGCCGCCCACCGCCGCCGCCCGCACGCCTCCATGACGGCCGTCCCCATCCCCTACGAGCAGGGGCCGTGGCCCCCGCCTTCTTCAGGGAGGCCTTCCTTTCCGCCGACGACGAGTGGGCGCAGCACGCCAAGGTCATCGACACGGCTGCTGCCGCCGCCGCCAAGGGCAAGGGCGGCAGGATGGCCTTCCGCAAGACCATGGCCCGCGAGATGCCCTACTTCCACGCCTGGTTCTCTCTCGACGGCGGGCTAGGCCACGTCGTGGAGAATGCGCGTCTCTGGCCGCCGGGCGACTTGTTCGCGAGGGAGGTGCTGGGCGGCATCGTGGGCGCCGAGCCGGCCGTCGTCAAGAAGCAGGGAGGTGGTCTCGTCATGATGGTAGGGTGGAAGAGTGGAAGAAGGGGTGGAGGAAGTTTGACTGGACGAGGGTCCTGGACGAGTCTCGATGACTGGGAAAAACTGTCAAAAAGAAGAAGAAAACAGCGTGTCTACTTCAATGCGAGACAGGGACTTTTTTTAAAACGTCATTGAGAATGGCCCCTTCCACTTCCACGGTGTACGTATTAAACTCCCCACGTTATGTACCCAGTACGTCTACATGTTTCCCTCCCGGTCCTGCCACACTAGTCTAATGTACATGGATGCAACGAATACCGGGGTATCTTTTTGTGCCAAATTATTACAATGCAAGACCGAGAACCCCCGTTGAAAAGAATGAAAAGAAGAGAAGAGAAGAACAAGGAAAATCGCCAATGCTGTTTTTGTCTTTGTCGTACCAACGTGTCCAAAGGGGTTAGGGGGCAAGAGCCTTTATAATACTCGTCCGATTGTGCCCCTTCGCCCCCTTTCGCGATCCTTGCGTCCATCGGCACCCGTTACGCGCATCCAGTCCTCCCACTCCTTGCTCATTTCCATGAGCACCGAGCCCATGACTGTTGCGCTTGCCATCAGGCCGTGGCCTTCGCCTTCCAGGACGCGCACCTCGCACCGTCTCATGGTTTTGCCGAGCCACTTGACGTTCTCGACGGGCACCCGTGTGTCTCTGCTGCCGTGGTGGATCACCACTGGACGGGTGATGTCGACGTAGCGGAATCAATCGTATGCCTTCGTTCGAGACACACCAGGAGGTCGACGGCCGGGTTCGCCCCCGTCGTGGCCGATTCCCAGATGGCATGGGTGAGCCGAGTGTCGTACGTCATTTGGCGTTCCCTGTCGGCCATGGCATCAACCACAGGTTCTGACACGGTCGAGTGTTCGTTGTTGATGATGCCATTGCCACCATCACCACCACCACCACCACCACCAACGGGCTGGATTTTTGGTTCACGTCTTCGCTCATGCTGGGCGACTCCAGACCCGGCTCGCTCTGTTGAGAATCCTCTCGCGCCTTCTTCTGTGCTGTATTGTTTCCACTGTGCTCATTGTCGTGCACGGGATTGGTGTTGGTGCGGTTGCCAGCACCGGTCCCGTCCTTGCCGTGCGTGTTTGATTTGCGTTTTGTGCGCCTCGGGTTCTTGGGCAGAGAGCTCGTGATGGAACTGCTCGTTGCCGTCATGAAACTGCTGTTGGCGGCCTTGAGAAGAGGCGTTGGCAAGGCTCTCAGGATCTTTTGCGATGTGGGAATGGCGTTTGTCGGTGGCAGCGTCTGAGACCCTCAAAAACGTTCATCTGGGAAGGGGGAATCCAAGGTGCCAAAGGTGAATCCGGCCTCTGATGTGCTGGGGCATGCGCAGGGCCGTTGCAAGAGCATATATAGCACCAGCTGAATGAGCAAGAATGGAGAATTTGGTAATTTTGAGGGCCTGGCAGATGGCATAAACGTCGTCTGGAGTCAATTAGCATACAGTTCTCTTTCTTTCTTTCTTTTCTTCTTCTCTTCTTACTCCTTCATTTCTTTCTTTCAACAAAAGATACCACATCAGACAAAAAAAAACAGAAGAAAAGATTCACTTACCCGGCCAACTCAGCGGAGTTGTCGCACCATCGGCATATGGCTCACTGTCACCGACACCGGGTCGGTCAGGAGTGATGAGACGGAGCTTTAGTGTCAGGGCCAGTTCGTCGTAAAAGGCCGTTATATATCTCGTCAAGCCCATGCCGACGCAGCAAAAGACGGCTGATCCGTTGGCATCGCCCACCTCGGAGAAGGAGATTACGCGTCCAGTCTGCGGGTGCGGAATCTTTGCGACAGACGTGGTGAGCAAAGATACGACTCGACGGCATCGTCGACCGAGTCCGCAGAGGCCGGTCGCTCGTAGCCGGCAGGGTAAACGTTTGGAGATTGCGAGGGGTCTGGCGAGGCAACGAGGCTAGTTCTCGATTCACTCCGGGGACTCAACTGTCCGGACAATCGCTTCAAACGGGAACTGCTCCGCTTGAGCCCCAGCGCCTCCCTCGGACCGGGACTGAGGCGCCCTGACAATCGACCGGTGCTGCGATCGGCGTTCTCGTCGCCACGTCGTCGCTGAGCTACAGCCGGGAAGGGAGCCGCTCCTTCCTCGTCAGCGTCTGTGGTTGACCTGATGTCGATGGAGTCAAAAGTTGGGTGCGTCAGTCTTGGTGCCGAAACGGGAGACGCAGGAAACTCGTCCGGTCCCAGCAAGAACGACTTGCCATGCACCGCTGTGTCGGAGCCTGTCCGTTTACGCTGCTGACGTCGGGCTGCAGGCACATCTCGCTGAAGACGAGCTTGTTGTTGTTCTTCCGCCTCAAAAATGACATGTCCGACGGAAGTGTCGCCGTTTCGTTTCGACGACCGACGACCGCCGCTCGATCGCTTCTGCTGCGTCCGTGGCCTTCTCAAGCTCGAGTCTCGCGTAGGAACTGGCCGAGAAGTTCCGTGCATGGTCTTTTCCTTGACGCCCGGGTTATCACTGTGTGAGCCTGGCTCTTCGCTGATGGTAGTTTCGGCCAGAAACGGATCCGGTTTACCAACACCATGATTCATGCCGCCAGATGCTCCCGCCACTGCGCCGTCTATACTACCCGTTCGTCCCGGTAGTCGCTTTCGCTCAACCTCTCGTTCTCGAAGCCGCTCCTTGGAGCTCATGTACATGAGTGCCTTTGTGGTCCGGCCAGTCCTCTTGCCCCGGCTGTCGTGTGGTCGGTGCTGTGACAGCTCTGGAGTCGGCCCGCCAGTAGCACCGCGCTCTACGGACAAGTTGCCGATGCTGTGCACGTCGTCATTCTTGGAGGTGGTAGAACCAGGTGAGGATGGGCGGGATGTGATGCTGCCGCTGCTTCGGATCAAGTTTCGGAAGCCAGATCCACCGCTATCACGACTGGGACTGCGGGCTTTGGGGCTCTTTGCACCGGTCAAGGGCGAATATCCACTCGTTGGCTTGGAGGTGCGAATTATAGGCGAGCTCGCAGAGAGGTTATCAAGGGACGTCGAGGAAACTGCGGTATCCGGGGATCAGACCGGGCGTAGGCGCCGTAATCGACTCCAAAACTCCCAGACAAAGGGCTCGACGGGCTCGGCAGACCAAAGTTGACGGCGGCAGGCTGCGACTCGAAGTGATTGTTGGCAGGCTGGGAGATGGCACTCAGGCTGGTGATGAGGTTGGATATGACCTCGGGGAGGCGGGAGGGATGCTAGCGTGTTTCGTTTCCTGCGGCGACCTTTGACGAGAGCTGCGAGCGTGGTGATGCCCAGGATCCCCTCGGCTCTGGCTCTGGCTCTGGCTCTGGCTCTGGGAGACGTGGAAGTGGTGACGGGTCGGGATGGGGGCGCGTCTTGTTCGGGAGAGCGCGCATATGCGAGATCCATCGTTGGAGTATTATGGGCAAGTCGTTGACGCCCAGGGCGTTTGGAACGATGTGCGGTAATATGCGGCGTGGTGGATATGCAGACGAGTCTAGCAAGTTGGTGAGGAGGAACCGGGAGCAAAGGAGTTTGGTACGGAGTCCTCCGTACAGCCCACGAGACACGAGTCACAATGCCTGGCAAAGTGGTCGACGCTTGTTGGCTCTTTTGTCCGTGTCCGTGTCCCCTTGCATCGGCCTGCGTCGCCGGGTTGTTTGGGATTCTGGTGAGAAGGAGATGCTCGAATGCAGAAGTGGGCTGACAAAGGGGGGTTCCTCTGTGCGTTCGTTGTGTGTGGAGTCTGGTGGGCTGTGGCTGCGGCTGCGGCTGCGGCTGTGGCTGTGGCTGTGGCTGTGGCTGTCTGAAGTGAAGACAAGAACAAATCACGGATGGAGGCAGCGGGCTTTGCTTGGACTGATTCCGATTGATGAACAGGGCGAGCTTCATTCAATTGCACACAATGTTCTTCTTCCCTTGTCTTTTTTTTTTTTTTTCTTCCTCTTTCTCTTTTTCCTTTTTTTTTCCTTGGGATTACGGAGTACATACTCGACTTGTCCGTCGTTCGTCAGGGGTGGAGTCGGCTCCGCAGCCAAGCAAGCAGTCTGCTCCGTAATAATGACTCCTTTTATTAAGTACGCGACAGGCACCTGGGGATTTGGGAGCACTGGCCGAGATCCGCCTAACCGACTCGGGTTGCTCTCGGCGTCCAGGGTGGTTATAATAGTTATAATAGGACTACATATGTACATGTACTACAACCCCTGGATGAATTTACAAATCTACATACTTGCCCTACGTAGGGCAGCTAAAACGTCTTTTTCCTCGTAAATCCACGAATAATCCAAGGTACCTTCCAATTCTAGCCCCTACCTACCCTATCTCATGTTTAACGCCTAACTGGCTCGCTGTCCCCCTGTCATGTAGATTGGTAAAATATTTCAGGGTTTGTACTCGGTTGTGTTTGTTGTACGTAAACTGTTTATGCAGCAGCGGATTTTTGAATGCAGCAGCAACTAAGCAACCAGGGTTGCGGGGGTAGAGGCCAAAGGTCTTGCTTGATTGACAAATAGTCTTGACCAAGGTTTTGATCAACAACGTTTATTACAATCAAGGGCCTTTCTTACCAACCTCTTCCTTATTAGTGGGAGTAGGCTACAAGTTACTTCTTCTAGTAAAATGTACGTAGAAAAAATTACTTGCTGCATGTTTCCAGTGCTTTTTCCCCACGCACGACCCCAAACCACCATGACGCACCCCACCCCGCGACCAGGTTTCTCACGATACGATATTCCCTCTTCCCTCTTCCCTCTTCCCTCCTCAAGTCCTCTCCTCTCCCCTCCTCCTCCTCCTCTCCCAATGCACGCCTCACCCGCTTTCTTTCGCCGCAGCCCATCACCGCCATGATCGACGTCCTCCTCTCGATACCCATCCTCTCCTACATCTTCTTCCCCACCGCCGCCGCCTCCGCGTCCACGTCCGTCAACATCATCCTCCTCTACGTGACGTGGTCCCGCCTCGTCTTCTCCCACCACCCGCTCCAGATCCACCTGTCGGGCCTGCTCGTCCTCCGCCTCATCTTCTGGCTCGTCCCCTCGCTCGCCTCCCTCGCCCTGGACCTCGCCGCGCCCAGCCTCGCCGCGGGCCTCAAGCACGGCGGCCGGTCCTCCCTGCCGCCTCGCGACGCCCGCAGGCTCGCCGGCCTGCTCGGCCTGGCCTTGCTCAACGTCTTCCTGTGGATGGCCGCCGAGGCGGCCCTCGGCATCGCGTACGCCCTCGTCTTCGGGAGGCACCTGTTCGGCATGAGCACGGCGCTCCCCCTCCCGTGGACGGTCGCCAAGCACTGCTCCTTCATCCTGGTGTCGCGCGAGGTGCTGCAGTACCATCTCCATCGCCGGGTGCTTCACGGGAACAACTACTACTACTCTGGCGTCGCCAAGAGGCACGGGCCTGGGCCCATGGTGGTGGTGGTGGTGACGGTGACGGTGGTGACGGTGGTATTAATAATAATAATAATACCCCGGGAGGAGCACCGTACAGCCTGCAGGTGTTTGCCGACCACCCCTTGCGCTGTTCTTCCATCGGTTCCTGCCTGTTTTCCTGCCGTCGGTCCTGATTCGGACGCACATGCTCACGTACTTTTTCGTCATCATCGTCACCACGGTTGAGGAGACGCTCGCCATGTCCGGGTACACGTTCGTTCCTGGAGTCGTCATGAGCGGCATCACGGCCCGGACCGCGATTCACTATGCGGGCAAGGGGTCTTCCAACTACGGTGCAGTGGGCATCACGGACTGGGCCCACGGCACCAGCAAGGGCGCCACGTATTGGACGACGTCAAGAAGGAGGCCGACAAGCACGATGTGCCAGAGAGGTCTGCGAGGAAGGTGGGTGCGGGGAGCAATGCCGTCAAAGATGGTGTGGGTTCCTTGAAGAAGCGAGTCAAGTCGACCAAATAGTGTTTGGTTGCCTCGGCGAGGTGTGAGATTTGCCAATGAGTTGGATACGCATGATGACTTTATATATATATATATATATATATATATATACCCAACCAGTCAGGTTATAATCATGGTGAATGTATGGACTATACAGATACGCTCTGCTTATGAAACGCTATTTATACTCCAGGTAATAATGCTGATCATGCTCCCCATGGTCTACGTATTGTGTACTGTGTTTCCAAGACAAATCCCTCCCCCTTCCGATACGCCCATCGCAATGCAAGCATCTACGCCACATATCCAAGCGTAAAATGCCACCCATAGATAGATGACAACAATAAAGATCAAGATCAAGAAATGTGCAAAGGGCAACTCAGCCAGCCAGCCATCACGCCCACCCCATCCTCTTCCTAAACCATTTCAACGTCTCAGCCCGCTCTGCACGCGCATTCCCACGCGCGCATCCAGCACGAACGGCTCCCACGCCTTGACTTTCTCCAGGTACTCCTCGCACTCGTTTGTCCTGGCGCGTCTATACTCTGCCACCTCGTCTGGCGATCCCTCGGGCGGGCTGCAGCACTGCGCCCACGCAATGACTGCCAATTCGTAGTTGGCAACCGGCAGGACATAGTCATCCCTATGGCCGCCTTTGAAGACGGACCTTGCACCAACCCGTTAGCATGTCCCCGCTTTATTTGATAAAAAAAAAAAAAAAAAAAAACCTCGCAAAAGAAGAAGGAAGGGCTTTTTTTTTTTTTTTTAGGGATGGAAACAGGAAAAGAGGCACCTACTCATCATGCGACAAGACGTTCTCGTCGAGAACCCGGATCGCTTCGTCCATCTTCCCCATGCCCTTCAAGACGGAGGACACGCCGATGGCCCAGATGGCCAGATTGTCCTTCTCCGTCTTCAGCTTGTGCACCACGTCTGCGCCGGCCGTACATCTCTCCCAGCCGAGATGGCCCAGGGCCGACTCGAGCTCCCTGCTGCCCATCCTCTTCTGCCCAGCCCACATGTAGGATATCTCGAGCGCGGGACTCGGCCCGATGGCGTCGGCGAGGTCAACGCCCAGCGCGTCGGCCGCCTCTTCCCACTTCCGGAGCTTGCGCTGCGCAAACGTCTCGAGGGCAGTTGGCGGGCCATGAGGCGCTGCTTGCCCGAGACGAGGGCACCCTGCGCAGATGGTCCTCGGCCCGTTCCTTGAGACGCCTCACCTCTGCCTGGTGCGCGGCATCGATGCCGCCGTGGCGTGCGTCGTGTTCGTGTTCGTGGTACGCGTCGCGGTAGAGCTCCAGGCTCGCGCAGCCGGCCATGTAGTGGTACACGCCGGGGCCCCAGTCGCTGGTCTCGAGACAGCGGAGGAATGTGTCGCGCATGAGACGCCATTCCTGCAGGAAGAGGGCGTTGATGCCGAGCTCAAAGTCGTTGACGGCGGTGACCTGCCTCATGGTGGACTGCCTGCCCGTGGAGAGCAGCTCGACGGCGCGGGCGAGGTCCCTCGCGTTGGCGTGGAGGCGAGATTCCTCGACGCGCCACATGCGGCTGTCGGGATGGCGGGCGCGCAGGCGGCGGAGCAGCAGTCTGCACTTCTCGCGGGGCGGCCCCACGGCCTCGGCGTCGTCGTCGTAGTCGTGCGGCGAGGGGAGGATGTCGACGGCGCCGAGGAGGCCGTTGTAGAAGGCCAGCAGCATCAGGCCTGCCAGGGCGCCGTTGACGTTGTCGTGGGCCGCGGAGCGCCAGAGCATGCGGACGCCCCGGGCGCGGTCTCCGCGGAGGCCTACGGCCGAGAGGATGCGCGAGAAGGCGGGCGGCACGAGGCTGAGGACGACGAGGATGAGGCCGAGGCACATGTTTGCGCCCGAGTGGATGAAGATGTCCATGGGGTCCGTGACGACGCGGAGCTCTGAAGCCTCTGATTCTGTCCCTGTTCCCTCATGCCCATCATGCCCATCATGCCCATCATGCTCATGGTGAAGAATAGTCTTCTCCTTCTTCTCCTGTGCCTCCATGGCTCTCGCCTCGGCAGCCACGATGCCGTCCAGGACTACAGACGCCTTCCTCAGCTTGTAAAGGCTCTTCATGGCCTCGACGACGCTCTCGCCGAGTACGCCGACCACGGCGCTCATCAGCTGCGTCTCCGCCCTCACCAACTCGTACTCGGTGCCGGGGCCGTACAAGCCGCTCGTGCCGACGGCGTCGTGCCGGCTGCATTGCCGGCTGTGATATTGCCGCGCCCTTTTGCAGTCATGCCACGCCCTCGTCTCGCACTCGGCCAGCTTGGCGGCCGTCTCCGCCATGACGTCCTTCTCGAAGCCCAGAATGGAGCGAATGAAGAAGGTCACGGCCGCGCCGAGACTGTGGAACGACGAGTCCCCCCTCCAGCCCCTGCCACGCGCCGTCCACGTCGTCGTTCATGATGAGGGCCGTCCATTTCAACGCGTCGGCGAGGTGTTGTCGCTCCTTGGCCAAGTAATCTCTTGCCTGGAGGGAGTCGTTGGGAATTGGAGGACTTGGAGGACTTGGAGGAGCGGAAGAATCCGCTGAAGAGGCTCATTGTTCACCTCGCTCGTTGATGTCTGCATGGAGAGCCGCGCGCGCAGAGACTGGGAACGGACAATTTATGTTAATGAATGAATGAATGAATGAATGAATGATGACTTGTACAAGGCCCAACTGCACCTGAGGCTTAACTTTGAACAGTGAACACACCCCTAGCCCCCCCAACCTACCCTATACCGCAACATCGCGGAGCAGCAATTATTCCGCCCTCCGCCCAAGCTTGCTTGCTTCCTCACCCACGGCTCCATCCAAAACCAACCTGCACCGTTCCAAGTTGAACTTCCAACCCATCACATCCGCACCCAACCTCCCCAAACTCATCGAAAAGAACCGCCTACCAGTCAGCATACGCGCCTCGAAAAAAAAAGAAAAAAAATGGCATCCTCAGACCCCAAGCCCGCAGACGAGCACGCCCCCGAGGACAAGAAGCCAGAGCAAAACACCACGGCGCTAGGCGAGGACGACGAGTTCGAGGACTTCCCCGTAGACGGTGAGTCCGCCAGGGCCCGATGAACCCGATACTTGCGCAAACCGAGCCACCGGAACACTGACGTGCGGGGGAACAGACTGGCCCGAGGAGCAGACGGAGGCGGCTCAGAGCGGAGAGACGAAGCACTTGTGGGAAGAGAGCTGGGATGATGACGATGATGCGACGGATGATTTCTCCACACAGCTAAAGTGCGTAAGGGCGCTGGCACTTGGTCGTCATCCGAACGGAAGAATGAGTAGTACTGACTTTTGCAGGGAGGAACTCAAGAAGGTCGAGGCTTCGAAGCGGAGATGATGGTTGCGTTGCGCGTGGGACGCGTATGACATAGAGTAATGGCATAGAATGGGGCTGGTTTCACGAATGATAATATCACGTCAAAACGTTACTTTGGTCTTTGCTACGCTCTTACACAGGATTAAACGTGGCGAAACAAGAGGCACCAGAATGCTGTCATGACGATTGTACTCCTTTGACGATCCGGACAAGAATGTGATATATATGTTTTTAAACTAGAGCAACGACTTGCGAGGCAAGTCTTCCAAGGAAAAAAAAACAGACAAAAACGGGCCCTCAGTCATCATTTTACTCTTCTTTCATTTCACTTTCAGTTCCACGAGGTTGCATTTACTTACTCGACAGAGCAACAACACCAGGCAGGTCCTTGCCCTCCAGCAACTCCAGACTGGCACCACCGCCGGTGGAAACATGGCTGAGCTTGTCCTCGACGCCATACTTGGCGGCGACGGTGGCCGTGTCACCACCACCGATGATGACAATCTTGCCGCCCTCGCAGCCCTTGACGGCGGCGTCGAGGATGGACTTGGTGCCCTTGGCAAAGTTGTCAAACTCAAAGACGCCAGCGGGGCCGTTCCAGAGAATGGTCTTGGCCTCGTCGACAGCCTCCTTGAACAGAGCCGACGACTTCTCGCCGCAGTCGAGACCCATCCAGCCGTCGGGAATACCTTCAGCGTCAGTGGCGTACCCCGTCTTTGCATCCTTGTCAAACTTGTCGGCCGTGACAAAGTCGACGGGCAAGACAACCTTGACATTGTTCTTCTTGGCCTTCTCCATCAGATTCTTGACCGTCTTGGAGCCGGCCTCGTCGAAGAGAGAAGACCCGATAGGCATGTTGTCGAGAACCTTCTTGAAGGTGAAGGCCATGCCGCCGCCGACAATAAGAGTGTTGACCTTGTCCAAAAGATTGTCAATGAGCTGGATCTTGTCCGAGATCTTGGCACCCCAGGATGGCCAAGAAGGGACGCTGAGGGGACTCGAGGGCCTTGGCGAAGTAGTCCAGCTCCTTCTTCATGAGGAACCCAGCAGCCTTCTGGGGCAGGTCGACGCCCACCATGGAGGAGTGGGCGCGGTGAGCGGTACCGAAAGCATCGTCTGTTGGTAATGATCAGCTAGTTGTACCATTTTTGACACATCATTGTTTTGGGCGGGCAAATTAGGGTCAGCTTACTGATGAAGACGTCTCCGAGGGCAGTCAAGCCTTTGCGAAACTCGTCAACCTTGGCCTTGTCGGCCTTGGTCTTGTTTCCCTCCTTGTCCTTGGAGCTACCTTCCTCTTCGATATGGAATCGCAAATTCTCGAGGAGAACAACGGCACCGCCGTCAGCCTTGTTGACAGTGGCCTCGACCTCGGAGCCGACACAGTCCGAGGCAAAATGACACTCTTTCCGAGTAATTTCTCGAGCTCGGGAACGACGGGCTGCAAGGAGTACTTGGAGTCAGGGGCACCGTTGGGTCGGCCAAGGTGGGACATCAAGATGACCGACTTGGCGCCGTGGTCAATGGCATGCTTGATGGTGGGAATGGCTCCGACGATACGCTGGTTGTTGGTGATCTTCTTGTTGTCATCGAGGGAACGTTGAAGTCGACCTGGAGGTGGTGCACTCGTCAGTTTGCCATTTTGTTTTGAGCTCTTGTTTCAACCACGTCTTAATTCGAGTCATGCCACTTGACATGCGCTCAAGCACCGCTACAAGGCAGCAGCTTTTTTTTTTTTTTTTGGTACATCTTCCGGCTTTCCCTTCTGAAGAGTTCAACTCGCGCGGGGCAGCTCCCGAACTCACCCGAATCAGGACTCTCTTGCCCTTCAGGTCGACGTCAGTGATGGAAAGCTTGTTGGACAGAGACATCTTGTCGCGCAGTCGATGGAGGATGGGTATAAAGGCAGTGCGAGATTGACGGTGGGAAATCGTAAAGACTTGAGATGCTTGTGTAATTGAACTAAGGAAAAAGAGAGGACCGTCTTTTGCTGAACAGTGAAGAGGTGTTTCGGGTCATGGAGGGGTCGGTTGATGAGAGGCGGGGCACCATCAAAGAGACGACCAGACAGACTAGACCCGACAGCTTTGTGACAATTTGGGGCGGCGGAGGCAGAGGGGGCATCAGGACATGAGCTTTGGTGGGGCAAACACTAAAGTCTGGCGTTTCCTTTCCTTGGCGAGTGGGCGACTCAACAGACTCGACAGACCTGGAACCTTGCTAGCCAACCCCTCGGCCCCTTGGGGGAATATATCACTCAAACATGTCGCTCAAGACCAACGGCAAGTTAAGCCAAGGCCAAATGTTACGGTGGAAACATAACCTGACAGTCCCATCCGTGAGGGCCAATGGGGTTGGACGTTTTGACAAACCGATGCAAACATCTAGAATGCGGCATATATTTTCTCGTAGCATTTCCGTGCGTGAACTGGACGACATACACTGAGTTTCAGTCACATTGTTCGGCCTCATCGCTTCCCAATTGCTAACCTAGACAAGGACATGAACAGATTTCAAACAAGCAAGAGATATACCCCGAGTACAAAGGAAATGACGGTCTACTAACGCCAGACAGTGCGAAGAGCAGGCTACATGCGCGACCAAAGCCAAAGCAATGCTGCCAACATCACCAAGTATCATATTGATGGGAATGTGAAGATGTTTGGAAAACCACCCTCGATTCTACCCCATGTGTCGAACGCGGTCTCAAGACATACCCTTGTGCAGAGAACTTCCTCTGCTTCATCGAACCCAGTCGAAGATGAGGATATATCTAGTCGGAGGCGTTTGAGAGCGACAAGTAAGCTGTCCACGCAATACCAATGGTCGAAACAAAGGGCTTTGAATAGTACAAATATTAGCAGGTTGCCGTTGGGCACGACGAAACTACCGAAAAATGACAAGACATACCAGTTGAAACTGCACAGGCATGAGACGGAAGTTGACAATTTGTACAGCGGGCCACACGACATAGTTTGCCTTGAGAGTAGGCACGTACATGTCACGAAGCTTGTGACTGACAGCCCGGCGGCCACCCCTTCAGCGACCGTCATGGCTACAAAGAACAGGCCGACACCAAACGGAGCATAGACTAGCTGATCGAAAGCAACACGTTTCATGGCAGGTCCCAAGGCGCTGGTCTTTGTCATCGGGAAAGCTCGTTCGAGGAAGCGGAACCATTTAAATTGAAGTGGCGCGACACAAAAGCCGTATGCCATAAATCGCGTCAGACGCTCGAAATCGAAAGAGGGAGGTAAGGCTTTCGGGTTCGGAGAAATTCCGCGATCGTAGTCGCCGCTTTTACGGTCTAATTCATGCATCTCGATTGAGAACTCGTCTTGCCTTGTTAAGCCGATAGATTTTGCGGAGGAAGTTCGAGTACTAATGGCTGTAATGCTCTGAGCAACTGTGTCTGCGATGCCACCAAGGACGGCGTTGGTGACCATCATGGTCATTACTGTCGCGGACAATAGATTAGCCTATATGGCGTTGAGGTACGCAGAGATTATTTGTCAAAATGCACGGGCCGCATAGACATACAAGGTCGTTCTTCATAGTAAGTGTTGAATCTGGCTACCAGCCGAGCCACAAGAGTCATCTCGATTAGGAACACGATCGCGTGGAGTACCGGCTGTTAAAATGTTAGTCCGTCTCAATCTGTATAGGAGGAGAGGAAGTGTGTCTTTGACGAGTGCTTGTGAGGGCCTTGCATGCATGGCGCGGCGAGAAGCGAGAACGAGAGGGGATGGTCATAGCGCGAGCCACGCGAGACAGACAACACGTACGATGCGACCGAAGAGATATTTGCTGTTAAGAGAGCGAACAACCTGTCGCCGACCAGTCTCCCAGAACATGGCGCAGGAAAGATTGTAATGGGAGAGAAAGAGGAGAGCAGAGATGAAATCAGTCGAGATCGAGGTCGACGACCGTTTTTAGGTGCACCGTTTTGGCACAGTGCCGCTGTGGCTCCAGTGAAGTTGAACAGATGAGCGATTGCAAGACCGATGACGACACAGGCAGCGCCGGCGCTCTATGCCGTAAGTGAGTGACTTGGACACTCGCTGGATCGTGTGCGGGCTTGAATACTCGTGCCTAGATTGAAAGCGACGACGGAATCCAAATGATCTTGCCGTGTGCACGATGCCGGTCAGCCAGTGCAAGATGGGATTGATGAGAGAAACAGGAGATGGTGGCCATATACTATATATTGGCACTGGCACTGGCCCGACACCCAGATCAACGCTGGTTGGTGGTGGGGCTGACGTGAAGGTGGAACAGAACAGCTGCGAAAGTGTGGGTACTCCGCACTCCGTAGAGTCCGTATTACAAACAGACCACCAGTCGACACAACTGCCCGCCAAGGAAGGAAGGACGGGTTGTTGGGCCACCAAAAATTGGCGCCTTCCATCTTTCACCTAATTGATACACGCAACCATATGTTCGATTTCCCCGGCAGCTCGACATTTTCGAAATTTTCGAAATTTTCGACATTTCCGATGCCTTCTTCTCGCCATTACGCCACGAACTGTTTGGCCCTATAGGTCTAGGCGTCACCAGGGCCAGGAGCTATTTTAGGGCTTGTTAATCTCGTAGGTCTAGAGGGAAGCAGGAAGCAGGGAATCAGGTCCGACAATTATTCAACATGTGTCTTCCGATCCATGTGCATGTCTTCAGCATGCGAAACTCCAGCATCAACCTCGACTTCTGTTAACACATAATTTCGGCACTTCTGTCTACGTCCTAGCGATCCGAGTGTCATCGTGTAGCACACTCGAGCAGGCACATCACTGGCCAAGAACGGACAAGGTGTCGACTCCTGCCGCCCTCCCCGACCACAAGGTTGTTTCGCAGATTCTGTATCACTCGCAGTTGCAAGAAGTTCTGAACAAGATGCACACGCGTCATTGGTTCGGACAGTAATGTTCTCCTCTTCTCTGAACATACGGCGCATCCTGCGTCGAGGGTAGCAAAATCTATCCTCCACAGAGCACACACTGCTCGCAAACAGGGCATTACCCTGCCGCAGGAGAGACAGGATCGTGTCAATCTGCTCTATATGACGTGCAATCGAGAATGACTTATCCATGACGATTACAACGGTCATTCCTCTCACGAGGATTTTGAGAGACTTCATCATGCGATACGCGTGAATGGCACGCAACGTTCAGGAAACATTTGAAGTACATGAACTTGTTGGATAACATAAGAGATCATTAGCCAATAAAGTGGTGATTCGGTAGGCCTAAAATCTCGCTTAGTGGCGCAACGATAAAAATTACCAATAGATATGCCTTGCTCACAGAAAATGCCAAGCCTCCTGAGTGACCTTCCTCTCACATCTGAGTCGGTCGTTGTAGCTCTTGAGAGGCTTCAGCTGGCTGTGACACTGGCGCGAGAAGAGCCGCTCAACATGGTAGACGACGAGGTAATTCGGGGTCAACCGTTTTCAGAGTACTCAGACCAATTGGAGTCTCTATCATCGGTTCCGGAGGAGCAGATTGCCCCATGTTCAGGATGCTGGATGCTCTTTGTGGACGAGTCGACTCCTCAAGTCAAGATATGCCTGCTTTCAGAGCTCGAAATGCGATCGAGACACTTCCCGCCGAGCCGCCGCTTGTTTATATCGACTCGAATCTTGCGTCGGCGCCTTCAGTCAGACCACATCTCGCATCAGGAGAAGCTGACGAAGAGTTCGCTTAGAGCTTTTAACGCATTTCCAGCAAATCATGTGGGACCTTTAGTATGAGATGAGGCGGAAGAAAGCATTGCGTATTGTGCCATCACTACAATCTGGGCAGCTGAACACATCATCTGGGACGAAAAATACACAGTCCCCGGAACTGCACGTATCCAATTCACTCAAGCTAGCGAGAATGTGCGCTTTGGGGCCGGACGCAGAGGCGCGAAGATTTCAAGCATCCGCAAAGCCAAGCCGATGGTCAAGAATTTCGAAGATATCGTAGAAGCAGCCGGTATTCGTATTGACTCGCGACATCTCTTGTGGTAGATGCCGGAGATGCCGTCAACGTCACAGGACAGCCCAAGTCTGATGAATAAAAGAACCTACTCCGTCCTCGAATCTTCAACAAAGACGAGTCTACAACGCTCCGTGATTTCCAGGCAGCAACTGCGGTAGAGGTCTGCCGTCGCAAGGCCAGGGAAGTTTCTTCATACTTGGCGTGCTCAGCAGGTTCGCGGTTCGGTGCCTCATTTCCATGTCACTGGAAAATTCGAGGCTCACGGAACGGACGATCTTTATGGCTTATTGGAGTATTCATTTCTTGGATTGCAAGACAACATCATCTCACTGGACAGTGTGTCTTGGTTGGGATTCGTAGTGTTGACAAGCTAGTTTACACTATCCAACTACATGAACTTGTCAACAATTTCTCAACAAATTTTCACGTCATGGTCTTTGTCTCTCAATCAAGACCTGGAGATGCTGTTAAATTTACGTTCGAGGAGCATTGAGATGTTCGACGGCAGAGTCACGGACTATTAGGTTTCCCGCAACTCTTTTTATGCGGAGACTCACATACGTATGTGGCCCATCAAAGTTCGGAAACGATGTCGCGAATCGTCCCAAGTCGCGCGAGAACACAGCCTACGAGTCACGATCGTCTCCTCCTGTAACATCGGCTCTCCCAGATTTGCGACTTCATGTCGCCTCCTGACTCGAAGCAGAGACCCGTGAAGGTGATCAAGGTTCATTTCAACAACGGAAATGGCTTTGCACAACTCCCTGATGACAGTTGGATCGCAATCGGCAACATCTCTTACGACGTAGCTACGTTGTTCAGTTTCCACCCTGGTATCGATGCGCATGACATGTATATAGTTCGTGAAGCGAGTTTCGAAGCTGCGTCTCTGCTCAGTGAAACCGCGGTGCTGTGAGACACAATGTCATGGTTTTGGACGTGATTGGGCCGCCCAAATGTGCGACACCAAAGTTTTGTTCTTATCATATGCGAGTCAGTCGTCACTTCGACCGCTTCAAACACGCCAAAGGACTGCTTTTTTGCCAAAGCCGCCCGTGATAGGTCCTCTTGACATGGAGCCAGATGGCATGTGGTTGGTCAAGGGCTTTGTCTTGACAGACGAGGTTCGATATTTTGCGAATACTACGGCATGTTATGGGACGAAGCTCAATGCTCTACCGATTGACCTTTTACCCAAGAAATGCAGTCCGGGTCGAATCCGAGAGATGACGCACCACCAGCAAGCAAGGTGTTGATCGATGGTGGGAGCGGAGTGCCATGCATGGACTTTCGCACTGTTTGGTTTGCTCGCGCGTACATGGCTCATGTTGAAAGTCACGATTCTGTTTCCAAGAGCCCAACATTATGCTGATAAATATTGCCTTGGACCCGAGTAAATGACTGACAAGTTCCTCCATCGTATAAAAATGCTGCAACCGACATGTACAGCCCTGATGGATGGGAAGAACACTGGACACCTAACCTAAACCCTGGCAATTACACGGCCTTGGCTGTCAACGAATGACTCTTTAATTTCTGGGACTTGCTATTTAGGACAAAGCTTTGCCCTTGCGGATACAAGCGATTGTTTGTAAGTGTTTCCTTTGGCACCTCTGACTTTGGATCCCGAGACTATCAGGATGCTGAGTGGTAAAGCGCAAGGTCGATCCACGACAATCAGACTGCATGTCCAGCCCTCCCTTGAATTGCCATATCCACCCTCCCGGACTACAAAAGGTTTCTTCAGTAATTGGCCAGGCATTGGACTCAGGTGTAGCTTCTTGTTCATGAAGAAGATGACTCATGATACCTTTACGGAGGGCGAATCAGGCTGTAAACTAACCGAGCTCCTCTCAAAGAAAGGTAGCTCTTTGGTGACGATAAGGACCTCGCGGCGGTCAGTACATGGGCTTGTGTGCAATCAGCATCCACCGGTCAAAGCTACATTTTACATGCCTGTGCGATCTACAGAGCTACAAGTACCTATATCTTGGGACGATACCTAGTATTTAGTAAGTTTTCCCATGCTCTGAATATCACTTGCAGCGACCGATTCGAGGGTGGGTGTTGTAACTTTGTGGGTCGAGCGACTTTGCGAGGCCTTATCGTCACCAAAGAGACACACTACCACCAAGACGCAGTCAATCTTGGAGAGCACATGTTGCGCTAGATGCGTTGTCGGCATGATGCCACTTGCGAATCTAGGTTCGATCTCTTGTCGAGGGCTTTTTGATAAGATTGCCTTTGGTGGCAGATGCATCGAGGGCTGTAGAAACTGGTGACGTAAATCACGAACTAAAGTGACATCCGCCCCCTTGGAAACTGGTCTGAAGAAATAATGGCGCAAGCCACATCATGTCACGAAATCTGCGTGATGAAGATGCTTTGGCGAATGGGGTAGTTTCGTTGGCAACTTTGACTCGTTGGCTTCTGGTAGGCAATGTCTCTTTCGAAAGAGGTGATGATGAAGGGTGTTTTACTTACTGGTGCGGAAACTTCATGTCCTTTGTGTTCCTTGGTGTGTCCTTACCCGGAGCTTTTGAGGTGAACTAACTGGTCAGAGCGTAGCATTTCTCTCATCATCGACCGGACGGCGCATACCTACAACTCAACGGTTCATGTTCTGGCACACAATTTGATTTAGCCGAGTGCATTCCGGAGGGATACCTCCCTCCTGGATCACGATGGGAGAAATGGCGCGAGGGCGCAGGTCGAAAAAAGTCCCATGCCTTGCAACGGACCTTGTACAACGTGAGCCTAATTTCATCCTGCAGTTGCATTTCTGGCGTGAGCGGTGTTGTACAAGATTTGACCCGGCGCGCCACTCCCGTCAATGGGGCATCGCGTGTCCCGTCGTCCTGTCGTCCTGTCGTCCTGTCGTCCTGTCGTCCCGTCGTCCTGTCGTTCTGGTCGCTGGGCCCGCCGCCAGCTTGCAGCTTGTACCTGAGACGTCAAGCAAGCACAGCTCGCTCGATTCGGAAAATTGGCGCGTCGGAGAATAAGCAGCGGCCCCCGGCCGGCTTCCCAACAAGTGCCTACAACCATGCACAACAAGTGCCTACAACCATGCACAACAAGTGCCTACAACCATGCACAACAAGTGCCGACCCCAGATTGGCGATGGCGTAATGGCGGGTGGGTGTGACTGCGATGGCTGGTGGATGGCAAGATTGACTCGGATGCGGACCCAAAAGACGAGTTCGACATTGCCAACCTTGGCGTAATTGCATTTCCTCGACGACGCCCCCGCCCATTCCAAGCCAATCGAAGCCCCGCCCACCCCCTTCGCCCCGCCCCCTTCAACTAACTCACCTTTGGCTTGCAAGGCAAAAAAAAAAAAAAACGCCATTCTTCTCTCATCGGCATGGCTTTCTTCATCTTTTTCTTCTTGTTTCAGCGCTCCTGGGCCCGAGGAAAAACTTGTCTTTCCCTTTCTCGGTCAAGGACGTCAGACTCTTTCGAAATGACAGGTTCCCGCATTCCGGTTTCCAGCTGTGCCTTATCAACAGCCCGATGCTGGGACATTCCATGAGGCATCCGGATGATGCTGTGATAGAGATGGCTGCTCGACAACGACGTGCCGGCGTCTTGGATGCGCTCTCGACAAAATAAACGTTTATATAATGGGAGCCCGGCGCGTCTTAGTCGCTGCTTTTCTCTCATCAACCTCATCAACAAGTACAAGTACAATTCCAACATTTTGCCTTCTTCCTTCCAGCTCCCAAGAACCATTCATCAAAGAACCCATCCGCCAACAGAAACTAAGACCCTCCCCGAGACAACAGCCACCGTCAAGATGAAGTCCGCCTTTGCCACCATCTTGGTTTCCTCTTCGCCGGTGCCGCTCTGGCAGCGCCGACCAACATGACTACCACCATGGACAGCACTCAGATGAAGGCCATGCACATCCTCTACGCGAACAAGGAGACCCTCGGGCTCAGCGCCGATCAGATGCAAAAGTTCAACAAATTCATGGACGGCATGCACAAACGTGGCGTCATGGCTGGAAACAGTATGAATGGTACTCTCAGCCAGCGCGATGAGTTGGAGGCCACCAAGGGGTTGAACAGTACCCTCAGCCAGCGCAGCGAGATAAAGGCCGCCAAGGGATTGAACAGCACCCTTAGCCAGCGCAGCGAGATGAAGGCCGCCAAGGGATTGAACAGTACCCTTAGCCAGCGCGATGAGTTGGAGGCCACCAAGGGTTGAACAGTACCCTCAGCCAGCGCAGCGAGATGAAGGCCGCCAAGGGATTGAACAGCACCCTTAGCCAGCGCAGCGAGATGAAGGCCGCCAAGGGGTTGAACAGTACCCTTAGCCAGCGCGATGACTTGGAGGCCACCAAGGGGTTGAACAGTACCCTTAGCCAGCGCGATGAGATGAAGGCCGCCAAGGGATTGAACAGCACCCTTAGCCAGCGCGATGACTTGGAGGCCACCAAGGGTTGAACAGTACCCTCAGCCAGCGCAGCGAGATGAAGGCCGCCAAGGGATTGAACAGCACCCTTAGCCAGCGCAGCGAGATGAAGGCCGCCAAGGGATTGAACAGCACCCTCAGCCAGGGCGATGAGAAGAGGGCTTCCAAGGAAAATGAGGAGAAGGCCACCAAGGCTCTCGAGGACTCCGTTAAGATGATTCCCAGCAAGCGCCAACAGATGGGTCAGATGGGTGGAATGGATAAGGGTCTTCTCGGCGGCATGATTATCCCTGACGTTCTGTAAACCTTTTGCAATATGCAGAGTCAACAGTGTTGAGAAAGTGGGCGGTAGTCGAATTCCTCAGCTCTATAACTTCAAGTCCGAGGGCTACTTCTGACTCGGGATACTTGAGAGCAAAATAAAGAAACATGCTTTCACTAACTCCATCCTCCATAATGCTATTGTGATGTGTAAACAAGAACTTGATGCCGCCGCTGAAGTCGAACTGTGGGCCTGTAAGTCAATTCCTCCCTAATCTACATGTTGAAGAAGTTTTTTTTTTTTCCAAATCCGTGCTGGGCCTCAAATTTTACAGCACGCGCCATCTGGCCGATTCGACAAAAGCAAGGTAGGAGATTAATACCATGGCATTGGGCCGCTCTGTACCGTACCGGAGCCACCGTAGGCAGGATATCCAGGAATGCAAAAGTGGAATTGCCCCCTCCCCGAATCTGAATCAATGGGGCCGCCTTCTTTCCAGATCTGCGTCGAGCACTGTTGTTGGTGCTGGAGGAGCGAAGAAGACGTGGGGTGGGTATGCTACCGAGTCTTGCCTTTGCCATGGCACGATGCCACGGCCGCGAAAAATGAAAACAAGTTCGGGGCTCTTTTGTCACGCGGGCCTGGAGTATGAATGCCGTCAGGTCTGATGGGACAGGCTACGGCTTCAAAGCGAAGCGAAGCAAAGCCGAGACAGGTTTGTGAAATGTGTGTAATTTGCCCGAGCCCAGGCCACGAGCACGGGGAAGGTAAGGCGCCGCGATTTCTAATCTTTCACGTCAACTGAGACGACTGGCTGCTGCCCGACGGAACTGGACTTTGACCTCAGCAGCGTTGCTAAAGGGATTGATTGAAGAAGGGCTTTGCGCGGGAGATATCCATCCTGCGGCCTCGGATAGCCCCTTTATGAAACGATTGGATAGGGCCCCTGCATCTGCTGGGAGGCGTGACGTGCGACGCCCGGTCGCAAAAAAACAGCAGCTACGGAGTAGAAGTAGTGTTAGCACATCTGTGTTCCCATGTTATCCAGCCTGGATATCTGGCTTTGAATATATATAATTTTAACCACGCTACTTCTACAAGGCCTTGTGGCGCAACGGCTAGCGTTTCTCTTTCCGGAGGAGAAGGTTCCAGGTTCGAGTCCTGGTGAGGTCGTGAGGGCTTCGTTTGCTTTTTGGCGAATTGCCACAGATGGCGTATGTACGTACAGTCTTGTACATTTCATATATTTATTCCTCCTATGAGAACACGTGCCAACGGGTACAATTCTTTTTAAGAGCAATGCAAAACGTAAATGAAAACTACTATTCCACCACCCTCTTATTTTTGACTCAGATCAAAATGCGTTGTCGCGGGGATGAGCACGTCAACGACTGACTTCGCAGGTCGCGACCGAAAGTACTCCGTATGTACACCCAAATAGTGGAGCATGTTCCTGGAAAAGCAAAGAAAGCAGCGGCAAATACTATAATTTATCTAGAAAGTCATGCCGCGCTGCCATATATCAAAGGAGTATCATCTCCCACGATCAAGGCTCACCTAGTGATGCTTAGACTCCATAGGAAAGCAAAGAAAGCAGTGACGCTTGTTCAATCCCAGGCTACTTGGCCCGAGTAGACGGTCATTACTGCCGTGAACTGAGTGAAGTATGATGCATCTACACATTCCCGAGATGCTCATCACTGCGTGGATTCTCACCTCTCCATTGCACAGCATACAACACGAGCGGGGCGTGTCGTTCACTAGCTCAGGAGTGGACGGTCGGGGGCAATCAAAGGCTAGTTGTATACACGTCTATGGGATAAGCAAGACCCATACAATCCGCTATATACATGAAACTTTTTGACATGACCATGTTCTACCGTTTACCAGGTGTGGCGCCAGACGCAATCATCCGTCTAGCGCTCTTTTGTCTCTTCGTGATAAAAAAAAGATTAGTGTAAGCGACTGCTAATCAGGCTTGTTCCAAGATCAACCAGCAACGATTGTGCATGGTACAAAAGCCTTGCCGGGTAGACAAGTATAAATGTCACGAAACCCAGTGGGCAGGCAAGGCCAGGGATAGCGCGGGCCCTTTCCGCGCTAGGCCGTCCTTGCTCGTTTTTTTTTTGTTTTGTCTGCTGCTACTAGTTCGGCACGGAGGGAAAAAAATCTCATATCCTGAGATAATTCACATCCGAAATGCTCCTGTGCCTCTTGTGGCCGTTGCCGACTTCGGTCGAGGCTTTTCGCTTGGCTGATACAGAGTCCAACGGACTCCGGGCCATGTCACTCATCTGCTTCTTGTGCCGTCGAAGCGGAGTCAGTGGGACACCTGCCGTGTCGAAGCGGTCAGACTTGAGACCGCGGATGGCGCTGTAGTTGTAGGGTCCGCTGAAAGCAAGTGAGTCCTGCGTGGCCTTGTTGCTCAAGATCAATTGTTGGTTGATCTGATTACGTCTAAAGGCGCCGACAGTCTCCGAGTTGAGGTGCGATAGAACGTCAATTTCACTCGAGGCAGTGGCTGGTCTCCGGGGAGTTGATGAGGGCGCCCATTTGCCATCGCCACCTTCCTCGCCAGAAGAGTTGCCGTCATCCCAAGTGATGAAGTCGCTAATGTCGAGCTTCTTCTCGGCGTCATCCTCCTCGCCCTGGATGCTGCCAGTGGAGCTTTCATCCGCTGTGCCGGGTTCCGAGGGAAACGTGAAGAACGCCTCGGCAGGTCCCATGGCTTGGGCGTTGACAAAATCGCCAAACGTGTTGGAGGAGAACATGGCACTGAGCATCATGTTGGCCGAGTTGCTGAGGATGGGCGAGGAGGATTGTTCCTCCGCGGGCCATGGGAAGTTGAATTGCTCGGGGAGAGGTCGAGTTGGCGGCGACGGTGAGGGGTGAAGATCATCATTTTCCGGGTCAGGGGTTCAGCACGGCAATGGGCTTCTTGTCGGACCGATCAAGGTTGAAGCGTCCGACACGAGGCTGCCCACGCTCCGTCTTGACCGGGGATGGTGCATCCGAGTCGGATGTCTCACTCATGGGAACAGACGGGCGACGAGACTTTCTTCGAATGGGAGGTTCGGGAATGTCTTCTTCGGTAGTATCCCCATCAGCTGAAGATTGAGCCTTGTTAGCAAGGACGGAACACACGAGCGTCCTGTAACGGACAGGACTCACTTTCATATCCATCCAATTCAAGTGGCTCTTCGAATGCAGGAGTCAAGTTTGATTGATCCATCTGCGTCACCACCCTGGGAGTAGCAGTCGGTGTATCATCATCAGAAAGTTCGCGAATGACCTCTTCGGCGTCGGCGTCGGAGTCGGAGTCGAAGTCCTGCTGCTCGTATTGGCCGCTGTAGTCCCAGAAGGAGCCAGAGCCCGAGGATTCGTCTGGGTCATGTTCGATCTCGCGACGAAATGCAGGATCAAGTGAAGTTTGTGACACAAAGATGTCGGGAAACAAGTCGCCGTGATCGTCTTCGTCTTCTGTGTCTGTAGAGTCGGAGTCGCTCGAAGGAACGTCGAATCGTACGTGGCGCTCCACGGTCGTGTCAGAGGCGAGTGCAATATCATGGAAAAAATCCGAAGCTTGGCTTTCATCCACCTCGGAGACTATTCCAGCCCAGCTGGTACTCTCTTCGGCGTCTGACTCTATAACGGGAGGAAGGCTCGGATCGAACCCGCCGTCATCACCGTCATCGTCATCGTCATTGTCGTCGTCATCGTTTTCATCATTGTCACTACCATGCGGCGGCGGTCGAGGAGGCTCCGAGGGTTTGGCCTCTGTCAAAATATTTCGCTCCTCGACCGCATTTACATCTTCCTCGTCGTCGTCAGAGGAGTCGCTAATGTCCTCAACGGCAGAGTAGCCGTCATCGTCGGATAAATCAAATGAGGACGAGGTATCTGAACCTCTTCGCTTAGACGCCTTTTTGGCGGTCGTGGCGGGGTATTTTTGCCGTATATTGCGTGACATTTTCCCTTTGGACTGTCAACTTGTGAATTGACTTCAATCAAAGGTAGGTAGGTAGGTAGGTAGCCCAAAGTTGCTCTTGTTGGAATGAATAAAAAAAAATTGCAAGACGTTTTGGGGCTGTTGATGTCGATCGTCTTTTCTTTTATCAGTGGCTGAAATGAAAATTGGGTGGCGATGTAAACAATCGGGTGCTGAGCGAGAAACGAGTAAAAGGGATCAGAATCAAAAGGTTACAAGTCGGATGAGAGATTGAGCAGGATAAATGCAACACACAAAATGTATGATGACAAGATGAACCGGCCAGCGTGAAACGGGCTACTGTCAGAATCTTTGATTTCGGATGCAGACTCTCAGGAGAACCGTTTCTTTCAATTCGAATGATTCGATATCTTCACGGCTCAGGAGCGTGAAAATCTGCTGTGGAAACTGATCGTCGATGGGGTTTTATGTGATTTTGAAAACTCGGTGAACTGCGGGACTGCGGACCACGGGCGGTGGTCCGCAGTGGGCGTTTACAGCTCAGCGACGGCCAAAGGCATCTTGACACGACGATAGTTCCGGAAAGGTATGATGTGTAAACTGTTGTTGTAGGGCGACTTCGTTGTCTTGATGGGAGTGGTGAGCTGGTGATGAGACCGAGGAGGAGAGAAGGGAATCGGTGCAGGGCCGGCAGTGGGCAGGAGACGTAGTCGATTTCCCAAACTTTTTTTCTCTGCCCATGGTGGGGTCCTGCGCCTGATTGATTCGCCTGGTGGGCAGGGATGGGCAGGGACACTAGGCCGGATCAGGAGAAGCACTGGGATTGGTGCAGCAAAGATTAGTATGTAGATTACATACATATGTACTCCGTACAGCGACACCGCTCTTTTTTTTTTTTTTTTTTTTGTTCTCTGTGCTGCAGCCTGCGAGGTCAGCTCTCGGCATCGGGCGAGGCATCATTTTGCCTGCTTGGTGCGGGCTTGGTACGGGCTTGGTACGGAGTATATTACGACTATATGACCCGAGGTCCAGAGCGGCCTCTGCGTCGAGAAATGAAAAAGTGACAACATTTGAAGCTGGGGAGCTGCCTGCCTGTCCGAGCAGACCGGGTGATTCACTGATGTGGCACTCGCTAGGTCGAGGGCGGCTATCCACTTGCTCAGGCCGTACGGAGGAAAGGACTGACTTCCAAGCCGCAGTGCGTTTAGCCAAAGCCATTGGGATCGCAGGCACCCAGTAATATTACGGAGTAGGCATTTCATGATGATTTGATGATGGCTGGCTGGCTGCTGTCTGCTGCCCGCTGTCTGCTGCCCGCTGTCTGCTGCCTGCCGCCGCGCACAGCATCTGGCGGTAAGAAGCGAAAGCGGGGTTGCTACGCGGCAAGGACAAGGACAATCACTGTGGTTATTAGGCGAGGGGAGTGGCTGTTCCCTCGAGGCCGCCTAGTCTACAGGGGATCCTGGGTAAAATAGAACAGCCTGGACCACTGGATTAGCCCTGTCATGCCCCGTCATGCCCCGTCATGCCCCGTCATGGTTCAATCTTCCCTTTGCTGGACCCTGACCCTGACCTCTTGTGGGGATCCACGTCGAAACGCCAAAATCGCTTCCTTTGTTTGGATCATGGCAAAAATGGGGGCCATGGAGAGTCGGAAACTTGATTCGGATTTCGTGGCTAGTAGGCAGTGATAGCATCCCATTGATATACGTGCAGAAGGAAATGGAGTTGGAGCGAGACAGAGGATATTACACGCCGCGCAGACCAAGAATAAACTTGGTGAATTCATCCAGTTACAAGCAAAGGAAGTAATGACTTCAGTGCCAAAACTGTACCATTCCATCCAAGACGATAATTCGTGCGCACATGTCAAGACAGTTTACGCTATAGGGTATGCTTTCCCAATGCGCGTCGTCGAGCCCATTTCCCATTCCACAATGCCACAGCCGACAAGGCCGACAAGGGCTTTGGAAAATGCAAGCTCGCGTCTGTAAGTAAGGTGGTGCCGCACGTATTACGATAATACAACAAGTTGTCGGGTTTGCCGTGTGCCAATTGAGATGATACCGGCGGCGCATCTTTGACTTGTGGAATGTGGGTTGGGTGGATATGTGCGGCCAGGGCGCGCCGTGTCACAACCAACTTCTGGTTGCCCGGCCAGCCCACTATAGGCTGAAGTAAACAGCGGGTCATGCCGTGTACACCATCATTTCGTCTCGCTCTCCTGAACCCACCGGCCAACTGCGTTGAACCCGCGTATTCCTTGCTTTATTATTGCTTCTTTAATCGAACAGCGGGATTACCAGCCCTCTGCGAGTATTCTTCGTCATTCATTATATTTACGTGCGCCGCAACTCGGAGGGAAAAGGAGGAAGCATCGATAAAAAGTCTTGCTGCTTTGCTCCAGCAGCAGCAATAACAACAACAACAACAACAACGACAACACGGATCATGGAAGCACCGCCGACCAAGCCGTCATCGCACAACCTCTTCGAGGTGTACCTGCGTCTTCGTCCCCCAGCAAACGCCACCCAGACTGATCGCATCTTGAATGTCGAGCAGTCCCAAGGCAGCGGCGACAAGTCGCACCCGTCGCACATTACTCTGAATCCACCGACGGATAGGCGAAGAGCCATTGAGAAGTTTGCGTTCACGAGGGTCTTTGAGGATAAGGCTACCCAGCTCGATGTCTTCCATTCTACCGAGATCCCGTCACTGGCCGAGGGAGTTCTCGCTCCTCGGGGTGGCGAGGGAACCGATGCTGTTGTGGCGACGCTGGGAGTAACGGGTTCGGGAAAGGTGAGACGATACCGTGTCGAGTATAATATATATATATACAACTATGGAAACGAACAGGTAAACTGACGCGTCATCGTTTCGCAGACACACACGATACTGGGATCGAAATCCCAGCGAGGTCTCACTCAGTTGGCTCTCGATGTCGTCTTTCGATCCATCGGCTCCAACATGCTCGACTCTACAACTCTACCCTCGGTCGTTGAATCACTACAGGCGTGCGACCCGTCGGAATCCATTCTGTCAACCGCGCCGCACTTCCTCGACTCTACCTTTGCCGACCCGTCCGGTCATTCGCGGGCACCGTCACGCGCCGCTACTCCCATGATTGTACGACCATGTCCGACTTCCCCCATCCATCCACCCGCTTGCGTAGGTCCTCAGGGTCGCGCGCCATCGCTCTTGCAGATGCCCTGCACATATCCTGACTCGGCAACTTGGAGCCCAAAAGTGTTGGGCCCCTTGACGAGACGGAACAGAGCCACGGGTCGAAAGAGCGCTAGAACCGCTCTGGTCGAGAGAATGGCCTGCTCATGTCTCGAGCCGATGGCGCGGCTCCGTACGACGACGACGAAGACGACGACCTGGTGCTTGGTCCCAAGCGGGACAAGAAAGCATGGCACTACATGTTCCCGACAACTGCCACTCGTGTGAAGAAGATTGCTAAACAAGGATCAAAGGGCGAGCATGGCATCATGTCACCGACAGCGAGACGGAATCTGGCACGGCCATCAGCGCTTCCCCAGCTGCCCGACATTAGCGGCATCAACATTTCTTGCGACCAGTCGGCCGAGTACGCCGTCGTGATTTCCATGTACGAAGTTCACAACGACCGCATCTACGATCTTCTCACGCCTGCTGCAAAGTCGGCCGCCACCAAGGAGTTTCGTCGACGACCTCTCCTTTCAAGTCGACCGAGCTGTCTCCCGACCGCAAGGTGGTGGCGGGACTGCGCAAAGTGGTCTGCACCTCGCTGAGGGAAGCCGTCATGGTCATGGAGGCCGGTCTACTCGAGCGCCGAGTTGCTGGTACCGGCAGCAACAGCGTTTCTAGTCGGAGTCATGGCTTCTTCTGCTTTGAAGTCAAGAAGCGGACTCGCAGCAGGCGACCGGGTTCGTGGGGTGGCAGCAAACTCACAATCGTCGACCTTGCGGGCAGCGAGCGCGCTCGAGATGCCAAGACGCAGGGCGCAACCCTCGTTGAGGCCGGCAAGATCAATGAGAGTCTGATGTATTTGGGGCAGTGTCTTCAGACGCAAAGCGAAGCAGCCAGCTCCAGCAAGGTATGTGGTTGTTCCCCCGCGACCGACGCCTCGCTCGGCATAGTATTGCTGACCAACGGGGAAAAAAATATATGTTAAAAAAAAAAACAGCCGAATGTCGTCCCCTATCGTCAGTGCAAGCTGACTGAGCTATTGTTTTCCAACTCATTCCCCTCCTCCTCCTCCTCCTCCTCCTCCTCAGCTGGTCACCCTCATGCGACACGCCGCAATCCTCAGCGAGGCGTCATGATTGTAACGGCCGATCCCAGGGAGACTTCAATGCTACATCCCAGATTCTGCGATACAGTGCCCTTGCACGCGAGGTGACTGTCCCCGGATACCATCCATCACTGCCACAATCCTCGCACAACCGCCGCCGACTGGCAACCCACGTCCACTCAGTCCCGGGCAGCAGCAGCAGCAGCAGCAGCATCTGCGACCCTTTGTGCCGCCCGGAGCCCCGGCTCATACCGAAATCTCACCCCCTCTGAAAATGGACGAGCGAGCGACCATGGAGATGGCGGCTCTCGAGATTGCCAGGATGAGTGACGAGATGGATCAGCTTCGCCTCGAGGTGGACGAGCATCTCGAAGCGCGCATGACGGCCGAGGCCCATCTTTTGAGCATGGAGGATCGCATGCTGGATCTGGAAGCCGTGATTCGCGAAGATTGCGCGGCCGAGTTTGAGCAGCGGCTCATGCTCGAGCTGGCTCGGTTCAAGGCCTCTCTGGCTCTGGAACACGAGCGAAGCGAGGAGCATTGGGACCGCAAGGTTGACATTCTAGAGCGCGGCCTAGACCTAGACGCCAACGAAGGCGACAAGGAGAACGTCCTGGTCGAGCACGTCACGCAAGAGGTGGAGCGTCTGCGACGGGAAAATGGTGTCCTCAAACGCGAGCTAGCTGGCCGCAGTCCGATCAAGCGCAAACCCCTGGAGGAGAGGGAAGACTTTTCTCCTCCCACTGCCGGCGCTGCGACGGCGCCCAAGGCCAAGGCCAAGGCAGAGGGTGTGGCTAATCTCGGTCGGAAATTGGAGCGTATGCGAGTGAGCACCGATGGCGCAAGGCCGACGACAAGTGTGGCCGGCAGCGGCAGCGGCAGCGGCAGCGGAAGCGGTAGTCCCAAGAAGATGCGAAAGCTGGTGGGCAGTAAGCGATGGGAGGAGGCAAAAGACGAGCTGCTGACGGAGACGTGCGGCTTGCATTGACGTTTGACAAGCCTGGTTGGATATATCCATTGATGGCATTGTTCTGTGATTTTTTTTTGGGGGGTTGGGGGTTGCCCGCCTCGATATTGCTTGATCTGTGATGATTTTTGAGTACCCCTTTGTCTGGTACCAGAGGGCTTGGGTTTTATTTTATTTTTGTTTTATTTTGGCTTGATTAATAGTTGTATTTGGTATTGAGTTATTGTATATATACATGACGTTTTCCTTTTGGCTTAATTAGTAGTTGCATTTATTGAGGTATTGTATACATGGTATGACGGGTTCCTTTTGGCTTGATTAATAGTTGTATTTGGTATTGAGTTATTGTATATAAACATGACGTGACGTTTTTCCCTTTTGGTGATTAGTAGTTGTATTAGGTATTGAGTTATTGTATACATGGTATAACGGTTTGCTTTTGGCTTGATTAATAGTTGCATCGTGGTATCGAGTAATTATTATATATACAAGACATGACGTTAAATCCCTTGAGAAAGAGTGATGACATTATTATTTATTACATCGAGCAACGCACGCAAAGCGCGTTGGCTCGAAGCCCAGAACCCGTCCCGGCCCGTCCCGGCCCGTCCCGGCATCCCCGTGAAAACTTGCTCAAGCACACGCACTCGCAATGGGCTGCTGCACCGGGACATAGGCCACGGGAGGAGGCACACAAAGGCCGGCGGCGGAGGCGGAGGAGGAGGAGGGCACCTCGCCGCCCTCCTCCTCCGCGCCCACAAGTCGATGCAGGCGATGACGAGGATGGCGAGCTCCACGAGGGCGGCGATGAGGATGAGCACCGTGGTGCCGAGGAACAGCGGGGACTTGGCGCCGGGGCACCAGCCCTCCCGTAGCCGGGGCGATGGCGATGGCGGTGGCCGACGCGGTGGCCGAAGCGGTGGCGGTGGCGCAGGCCCGTGGGGCCGTGGCCGTAGTAGCCGTCGTAGCCGCCGCAGTGGAACCGCCTGCCGACGAGGACGGACATGAAGATGCCGACGGAGGTGGAGGCGATCCACAGGCAGAGACTGACGACGGCGTGGGCGATGGGATGGAAGCCGGCCTTCCACTTGAGGAGGCGGCGGACGAGAAGGTCGGCGAGGGACCAGAGGAGGGATAGCACGAACTTTTTTTTGGGGGCGGCTTGGTCAGCATTGCGCATTCATTCTCCAGTGGATGATGTAGGTTGGAAAAAAAAAAAAAAAAAAAGGTTGGAAAGGTTGGAAAGGTGAGGGGGGCAAAAACAAAAGCTTACAATGATGCCCGAGGAAAGGGAAGGGGCGTAGTAGTCCCTGTCGTGGCGGTAGCCCCCGCCGTGGTCGCGGCCGGGCCCTCTGTGATGCCGATGGCGACGGCGGCCGCCCCATCGCCGCCTGTCGTCAAAGTCCCAGTCCCTGTCCCTGTCCCTGTCCAAGTCCCAGTCTCGGTCGCCGTCGCCGTCGCCGTCGCCCCAGAGCCGGTCGGAGTCGAGGCCCTTTGCGAGCAGGGCGAATGCGAAGCCGATTCCAATCAGGGCCACGACCAGGACGACGAGGTGCAGGATGCCGCGGGACATGCTCTTGATTTTTGCACCAAGGGGCGGCGCGGCGGCGGGGCGGGCCCGCGGGGTACAGGCAGGGGGCTAGGACCGGTGCCGGTGCCGGGGCCGGGGCCGGGGCTGTCTCGGCGAGGAGGGGAGGAGGAGCAGGAGGAGGGGAGACTGGCTCGGCGGCGGCGGCGGGGGCGTGTTCGCGAGCCATTGTTGAAGAATTGCGGCAAAGAAGCGAGTGACTTTGCCGCGGGGAAAAAAAAAAAGAAAGAACGAGAGAATGAGAAGAAAAGAACGAGAAGAGAATGACTGAGAAGCAGAATTACTTGGGATTAAAAAAAAAAAAAAAAAACCCCGGAGGTGGGAGGGCCGAGATAATAAACGAAGCGTGTTTGACTCGGGCTCGTTGCTTGTACGTGCAAAAGATTCCGGGCATTGAGGAACGGGGCGGGGTTGTAATCAGACAGCGCTGCGTGCGCCGCCCACGGCGGGGAAAGGCTCGCTCGGTTTCTCGCTTACTCGAGCACGCGGGGCGCTATCTATTTGCCTTTTTGTGCTTGGGCAGTGTTTTGGCAGTGTTTGCTAGTTGTTTGCATGAAATGAGGGAATCTGGCCTAGATTGACGCGTCGTCATGCGCAGACCCAGTTAGTTCACTTTGCCTGCCTGGGGTGCCTGGCAAGGGGGCCACGATCGCGTGACCAACAGTGGTTTTTTTTTTTTTTTATCAATTAAAATACTCCCGTACATAGATTACATGTAAGTACTGCTCATGCACTGATACTGATACGGGGTCAACATCGCTGGCAATTCCAAATCCGATCGATGCACGGCCACACAACCAATGGAAAATACATGTCAAAATAATCCTTGAGAGCTACGTTGCCACTTTTTTTCCAGCCAGTGCTATTGCTATTGCTATTAGCGGGCGTTGTTCAAAGTGCGAGAACAACCTCAATGGAGACAGGATGCCACTGGTCACGGCCGAAGGGGCAGGGGGCAGGGGGAAGGGCGTGTGGGGTCGGCCTTGCCGGCGCAAAAGAGATATACCATTATGCTAGGTGAATATCATAATATTATTTTCAAGATTTACTTACTAAATTTATATACTCCATACTTAGCGCCAGCCAAGTCAGGTATTTAGCATGGGTCAGGTCTTCACTACGGGGCCATGTCAATGTCAGAATGTCAACTCTCAGTTGCAAGCCAGACGGAGATGACTGCGATTGCCACGTGATTACCCCCGACACGCTCGAGTTGCTTCCGTCCCCGGGATTGTCATACACGTTCCCTGCATTGTCGTTGCTGCATTGTCGTCGTCTCTTCCAGCCCTACCTCACGTCGAGTGAGAAGCTCGTCGACTACTACTTGTCCGACGCGAACGAGGCCCAAACAGTAGAGTTGGCGGGCACGTATTCGATTCTCTCATCATTCTCCCCAAAACAGCAGAAAAAAAAAAAAAAAAACAGATAATCAAGTGTATTCACTTGCACATGCTACTTCATTCCTTCATCTACAAACGCACCTTGACGGCAACCATGTTTTTGGACAAGAACCCGGTTACGAACAACCACGCCTTGCGCTCACCCTTTTCCTCCGCAGGGTCAATGGCCACCAGGACTGCCGCACTGGCCGTCCGAAGCCTGGACGAATCATCCTCAAACAAGAGTTTCTTCTGCCACTGAGTCTTGTTCCCCGGCGCCCTGCCAACAAGGGGCTCGCCATCCATACCATGACACCTCCGGCCCCGGACCCGTCCTCGGACATCCTCGCCAGTTCCACGGCCCTGCCAAGACCTGCGCTGACCATGCCGCTCAGGTCGCGACCCTTTGCGCATACGGGTCACGGAACCAGCTTGGATTGTCCACAACCGAGTCGAACTCCACCGTCTCCCTGATTGCAATGGTCCGCGGCCCGCCGGCGGGTGATATTTCACCGACGTGGATGCGGCCGCTCGCACAGCTCACGATCAAGACCTCGTCGGGAGTTCGCCCGTGGCCCAAGCCATTGTTGTTGTGCAAGCCGCTGACGGCTACTGATGCCTCGACGCCGTGGTCATCTTGGCGGAACGCACCATCAGTCACACGTGCAAACTCGACATATATGACGTTGCTCCACTTGGCGGGCGAGAAGAGCGTTTCCACTTCCCGGAGCAGTCCTTCTCGGTAATAGTGGTCGTTGGTGACGAAGAACGAGGTTGGGGATACGGCGACAATGTCGTTTGGCGTGGTGATGAGCGGATCCCACACCGAGCGGACGTGCTCTACTGTGTCGCCGCCGATGGTGTGGTGGAACACTTCGATGACGGAACGTGCCTTGGGGCCTTTGCCTCTGGTGTTGCCGTCTTGGCTATAGGCAGGGCTGGGGACGTGGTTGACTGCGAATACGTAGACAGCTTCGCCCCTCGGCCTCTCGGGGTCGTCGATGACGTCGATGCCGTGCGTGACAAAGGGCCCGTTGAAGTTGGTGAAGGCGAGCTTCTTGGCCTTCATTGTCTGCATGGAAGAGTTTGTTCAGCAATGGCGCCACGTAGAGGTCACGGGCTGCAGGCATTCTGTAAAGCGAGGGAGGTGGTTTTGTTTATTTTTCATGGTTGCACGTACGCGAGCATCGATGACTTCAATGCTGCCTTGGGCCTTGACCCCGACCGTAGGGTCATCGAACTGGGCGAGTGCGGAAACCAAGCCCGGCGCGTGTCTTGGTTGCCCTCGCAAGCTGTGAACAGCAGGTTGCTGGGCTCGTGGTAGTGCACGTCCTCGCATTGGACAGTATCCGGGATGATTCGAAAGTCACTTGGATCCGTGATGATGGTGTTGGCGTGGGTTCGCCAAAACCCGAGTACGACCGAGGTTCTGGGCAACTCGGCAGTGTAGATGAGGGCGGCCACGACGGCGCCCAGCAGCACGAGAACATTGGATGAAGACAATGAGATGCCGCCCGCCATGTTGAGCAGAGGAGGACTAAATTCCCGTGTTTCGTCTAGATAGATGCTGCGGAGTAGCCCGTTCTCAGGTAGAAACTTGCAAAGGCAAAGGGATGTCGACATCATGTGAGTGATGCAATGCGGAGCAGTGTCCACCAATGACAAACTTGCAATGCGGGAGGGGGAGGGTTCAAACGCCGGCAATTCATTGATCCGGAGAAGGAATTCCCTTTCACTTTACTCCTCCATATTGCCAAGTTATCATGTTTAAAAAAAAAAAAAAAAGTCTACAACGATTTTTGCATGCCCCGAGTCAAACGTTCATCCTTGAGGAGGTCGATCAGTCAATGGGCGGGGTCTCGACAGGTGGCAATGTTATTGTTCGAGAAGCAGAGAAGAAAGAGGAGGGCAACCGGACCGGAAACAGCAGACCACCTCGACTGGCATGCATAAAACGAGAAGCTTGTTGTTCCGAATCCACTTTTACCTCATTGGGTACAGACCTCTATTCACGTGACCTCACAAGGCGCATCAGGATTCAGGGCTAAGGAGATGCAGATATTTTTTAGAAGTCCCTCCTGATACAAACATAAGTAGTCCTAAAGAGCCACACCCTTTGCGGCTAAGAATAGCTGTTAGTGGTTAGACCAGTGATGCTCGTAGTCATCCACCCATCTTCCAAATCGGCCAGTCAATCTGCCCCTAATTGGTCCAAAAATGCTGTTAGCGCAATGCAACGCTCATCCCCGTTCACGTCGTACATGCATACTCGTGGGCAAAAGTCACGTGTCTCAGACGCAAGAACTAGCTTAAAGCTACTCATTAGCCCAGCCCGCCCCGGCATCCGCAAACGGTGGCTGCCTTTTCCCATCATTTTCATCATGGCCGGCGAGGACTTGCGTATTCGGGCAAGGCAAAGTGGGGGCTTTAGAATTCCCAATGATTCCGACCAACCCCAGATCAGATCCAGATCCAGATCAAGATCGGCGTGTTTTCCGCAAGCAGTCCCTTTTGGGTGACTCTGGGTCCCCTCTGGCCCTCTGGGTGCGCACTAACAGCAGCGCTTGTAAACCTTGTCGGAGAAATTTCACGACAGGTTTGTTGCCCACCCAGTGGGAAAAATCGCTGGCTTCGGAGCATGGCCAGTTAGTTGCAGTTTTAGTCAGTCGCAAGTTGTATATAAGTCCAAGATGCGTCGGAAGTTCGGCGACGACTTCTTTTTATCCATATCCCTTATCGTTACGCTGTCACATTGTCGCTGCGAGATACTGATAAACCCTCAAGACGTTTTGACATTTGATCGACCCGCAACTCTCCTTCACGCCTTTGCCAGAAATCCTTCAGTTTTCCTCTGAAAGGATGCCTCACTCCATGACAGAGCCGTCGCAGCAGAGCACCCAGAGCAAGAAACTGGTTCCAAGCAGGCTGGATCTCAGCTTCACCGCCGTGCCCTACTCACAGACCTATGAGTCCAAGCCGCCGATTCTGATGGTGCCGCCGAGAAATCCGCTGAGGAACGCGAAGCCCTCGTCTGACGCTGCCGCCGCCGCCGCCGCCGCCGCCCCTGCAGGTGCCGCAGCATCATCTTCATCTTCACCTTCACCTTCACCTGCGTCCGGCAATGCCGGCGACGCCCCCTACTCCATGGCCGCCGGCCTGCACTCCGTCTTCTCCCCTGGGAATCCGACAGCCCTCCACCGCCTCCTCCAGCATATCGCCCAGGCTTCCCGAAGTCGCGGAGCGCTGGGACGACGTCCTAGGCTTCTCCGGCTACTGGGACGAGCTCGACGAGTTCACCGAGACACCAAGCCACAAGGGGGTAACCTCCAGCTCACCGGCCACGTCCCCGGGGCATCATCATCATCATCATCATCATCATCACCATCACCATCAGCCGGCGCCGGCGCCGGCGCCGAACCGGACAACAAGGCCGCCGTCCCACCCCCACCGGAGGAGTCGCCGGAACCGGAACCCCCAAGGCAACCACCGTCCAAACACCACCCAAGTCGCAGGCCAAGAGCAATGCCAATGCCAACGCCAGCGCCAGCGCCGCCGAGTCAGCCGCGGGCGAGCAGCACCCGAGAAGGAGGCGCACCTTCTGGTCCCAGATCCGGAGGGGTCGCAAGTCCGTCAGCACCATCGGCTCGGAGCCCGAATCCGTGCCGCCACTCTCGCCAGCCCAGCAGCACCACCCGGACAAGGACAAGAACGCCCGCCAGCGGTCCATCGCCGAGAGCGAAAGCTCGGGGAGCTGCTCGATGCACACCCGACCTCGGCGGAGTGCCCCAACGACATGGGCGACGGTCTGCTCTCGTTTCACCAGGTCCTCGCCACGGCGGCTGTTCCCGACCCGGAACCGAGCGACGAGCGGGAGAGGAAACCCGCTCGGGAGAGAAGGCAGGCTGCCAAGGCCGAGAAGGAGATTGATTCCGTCGCCAAGGGCCACCATCCCGTCGCGCTGCCCGGCCTCGTCAACTCTCAGCAGAAGCCGCTGCCTACAGGAGAGCTGCCGCATACTCTGACGGTTGTGATTCCCGAGGGAAGGCTGTTCGAGGACGACTTTTGGACTCCCTCTCGTTTTGACAGGGTAAACCGCCCGAGAGGGGGTGATGCCACCTACCGGCGGTGCTCGCTGGGAAGTGGCATGGTCAAGCTTGTGAATTTTCAATCGCATCGACCATGGGTCATAGATAGATACACGCATCACGGGGATAATAATAATTCTCTTTACTGCCCTTTGGAGTCAATACCCATCGTGTTCTTCTCAATTCTTGGAAACAAACTACCTGTCCGCAACGTGTTCTTTCCCCCTTTATACGCTAGGGGTGGCTCTAGTCAGGTGAAAATTATGACTTTCGGGCCCTGCATAGTACAAGATGCACATATTTATAGTCTTCTGTAGTATACACCCGAGTTGCTCTAATCGGTGCGATCCGACGCTGTTCCCATCTTATTCCCACAGGCCGAGCGAATTGGGGAACTTATAGTCCCACGTGCGTGAGCGTTGGCCCGAACCAATAAAGGAAACATCTTAGAGCATGAAGCCAAGCAATGGCAATGGATTGCCTGTCTCTCGGGTTTTCAGGGCCAGAGAGAAACGTGGTGACGGCGGTGACCGTGTCGACGACAACATCCGCCGCTTCTCCTTCTCGGAGATGCCTACGATGCCCGGTCGGCCGCGACTCAAGCCCCGGGCAGCCAGCCCGGTTTGGATCCCATAAAATTTCATGTCTACAGTACCGAATAATCTAATTAGGCCAGAGAATGGCTCCATTTGTGCAGTATGTTGATACGTTGCTATTGATTTCATGTCTATACAACCAAGTCCACTTTGCTACACTGCAGCGACTGCGGTAAAACTCTTGGTGCAATGTAATAATCAGCCAATGCCCTCATCGTCCAGCGCTGGAAAGCCATTATTATTACTGTGTCTGACAACATGGCCCCCAAAAGTGCATCCTAAACTCCGTGATCCTCTATGTTTGTCATTTTCCTTTACAATTAGCCCTCTCTTTCCCCCTCGTCCCCCTCGTCCCCTCGTCCCCCTCGTCCCCCTCGTCCCCCTCGTCCTCCTCGTCCCCTCTTCCTCGTCTTCGTCGCCTTCAGCCTCTTCTTCTTCGCCTTCTTCTCCCTCTTCCTCATCCTCATCGCCCTCCTGCTCTGCTTCCTCTTCTTCTCTGTCCTCTTCAGGTCCAGCTTCCTCCGCCTCCTCCTCCTCTTCCTCTTCTTCTTCTTCTTCTTCCTCCTCCCCTTCAGCTTCTTCGTCAACCTCCTCCTCTTCCTCTCCTTCATCTTCAACATCAGCCATTTCGGTATCTTCATTGCCTTCATCTTCAAGCCCCTCCTCTGCCTCTTCGCCTTCCACTCCTTCCTCTTCATCCTCTTCATCCTCGTCTTCCCCTTCTTCTTCTTCACCAACCTCAATCTCATCTTCAACAACCTCCTGTTCATCATCATCATCAGCTTCCTCCTCCTCCTCCTCCTCCTCTTCCTCCTCTTCTTCTTCTACATCTTCTTCTGCCATCGTCTCATCGCCTTCCTCCTCTTCCTCATCCCCGACTTCCTCCTCTACATCATCATTGTCCACGTCATCACCGTCCGATCCAAATCTGCGACCCAAGTTAGGAAACAAGAGACCGGGCGGGACATCATCGTCATATCCCTCAGGGACATCGCTGAGGTCGCTTTCATCGTCGGCTGAATCGTGTATGCTACCAGCATGTTCATCCTCATCTCCTTCTTCCATTCGGGCATCGTCCAGCACTGCCTCTTCATTTTCGTATGCTTCTCCCATTTCCTCATCGAAATCTTCTTCTCCAGCTTCTCGTCGTACTTGGGCATCTGGTCCGTCCTCATCTTCATCATCGCTGCCAGCATCGAGGCCAGCATGAGCCAAAGTGTGGCTGCCACGCTTTGTGCTGGATATGCTACCTCGTCGGCTCTTCGTGACGCCCGGCTTCGGCGCTTCCAAAGCTCGCAGAACTGCCTGCTCTGCTTTGCGAAGTATTTCAGGTCTTCGCACCCCGGCCAGTCTTTTGGCACGAGGAATGGCCTCTGTCTTGTCTGTCTCTAGGGGCGTGGCCGATCCAGCAGCACTGTCTCCTCCACCGATCGGTGGGTTGAGGAGGCTACCAAAAGTATTCGGTGTCTTCGACTCAGCCTGGGTGATGGCCTCTAGTTGGGCTGCAACCTCCTTGGCGTGATTGCGTTCCTCGATCACTTTTCCGGGCTCCAATCCTGGTAGTGTCCCAGCCACGTCCTTGTATATCGTTGTGTAGCAGTCATTGATGAGGTCATCGATGGGAGCAACTTTCATCAAGTTGCCATTGAGTTTCTTGACTTCGATAGCCTCCTTCATGCACTCAAAGGATGTGTTTGGTGGCCCATCGCCACCCGCCCACTCCGTGATGCGTTCACTCATGATTTCAAACTCTTCGTTCGACATGTTCTTGAACGCCTCGTCGGTCGTCACTGGCATCTTGTAGGCTGCCCGCAACAGCTTGACATAGGCGGTACAACTGTACTGCCACAAGTCTGCAAAGTGATAGAAATCCGCGCCCTTTTGCGCAGTCGTCGCAGCAGAAGCTCCAGATCGGTTCGATTGGACATGATGACGAGAAGCTTTGTCATGAAGCGCACGTACTGCTCAGTAAAAACATGGTGCCGGCCTGGGCGCTCGGCATCACACTTCCACACGTTCATCACCATCGTTTTGGTAAACATGTTCTCCTTAAGTATGGCAAATGCCGCCTTGGCCTCAACCACGCCGTCACTGCCGTTCCCAATGTTACTTTCATCAAACAGGATCTTGGCATGGCGCATGACAATCCTGTGCTGCCAGTTGGACTTGTCCTTCTCCCGAAGCTTGGTTAGGTTACGGATAATATACTCTTCCCAATCTTCGGGTTCTGTAAAAGAGGAAAAATGGTCGTTTGGGTTCACGATGACTCCGAAGGGCTGTTTAGCTAAAAGACGTGATGCATCGGCCGCGGCCATGTCGCCACGACCAACCAACTTGTGCAGAATAGAAACTAGCTTGTAATGCGGCTCCAAGATGGGGTCACTGTTCTTGGACTTCCTGGCATTATGGGCCACCACCTCAATCGACTTCTCCAAGATGTCCAGTAGCGTCTTCATTGAGATGCGGGCTTTTTGATCCGTAGTGTCGAGGCGATCTTCGGGCGTCTGATACATTTTCCAGTAACATTTGGCCAGCATGTATGGGTTCCTATCATGGAATCGATTAGCGCAAGCTTCGCGGCCTGTTGAAAAGAAAAGCAGGAAATCACTTACTTCCAGTTACGAGGGTCTCTACCCATAGCCATCCGGAACAAACGCGAAGCCAGCTTCCAGACCTTGTATTGTGACATTTGGTCGTGTAAGATCCTCTTGAAGGTGCCAGCACCCATATCCTCAATGAAGAATCTTTCTTGGTCGGAGTGCTGGAACGGCTCCATTGCGAATGGCTCTCGGCTGGAAGAATACAGCCTCATTCCAAACTTGTGGTACAAATCATGAAGCGGATCGCCATCGTTTGCTGCGACTTGCTCATGGCGTGAGTGTGAGAGAGCCAAAGTGTAGCAGTGAATTGCATTTCGTTGAAACTTGACCAACTCTGAGCGATCCTTGTTCATTTTGTCCGCAGTCCACAGTACGGACTCGTCCAGTTCGTAGTCGAAACACTCGGCAAGTCGAAACCAGGCATCCCATCGATCCGCAGTGAACTGCAATTGCAGCCTCAGAAACGTAGCTCCAATGCGCAAATCGTCCGTGGCACCAGGGGTCTGGCGACGATTCAGATCCACGCCCTTGAACTTGGTAAGAGCGATCATGCCCAGCAAGAAGAACCAGCCGTGCCGAGCGAGGGCAGCTTCGGGGATGTTTACTGCGACGCAATCCACCAAGACGTTGCCGGAAAGCGCCTGGTATAGACGGAGTGGATGGATTGGTTTCTTCAGCATCTCTGTAAAGTTGCGCAGGTTATGTATCATCTGAGGTGTCGATTTGGTCTGTCCAATTGTCTGCTGTATATGCTCAATTGTTGTTTTCAGGTCCGATTTGAGAAGGTCTTTCATCGTCATGCGGTTGGCAAGAATCATAATCTTCTCCACTAATTGAATGGCTTGTCGTTTCTCAAGCTTTTCGTAAGGACAAGCGTGGTCTTGTACTTCCCAAACGCCAACTCCCAACTTCAGACCATACAAGTCATAAAGAACCTGCTCGAGATGATCCTCCACGCTTCGATTTTCCCAAGTCTGAGTAGCTCCATACGCATCACCTTGAGGAAAATCTTGTTGGAGGATTTGCAGAATTTTCGAAGACCGAAAACGCGATGAATGGCAGCGAGATAACCGGCAATGCCACTTTCCGGCGACGACGTCTCAGCATGGAAGAAGCCAACCTTGAACATGGTGAAGAGAAGACACCAAGCACGAACCTGCATGTCCCGGAGCTTGTTGACCAGTGCCATGAATGTGGTGTTGCTCGTTGGTAAGGCCGCTATGCCAAGACGCGACTCGTCCTCACAAAGAGAAGACACGTACAAGAATGTGCATATTTTGGCGATCGCGGCAGAACTCGATTTCAAATGTGCATCATCAATGATGTCAAAGGCTGTGTGATCGTTCAAAGACATTGACAAAGACTGAATGATTAATCCATCGAGCGACTTGAGCGTTCGCATGAACAGATGCTTGCGTGACTCATCCGGTATTTTGGCGTAATTATCCCCTTCCATATCGTTGATGACCATCTCTATACTCTTCAGAAGACATGAAAATCTCTTTGTCGGATACCCAATGGCTTCGTACGCGTCTCCCAAGCGGGACCATAGGAAGAGGCGCAGTTCGGTGCTGCTGTTCGAGAGGAACTTCCACAGATCTTTCATACCTTGCGATGCATCCTCAGAAATGGGCTTTTGATTAGCGATTGGTACGTTTGATGATGCGGACCCTTCATCGCCTTCGTCTGCTTCGCTATCAGTTTCATCGTCTTTGGCTTTGCCCATGCTGTCGGGAGCAACATCATGGTCATCTTCTTCGTCATCTTCTTCTGTGTCTGGGTCGCCTGGTCCACCATGCGACACAAAAACGGATGTTGGGTTGAGAACAGGCTCCAACGTATCGATTACTGTCACGGGGTCCATCATTTCGTCCTGGAAAAGGCCGAGGAAAAAATCCATGGTGGTGAGCTTGGATAGCTCTCGCTCTGCAGCGGATTGTGATATCAAAGGCATGACAACATTGTTCGGCAGCTTGATGGTGTCCACGTGTTCTTTGGCCAAGAAGTCCCGTAGAGATGTCCATAGTAACATGATGTGCTCTCGTACAGGATTCTCAGTAAGGGAAGAGGCCATGACGGAGGCCCACATGAATCTGGCACAAAGAGGGTCATCTTGCGGCGGATCCTGTAACTGCAGATATATTGACATTGTTTGAAGCCACCTGTCTAGTCGGTACTTGGTTTCCAATCGTGTTGCATAATCGACTGCGCTGCTTGGGTTTGTTATTCTTTCATAAATATCAATGTGAAGTTCAAAAGCATAGGCAGAATCTTGCTCAGTCCTTGCAGTTCTTCCCTGACACTATGGGTGCTTCCAGAATGCCTGTGATGCGATTGTACAAGATCGTATCGGCCCGTTTCAACATTTGAACGACGGCGACTTTCAGTGTGTCGGACCATTTTGACGTCGAATAGCTTTCACTCATGGCTTTGACCCATTCAAATGCGATGTCGTCGCTGGTCATCCACTCGGCGTCGTTCATGACCATTTTTGAGAATTGTCGGAGACCTTTCTCTTCATCAAACAAGGGCACATCGTCCTGGTCTTGTGAGCCTGACTTGGTATGTTCCAAAAGGACGACAATCCCAAAGTTGCTTGTTCATTCTTGTTGAGAAGCACGTTGGCGACGTCCTCGCTGAAGTTCAAGACAGCATTTCGCAAGTCGCTGGCACCCTTATGGGTGATTTTCGAGGTCCGGTCATCAGTAGAACAGGAGTCAACAACTTCTTGCACATATCCAAGTGTTGATGCATCCTCGACGCCGATGTTCTCCAAGATAGCCTTGGTCAGCTGGAAAAGATTGCGGTCACTCTCTTGATACGGTTGCATCTGAGTAGAGGCTAAATTGCCTGGGTCTATGGTTTCTTCGGGAAAGTCGTTTCCGTACGTCGTCGAATCCTTTTGCTTCTCTTGTCAGCCGCATTATCGTCGTCGGCGCCCTCTGGCAGGCCGGCGGCAGACTGCGACCGTTTTCTGGCCGAAACAGACGTCGACCTCTCATTTGCCTCCTGGTCTACTTCCTTGACGGATTCTTTGGGTCCATTTGAGGGTGTGTCGTCTTTACTTCTAGCGATTTAGCCTTATTATTATTGGCTCTAGATCCATGCCTGGTTGACCGGCGGACAGGTTGTGGCTCTTCAACTGTCTGCTCAAGCCTCTCTTCCACTTTCGGTTTGACTTCCGGCCGAGGGTGAGGCTCTGGTTCAGGTTCCAGTGCAGGCTCCGTCGCAGATTCAGTCTCTGGTTCTGCTTGGGAGCTCATCCTTGCGTCCTCTTGGGCAGCGTCGAGAATAGAGCGACAGGCCTGCAGAGCTCCCTTGGTATCCTGTATGCATTTCATGAGCTCTATTCCCAATTCGGACCACGATTTGATGGGTTCTAGAGGAAGTTCGTCGCTGGTCTCGGGGAGCCCTTCGTTCAGAGAACCGCTGTTCCTGTCTCCTTCCCGATTGACTACGAGAATTGGGCTCGATGTCGGTGGTGTCAGCACGGTTGTGGGATCGGGAAGAAAGGGGATTGGATCTAGTTGACGTTTCAACAGATTTGGCATCTCCCTATTCAACCAAGGAGCCATGACGGGGTGCGAGAGTGACATTTCGTCATCCAAAATCAGTAGATGCTCCTTCAATTGTTGACCGGCGAGGCCTTCTGCAAGCGACGGCGGCAAGACCTCCGTGATGGCAGGGTCGTCGTCTAATTCCACTGCAGCCTCGAGACAATATCGCTTAATTCGACGAGAATTGATAGCGCTGGCGAAGCGAGCCGTCCTCCTCCAAAGCTCGGGATCGGACGGGTCTTGGTCCAGCGCGGCGGTCCAGTTATCAAGGACTTTGTCGGCATCACAGATGCCGTATTTCAATCGCAGCCCCTTTTTCCACGCCGAATCTGACTTGCACTCATCCTTGAGCTTGTCCAAGAAAAACTGTCCGTAGTTCTTGTACGACATGTACAGGGCCTGGGAGAGGCTCGCCGCATTACCATCAGCACCTCCAGCGTCGATGTCTAGCGAAGTTGCAAAGCCATCAACCGCAGATATTTCCGGTCGCCCATCAGCTTGTCGCTCCGCTCGTTCGTAGTCAGTCCTTGCTTCGCGGTATTCGAATATTTCAGATTCGAATAGTTCTCGGTAGGCGGCGGTGGCGGCATCTCGAGACTTTTGGCCCTGGGCATGCAGCTTCAGGGCCGCCTGGAATCGTTTGAGAGCTTCATCAACCTGGAAGATTGAGTCAACGTGTCTGGTGTTGTGAATCTCAGCATCAAACAACTTACGTGCAGCTCCTTCGTGGTGTCAATTTGCTCATCCTCGTTTTCCTCCGGCTCGAGGTTGATTGCCTGAAAAGCAGGCTGGGCGGGATTAGCTTCAGAATGGCCAGGATATTCCCGTGCAGCATGGAGACATAGCTTACCATTATCGCAGGTGTAATATAGCGAGACTGAAGCCTGCAGCATGAGGAAGGCCGGCAAAGTCAGCACTTTCCATAAAGCCGCGTGTCGCAGCCCGAATTGATGAAAAGAATGGGATAGATTTTGAGTTGCGATGGCCACATGGACGATCGCGTCGCGCGAAGCTGCTGCATCCCTGTCCAATGTCAATGTCCATCCAGCGTGGGGGCCTTTGCTTCTCCATCTTGTCTGACACGTTGCAGCGATCTGATTGGCTGCTGTCACCCATTGCTCTTTCCCTACGGTTGTCCTTGTCAAATCGACCACCTTTGATTTAAAATCCGCAAGTTGAACAGATGACCAGGCGTTGGAGGGCACGAAAATTGATTCAATTTTACATCCATCATATTATCCAACACAGAAAAAACCGCGCTACATTGTTGGAATCAAGGTTACTTGGAATAAGTTGGTGAAGATCGCGGTAGACGCTCATCGTCAGTCACATTCGTGCCTTTCTTGAATGTATGCCAGCAGTTCGACGTCTAGGCAAGTTTGAGAAAACTATCACTACAGGCCATTGTGCTGAGTAGACAAGTACAGTATCCCTTTCCTGCCTGATGCGAACTGTATTCAGGCCTGCTGCAACCGTCAAACTTTTGACGTCAGAACTCAAGCGTTGCTTGCAAGGTGAACAAAATTGCGCTTCCCCTTTCTACTCTTTTTTAGATAACACAAACACTGGGCGCGCCGCTTCATCTTGAACTGATTGACTATTTTCTTTTACTGGTTCATTCTCTTGTCGGATCATACCGTGTATTCGCAGGTGAGAGACCCACGTCATACATGCCTTTACACATTTACTGCTTCATTAGGGCCTGCGATCAACATCTTGACAGCCTCTCCAGACTTGGCCTTCCGGAATGCCTCCTCAGCTTTTTCGAATGGCACCACCTCCATGATCAGCTTCTCAACAGCCACGCTCCCATTTGATACCACTTCCACTGCGAGCTTGAAGTCTCCAGGTCCATAACGGAAGCCCCCTCGTGCTGTGACCTTCGACATCGTGTGGCTTCTTCAGAATGAAGGAAAAGTTCTGCAAATTCCTTGTTAGCACGGCTTGCGGTGTTGCTGAGCAAGTCGGGTTTCTTACACTCTTTTCCCGGGATTGCAAGACGCTGTCCTTCTGTGGTCGCTGTGGGATACACGACATCAACTTCACATTTCGACTGGTTGTGGTTTGATAAAGTTCTCGGCTCGATTACTGGCATGATTGCGCTATTGAGAAGACGGGTGCGTGTGGATGTGAAGACTCTAGTGAGTATATTTTTACAACTTACCACACACATGAGGTACATTGACGCGAAACTACGTAGCAGGTTTCATCTTATACGATTTTCACCAACGGTTCCACCAATGGTTCTTTCTGCTGCTGTCGACGAAGCAATCCGTGGCAATCTGAAGGCAAACTTGATTACCGGCGCTCATTGCCCCCACTTTGGAGACACATGATGAGGGGGAGAATTTCTCATCCGGCTAGCGGCGGTAAGTCTTTTCAGTACTCTTGAGAATGAAACTTACCCCATTCATTGTATCTTGAGAATCATGTGACGGATGGCGTCCTGCATTCTCCGTCGCCGCTTTGGTGCTCCTTTGGCGTCGGACTGTAGTGCCATTCGTTTCGTCCGTGCTCCTTGAGTCCTTGTACCTGCATGCCGACGTGGAATGTGAACCTGGTCAACTTGGGAAATCGTCTGCAATACCCACCAGCCCTAAGTCTTTAGGAAATGACGTTTTCCGTGGAAAAACGCACCCAGAGCGGTGCGAGATACTCTCGCTATCACCAGACACTCATCAGTCCCAATTATCCCCACACCGCAGCGAAACAGACCCGGCTATGGGCATTGCGAGAAAGGTAAGCCTGAAGCATATTTACAACTGTACATACCCTGTGCACCAAATATTCACTTCCGGCACATAAATAAACTCGGCAGTCATCAAGGTGTCGACAGGTCTTCACCCTCTGCTATTCCTGACGGTGATGGCCTCGCCCAGAGCCCTCGCGCGGGTATTGATGATACGCGCATTCCCATTTCCAAAATCCTGGGAAGCCGGTTTCCCGACCACAGGCATTTTCATGTTCCCATTCATCAGTCACGCCCTTTGGAAGGGCCGGACATGATTTCGCACCACGGGCTAACACACAAATGTTGCCAAACATAGCCGTGGCGCAACAGTTGAACGAGAGTCTTACATCCGTTCAGCGAGGTTAGTAGTACGTCACTCGATCTAGCTTCCTACCGTGCTGACATGGCTTGCCACTCAAGTATTTCCCTGGCCGTTCGAGCAGTCAATGCAGGACGACAATGCTACCAGCGCGTCGTTGAATGATGAGAGACAAATGCGGAACCCTTCATATTACCAGCCGGATGGGAATGAAGTTGGCCAGATTGTTCCCCAGGCGCGCCGGGAATAGAAAACGGGGCAAATGGCCTTTACTAGCCGTTGGACTTCAATTGGGACAGCGGATATGTGCAGCCATCCAGTATAATAGTGGATTCATCAATCATTTGCTCTCGCTCTCTCTTGCAGCAGAGGAAACCGTCGGAGTCTAGTTCACGGGGCTGAAGCGGAACTCGCGTGGAACTAAAGTCGATGCCGCCGAAACCGCCACATCGAATGGCCCACCGGCGCATTGGCCTAAATTCAACGCCAGCATGGGAATAGTCTGAAACGCAGCTGCTACGGATCGCAATGGTTCGGTAACAGAATGGCGATCCAGTTTCGAGAGAGAGTTCCCAATAATGGCAACTGAGTCGTGACCATGTGTTGCACTTCCCCAGATTCCCCCAGACATCCCCGGAACCCTTTTCTCCAAAAAAACATGTCCATTGTATCATGCTTCGCATCCTCCCCATCCCAAACTAAACTCTCCTTTCAACTTCAACCTCATCAATCATCAGATACTAGATACCGGTGACATATTCACAAGCTCCCTTTCCATGGACGGGCTCAGTATACACAATGAGCAACAAGGCTCTTCGACAAAGTCTGTGGATCATGCCACCGGGCTCCAGACAACCAACGACAACTTCCATGACACTAATCAGAGTTGGCTGGAGAAGAAGCTGAGACCTTCCAAGATATCAGCCCGGTACCCCATCAAGGGCAAACCATTACTTTTCGCAACCTGCGCGTTCGGTAGTCTCGGCGATGCTCTCTTCGGTTACAATTCCGGTATCATGTCCGGGCTGCTTGTCAACCCGGTCTTTGTATCCAAGTTCTACAAGGACTATGGCGGTGCAGACGGCACGACTCTTCGGGTCAACCCCAGCATCACTGGCATCTCCGTCTCTTGCTTGCAGCTCTCGGCCGCCTTGGGAGCACTCATGGCCGGACCGTTGGGCGACATGATGGGCAGAAAGAAATGCGTTCGACTAGGGGCCTTTATCTACTTCTTCAGCGCCTTTATCCAGATATTTGCCCCTGGGTTCAACACCTTCGTTGCAGGTCGTACGATTCAAGGCCTGGGCGTTGGGTTCCTTTCGATGACAGTCCCGATTATTCAGACAGAGATTGCGGCACCACATCGTCGTGGGCTCATGGTTGGAATCGAGTACACCTTTCTTATCGCCGGTTATATGCTCTCATGCTGGGTAGACTATGGCTTCCACTTTCTCCTTCCTAGCCCCATGTCGTGGCAGGGGCCCTTCATTATCCAGATTATTCTGTCCTTCATACTCCTCGCCATGTCCTTTTTCCTTCCCGAAACCCCACGCTGGCTGGCGAAACAAGGGTTTATGAAAGAAAGCCTTCAGACAGTGGCCGACTTGCACAGCAAAGGCGACGTCAACGCTCCGCACGTCCAAAGCGTGTTCATGGAGATTCAGGAGGCAGTGCGATACGAGGGAACGCTGGGGACCTCAAGCTGGAAGGTAAGCTGCAAGTACATTCGCAAACATGCAATTAACATGTGAACTGATATGGGTTTTTTTCTCTCCTTTTTTTCTTCTTCAGGAAATGTTCACCCTCTATCGCAAGCGGACAATCGTCGGCATCACAGTTCAAATGTTCGCACAGCTAAACGGAATCAACATCATTTCGTTCTATCTTCCAAGCACACTCTCTTCAGCTGGGTTTGACGACCGCAAGTCTCTGCTCTACACGGCTGCCAACGCCATTCCCTATACTGCCGCGACCATTACGACCTGGTATCTAGCTGATAAATGGGGCCGGCGGCCGCTGTTGATCTTGGGCGGTCTGGCCATGGCAGTCTTGCTCGGCATAGTGTGTGGCTTCACGCAGGCCGACATGCCGGTTCAGACCAAAGCCAATGGCCAGTACGCCTTCGTTATGCTCTACAATATTGTCTATGGATTCACGTGGGGTCCTATGCCATGGTAAGATGCTTGTGGCCATCATTACGTCTTTCTTGAGCTTCTGTAACTGACCTGTTTTATCGCAGGCTTTTGCCAGCTGAGATCTTCCCGCTCCGAGGACGCAGCAAAGGAATGGCTCTCGCGACCACGAGCAACTGGATCTTCAACTTCATCATCGGCATGGTATCGCCAGATGCTTTTGCAGGGATCCACGGCTACTTCTATGTGGTCATTGCGGGTTTCTGTCTGTTTTCCGCCTTTTTGTCTTGGAGTTACTACGTTGAGACGGCTGGGCATACGCTGGAGGAAATTGCTACTGCATTCGGTGACAAGGCTTTCATTAGCTCGGACGAGCAAGTGATGAAGAACACGAACTTCAGTACTCATGTTAATCAGGAGAAGACCAAGGTTTAGCTTAGCTGAAAGGGGAGCTTGCGATGCATACGTGGGAATGGCATACGACAGACACTGTTTACAGAATCGGTTGCGGTGGCGTGTTCAATAAGTACGACTTTCATAACGACTGACATTTCGGGAGCGAGCGAAGCCAAGTAAGGCCGTGTTCTATGTAGAGTCCCGGAAAAAAAAGATTGGCAAGACGGCACTTCATATCCTCCCAAGTTGAACTAATTACGCTGTCTCGGCCATCATCTTGAAGGACAGCAACTTGCATCAGTTTCTATTCGACACGAATGCCAGACAAGATATACCACAACCATTTCCCTTGCAGATCCATCTATACGATGAGCTGTATTGCCCGAGAAGTACTCCATGCAACGACCAAGCTCACCAACTCCCAGTAACACGTCTCCACCTGTGAACCCCCGTTCGTGGCCCATCTATTGCAAAGCGCCGTCAGGGACGCAAACCTTGGGCCCATTGGGATCGTAGATATTAGGTTGCTAGTGTGACGAGCAGAGTGAGCAATTTTTCTCAGTGAACATGAAATCAGGACGACCTACCCACTTGCCGTCTTCGCAGGCATCCACTTTCTTGACGGTGGAAGGAGCTGGGCTGGCCGTGGCAAGGCTGGCGAGCAGGGTGGATATGGCGATTGCGATGAACTTCATCTTCGTGGTTGGGGAGTACGGTTGTTTGCGAGGAAGGGCAAGTATTGAGAGTTGAGAAGTGTATGAGGAGGAATGAGTATAAGTAGTAGTGGTTGTTATTGTTGTGGGATATTTCTTTCTTCTTCTTTTTATTTCGTTTTGAATGATTTTGCGGGTCACTAAATGCGCATATCGCGTTGGTCCTAATCCAGAAGGACGGTCCCCACACCTAATTTTGGTGTTGTAATTGAGATGCCTATACGGAGTATGTGCGATATTATTTAAAGGCATTGATTTATTAAAGCTATTCTGACTGCCCTGATGGCGATTTAATCACTACGAACCCCTCGCTTACTTGCTAGGTATTACTTACGTTACGTTAGAAGAGGTTGCAGGCGTTACACGTTACGGTAAGCTACCCTACCTGCATTTGCAAAAGAGCTGGTACATTTAGCGGGGGATTAGCTCCTTATTCCGCTCTGGGACTAACGCGATATGCGCATTCAAAAACGCGATATGCGCATTGAGTGACCTAATGCGCAGTAGTAACTAGGCCCAAAACGGAAGGAGTACCCTACACCCTGTAATATAAGGGAAGGTACCTCCTTCGTTTTCACACGTTCCACACTATTTACCTCTGTTTCACGCATTAGTCTAAATAACCATAACAGTATAAACGCGTTTTTAGCCTCTTTAAATCCCTCTGTTATAGCTGCTGCGGTCCTAGTAGTGGGAAGGCAGCACTAGAGACTTGGTCTAGCACTATAATTATATGTAAAAAAGTATCTATGCCTGCGCTACCACTACGGGCAAGGTGGTTATGGTGTGGAACGTGTGAAAACGGAGGAGGTACCTTTCCTTACATTACATAGTGCGGGGATACCTCTCTCGTTTTAGGCCTAGTTACTACTGCACATTTGATTTTTTACTACTGCGCGTTTAGTTACTCATACAGTACGACCCTTGAATAATTTTACACGTCTACTTGCAGGGGAGTCGCGCCAATTAGCAGCTAGAACGGGATTTTCGCGTGAAAAACAGTACCTAGATTTAGTAGTAATTTATAGGGGAAAATAGGTACTAGTGGGTAGCTTCTATTCCATGCTAACAAGGCCAGATTTAATATCAGCTACGCGCTGACTGATAGCAAGTATCTCTGCAAAATTAAACAGGGGTACATATAGTTAGTGTACACGGAAGCACCTTGACTGAAACATTGCCTTCCACCAAAGGCTACTGCTGAGCATCCATCTTGTCCCTCAAAGTCTTTGCCAGAGATCGACTCTGGCTGGGGAACCTCTCGTCGCCTGAAATGAATGCCAGTTGTTCTTTCCACTGGTCCCACTTCGCTGCTGACCAGGTACCACCGGCGTTTGCCTGACACTGCCTGAAAACCCATGCACGCAGCCGGTCATTCAACAGCCATTGTGAAGCAGCGTCCAGATCGGCGGCAATCCTCTTGGGGCCTCCCATGCGGCGCGCTTCAAGATCGGGATACGTCGGCGCCGCAGGCAATATGTAATGCAATGCCGATAGCTCGCTGCAGTCAATGAGTTCGGACGAAGTGAGGTGGGCAACGAAACTCTGTAAATTACGCCAGCGGAGCTGGAACTCTGAGCCCAGCGTCTCAACATCCGAGAATGGGTATGCGAATTCTACGAGGGATCAACTCAAATTGCCATGAAACGAGGTTGGAGCTAGCGCTGAGAGGAAACAAGACGTACCCTCAGCTTCCCGTTGGAAGCGCTGTGATACAAACTTGGAAGAGGCAGTCCCGAACGGCCACAGTGAGATTTTGTTGTCCCAGACCGGCTTGTCGTCCTCGTCGTAGCTCAAGCGTGGCACTTGATGCTTAGGCAGAGCCTTGAGCTGCTGCAGGAGCTCAATGAGGGCAGTCTGTGCCGGGTGGTCGGGAGGAAACGCAGAGCAGACCACAGCAATTGATTCGACAATCATGCCAATGAGCCGTGAAGGGTTGGGCGCGACTAGGGCCAGCCTATTGTTCTCATGCTCGGTGATGCTGAAGGGGGTTGCGGCCCTGGAGCTGTTGGAAGCGGCTCTCCGCGTCCTTTGTGACCCATTCATCGAGTTGTTTAGCGGCGTCGGCTGGCGCAGTTTTCAGGCTGATGACATTATTCAGGATTTGCTTGTATGAGAGGTCCTCGGCATCGTCGTCCTCATCGAAAAGACGATGTTCGAAGATTGCGGGACTGTCGTTCTGGGTAGCCGCCATGTTATTTGCTTGCTATGCCCTGGACTGCCTGGACTATGCGTGCAGGTTGGAACGGGAGTGCGTTTGGAGGATTATATGTTCGCGTATGTGAGAGCTGAGAAAGGTCGCCCAAGAGAGGAAGATGTTGGGGGAGACGTCCTTTCGAAGGTCTTGGGGTAAGCTTAGGTTGCTGCGATAGATAAAGGATTGGGGTCGGAAAGCAGGCTGCATCAGCTCAGAGGCCGCGTAGGTAGGAGATGCACAGCCTACGTGTCATTTTGAAATCCAGACGTCATGACAACAGCAGTCTTGATATTAGTAGCCATCCTGTTCGAAAAGAAGCGGGTGGAGCCGGCAATGTGGCAGTGAAGCTGTTGGGAAATAAACTGTTGCACGAAAAAGAGGCGCAGCCGACTGGCCATTAATTTGTGCGTTGATTGTCCCTAATAATAAGCTGAGGCGCAAAGTGGTCAATGATGCTTGTACATGTTATGTATTGTCAAGCTAATAGTGGATCTCCATGATATTACTACTCCGTATTACCTAATACATTCTCCACCTTGTGTGAGGTAGGCCTGATGTAACTTACCAACTTACGTACGTACTAATAAAGTTATTAGTAAGTTAGTAAGTTAGTAACAAGACTAGAGCACGTCGATTTGTTTGAGGGTCGTGTGTAGGGAGGTAAAGGCGATGAACATCTTCTTGAATCGTGTCAATTGGGATGGCCGCCAGACTTGATGGATGAGGAGGCAGGCATTTTGCCCGATCCCTATCAAGCACTTGAATTCGTTTTTCTTTTCTTTTTTTTTTATCAGGCATTTCGCGATGGAGCGTCTTGCCATGCGGCCTAATGTCTAGCACATCTGGTCCAACTGCCGGTCGGTGATGATTATCGTTGCGAGTTGCCAACTGCGAGATGCCAACTGCCAACTGCCCAAGGCATTGACACCAGCAAGGCTGTTGACCTGCACATAGAGATGCACGCCGGCTGTAAACAGCTGCTAAGCGACTTGGTCAGTGTCACAGGAAGTTCATCTGATTGACACCAGATGATCTATCCTGCCGTGATGGGATGCATTTTCCGGTCAGATATGCACCACAAATCCCACCAAGAAGAATCATCCCACCTTTCGAGGCCAGCCTGTGTTCGCCATCAAGGTCATACAAAAGTACCAGACATGTTTCTCCAACAAGAAAAAACCCACGCAAACAGTTTTACTCCACGCCCGACCACGAGGCTGGCGGCAGAACACGGCACCCCAGGACCAAAGATCAATTAAACCCACGCTTGTACCTACCTGAGCGTTTGAGCACCTGAGTAATACCTGAGGGTCTCGGGCGAGCCCGAAAGCTTACCTCGACGCTAATGCCGAGACTAGCACTGCGTAGGGAGACAAGAGGTGAGGTTAGAATATCCACAGCCCAAGAGTAAATGCCGTGGGCGAATCTCATCGTCTGTGAAATTGTAGGTCCGCCTGTCTCGGCCTACCTCCGAGTGATTGTCATTTGCTCTAAATCCGTGTCCCTTGTGCCTTCATCAATCATCTTCACTGATTCGCTGCCCTGCTCGAGCAACCCGTCGAACATTCGATACGTGTGGTCACATAGAACATGGGGTTCATATTGCATGCCTGGCGCCTTGTACAACAGACAGTCTTACCGCAGGACGCAGTGCCTGATCGTTGCAGTCATCATGACGATGATGGCTAAGATATGTACGAAAATGGCAAAGAGACTGAAGTAAGACGCAGTGCCCGAGGTTGGTGATGATTGTTCCCTGTGCTCCTGTGTAAGCTGGCCAGCTGGTATATAAGACCATCGACCATCTTGACGAGAAAACACATTCTTGATCCATCACTCGCATCAACATCTTCAGCCCAACCTTCTCAGTTTCATAAACTAGCTACAAAAAGATCTCTTCAGCAATCAAAATGAAGTTCCTCTCTGCTCTCGTCGTCGCTGCCGCCCTCAACGTCCCGGCTCTGGCCGCCCCTGTTGAGGCCGAAGGCGCCATTTCTCTGGAGGACCGCGCCAGCGTAAGTTCGAACAACTAAATTTCCCAAGGTCCCCTCCTTCACTAACTCCCAACTCTATAGGAAGTCACCTGCAGGCCCAGGTTGAACGGCCAGAAGGAAAAGCCGTTCAAGGTCAGCGTCGACACCGCCAAGGCCCAAGCCCGCAAAGCCGGTTTCACCACCGGCAAGAGCGGCGATCCTCACCGATACTTCAACGGCGACGGACTCAGATTTGGTGTGAACAACTGCGACAAGATGGGAGCCATCCTCTGGGAGTACCCCATCTACTGGGTGGGCAAGAAAGGCGAGTGGGAGAAGGACACCAAGACGGACAAGCAGCCCGGCGGGCCTACTCCTCTGCGCGTCGTCTACGCCAACAACAATGGGGGCATTCTGTACTGCGGTGTAATGACTCACAGCGTGGTCAATGACCAGAACCAGGGATTGGGGTTTTTCCAGCTGTGCAACTAAGCGGGAAAGGTTGAGCTGAAGATATATGTGTATCTCGAACTAGGGAAGTTTGGTTTGACGTGCTCGGCTGCACGCCTTAGACGTTGGGCAGATGGGCTGTATTCCTAGGAATACTTACTCATTGTTCAAAACTGTGTTTAATTCTCTTGTGATGAGGCACAAATGTGGCCAAATTTATTGGAATCTTGTCGCTCGAGAGTTTTATTTGGTCGTGAGTTTAGAATTCGACGCCGACCCGGAGGCTTGTTTCCGGACCCACGTAACCCACATGTAGGCAGTTGCTCTCCGTAGTATGTAGTGTGGTGCCATGCACAAGAAGTCTCTGAGCACACCAGGCTATACTCGATCCAATGTAGTAGTAGCAATAATAAGTAACACTTGATTGCACATGTCAGACTTGTTGAGGGTCGCGAGAGAAGGAAGAAAGGTGTAGATTGACTATCTAAAGGAGATCTACAAGAAGAGAAAGGAAGCCATATAAATAGGCTTTAACAAGCAAACGAAGATCGATTCATTAGTGATCTAACAAACGAAGAAAATAAGGTCTTCTAAACGAAGCTTCTAAACGAAGCTCGCGATGAATCTGGGTGCGAAAACTCTGCATCAGAAGTGATGCCTGAGATGTGAGGCTGAATATTAACCAACAAGACTCTTTGCATTTCTCTCTTTTATCCTCTGTAGCGGGGCAGGTGGGCCTACTTGGGCGGGATGTCGCCCCGCTAAGCTTAAACCTGGTTCGAAGCTCCCCACTAATTTTCCCCTTCCTACATAAGACCCTAGGAAGGGAGAAATAGTACAAAAAAACAATAAGAAAGATGACAAGAAAAGCAACTAGTAAAAGGGAAGATATAGGATAAAAAAATTGTGATTTCCACCTCCTATCCCTAGCCTTTAATCAATCAAAGGGTCGTCAGAGACCTTATCTTATCATCGGTCCAATCAATTGATCAATGACAGAAGACCTTTCTGACAGTCAGAGACCTCTTCAATCGTCACAGGAATCGTCAGTATGAATGTACTTCCTCTTGTGCCAGAGCTACTCGTAGCTAGTCGTTTCAATCGAAGCTCGAATCGCAGTTACGGGGGTAGGCTTTCTTGATGATCCTGGAGCTAATCACTTGGTAGCTCCTCTTGATTTCGACGCACACTGGGAAACGTCGGAATCCAGAGTCCGAATTGGAGTTATGCGTCAGGGGCCAGTCAATGGCCGGTACGGCTTTCCTTTCCATGAAGCTTGTTGGTCACTTCGTAAGCAAGCCTATTCCCGAGACCGATTCCCCAGAGACGTCTGTTTGAAGTCTGCCGCTCACTGCTATTCTTGGATTGAGTGGATTGCGTCACATGGGGTCACGATTATGGGGGCTAATATCAGTAGATCATGATTCCTATCCTTAGGAGGACCTCTTTATCGAAGAAGAACTCGCCTTCGCGAGACATAACTCCTACGTCGTGCCGCAAATCCAGCAGCTCCTTTACGAAACTCTTTCATCACCCTATATCAGCGAGGCCATGTCAAAAGTGCTGACGACATTTTTGCTAAAAACTCCACTGGAAATCATCATGTTCATTTCACTACATCTGGCTACAGTTGACTATCTGAACGCTCGCTTGGCATTGGGATCATTCTATCCCGTTTTATTTACATAGTAGTTCTGGGCCTCCAGGTTTCTGCCTAATGCCGATCGTTCTTGGGTTTTCGAGCCACGAAATTGGGAAACGGCATGCGACTGGTTATGGATTTACTACCGCACAGCAAATGGCTCACTCTGCATGAAGAACCGCGAGGGAGTTTGGCGACTAGTTGAACAGGTCAACAGGATACTAGACTTGGAGTGAATTGAGCTGAGCCCCTTTCATTTCCCATTGCCGACGTGGCTGACACAAATTGCTAACACAAATCGGCTGAAAGCGGCCGGAGATATGGCTTAGCACAGACCAGCCGTACTAGGGCGTTGACGGAGGCTGCCGTCCATTTTATGAGAGGCATACATACAATCTCCCTGATCAGCTCTCTCATGTGGCATTTTCTATTATTCAGCCTGGGGACGCCACATATGTCACGGGGATAGGCGGATTCTTCCTCTGGCTCACTGCTGTAATGTCGGTTGAATTGACTGCCTAGAAAGATAGGCCATGCATCGGCGGTGACAAAACAATTCATTTTTCAAGACAAATTTGCCACAGGTTGAACCATTACAGGAGCTGAATACACAAAACACTTTTCAAATGGACAATTCATCATCTCAAAGACCACTGGATCAATGTCCTACTAAAATTCAATTTATGATCCTCGACTATCTTCCTGGCCAAGCTGTACGACATCTTCTGTATACTTGCAAAGACTACCTCGTTCATTTCTTATGGTACTTTGTTACTCGTAAGGCCGGCAATGGTCTTATTTGTACCGCAAACAACCAGGACAGGAATTTACTTAAGATAATGTTGTCGATTGATGATGTTGAAGTCAATGGCGAAGATGAATATGGTGAAACTGCGCTTTATTCTGCTGTACGTCAATCGGATGAATTAACCGCACGTGCCCTAACTGCGTATCCTAAAATCGACGTGCAAAAGCCTCTTAGGTGCGCTATAATGAACAAGGAATTTGAAATGGCGGAGCTGATGCTACAATCTGGAAATGCCAAGCTTGAAGCCACAGATGAATTCGGCAGAACACTGTTGCACTACGTAGTGACAGAAGGGGATATATGATCGCCGAGTTATTTGCTTTGCAAGCACAGCCATTGGACTTCGAAAGATGAGATAAAAAGGCAAGACTCCACTACATTAGGCTATATATCATGGATATGACGAGGTAATGGATATATATTTTTGAGACAATAACCGAAGTATAACTCACATGTCCTTAAAACTGACCTTTTGTTGCGGGCGATACGGCGCCACAGAGAGATACTTGCACTTGAGATCTTGCGCCTTTAAGGATTTAAGCTGGCTATTGGTTTTCAAAATGCCAATCCACTCCATCTTGCTATCCAAGAAGGCCTTGGTCTAGTAGTAGACGAGTTGCAAATGTTTAGCTCTACTTTTACAGATGACGAAAACTACGATGCTATACAACACATCCCGAAGATCAAAAACAAGGCCATTGCACACCGTTTACTCGACTCCAGTGTAGACCTCTCCGGCGAGGAGGTTGTTTTATGGGCTACAGTATGAGAAGCGGACTGCGAAACCTTCCGACTACTTCTCTTGTATGAGGGTTATAAGGTTTTCGACAATAGTATCTGCCTTGAATACGCAATTCAGGAGGGAGAGGAAGAGGTTATTCGGAGAGTCCTGCGAAGGACGACTAGCATTGACCATGACATTATTTGGACTGCGGTAGAGTCTGACAATGCCTAAGGTGCTTTTGCTCCTTTTAAAGCATTTTGAGTATTATTCTAAAAAGAGAGCGACGCAGATTGCTTTAGGGGATCTTCTTATTCACGGTATTCATTATGACGCTGTCTCAATCATTAGGATGCTACTGCACGAACTACTGTTCACGCCGACCCTTGCTACGCAAAACAGGGCCGAACTGCTCTTTATTAATATAGACTCGAGAGTCAAAACAAGCCATAGGTAGCGAAATATGCTGGTGATTGCTTCAACTGGGTTGTGTCAGGTCAAGCGTTCAGAGCGCGGTTGTTAAGGCTTTTAGCTTGGGGGTGAATAACAGAGTGAAGGTTAGATTGAAGAGTCGTAGCTATTAAACTGCTAGTTAGGGGTGGGTGCTTAAAGGTTTAATCTCTAGCCTTTCCCCTTTGTTTATAGGAAAGCCCCTTTAAATAGCCTATAGCTCTCACGTAACTAGCCCGTAGCTAACCTATAGCTCTATGCCTTACTAAGCGCTACCCTTATTAATACTATTACTATTCTACTCCTAATATAATACCCTCTCTTACTATAATTATCCTTAATTATATTAAGCTATTATCTTAGGGTTAGGTTATAGCATAAGCGTCCTTTATTACTACTTACTATAGTGATTTTTATAAAGTAATATAGTAATATTAATAATATTAGGCTATATTAGCCTTTATATAGTAATTACTTACTAATAGTAACTAGGTTATAGTTACTCCTTAACTTCCTACCTATAGGCTATTCTTTCTAAATAATTCTTTATAGCTAGCCTAGTTAGCGCGATTTTTAATTAGCTTAACTCTATAGGGTATAGATTACCCTACTCCTTCTGTTTTTCTTTAAGCTTATAGTAATAGCCTAATAAATTTATAGTAAGCTTATAGTAATAACTTATAAATTATAGTAATCTCTATAAATATACTAGTTATAATATATAGAAGATTCTAGTTAAAGCCTCTTAGATTACTCTAAGGTACTTAAATTCCTATAAGAAGGGTAATTCTTTCTTTCTTTTCCTTTTTCTTTCTTTTCTTTAAGCCTCTTATTAACTTATAAGTCCCTTACTAATATAATAGTAGCTATAATACTACTTATTATATAATATTAACTACTAACTCTTATAGCTTAAGCTATTATATCCTATACTATTACTATTAAAGATCTTACTATTAAGTTATTTTATAAAGGAAAACCTTATAATTATTAAAGACTATATAAGTTTACTACTTCTTTATTACTTTTTATTACTAACTTAGAGCTAGTTTAATAAAAATTCTATATATATATTATACCTAGTGATTAGCTATTTAGAATATAGCTCTAAGGGATAATAATAAAGATAATTAGCCTTAGTATATTACTAAGGAAAACCTACTCTAACTAAATATAGTTACTCCTTTAGTATAAACTTACTACTAGCTTACTATTATTACTACTAATATTTAGCTTTTTATAGGTAATTCTCTAAAATACTATTATTATGCTTAAAATAATAAGACTTATATTAAGGTAAGTTAAGCCCTAAGGGATTACTTCTTAATTATTACTAACTTATTACTAGTATTCTATTTAAATTATAAAGCTATATAAATAGCTTTAGGATATACTCTATAATCTTCTAAAACTATACTATATTAGTAAAGTAAGTTTCCCTAGTCTATTACTTTAATACTACTAATATATTACTAGGAGTTTATATAAGCTAAGAAAAACTTTATAATACTCTTTTAGCCTTAAAAATACTAATAAATATAGGTAAGCTTATTATATATATCTTATAGCTAAGGCTTCTTAAGAAGTAAAGTGTAATAAACACGCTACTTTCTTATAGCTAATTAATATTATTAATCTAAAGACCTAGATTAAAATTGCTAATTATCTTTAGTTTATAGCTACTTATAGCCCTATAGTTAGTACTATTAACTTTACTACTTATTCTTTACTAACTTACTACTAGTTTACTATTACTTAAGCTACTCTCCTTACCTATATTAGACCTTTAGAACTCCCTAAGGAATTATAAGTTTAAGCCTTTAGTAATAATAAGTCTAAGGCTAATAAAGTTAGAAATATTACTAAAAATGCGTCTAAATATGTCTCTAAGGTTTAGCTATTAAATAGCTGTTAAATAGCTGCGAGTCTGTGCTAAGTTTTTACTTTGAATATAAGATTTATTTAGTAGTTCAAATTGTTATTAAGTGAATTGTTTCCTAATTGAATTGCTGTAATCTAACGATTATTCTAACTTTTAATTAAGAGTTAATTAAGCAGCTAGAAAGTTAAGATTTAGCTGCTTAGTTATCGCTTGTAATCTTTAATAATCTCTTTTATTATAAAGTCTCTTTATAATACCCACGAATTCTCTAAATTATTGTAATTTCTCTATTTAACTAAATATTTACACTGTTTTCCGTTATATTTGTAAGTAATAATTCGTTTAACTTTAAATTCCTCTTAATCTTCTTTAATATTATCTTATAGTAAGGTTATTTTAACTGTATTACTTAGATTTCCTCTAAAGGGTTCTAAGCTTATAATGTTAAAAACATTATATAAGCGTGTTCCTTTAGGTAGCTTTAATTAATAAGCTAAACTATAATAGCTAACTTCTTTTTAATCTTATAAGGTCCTAAGTACTTTATAGCTAGCTTTTAGCTAGGGCATTATAGATTAATATTCTTAGTTAAGAGTAAGATATAGTTACCTATATTAAACTTTATTAGCACTCTCTTTTAATTATAATACTTTTTCTACAGGGCTTATAAGTAGCTTAATAGCTACTTAATCTCTATATACTTATATCTTAATTCTAAAACTCTATTCTTAGCTTAATTATTAACTATTAGAATTAGTATAACTACTTAATCTAGTCCCCTTAGGTTATACCCTTATAGCGCTTCTATAGGTATATAACCATGACTTATATGCGCGCTTATATTATAAGCAAACTATATAATTAGGAGATAATTAACCTAATTAGTCTATTCTATATATATAAATGCTCTTAAATAGTGCTCTAAAACTTAATTTAAGCGTTTAGTCTAACTATCTATTTATAAATAAAACGCAGTGCTTAGTTACTACTTTATTACTAAGAGGTAGTAAAATATTCTTTAAAATCCACTAGTAAATATTAAACCTTAGTTATAATAATACCTTCTAGGGCTTTATAGTCTTTAAAAATATATTCTAAAAAGATTAATACTAGCCTATCGCTCGTTAACTACATAGATATAGGTATATAAATACTATATTTTATAAATCTATTAACTACCACTAAGATTATATTATAAGTTTTATTTTACTAATCCTTAACTAGTAGGAGTCTAGTAATAAAATCTATTAATAATTCTTAAAAGGGGTAATCTAGCACTAGTAGCGTAGCTAGCTTACTATAAGGCTTATATATTCTTAGCTTTAATACTTAATAACTAATATAAGTATATATATATATCTTAATATCTTTTTTATTCTAGGCTAAAAATATTAATTAGTAATTTAATAAAGAGTTCTAGTAACCCCTTAATGCCTAGCTATAGGGTTATTATAGGTTAGTAGTAAGATCTCCTTTCTTATTCCTTATAGAATAAAGACTTAATTCTTAAATATTAATAGCTTAGAGGGTCCTATAGACTATATCTATAATATATCTAGGTTATTGCTTTTAGTAGTAACCTCTTCTTTATAATAAAGGCATCCTCTATTATACATCTAAAAGTAAGACTTAGATTGAGGGTTTTAATTCCTTATCTTTATTTAATGCAGTAGAGTTTAACTTAGTAGAGGTTCTCTATACCGCTAAGACCCTTGCTATAACGTATCTACTAGGTAGTAACTCCTTAGCTAGTAAATCTAGACTAATAGGTAAATCTCTCCCTACTATAATGCCTCCTTTAAGCATATCTAGACTAATAGGCTTATCTAAGACTAATAAGACCTTTACTATAATACTTCTACTAGGTTATAACTCCTTAGCTAGCGGATCTAGACTAATAGGTAAATCTCCTATATTATAACGCCTCCTTTAAGTGCGTCTAAACTACTAGGCTTATCTAAAATTAATAAAACCCTTACTATAATACCTTTACTAGGTAGTAACTCCTTAGCTAGTAAATCTAGACTAATAGGTAAATCTCCTATACTATAATACCTCCTTAGAGCGTGTCTAGACTATTAGGCTTTTTAAAATTAAGGAGACCCTTACTATAATATAACTACTAGGTAGTAACTCTATAGCTAGAGGGTATAGACTAATAGGCAAATCTCTCTAATTTAGTTAATAGGTAGGGGTGATTTTATAGAGCGCTAGATATTAGCAGTTCTATTATAGCATCCTTATAGCCTATTATCTATAAACTAAACACGCTATATTATCTTAGAGCACTAGATATTAGCAGTTCTATGATTTTTATAATATTTTTTTCATCGGCAGTGGCCAATGCATCTAAAATTCACACATAACATAAGAATTACTGGCAACACCCAGCCAGTGCAACAATAAACGACTGATTGACGCAGTTCTATTATAGTATCCTTATAGTATATTATTTATAAATTTAGTAAGAAAGGTTAGTAATTATAAGGACATTGCCTTTACCTTCCTCTCTTTACTTATATAGTCTAACCTCCTTAATAGAGTATTAGTAAAGTTTAACTTACTTACTCTATATTTAATTATAAAGTTAAATAGATAGAGCTTATCTAGAGTAGTAACCTATCTACTAGTTAGCTTTAGCTTTATAGCTAGGTACTTATAGTTTAAGTAGTCTATAACTACTATAACTAAATGCGTTAAATATATAAGGTAGTGCCTCTAAGTTTAGAATGCCTCTTAGATAGCTAGTAACTATATCTAGGGTTACGTAGCATAGCTTTATCTTATTTAACTTCCTTAATATATACGCTACTAGGTGCTAGTAACCTAGCACTAACTACGCTAGGATAGCCCTAAGTATATATCCTAAGGCATTTATTTTAACCCTTAACAGAGCTAGTGAATTAAAATACACTAGAATTAGTGCCTCTTAGAATTATTTTTATAGCTCTCTAAACGCTACTAGCTTATTAGGATTTAGCTTAAACTTTACTAGTTAGTCTCCTTAGAGTTAATTAGTTAGTAAGATTACTATTTTGCTATAGCCCTTAATAAACTATCTATAGAATCCTATAAAACCTAGGAATAACTAAATATTAAAGATTGTTATAGACTAGCCCGAAGGCAAAGCTATAGGCTATTGTGATGATATTAAGAAACTTAAAGGAAGGAAGGAAAAGGAGAATATTATGGATCCTGTACGAGCCCCTTATATCCCCTGGTTAGCTTATGTTAGCCCCTTTCCCTACTCCTTACTTATATATTAACACTAAGGCTTAGGCAAAGCCTAAGCCCTTACATATACCCTTACTTACCCTTCCTTGCCTATTTATGTTAATATTATTATAAATTACCCCTTACTAGGTAATTATCTATGCCTGCCTATTTATGTGTTATATTTAATATAGCGCTATACCCCTCCCTTATTATTCTAGTGGCCTTTATATCTCCCTTTACTCTTACCCTAGCATTTACTATAAATAACTATTTAATAATCCCTTATTAACATAGCGTGTTTAAGTTATATATAGGTAAGGTAATAGTATAACCCCTCCTTATAGTTAGTTTGCACGCGTTTATCTTAAGTATTATGCCTTACTATAACTTATACCCCTCTATTATTATTATTATTATTATCCCCCTCCCTACCTATTTATATCCTACCCTACCCTATAGTTATATATATAAATATCTTACTAAGAATCCTATCTAATCTAAACCTTCTCTTAATAATAACTATCCCTTTCTATTATAAATCTATCTTACTACCTATTCTTTCTCCTACCTTAATCTATTATTATTTTACTCTTAAGCTACCCTTATCTATACTATACCTAATAGTATTATACCTTATTCTTATTAACCTACTCTTCCCTAACTAGTAATAGTCTAGTTCTCCCTAAGACTCCTTTACCCTATATCTAGCTTAGGCCCTTAAGGAGTTTCTCCTAGAGAGAGACTCTAATAATAAGTAATATACTACCCCTAAAGCGGTTTTTATCCTTATAGGCTATATATTAAATAAGCCCTTACTATAGGCTATATATTAAATAAGCCCTTACTATAGGCATACTAGAATATTGCCCCCTAAGTTAGGTAAGTCTTATCCCTTTTACTAGGAAATTATATTACCTATGTTTAGTTAACTAGGTTCCTATTTACTAATCCTTACCTTTAATACGCGTTAAAAGATCTTAAAAAGAGATTACTATAGGAATATATATTATTTACCCTAGGGTCCCTTAGACCCTAACTTAAAAGTAAAAGATACTAGTTCTCTCTTAGCGCTATTATACTCTTATTACCTATTAGACTGCTTTTCTATAAGAAGCCTAATTTAACCTAGCCCTTATTTAGTTCTCTCTTAGACCCCCTCTAGTAATATTCTCCTCTACTCTAAATATAACTAGGAATAAAATAATTCTATATAACTATAGTAGTCCCTTAACTAGCTATAGTATAGGAAATTAAATATAATAAGTTATAGGTATTCTATTCTAATAGAACCGCTAGATTATAAGTGGCCTAGCTACTATTTATTAAGAACTTTATAGTAATAGCACTCCTAGTAAGGCCCCTAGGGTTTATCTAGTATATCCTATGTTATTAAAGCTAGTAATATCTCTCCTTCTTACTATTAGCGTAAGTCCTATAGCTAGAATATAAGTAGCTATTACTATAAATCCTATTATACTTATAATATACCCTATAACCCTTAAGATTCCCCTCCTATTAAATATATTAAGCCTATAGGTTAGCCCCTAGAATCCCTATTAGACCCTAACTAGGTCTTACTAGCCCTAAAACTTATATAATATTCCTCCTAGTAGTAAGGTAAAAGACCTTACTATAAATACTAATAGTAAGGAGAAGGGTAAGGATAAGTATAAGTATTCTAATATATAAGTAGGAGTAGAAAGCAAAAGGGTATAACCTAGGTTCTATATATAATCTCCTTTTAAGAATAAGTTTTATTAAATTAAACTAGTCTATTATTAAATTATATATCCCCTATTCCTTTTTAAACTTATCTAGTGCCTATATATCTTTTACGTTTTCTACTAGTTCCTATATTAGTTATATATATCTTACTTACTTTATAAGAGTATTCTAGTTCTCTCCCTTACCTAATATGTTTTAAGCTACTAAAATCCTTTCTATATAATATTTCTCTATAAGTTTAGGGTTATTCTCTATTAGAACCTATTCTAGCCCTAGCTAGGAGTCCTATAACTATTAGCTTAGGAAAGGGTTTATTACTACTTATTTAATAAGGTCTATGTAAAAACTAGATAAATACCCTTTAGGATATTAAGTTAAATAGTAAGTAAAGTTAGGACTTTAACTATAGTATACTTAGCTACTACCTAGTTAAGTTTACGTAAGGGCTAATTAGTTTTAATATTCCTAAGTAATAACTATACTTTATCCCTATATAGAATTATTCCACTAGATATTATAAAGCTATAGATATATCTTATTATTATTATTATATATATATAATAGCGGCCTACGCTAGAGATATACCCTCCTAAAGGTATTCTAGGAAATAGATAGCTTTCCTTTTAATATAAATACTAATAGAACTATATCTAGCTATATTTAGATAGGTTATAGGTTATAACTATATAGGAGTTTATTTAGGCTAATCCCTATAACTAAAGAGTTCCTATTATTAATCGCTAGCTAATAAGCTATAAGGTATTTAGGCTAGTTATACTATAAAAGGAAACGTATATATATAGTATTACTTATACCTCTTAGTTTATTCTCTCTATACTACTATTAGTCTATAGGTAGTAAGAGGTAAAAAGGAGCTAGTCTATACTAATACTTAAATATAATATTATCTAAAAGTTCCTAGCTAATTAGAACCCTTATCTATAATAATTAATTAGGAAATCCCTAAACTACTACTAAACTATTTTAAAACATTTTATATATACCTTTACTATAATAGAAGTTATTACCTCTAGCTATATAAACTTAGATAGTCTATCTATAATTACTATAAGGAACTATAGTCTCTCTAGGGAGGATATTAGTAAGTTTATTATAAAATTAATAAAGATTTATAACTAGTATTTATTAGGTATTAGTAGTAGCTTTAGTAAGCCCTAGTAGCATTACTAACTCTTATAACTACCCTAGTAGAAGTAATTATAGATAAACCTACCTATATCCTAGGCTATTCTATCCTAGTGGAATTACTATTATAAAATCTAAAACATAGTATTATACCCTAGGTATTCTATTATTAGTAAGTTATAGGATTACTAGATAAGGGTTATTATTAAAGGCTCCTAGGCTAGGACCTATATTTAACCCCTAAACTAAAGCGCCCTATATATGCTAATTATATAATTCGCTACCTATTCTAATTAGGAATTAGAATATTCCTTAGAACTTAGTTAAGGTGTAAGGTAGGTAGAAGTATCCCCTAGGGTTAAGGCCTTATAGAAGAAATATCTAAATAATTTATAGTACACTAAGATTATAAACTTCCTAACCACTAGGTTATATAGCAAAGGAGAGTATAATTAATATATAGCTTAGAGGATGTCTATAAAAGCATAATAGTATAAGTTAGAAGATAATGTCCTTTAGTATAAGGGAAGATATAGGAGATAGCAATGTTTAGTAAAAGAAGAAGTAAAGTATGCTCTCCGTAAGGCTTATAATTATGCTAGGCACTTTAGAGCGGATCTAACCTATAGATAATTAACTTAATTAGTATTCTAGCCTAGAATAGGAACTAATATTATAGAATATATTATAGGATGCCTACCGTGCGTAGGACACGCCCCTAAAAGCGAAAGGCACTAAATTAACCCGTGGTAGTGGATAAGCTACTTTAGGTTATTAAAATAGATTATATTAGGCCTTTTCTAGAGTCTAGATAATAGATTAAATATATATTAGTTATAGTGAATTATTTCTCTTAATTTATTTAGCTATTTCCTGTAGATTAACAGGAGTAATAGAAGTAGTAAACTATCTAAGGAATTAGATAAATAGATTATTATTAGCACTAGAAGGATTTTACACTAATCTAGGACTAGCTTTTAGGTTAGTAAAGCTAATAATGTTTTTAAGGGGAGAGGGGTAAGTATAATAAATACTCTAACTTAATTATATAAAAGTGTTAGACTTATAGAAGTAATAAATTAAATACTCTAAAGCATCCTAAATAAGATATTAAATAATCTAATAGATTAGGACCTCTAGCTCCTAAGAGTAGCTAAGGCTTTAAACCATAGATATATAAAGTCTATAGGATATTCCCTGCTAAGATCCTATATAGACTAACACAAATTCTAGGAATAGGGCTAGGAGCCCTTTTAACTTAAACCTTAATTAAATAGAGTAATAAGTTCTATAGAATACTAATATAGCTATTAGAGGTAGATCTAGAAGGGAACTAGTAATGCATTAGATAGGTAGTGTAAAATCTTAGTGGATAGAGGTTATAGCATAGAGAGGATTAGAGGTAACTACCTAAAGAGATTGCTATAAATAACAAAGGATTAAACCCTTTAAAACGGACAAATTAGTAATAGTAGTAACTAAAGGAAAACCCTAAAGCTTTAACCCTATTAGCAAGGGCTATTCTATATTAAAGCTTGCATAGGCAGAGTATCCTATTAATTAGTTAATATTAATAGCTTAAGGGTAAGAGGAGGTTAAGGGTTAGACTTTTATAAAGATATATTAAAAGGCTTTAAGCCCTAGAGTGATTACCTAAAGGCCCTATAGGATTAGCTCTTAATAGGAAAATAAAGTTAAGGAGGTAATAATAGTAAGGGGAATAAGAAGTTAGGATAGAAAGGAGGGAAGAAAAGAGAAGAAGAGAGAGCTTCTATAGTATTAAGAAGTGGGAAAAAGTAAATTAACACTTAGAATCATCCGAATCGCAGTGTTTGCACCTAACGATTAGCTATTAACACTATATGCCCTTAAATTCCCCCTTTATAATTCTTTTTAGTGCCCTTATATTCTTTCTTCTTCTTCCTCTTTTAACTTCTATATCCCCTCCCTTTTATTAATTCTTTTGGCTTTATTATTCATAATCTTAGTGTTATATAGTATGTAACTCTAAATTAAACTTATCACTAGGAAAGTTTTAAATTAATTATATCTAACACCACGTTTATTATCTAACATTTATTTATTTAGCTCTAGAGTTAATTACTTTTCTTTATATTTATTTTCCTACTAAAGCTTTTCCTAAGTCCTTAACATATTTCTAATCACGCTAGATACTATTATAATAACTTAACTTCTAAATAAACGGTAACTTCTATAAGTAATTATTTGCTTCTATTCCCTTACTTAAAATTACTACTTTTAATAAATACCTTTTACTTTTAATTAACTATACTAATAAACTCATAGCTATAACTAGAATACTAGAATCCATGAAATAGGAAGTTATACCCTTAGCTACTTAAGAGGTAGCATAGGCAAATAATACACTATAGAGAGAGGTAGACCTCTATTCTATAAGTTAGGCTACTTTATAGACAGGAAGCTAAGTTATAATATAAGGACTGGATTAAAGCTATAAGTGCATAGGAGCACGAAATAACTAATAGAGTAATGGTAAAGATGCACGGATACCTACTAATTATGGAATCTAAGGGTAAGATCCTATCCGAAATTATTAATAATATAAGAGGATTAATCTGTTTATAGCTAAGGGTTTTGCCTAAGCAGTAGTGTAACTTTTCCTTATTAATCGCTACCCCTTACTATATAGCTCTAATAAATTATTATAAACTAGGAAGAATAGTATATAGGACTTACTAATAGTAAGGGTAAAAGGTAAAGGAAAGATACCTAAATAGAAGGTCTAACTTATATCTTTATTAGATATAATTCCGAAATATTACATCTAGTCGCTATGTAAATTCCTAATAAAAATCAAAGCACCTAGTTTAATAGAGATAATAACTATCTAGTAGGGAGCTACTATAACTTAATAAATAGCAGGTACTATATCTCCCTAGCATAGTTATCCTGCATTAAGATATATTAGTTCTAGGAAACCTAAGAGTAATAAAAGGATTACTCCTATGGTTATTAGAAGCCCCCTAAAGACTAATACTAATAGGGAGTTAAAGAAATTAAAGTTTAGGTAGAAGTCCCCTAATAAGCATAGACCCTTAATATTAGAGTACCTATTACACTAGTGTAAATTAACATAATAGTAACTAAAGGAGGGAATCCTAGTTACTCCCTTATATGCTACTAGGAACTTAATAACTAAATAGGAAGGTATAGCCCTAGAGGATTAACCTATACTAATAGTTATCTTAGGATGCTATAGCCTGCCCCTTGCAATATTACTAAACCTAGAATCTATCTAAGTATATTTCCCTTAATAGCTATACTAGAGTTCCCTAACTTAATTATAGAAATAGTATAAAGCTTTGTTAAAGCATACCTATATAATATCTTCTATACTACTAGATTATTTATAGCGTTAGTTATATAGAATAATTTAATTACTATGCTAGACTACTTAACTAAAGATTTTATTTATATTTATAGTAAGAAGAATAAGAGGGTTATTCCCTAGTAAAACCTATTAGTGCTAAGGAGTTTTGTTTATACTTCTAACACTGGTTACGAATAAGCTATAAATTATAACTATTAAAGTTTCCTTATCTATTCTAAACTATACCACTAATATTAAAGAGAGTCTCTAAACTAGTAAGAGAAGAGATAATAGTAAGACCACTATAACATAGCCTAAGCAATAACCTTATTTAGAAGGTAATAAAACTAGTAGTCTTAAAGGTTAAGGAACTACCTCCTATATTCTAACTACCTATTACGCTTACCTTCCTATAGAGTGGCTTTTATAATATCCCTGCGAAGATAATAATAGCTAATTAGACTTTTAGAAATAAACTACCCTTATAACTTAAGGCCTCCTAGCACTAGGACCCTTTTATATAATTAGAATACCTTTAGAGAAAGAACTAATGTCTAAGAAGAGAGTCTAAATACTAAGGGATCTAATCTAATACTACTACTTAACTACTTTACTACTACTCCCTTTAAACCCTCTTACTAGGTATAGCAAAGCTAGTAATTTAACCTATTTAGGGTTAAGGGTTAGAAATAAGCCCTACTAGCTATAGAAGGTAAGATAGCTAATTTCCATAAAAGTGCTTACTAATATAGGTAAGGCTATAGAGATAGTAGTCTAGTTAAAAGGCAATAAGGAAGTAAATAATAGTTATTTTAACTATATAGTGGATATAGGATCCTCTAGCCCTTTACTTATAGGTAATAAGGAATTATTTAACTCCCTTTTAATAGGTAATAGAGAGTCTAGTAGCAAAGCCTCTTATAATAAAAACAGAGAGAAAGGTATTAAAAGTTATAATAAGGATAAAAATAATACTAAGGGTATAGGTAATAGGGAAGTAATTCCTTACCTAGGGAAAAACAAAGACATTAATAATAAGTGACTCTAAATTTAATATATTATTTAGTAACCTTAGAGGAGCAATTAGTAAGAGAGAGACTAATGCTCTAGTAGCCTTAATCCTAACATTAAATAAATCACAGAAATCTAATATAATTTAAAAGTTGCTAAAACGACCATAGTTGTTAGCATTATTAGATTTGCTAATTAATTTGATTAACTAGTTAAGCATGCCTCCACAGGGAACTATGGTTATCACTAACTAATCTATGCATGCCTACATAAAGGAGTCTTCTAGTAATTAAAGCCGCATTTAGGATCTGTTTATCTATAAGGTGGTTTATATGCTAGATACAGATACAGTCTAACTAAGCCCCCTAGCCTTATCGCAATACTATATAGCATTCACTTTATTAGGAAGGTAGACTTAACTCTAACCTATGCTGCTAAAGTGCTAGGCCTAGCCACTTAATATTTAATTATTCAAGATTTATAGGACTTAATAAAGGTAATAGCTAACTATGCCTACCTAGTTAACCTAAATAATTTTTACTTTAATAAGAATGGTGATCTTAGGCTAAGGAGAATAACCACTCTGTTAGAGTTATAAGTAATATTAACTAAGGACTATAAGAAGATAGTTACTAATACCTTAGTAAGCCTAAGGGAGCCTACCCTATCTTGTCTTTTACCTCCTACACTACCTAAGGCTAGGGTAACTAAGGAATAGCTTAACTAAGTCTTAAAGACACTATTTCTAAATTAGGATTTAATAAATCCAGTCCTCTAGCCTATTAGAATAAGGGATATAAGGTGCTGGTTTAAAGGTAAACTAGAGAGGTAGGAGTAAGAGGAAGTGATAATTGCTAACGTAATAATAATAATCTCTAAGGCATATTAACCGTTTTGCCTAGCCCTAGAAAAGGTTTATAATCTAATTAATATGTGTAATAATAGCCTTAACTCTGGCGACTATAAAGATTCCGTCTAAGTCAATCAGGCATAACATAGATTAATTAGGAAGACATTAATAGATTGCCTTAAAGGAGAGGCTAGTACCCTTATACTAAATAACTTATTAGGGCTAATAAGCATGGGATTAAAGGGAAAAATAAGGATAGTTTAGCTAGCTAGGCAGAGACTCTAATAAGTTATCCTTCTAATTTAACCTTTGCTTTAGTAGTAGTGGAAGCATTATTTAAAATTTCTAGGGGATTAAGCCTACTAAGGGGTTTTAGGAGGAGGACTATACTATAAGAGGTAAGAGATAGACTTATAGCGTTAGAGGCGCTAGTTCGTTAAAACCATATATCTACGGAGGTGCTAACCCTCTATAAGGACCTATACATATTAGCTAAGAATAAAGGAATAGAGAAAGGATAGGAGGATGGTTTTATAGCTATAGGAGGGTTTAAGCCTTTAAGTGGCTTAATAATTAAACTCTAGATATTAAATAATAGGAATAGCTTTATATATAGGTGGTTAGGGTAATCACCTATGGTAGTGGACGAAATAGGGAAGGAACTCCCCTACCCCACCCACATTAAAAATTTTTTTTCGCTAGGGGCACTATAGCTTTTTCCTTCTTCTGCATTAACCATTAGAACTTAAGAAAGAGGTAATCAATCAAATTCATTTAGGGACTGCAATCCCTGTTAATTGTCTCTGCTTGAAACCAACTATTTTATGCTCTAGGAGCTCTCCCTGATAATCATAAATAGGGGAGGTGGTGTTTATGTAATTTGGATAAAGTTCCATAATTTTCTATGTAATCTGGGTGACGAAAATGGCTAGCGCGTCCGTTTACATGCATTTTGCACTCGCGCAAAGTTTGCACCGGCTCGTGGATCACAGCCTTAGTGACATTGTTTTGGATTAGGCTATAGCGTCTACTTCATACATATAGCGGGGCAACTTTTCTAGGTTAAATCATCTTCCGAAGAAACCCCGGCTCAAGGTACGACGACCCCACGTGACCACCATATTTATTCATGCTAGATGACAGCCCCTGGGTTGTCATATCAACTCAAAACCTCATCTTCAACCTTCCTCATCCAATTCCTAACAGACCTTGGAATACTTCTTATGCCACAAACTCATTATTGCGCCCAGAACTATTGATTCATCTTTCTTCCTCTTTCTTGTCAAAGTTACCAACCGACTTTCCCCAGTCAAACCTACTAACCCGTACCTTACTACGCCGCCATCTGTGTACTCTGATTATCCATAATGTTACAGTCCTTAATGTTGAACCGGCTTTTCATTTGGAAAATGTGGCGGCGCCTCCTTACTGGTGTGTATGAAAACTATGTACGGTGGCCCATGTTGTTCTCCGTCGAAATGCGTCTACATACTCGGCTGAGTTGGTCAAGTTACCCGTTGCATCTTTCCCGGGCTCGACCGCCCTTTTCTTCCGTCTGCAGTCAGGAGTCATCCTAAAAGCTCCTGTTAAGGCGGGCGAAGATCAGGTTTTACGGATGCGAGATAATGTGGATCACCACTTCAGTATTGAAAAGCAGATCCTCAACAGGCTTGGTATACACCCGAGAATCGTTAGGTTTGTTATTCATTTCCTTAGAGCTTGCTTAGTTGTATTTACAGGATGATTTTAGATTTCTAGGCTCACGTACTGAATTCCCTACGGGGCTACTCTTTGTTGAGGCTGGCCACGGAAACCTCCAGTCTTTTTACATCAACACGGCAATAACATTACACCTAGCCTTCGCCATAGATGGTTTATTCAGGCGATTGAGTCTATTGTATTTATCCACAGCAAAGGTGTTATACATAGCGACCTAAGACCCGAAAACTTCCTTGTTTATAGTATATTGCCTACATCACTCGACTTATGCCTATGCGACTTCGGCGGATCAACTTGTGAAGATCTCCAACTTTCTGGTGGAAAACTTCCCGACTCTGGTTTTTATAACCCGAACGCTGTCTGGGAGCCGACTTATGCTGCTGATATCTTTAGCCTTGGTTCTGTCCTGTATACCATCATTACAGGTCATTGGCCATTTCGTGCAACTACAGGCCAATTTTCTTGTATAGAAGAAATGGAGGAGTATGAGGCTGACGTAGATTGCCGCTTTTCTGATGGCATTTTCCCTGAAGTTGAGGGACTCTACGGGGAAATTATCTTGGGATGTTGGACAAACAAATTCTCTCACGCCGAAGAAATAATGGCAAGCGTCTCCAAAATAAATCTCAAGTACTAGCATGTGTTTCAATATGCTTTTCTCGTTGCTGTACATAGAAATCATATATGTCGTCAATGACAAGTCAATCTTGCAGCTACTCAAGGGTTTCTGCAACCATATCGTCCACACTTGCTTCCTTCTCTCTTCGAGCCCATAGGAAGTCGCTTGAGTTCGTGATTCGGTTTGGATGGATTATCGCATATCTCAAAATTGACGTCTTCCGTGTACCGATCCCCGCACTGGTAAATCTTGGTAGTGTAATATTGTGTGCACATAATGTACTAAAGGGGTTCGTTGAAAAGTTGATGCTAATTCCATTTAGCGAATACAAGATCTAACGGTCCACTGAAACTTACCTTAATCACAGTCTCTTGGTTATATTTGAAGAGATAGATTGGCTTGCATGAACTATTTTCGTGTGAACGATGGCTGTTAGATACACCAAGGTGCCTGCGCAGGTAGATAATTCTTTGTAATTAAAGTCGATGATAATCTAGGAAAGAGAGAGAGAGAGAGGGAGAGGAATCTAGGGTGTGATCCAAGTCGGCGCAGTCTCGTAACGCTAGCGCACTCGAGACAGGACTCGGTATAAGTTAGGTGTGGAGATAGGTAAAGAGATTACTTTATACTATTAGGGGTAAAAAATCTCACTACCCTAACCCCTTAATTTAATTATTTAAGGCTTTTCCCTATATAGAAGTTAATAATAAATTATTAAGGAATATAAATTACTTACTTCTTCCTATTATAATACCCTTTTCTTATTATTAAAGATTTTTATAGCCTAGTTAATCTTCTTAGTGTAATACTAGTATAAGGTAAACTAATAAGTAAATACTTTACTTACTATAAAAGCTTTATAAAGCATAGGTTAATAGTAAATTAAATAGTATAAAGCATAGTATAACTTAAGTAGCTATATAAGATATTACCCCTAATATTTAAGAACGCTAGCCTTAGTATAAACAAACTATAAAATTTATTAAGTAGAAGTATTATAGCTTATAGGACTACTAGTAAGTGTTTTTAGAGGCTAAAAGTTATTTAGGTATATAATATAATAATATAGATTATATGCTTAAAATAAGTAATATAAATGGGGGGGCTGAATCATAGATATCGACGAAGAAATAGAAACATAAGACGAAAATCTAACTAGATAACGCCCAGGAGACCTAGGCCCGAAGACGCCTAGGACTTGGACCGAAACCACACCCCCACAGAAGACAAATAACATTAGGTGCTCTAACTTCCTAGACTAATAAGCTAGACCTAGGCTAGAGAAGGCTAAAAAGTGAGGCTATAGAGGAGTTAGCGGAAAAGTAAAAGAGAAGTAAATTATTACTATAAAGCTAAATCTAGCACGCTATAGGATAGCATAAGAGGCCTAGAATAGAGCTAGGGTAAAACTAGTATAAAGCTAAGTAAGGCTAAGAACCTAGGATTTTCCTTCTTTTCTTTCTTTCTTTCTTTTTAATAGGATAAGGCTAGTATAAGCTAGTAATAAACACCTATAATAGGATATATATAACGCAACGCAGGCCTAGTGTAAGGTTAGCGTTAGCCTAAACATAGACATAAGGGGTTTTTCTTCCTATTTTAGGGTTTTCCTTTTAATAAAGCAGCAGGAGTACTAGTACTAGCCCTACATAGAGCTAGCTAGTGTAAATAATATATATATAAGTAATATAAATGCTAAGCTAATTAAAAAGAAGTATAGTATAATTAGGAAAAAGGTTATAACCTAGCTACTCTTAGTTACTAATAATATTACCTATAATACTTAGGCTAAGATCTTTTATAAAGACTTACTAGCTAGTAGTACTATTTTAGAAGTAGGTAATAATATAGGCTTTATAGTAGTAGCCTAGCCTCTTAGAGATTTAATAGATAAAGATAATAATTAATAAAAGCCTTCTAAAATAAGGGAGGATAATACTAATGATTAGGTTAGACCTACTATAATTAATCTAACTAATAGGATAATCCCTTATTAGCCTTAATATAATTAATAGAATCTATTACTTCTCTTATATTAGAATAAATTAGTTAGGTTATAAGTTTATTAAGTTCTAGAGGGTATTATTACCTTCTAGTAGATCTGCCCTAAGTAATACACTAATTTAGAGGACTTAGAAGAAGAATGTAAATTAATTAATAATAGAAGCGGTTTCTATAGCACTTAAATTAGCGCTTTCTTAAGTTTAGAAGCAAGAGTATACCTATATATATACTATAGTTAACTAGCAAAGTAACCTATTAGAAAGCGAGTTTAAAAGGCATTAGATAACTGTAAGTTATATTATGAAAGCCATGGCATGGTTTAGATATTAAAAGCAATAAATTAGGTTAAGGAAGATCTAAAGAATGCAGTGCTTTAGAATAAGCTTAGAAGCAAGGATAAGGTAGCTTTTACAATCATAGACTTTAGCCATGGCTTGTGAAAGTAAAGGAAGAGGGCTTCTTACGTTATTAAAGAGGGTAAAAAGAGGGTAGAGAAGAGGGTAGAGAAGAGGGCTTTTTGCGTTATTAAAGTGGGAATTTAGCGAGATTATAGTAGAATTAACTTAGGCGTGAAGATTACTAGCATTTTACCTATATAAATTCACACTGCTTTTGAAGGCATCTCCGTTTTAGCTCGTAGCTATCTGCCTAATAATACAGCTGCCTACCTATCAATTCCCCCTCTCTCGTTAATTCCTCCCTCTCTTGTTAAAAACCTCTCTTATCAATTCCTCCCTCTCTTGTTAATTCCTCCCTCTCTTGTTAATTCCTCCCTCTCTCGTTAATTCCTCCCTCTCTTGTTAATCCTCTCTTATCAATTCCTCCTCTCTTGTTAATTCCTCCCTCTCTTGTTAATTCCTCCCTCTCTTGTTAATTCCTCCCTGTCAAGGCTTTTAGCTCGGGGATGAATAACAGAGTGAAGGTTAGATTAAAGAGTCGTAGCTATTGAACTGCTAGTTAGGGGTGGGTGCTTAAAAGGTTTAATCTCTAGCCTTTTCCCTTTATTTATAGGAAAGCCCCTTTAAATAGCCTATAGCTCTTACGTAACTAGCCTATAGCTAGCCTATAGCTCTATGCCTTACTAGGCACTACCCTTATTAATACTATTACTATTCCACTCCTAATATAATACCCTCTCTTACTATAATTATCCTTAATTATATTAAGCTACTATCTTAGGGTTAGGTTATAGCGTAAGTATTCTTTATTACTACTTGCTATAGTGATTTTTATAAAGTAATATAGTAATATTAATAATATTAGGCTATATTAGCCTTTTTTATCGTAATTACTTACTAATAGTAACTAGGTTATAGTTACTCCTTAACTTCTTACCTATAGGCTATTCTTTCTAAATAATTCTTTATAGCTAGACTAGTTAGTATGATTTTTTAATTAGCTTAACTCTATAAGGTATAGATTACCTTACTTCTTTTGTTTTTTTAAGCTTATAGTAATAGCCTAATAAATTTATAGTAAGCTTATAGTAATAACTTATAAATTATAGTAATCTCTATAAATATACTAGTTATAATATATAGAAGATTCTAGTTAGAGTATCTTAGATTACTCTAAGGTGCTTAAATTCCTATAAGAAAAGGTAATTCCTTTCTTCTTTGAGTTACTACCTAGTAGATATGTTATAGTAAGGGTCTTAGTGGTATAGAGAACCTTTGCTAAGTTAAACTCTGCTATATTAAATAAAGACACGGAATTAGAACCCTAATCTAAGTCTTACTTTTAGATATATAATAGAGGATGCCTTTATTATAAAGAAAAGATTACTACTAGAAAGCAGTAACCTAAATATATTATAGATATAGTCTATAGGACCCTTAAAGCTATTAATATTTAAGAATTCAGTCTTTATTCTATAAGGAATAAGAAAGGAGATCTTACTAATAACCTATAATAACCCTATAGCTAGGTATTAAGGGATTACTAAAACTCTTTATTAAATTACTAATTAATATTTTTAGCCTAGAATAAAAAAGATATTAAGATATATATATATACTTATATTAGTTACTAAGTATTAAAGCTAAGAATATATAAGCCTTATAGTAAGCTAGATATATTACTAGTGCTAAATTATTCCTTTTAAGAATTATTAATAGATTTTATTACTAGACTCCTACTAGTTAAGGATTAGCAGAATAAAACTTATAATATAGTCTTAGTAATAATTAACAGATTTATAAAGTATAGTATTTATATACCTATATTTATATAGTTTACTAGTAATAGGCTAGTATTAATCTTTTTAGAATATATTTTTAAAGACTATAAAGCCCTAGAAGGTATTATTATAAACTAAGGTTTACTATTTACTAGTGGATTTTAGAGAATATTCTATTACCTTTTAGTAATAAAGTAATAACTAAGCACTGCGTTTTATTTATAAATAGATAGTTAGACTAAACGCTTAAATTAAGTTTTAGAGCACTATTTAAGAGCATTTATATATATAGAATAGACTAATTAGGTTAATTATCTCCTAATAGTATAGTTTGCTTATAATATAAGCGTGCATATAAGTTATAGCTATATACCTATAGAAGCGCTATAGGGGTATAACCTAAGGGGACTAGATTAAGTAGTTATGCTAATTCTAATAGTTAATAATTAAGCTAAAAATAGAGTTTTAGAATTAAGATATAAGCATATAGAGATTAAGTAGCTATTAAGCTACTTAGAGGCCTTATATAAAAAGTATTATAATTAGAAAAGAGTGCTAATAAAGTTTATGTTGGTATCACAGGTGCCTGACGTCAGGATTGTAGCCTAGGGAATAGGAATTTATCTTCTATTCTAGGCGTTATAATCAATTAGTTATAAGTATGTGTAGAAGGGAGAAAAAGAGAGGCTTTTTCGGATTATAAGAAGTAGCCACAAACGCGGTGCGTTTTGTGGGTCACATAACTTATAGGTCCTTGCCCAATCAGAGGGCGGGTTAATGAGTCATATATAGGGCTACCTCTCGCGGGCACGCGTTGCGCGCGCGCGCCCTCGCGGCCTAACCTTCTGCTAGGTAATTGCGGCTGCGTGCCGCGATTGATATTATGCTTGTTCTAACATTGGAACCTCTTTCTTTTTAACACAATTATCAACGCATAATATTAATCTAAGAAGGGGAGATATAAGTGATTAAATGAATGTGTTATATAAATAAAAGAGTTAATAAAAGAAATAACAATAATAGTCCCCTTTCCTTCCCCTACGCGCCGCTAGCTTTAGATAACTAGCTTCTCTAATTGCTTATCCTTCTTCCTCACGGAAGGCTCCTCTACCTTCTGCCCTTGCCTTTAACTAGTGTAACGTAATATTAGATCACATTGCGAGGGAAGGTTACCTACGATCCCTTCCCTATCTAAAGGTATAATATTAGATTATCCCTTCCCGTAGCCCTTTATTTAACTATAATGTAATGTTAAATTACGTTCCTAGGGAAGATTACCTATGATTCTTCCCCTTCTAAAGGTATAATATTAGATTATACCTTCCCACGCCCCCTTACGCTCCCTTCTCTTCCCTCTCCCTACTATAAAGACTTAGGAGGGCGCCCTTTCTAAGGCTATGATTCTATGCCCCCTTCTAAAGATATAATTCCACGCCCCTTCTAAAGCTATAATTCCGCTACCTCTGGCCCCTTAGCCCGCGCCCTGCGTAGCTATGCTATACTTAGGGCACCTTATCTAGTGCCTTTAGCGCTATTTTTAGCGTAGGCTTAGGCATAGCCTTTAGCGCGGGCTTAGGCGCAGGCTTTAGGGCTTTAGTCCCTGCCTCTTTATAAGCAGTGCTAGGTCTAGGTAACCTATCCCTCTATCCGGATCATTGCTATATTACCTATAATAAACCTCTCTAGGGCTTTATTAGGCATTACCTTTGTAAACGCATTAGCTAAGTTATCTTCGCTATTAATCTATCTAATCTCGCAGAGCTCACAGCGTTTGTATAATTACTAAAGGGCTATAATATTAATTATAAGCCGCTTCTCCTTTATAGTCCTAAGCTTAATAAGGCATTTATATAATAAGTATAAATCTATGCAAACCACGATTAGGATCTCTAGGAGGTTTAATTAATCCATAATAATCTTTAACGTTATTATAATTGCGTAAGCCATATCTACGCCTACTACTATTCCGTAAACCTCTAAAGCAAGCACACTTCTTATAACTCTCTTACTCTTTATTAAGCTATAGTGCATAATATTGCCTTATAGTGTGAACTTACTATCTTTATACTCCTTATTAGCTAGGATAAGGACATAGCCTAGTTATAAGGTAAGGTCTTTGTTATTAGCAAATGATCCGTTAACGAATATAAATAGCTTTATTCTTTTAAGGTTAAGGGGTATAAAGATTAATCCTTAATCTAGGTAGTCTATTTGCTACTTAATACGGCGATTAAGTTCCTTAACATTCTTAGTTATTAGTTCTTGATATTATACGGCAACTAATAGATCAAAGCTTGCCTTAGGTTAGCAGATTAAAGTAATATAGGTACCACAGGCCCTTTATTCCACATACTTCTTTTCTGGCTCTTCTAGCGGGATTAACTACAGCTTATTACTTTGCCCTTTTGCCGCATTTTAATAGTGTTATTAGTTAGTTAAATGATTCCACTGTTAAATATAAGGGGTTGTTAGGCTTAATAAACTACTTTAGTTTTATAGCGAATTTAGCGGTAGCTAGCTAATCTTCTTCCTATTAGGAGAATCCTTTATCTAACAGGCTAAGGGTATTATTAGTCTACATTCCCATGCATCTAAATTAGGGGCTTTTAGCAGATATAACCAGTAGGCACGGATCGTAGCTTAATGTTATTATCTGGAGCTTTTCTCTATAGTGCTTATAGTAAGTTACCTACCAGTATGTGCTAGCCTCTGTAATTCTATAGAGGGCTTAATAACTCTTATAATCATTCCTTTGGGGTGCTAATCACGAATTTAGATAGGGAGTTAGGCAAGGATTATACGATTTAGCGGCGTTTCTAATTATACGTATGCCTATGTGATATCTTAGATCTAAAGGAGGAATCCTTTTATAAGAAGAGAAGGGTAATTACAAGGATTAATCACTAGCTTGCCCTTTGGATTATTAGGGCTTATATAAGGATTGCTTGCTTTGCTTTATCGCTAAAGCCTTGGATCATAAGCCTTGATTTCTTATACGGCTAGCTTATTCTTCCTTTCACTTTGTTAATAATGCGGGAATTAAAGATTTAAATCCCTTAGTGCTTCTTTAGATTAAAAGTAATGAATTTAAACACGCCTCTACTAATTAGGGCATTAATCTCAGTCTTCATTAAGAGCTTAAAAGGTTTGCTAGGAGTTATGATTATGCCTTTCTTACGTAATTAGATCGTAAGCTTAAGATCTGCCTCCTCCTTGCTTAAGATAAATACCTTAAGATTATCTACTAAATTAATAATTATAGGAGGGTTCTTTTATAGTCTTCCTAGCCTTCTTTTTAGAGGGCTAGAGGCACTGCGTTATTAATTTATGCCTCTTACTCTTCCCCTTTAATTACCTCTAGGTTATTACCTCCTGCTAGCAATAGCCTTTCCTTGCTTAGGTCTTTATTATAGGGCTTAACAGAGGTTAACCTAAAGACCTTAGGACCTTATAGAAGATTAAGGGTATAGCTCTCTTTATCTATTATAAGGAGCTTATATAGGCCTTACTATCCTTTATGCTCTTACTAGATAAGAACTAGTAATATAAGCGGGAGGTTAAGGGTTAGCAAGGTATTAGGGCCATTCCTTATAGCAAGGGCTTCCTTAACCTTATAAAGCATGTGTAACCTCTTAATCTCCTTTGTTACCTTCTGCACTATAAGAGCTTATTGCTTAATATTAGGTAAGGGAGGAGATTTATTAATTATTTAAGGATAAGCGCTAAAGACAAGAAGGGTTAGAATAATGCCATTTAGGCCTGCGGTATTATTAAGGGCTTTCACAGCTATTTACAGGGCCATAGCTTTAGGTATTAACAGGTATTTGCGTTAGATAATATTATAGGCTCTTCGGAGTGGCCTGTAATATCTCTTAACCTTGCTAATGCTATAGTATGCCTTAATAGGGACTTCTTTAATTAAGATTAACATTAAAGCTACAAATTAGCGGAATTCTTCGCTTCTAAACGTTATACTAGCATTAGTTATAATCTAATCTAGAGGACCCTAGTAGGTATTAATCTAGCAAAGGCAAAGAGCTTCCTATATTACCTTTACTATAATATCCTTTAGGAACCTAGCCGCGTTAAACACGGTGGCTATATTAATAGCGTGGAGAACAGGGCGATTGCTATCTAGATATATAATATCCACAATCACTTTGTAGTTAAAGTTATATTTATCCTTTAGGGTGAATTTAAAGCGATATGGATTATCTGCATTTAATTAGCATTAGTAGCAGATCTTTATTAATTATCTAATGGTTTCGAAATCTACCTCGTGGCCTAATTTAGAAAGCACATTGTGAAGTTAGCGGACGGAAGGGTAACTAAATCAGCGATATAAGCGCTGTAATTCTATCTTAGTTAGATAACTCTAGGCAATTAATCTCTCCTTCTATAGAAGCATCTAAGGATATCCCTATTTACAAATAATAGGGACCTTAATTTTGCCTTATTAAAGGATGTTCTAAGAGATATAAAAATTAATCTTTAGGCGGTTTATATTTACTAAATATAGTAAGAAGGGAGTGTTTATAGGCATTACGTGGAACAGGATAATACTAAAGGGAGTAAGCATATTAATTAATCTAATTAAAGGAATTAGCTTACCGCTTCCGAATTAAATTATTACCTCCTTAGCTCTTAATTTATTAAGCTAAATCTTAGGGATTAACCATTATAAGGCAAGGAATTAAGGGTGCCCTGCTAATAAGTAACCTGCAGCCCTAGTATTAGGGATAATGCCTTAGAACATACCTAAAGAGTAATAATCTTAAAGAAGAAAAGCAGTTAGGGCTTCCTTTAGTTATTAGAGATTAAATAGATCCTCCTTTATAAGGGTATATATAGCTGCTTAATTCGTAAGGATCTCTATAGTTACATAGCTATTAATCGTTATGCCTTATGTAAAGAAGCTTATTAGTATCTCTCCTTTATTACTTTCTTCTTTAAATCCGAGTTCTATTATATAGGTAGAAATCTTATCTTCTTTAGAAGAAGTAGTGTTATTCTCTTTACCTTTATACTAGGTAAGAAAAGCATTATAGGAAGGGGTTATTAGCTCTATAAGGTAGTGGTTCTTAAAGCGTTAATACGCCTTCTTATATTCCTCTTTAGAGTGTTTAGTTAACTAATAGCCTTCCTTGCTATATACATAACATTTCTTTATACATAAAGTGCCTTTATTACCTTGTAATTGTAATTATCTGTAATAGGCTTCTTTACTATACCTATTATACTTACGGTTAGTCTAGTACTACTCTCTTATATTAGGTATTAATAGGAATTAATGCTTCTTATCTAATTCCTCTATAGTTATTCTTATTAATATCCTTATGCGTTCGCAGAACGGCTAGAGGTTAGCAGGAGGGTTAATAAGGTAAGTTCTACACTTAGGTATGCTATAATAGGCGGAGATTAATTAATTCTAGAGTGCCCTTTTAGATTAAGCAATATCTAGGACTACTTATTAAAGGTTCGTAAGCTTTATTATAAGTTCTTTAAAGCAATTAATCTTTAGCTTATCTAGGTTTTCTTACACAATCTAGCGTAGCTTAGTGTTCTGCTACTTAAGGAGATACCTTTGCTTTATGTTATTAGTCTTAAATCTTCTCTTAATGCGGTTAATAAGAGTCTTAAGGTCTTAAGGATCTCCTGGCTTACATAGATGCTTATAGTAGTATATTAAAGCTTTCCTTTAAGCATAGCCTTAAGGGCATACCTAGCCTTATAGGGTTTAATGCCTAGCATCTCGCATTTCCCTTAGAAGATTATTAACTTTAAGTTAAGAACCTTATAGTTATTTACGCTATATTAAATATTACTTATATAAAGCTTTATAAGATTAATTATTTGCTTTAGTGTAGGTCTAGAGGGAAAAAGTGCTCTTAGAGGTGTAAGAGGAGGGATTTCTTGTCTTAATAGGGATATCTTTAATAAGGGCTTTCCTAAGGATTATTATGTAATTAGCCTAATAGGGTTAGACTTAGGGAATATTATTAGTAAGATTATAGGATTCCTAGATTACTCTATTAATAATATTGCAATCTTAGCCTAATTAGAGGGATTAGAAGGAGGTTATTAAGGAAGTCTTAGTCTTTAATGCGTTTTTAGAAGGGTATGTACTTCCTTATAGCTTTCTATATCTCTTCTTCTTACTAATCTTAAAATTCCTTACGGGTAGTAACTTCCTTAAGTATTACTATAATCTTCCTATAGGCTATTATGTCTATATATATGCCTTAGAAGAGAAGGAAATCACGTAGATACTTAGCAATTACTTAGTCTGTAATTACAAATACCTCTCTTATCTATCTATAGAAGTCTTTAATAAAGTTAGTAAAGAGGCTTCTAGCAATAAGGCTCTTAGACTAGTATACCGCTATCTTAAAGAGGATATAGGCTATAATAGCCTTAGGGTTATTACCTTATTTGTTAAGATTAAACGATTTTGCTATCTTTAATGTCTTAGATATAATAAAGTCTTATATCTCTAGGGAATGTATCTTAGGAAAGGGTTATTAAGTTATAGACCTTTACCTTTCTAGTCTCTTTTAACTTTAGTGCCTTCTTTAGTATTGCTAAAGTTAGGGCTAGAGATAGAGGCTTTTAATGGTTCTCCTTGCTAAGGAGCTTTTAACTTTCTTATCTTTATTATAGGAAGTTAGAATAGAGGTATAGTGTTAGTTATATAGTAGGTTAAAGGATTATAAGCGTGGCTATTATCTTTATCCCTTAGGGGTTCTTAGGATTAGATCTTAGGAGTAATAAGTTCCTTTCTTATTATAAGAGAATGCCTTCTAAGGGTTAGGTGCGTGGTGGAACGCGCTAACTAAGTAATTAAAGATAGGTTAGACTAGTTACTAACTAGGCCTTAATCCTTTAATAGCTTTAAAGTCTTTATAGGGTCTTAGGATTAGATCTTAGGAGTTATAAGGCTCCTTTCTTATTACAAGAGAGTGCTTAGACTTCCTTAGCATAACTATACACGCTTTTAGCGGCCCTCCTATTTTATAGGGCAGGTTCACGGTATAGCTATCTCTTCTAATTAACCTTGCTAATCTACGGTTAGGAAAAACCGTATAGTTATCTATAAAGTTAACCACTAATCAGTGTTAGTATCACAGATACCTAACGTTAGGATTATAGCCTAGGAATAGGAATTTATCTTCTATTCTAGGCATTATAATTAATTAGTTATAAGTGTGTGTAAAAGGGAGGAAAAGAGAGGCTTTTTCGGATCGTGAGAAGTGGCCATAAACGCGGTGCGTTTTGTGGGTCACATAACTTATAGGTCCTCGCCTAATCAGAGGGGCGGGTTGATAAGTCATATGTGGGGCCACCTCGCGGGCGCGCGTTGCGCGCGCGCGCCCTCGCGGCCCGACCTTCTGCCAGGTAATTGCGGCTGCGTGCCGCGATTAATATCATGCTTGTTCCAACAGTTTAATATAAGTAATTATATCTTACTCTTAACTAAGAATATTAATTTATAATACCCTAGCTAAAAGCTAGCTATAAAGTACTTAAGACCTTATAAGATTAAAAAATAAGCTAGCTATTATAGTTTAGCTTATTAATTAAAGCTACCTAAAGGAACGCGCTTATATAATATTTTTAATATTATAAGCTTAGAACCCTTTAGAGGAAATCTAAGTAATATAGTTAAAATAACCTTACTATAAGATAATGTTAAAGAAGATTAAGAGGAATTCAAAGTTAAACAAATTATTGCTTATAAATATAATAGAAAACAGCGTAAATATTTAGTTAAATAGAGAAATTATAATAATTCAGAGAATTCATAGGTATTACAAAGAGACTTTATAACAAAAGGAATTATTAAGGATTATAAGCGATAACTAAGCAGCTAAACCTTAACTTTCTAGCTGCTTAATTAACTCTTAATTAGAATTTAAAATAATCATTAGATTATAGCAATTCAATTAGGAATCACTTAATAACGATTTAGACTACTAAACAAATCTCGTATTTAAAGCAAAAGACTTAGCATAGACTCGTAGCTATTTAATAGCTATTTAATAGCTATTCCTTAGAGACATGCTTAGATGCATTTTTAGTAACATTTTAAGCAATATTTCTAATCTTATTAGACTTAGACTTATTATTACTAAAGGCTTAAACTTATAATTCCTTAGGGAGTTCTAAAGGTCTAATATAGGTAAAGAGAGTAGCTTAAGCAGTAGTAAACTAGTAGTAAGTTAGTAATAAATAAGTAGTAAAGTTAATAGTACTAACTATAGGGCTATAGGTAGCTATAAACTAATAATGATTAGTAATTTTAATCTAGGTCTTTAGATTAATAATATTAACTAGCTATAAGAAAGTAATATATTTATTATACTTTACTTCTTAAGAAGCCTTAGCTATAAGATATATATAATAAGCTTACTTATATTTATTAGTATTTTTAAGGCTAAAATAGTATTATAAAGTTTCTTCTTAGCTTATATAAACTCCTAGTAGTATATTAGTAATATTAAAGTAATAAACTAAGGGAAACTTACTTTACTAATATAGTATAGTTTTAGAAGATTATAAAGTATATCCTAAAGCTATTTATATAGCTTTATAATTTAAATAGAATACTAGTAATAAATTAGTAGTAAGTAAGAGGTAATCCCTTAAGGCTTAACTTACCCTAATATAAGTCTTATTATTTTAAGTATAATAGTAGTATTTTAGAGAATTACCTAAAAAAGCTAAATATTAGTAATAATAGTAGTAAGCTAGTAGTAAGTTTATACTAGAGAAGTAATTATATTTAGTTAGAGTAGGCTTTCCTTAGTAATATACTAAGGCTAATTATCTTTATTATTATCCCTTAAAGCTATATTCTAAATAGCTAACTACTAGGTATAGTATATATATAGAATTTTTATTAAACTAGCTCTAAGTTAGTAATAAAAAGTAATAAAGAAGTAGTAAACTTATATAGTTTTTAATAATTATAAGGTTCTTTCCTTATAGGATTACTTAATAGTAAAATCTTTAATAGTAGTAGTAAAGGGTATAATAGCTTAAGCTATAAGAGTTAGTAGTTAATATTATATAATAAGTAGTATTATAGCTACTATTATATTAGTAAGGGACTTATAAGTTAATAAGAGGCTTAAAGAAAAGAAAGAAAAGAGAGAAAAGAAAAAGGAATTACCCTTTCTTATAGGAATTTAGGCACCCTAGAGTAATCTAAGATACTCTAACTAGAATCTTCTATATATTATAACTAGTATATTTATAGAGATTACTATAATTTATAAGTTATTACTATAAGCTTACTATAAATTTATTAGGCTACTACTATAAGCTTAAAAAAACAGAAGGAGTAGAGTAATCTATGCCTTATAGAGTTAAGCTAATTAAAAATTATACTAACTAGTCTAGCTATAAAGAATTATTTAGAAAGAATAGCCTATAGGTAAGAAGTTAAGGAGTAACTATAACCTAGTTACTATTAGTAAGTAATTACTATAAAAAGGCTAATATAGCCTAATATTATTAATATTACTATATTGCTTTATAAAAATTACTATAGTAGGTAGTAATAAAGAATACTTATACTATAACCTAACCCTAAGATAATAGCTTAATGTAATTAAGGATAATTATAATAAGAGAGGGTATTATATTAGAGCGGAATAGTAATAGCCTTAATAAGGGTAGCGCTTAGTAGGGCATAGAGCTATAGGTTAGCTATAGGCTAGTTATATAAGAGCTATAGGCTATTTAAAGGGGCTTTCCTATAAACAAAGGGAAAAGGCTAGAGATTAAACCTTTTAAGCACTTACCCCTAACTAGTAGTTCAATAGCTACGACTCTTCAATCTAACCTTCACTCTGTTATTCATCCTCAAGCTAAAAGCCTTGACACAAATATAGCTAATTATCTCTTTATATAAGAGGTTTTAACCAAAGAGATAATTAAGGTAGTACTATTTAGTATTATTTATTAAGATAATTAGGAAAGCCTTTTAATAATGCATTTAAGGGAGGTTAATCCTATTATACTTATTCTTAAAGAGCATAACCTTTAGGGCAAGGAAGTTATATAGTTATCTGCTATAGCGATTGCTATCCTTATATATCTTTGTAAGTTCTAAGATCTTCTTTGTAATCTAGTCCTTAGAGGAGAATTACTATATAGGGGTAAAGCTTACTATAGGTAGGGATCTTTAGGGTAAAATAGTTAATATAATAGGGTTTACTATAGAAAAGGCTCCCTAGAGGATTAGGGGGTTAAAGATACTATTAGGATTAAGTAAGGTAAGCTTCTAGGGTAGGTAGTTAAGGGGTTAAGGAGCTTAGTGCTTAGGGGGTTAGAGAATCGTAATCTTCCTTTAGTCTATAATAGCCTTATTTCTTATTAGACCACTTCTCCTAAAGATATTATAATTGCTAGTCCTTAGCCTTGTCTTATAATAATACCATAATCTCGCAGAGAATTCCGTAGCTCTCTAATAAGATCTCTATTAGCTATTACAAAGGTGTCTTTAGACTATCCTTTAAAGTCTTCTTAGAATAACTCCTAAAGGTTATCATCCCTCTAGTCTTAATGCTTACTAAGGTTAATAAACCTTATAATATAGTTATTAAGCTTAGATAGCGTAGCGGAATTAGGGTTTACTATAACTCATTCTTCCTAATCTTTAGTAAGGGTATAGGAAAGAGGCTATAGTTATAATAGTAATTCACTCTTTTAAGGTCTCTTAGGCATAATTATTAAGATCTAGGATAGCTTTTTATTACTAGCGAATTAAGGTTCTTCTCTTAGTAATAGTCTAGGCAATTATGTAGCGTCCGCAGTAGCTTAGGTCTTCCTCTTATTACTAGCCTAGCTTCCTAACTTATTATAAGTAATGGTTATTAACGTTAGGTTTAAAGCGAATGCCTTATAGTGATTAATTTAGTTGTTTAGTTAGTTTTCTTGTGGTAAGTTTAGGATTAGTCTCTCTATTAAAGATAAAGATAATAATAGAAGAAGTTAATCCCTAGGTTTGTAATAGACGTAGAATTAATCTCTCTATTAAAGATAAAAATAATAATAGAAGAAGTTAATCCCTTAGAAGCCTAACGAGTCTATAACCGGAATTTAAGTCTCTTCCTTTAGCACACTCTTGTAGCCATACCCCTATTCCTAAAGGTCTAGATAATAGGAAAATAACTATAGTGTCTATAGAAATGTCTCTTCTTATAATACCTAACTTATCTATGGTTATAATTAACCACTAATTAGTGTTAGATACACTAAGGTGCCTGCGCAGGTAGATAATTAGTTGTAATTAAAGTCGATGATAATCTAAGAAAGAGAAGAGAGAGAAGAATTTAGCTAGCTAGGAAAGTGAGAGAAAGTGAACAGAGGTGTGGGGCAAGAGGGGGTAGAGAAAAGGGGCAGCCAATCACATAGCGTGCATCCCTTTGAGGGCCCCACTCGGCCCACAATTAGCGAGGTCTTTGGCCACGACTAATCCGATGATGATCCGAAGGAATTAACAATTCTATTTAAATTATAAAGCTATATAAATAGCTTTAGAATATACTTTATAACCCTCTAGAACTATACTATATTAGTAAAGTAAGTTTTCTTTAGTCTATTACTTTAACACTACTAATATACTACTAGGAATTTATATAAGCTAAGAAAAAGCTTTATAATACTCTTTTAGTCTTAAAAATACTAATAAATATAGGTAAGCTTATTATATATATCTTATTGTTGGAACAAGCATGATATCAATCGCGGCACGCAACCGTAATTACCCGGCAAAAGGTCGGGCCGCGAGGGCGCGCGCAACGCGCGCCCGCGAGAGGTAGCCCTACATATAACTTATCGGCCTGCCCTCTGATTAGGCGAGGACCTATAAGTCATATGACTTACAAAACGCACCGCGTTTTATAGCCACTTCTTACAATCTAGAAAAGCCTCTCTTTTCCTCTCTTATACATATACTTATAACTAATTAATTATAACGCCTAGAATAGAAAATAAATTCCTATTCCCTAGGCTATAATCCTAACGTTAGGCACCTATGATACTAATACTAATTAGTGATTAACTTTATAGATTATCACATGGTTTTTCCTAACCATAAATTAGTAAGGTTAATTAAAAGAGATAGCTACACTATAAACCTACCCTATAAAATAGGAGGGCTGCTAAAAGCGTATATAGTTATGCTAAGGAAGTCTAAGCACTCTCTTATAATAAGAAAGGAGCCTTATAACTTCTAAGATCTAATCCTAAGACCTTATAAAGACTTTAAAGCTATTAAAGGATTAAGGCCTAGTTAGTAACTAGTCTAACCTATCTTTAATTACTTAGTTAGCGTATTCTACTATATACCTAACCCTTAGAAGGCATTCTCTTATAATAAGAAAAGAGCTTATTACTCCTAAGATTTAATCCTAAGAACCCCTAAGGGATAAAGATAATAGCTATGCTTATAATCCTTTAACCTACTATATAACTAATACTATACCTTTATTCTAACTTCCTATAATAGAGATAAGAAAGTTAAAAGCTTCTTAATAAAGAGAACTATTAAAAGCCTCTCTCTCTAGCCTTAACTTTAGTAATGCTAAAGAAGGCACTAAAGTTAAAAGAGACTAAAAAGGTAAAAATCTATAACTTAATAACCCTCTTCTAAGACACATTCCCTAGAGATATAAGACTTTATTATATCTAAGATATTAAAGATAGCGAAATTATTTAATCTTAATAAATAAGGTAATAACCCTAAGGCTATTATAGCCTATATTCTCTTTAAGATAGTAGTATACTAGTCTAAGAGCCTTATTACTAGAAGTCTCTTTACTAACTTTATTAAAGACTTCTATAGATAGATAAGAGAGGTATTTATAATTATAGACTAAGTAATTACTAAGTATCTATATAATTTCCTTCTCTTCTAAGGTATATATATAGATATAATAGCCTATAGGAAAATTATAGTAATGCTTAAGGAAGTTACTACCTATAAGGAATTCTAGGATTAGTAAGAAGAATAGATATAGGAAGCTATAAGAAAGTATATACCCTTCTAAAAACGTATTAAAGACTAAGACTTCCTTAATAACCTCCTTCTAATCCCTTTAATTAGGCTATAATTATAATATTACTAATAAAGTAATCTAGGAATCCTATAATCTTACTAATATTATTCCCTAAGCCTAACCTTATTAGGCTAATTATATAATAATCCTTAGGAAAGCCCTTATTAGAGGTATTCCTTATTAAGATAAGAAATCCCTCCTTCTACACCTCTAAGAGTACTTTTTCCTCTAGACTTACACTAAAGTAAATAATTAATCTCATAAAGCTTTATATAAGTAATATTTAATATAGCATAGATAACTATAAGGTCCTTAACTTAAAGTTAATAATCTTCTAAGGGAAATATAAGATACTAGGTATTAAACCCTATAAAGCTAGGTATGCCCTTAAGGCTATGCTTAAAGGGAAAGCTTTAATATACTATTATAAGTATCTATATAAGCTAGGAGACCCTTAAGACCTTAAGACTCTTATTAGCTATATTAAGAGAAGGTTTAAGACTAATAATATAAAGTAAAGGTATCTCCTTAAATAGTAAAACACTAAGCTACGCTAGATTATATAAGAAAACCTAGATAAGCTAAAGATTAATTACTTTAAAGAACTTATAATAAAGCTTATAAACCTTTAATAAGCAGTTCTAGATATTACTTAATCTAAAAGAGCACTTTATAATTAATTAATCTCTGCCTATTATAGCATACCTAAGTGTAAAACTTACCTTATTAACCCTCCTGCTAACCTCTAGCTATTCTATAAATATATAAGGATATTAATAAGAATAACTATAAAGGAATTAGATAAGAAGCATTAATTCCTATTAATACCTAATATAAGAGAGTAGTATTAGACTAACTATAAGTATAATAGGTATAGTAAAGAAGCCTATTATAGATAATTATAATTATAAGGTAATAAAGGTGCTTTATATATAAAGAAATATTATATATATAGCAAGGAAGGCTATTAGTTAACTAAACACTCTAAAGAGAAACGCAAGAAAGCGTATTAACGCTTTAAGAATCACTACCTTATAGAACTAATAATCCCTTCCTATAATGCTTTCCTTACTTAGTATAAAGGTAAAGAGAATAACACTACTTTTTCTAAAGAAGATAAGATTTCTACCTATATAATAGAACTTAGATTTAAAGAAGAAAGTAATAAAGGAGAGATACTAATAAGCTTCTTTATATAAGGCATAATAATTAATAGCTATGTAACTATAGAGATTCTTATAAATTAAGTAGCTACGCATACCCTTATAAAGGAGAATCTATTTAATCTCTAATAACTAAAGGAAGCCCTAACTACCTTCCTTCTTTAAGATTATTACTCCTTAGGTATGTTCTAAGGCATTATCCCTAATACTAGGGCTATAGGTTACTTATTAGTAAGGCACCCTTAATTCCTTACCCTATAATAGTTAATCCCTAAGATCTAGCTTAATAAATCTAAAGCTAGGAGGTAATAATTTAATTTAGAAGTAGCAAGCTAATCCCCTTAATTAGATTAATTAATATGCCTACTCCCTTTAGCATTATCCTATTCTATATAATACCTATAAACACTCTTTTCTTACTATATTTAGTAGATATAGACTGCCTAAAGATTAATTTCTATATATCTTAGAACATCCTTTAATAAGGCTATATTAAGATCCCTATTATCTATAAATAGGGGCATTCTTAGATACTTCTACAAAAGGAGAGATTAATTACCTAGAGTTATCTAACTAAGATAGAATTATAGCGCTTACATTACTAATTTAGTTACCCCTCTGTCCGCTAACTTTATAATATACTTTCTTAATTAGGCTATAAGGTAGATTTCAAAACCATTAGATAATTAACAAAGATCTGCTACTAATGCTAATTAAATGCAGATAATCTACATTGCTTTAAATTTACTCTAAAGGATAAATATAACTTTAACTACAAAGTAATTATAGATATTATATATCTAGATAGTAATTACCCTATTCTCTACGCTATTAATATAGCTACTGCGTTTAATACGGCTAGATTTCTAAAGGATATTATAGTAAAGGCAATATAGGAAGCTCTTTGCCTCTGCTAGATTAATACCTACTAGGGTCCTCTAGATTGGATTATAACTAATACTAGAATAACGTTTAGAAGCAAAGAATTCCGCTAATTTATAGCTTTAATATTAATCTTAATTAAAGAAGTCCCTGTTAAGGCACACTATAGCATTAGCAAGGTTAAGAGATATTATAGGCCGCTCTAAAGAGCCTATAATATTATCTAACGCAAATGCCTGTTAATACCTAAAGCTATAGCCCTATAAATAGCTATAAAAGCCCTTAATAATACTATAGGACTAAATAGCATTATTCTAACCCTTCTTATCTTTAGTGCCTACCCTTAAATAATTAATAATTCCCTCCCTTACCTAATATTAAATAATAAGCTCTTATAGTATAGAAGGTAATAAAGGAGATTAAGAGGTTATATGCGCTTTATAAGGTTAAGGAAGCCCTTACTATAAGGAATAGCCCTAATACCTTATAAACCCTTAATCTCCCGCTTACATTACTAGTTCTTATCTAGCAAGAGCATAAAGGATAGTAAGGCCTATATAAGCTCCTTATAATAGATAGAGAGAGCTATACCCTTAATCTTCTATAAGGTCCTAAGGTCTTTAGGTTAACCTCTATTAAGCCCTATAATAAAAACCTAAGTAAGGAAAGGCTATTACTAGTAAGAGGTAATAACCTAGAGGTAATTAAAAGGGAAGAGCAAGAGGTATAAATTAATAATATAATACCTCTAGCCCCTCTAAAAGAAGGCTAGGAAGGCTATAAAGAACTCTCCTATAATTATTAATTAGGTAGATAATCTTAAGGTATTTATCTTAAGCAAGGAGGAGGCAAACCTTAAGATTATAGTCTAATTATATAAGAAAGGCATAATTATAACTCCTGGCAAACCTTTTAAGCTCTTAATAAAGGCTAAGATTAATGCCCTAATTAGCTAAGGCATGTTTAAATTTATTACTTTTAATCTAAAGAAGCACTAAGGGATTTAAATCTTTAATTCCTATATTATTAATAAAGTTAAAGGAAGAATAAGCTAGCTATATAAGAAATTAAGGCTTATAATCTAAGGCTTTAGTAACAAGGCAAAGTAAGCAATCCTTACGTAAGCCCTAATAATCTAAAGGGTAAGCTAATAATTAATCCTTATAATTACCCCTTCTCTTCTTATAAAAGGATTCCTTCTATAGATTTAAGATATTACGTAGGCATATATATAATTAGAAACGCCGCTAAATTATATAATCCTTGCCTAACTCCCTATCTAAATTCGTGATTAGTACCCTAAAGGAATAATTATAAGAGTTATTAAGCCTCTCTATGGAATTGCAGAGGCTAGCATATACTAGTAAGTGACTTACTACAAGCACTATAGAGAAAAGCTCTAGATAATAATATTAAGCTATAATCTATGCTTACTAGTCACATCTACTAAAAGCCCTTAATTTAGATGCGTGAGAATGTAGACTAATAATACCCTTAGCCTATTAGATAAAGGATTCTCCTAATAAGAAGAAGATTAACTAGCTACTACTAAATTTGCTATAAAACTAAAGTAGTTTATTAAGCCTAATAACCCCTTGCATTTAATAGTAGAATTATTTAACTAACTAATAACACTATTAAGATATAGCAAAAGGGTAAAGTAATAAGCTATAGTTAATCCTACTAGAAGAGCCTAAAAGAAGTATATAGAATAAAGAGCCTATAGTGCTTATATTACTTTAATCTACTAACCTAAGGTAAGCTTTAATCTATTAGTTACTATATAATATTAAGAACTAATAACTAAGAACGTTAAGGAACTTAATTACTGTATTAAGTGGTAAATAGACTACCTAGATTAAGGATTAATCTTTATACCCCTTAAACTTAAAAGAGCAAAGCTATTTACATTTATTAATAGATTATTTACTAATAATAAGGACCTTACCTTATAACTAGGCTACGTTCTTATCCTAGCTAATAAAGAGTATAAAGATAGTAAGTTTACACTATAAGGTAATATTATACACTATAGCTTAATAAAGAGTAAGAGAGTTATAAGAAGTGTGCTTACTTTAAAGGTCTATGGAATAGTAGCAAGCGTTAATATAGCTTACGTAATTATAATAATATTAAAGATTATTACGGATTAATTAAACCTCCTAGAAATCCTAATTATAGTCTATATAGATTTATACTTATTATATAAATACCTTATTAAGCTTAGGATTATAAAGGAGAAGTAGCTTATAATTAATATTATAGCCCTTTAGTAATTATATAAACGCTATAAGCTATGTAAGATTAGATAGATTAATAGCGAAGATAACCTAGCTAATGCGTTTATAAAGGCAATGCCTAATAAAGCCCTAGAGAGGTTTATTATAGGTAATATAGTAATAATCTAAATAGAGGGATAGGTTACCTAGACCTAGCACTGCTTATAAAGAGGTAGGGGACTAGAGCCCTAAAGCCTATGCCTAAGCCTACGCTAAAGCCTACGCCTAAGCCTACGCTAAAACTAGTACTAGAGGCACTAGATAAGGTGCCCTAAGTATAGTATAGTTACGCAGGGCATAGGCTAAGGGATTAGAGGGTATAGAATTATATCTTTAGAAGGGGCGTGGAATTATAGCTATAGAAGGGGCGCCCTCCTAAGTCTCTCTAGTAGGGAGAGGGAAGAGAAGGGAGCGTAAAGGGGCGCGGGAAGGTATAATCTAATATTATACCTTTAGAAGGGGAAGAATCGCAGGCAATCTTCCCTAGGAATGTGATTTAACATTACGTTATAGTTAAATAAAGGGCTATAGGAGGGATAATCTAATATTACGTTATACTAGTTAAAGGAAGGAGTATAGGTAAGGGCGGAAGGTAGAGGCATTCTTCCACAAGGAAGAAGGATAAGTAATTAGAGAAGCTAGTTATCTAAAGCTAGTGGCACGTAGGGGAAGGAAAGGGGACTATTATTATTATTTCTTTTATTAGTTCTTTTATTTATATAATACTTTTATTTAATCCCTTATATCTTCCCTTCTTAGATTAATATTATATGTTAATAATTATATTAAAAAGAAAAGAGGTTCTAATGTTAGAATAAGCATAATATTAATCGCGGCACATAACCGTAATTACCTGGCAAAAGGTTAGGCCGTAAGGGCGCGCGCAACGCGCGCCCGTAAGAGGTAGCCCTATATATAACTTATTAGCCTGCCCCCTCTAATTAGGCGAGGACCTATAAGTCATGTGACCCACAAAACGCACCGCGTTTTATGGCCACTTCTTACAATCTGGAAAAGCCTCTCTTTCCTCTCTTACACACACACTTATAACTAATTGATTACAACGCCTAGAATAGAAGATAAATTCCTATTCCCTAGGCCACGATCCTGACGTCAGGCACCTGTGATACCAACACTTATAGCTAAGGCTTCTTAAGAAGTAAAGTGTAATAAATACACTACTTTTTTATAGCTAGTTAATATTATTAATGTAAAGACTTAGATTAAAATTACTAATTATCTTTAGTTTATAGCTATCTATAGCCCTATAGTTAGTATTATTAACTTTACTACTTATTTATTACTAACTTACTACTAGTTTACTATTACTTAAGCTACTCTTCTTACCTATATTAAACCTTTAGAACTCCCTAAGGAATTATAAGTTTAAGCCTTTAGTAATAATAAGTCTAAGTCTAATAAGATTAGAAATATTACTAAAAATATTACTAAAAATACATCTAAATATATCTCTAAGGAATAGCTATAAGTCTATGCTAAGTCTTTTGCTTTAAATATAAGATTTATTTAGTAGTCTAAATTATTATTAAGTAAATTATTTCCTAATTAAATTACTATAATCTAATGATTATTTTAAATTTTAATTAAGAGTTAATTAAGTAGCTAAAAAGTTAAGGTTTAGCTACTTAGTAATTACTTATAATCTTTAATAATTTCTTTTGTTATAAAGTCTCTTTATAATACCTATAAATTCTCTATATTATTATAATTTCTCTATTTAACTAAATATTTACGCTATTTTCTATTATATTTATAAGTAATAATTCGTTTAACTTTAAATTCCTCTTAATCTTCTTTAATATTATCTTATAGTAAGGTTATTTTAACTATATTACTTAGATTTCCTCTAAAGGGTTCTAAGCTTATAATATTAAAAATATTATATAAGCGCGTTCCTTTAGGTAGCTTTAATTAATAAGCGAAACCATAATAGCTAACTTCTTTTTAATCTTATAAGATCCTAAGTACTTTATAGCTAGCTTTTAGCTAGGGTATTATAAATTAATATTCTTAGTTAAGAGTAAGATATAGTTACCTATATTAAACTTTATTAGCACTCTCCTCTAATTATAATACTTTTTCTATAAGGCCTATAAGTAACTTAATAGCTACTTAATCTTTATATACTTATATCTTAATTCTAAAACTCTATTCTTAGCTTAATTATTAACTATTAGAATTAGTATAACTACTTAATCTAGTTCCCTTAGGTTATACCCTTATAGCGCTTCTATAGGTATATAACTATAACTTATATACGCGCTTATATTATAAGTAAACTATGCTATTAGGAGATAATTAACCTAATTAGTCTATTCTATATATATAAATACTCTTAAATAGTGCTTTAGAACTTAATTTAAGCGTTTAGTCTAGCTATTTATTTATAGATAAAACATAGTGCTTAGTTACTACTTTATTGCTAAGAGGTAGTAGAATATTCTCTAAAATCCACTAGTAAATATTAAACCTTAGTTTATAATAATACCTTTTAGGGCTTTATAGTCTTTAAAAATATATTCTAAAAAGATTAATACTAGCTTATTACTAGTTAACTATATAGATATAGGTATATAAATGCTATACTTTATAAATTTATTAATTACTACTAAGATTATATTATAAGTCTTATTCTGCTAATCCTTAACTAGTAGGAGTCTAGTAATAAAATCTATTAATAATTCTTAAAAGGGGTAATTTAGTACTAGTAGCATAGCTAGCTTACTATAAGGCTTATATATTCTTAGCTTTAATACTTAGTAACTAATATAAGTATATATATATATCTTAATATCTTTTTTTTATTCTAGGCTAAAAATATTAATTAGTAATTTAATAAAGAGTTTTAGTAACCTCTTAATGCCTAGCTATAGGGTTATTATATATATATATTATTTACACTAGCTAGATCTATGTAGGGCTAGTACTAGTACTCCTACTGCTTTATCAAAAGGAAAACCCTAAAATAGGAAGAAAAACCCCTTATATCTATGTTTAGGCTAACGCTAACCTTACACTAGGCTTACGTTACGTTATGTATGTCCTATTATAGGTGTTTATTACTAGCTTACACTAGCCTTATCCTATTAAAAAGAAAGAAAGAAAGAAAAGAAGGAAAATCCTAGGTTCTTAGCCTTACTTAGCTTTATACTAGTTTTACCCTAGCTTTATTCTAAGCCTCTTATGCTATCCTATAGCGTGCTAGATTTAGCTTTATAGTAGTAATTTACTTCTCTTTTACTTTTCCGCTAACTCCTCTATAGCCCCACTTTTTAGCCTTCTCTAGCCTAGGTCTAGCTCGTTAGTCTAGGAAGTCGGAGCACCTAATGTTGTTTGTCTTCTGTGGGGGGTATAGGGTTATTATAGGTTAGTAATAAGATCTCCTTTCTTATTCCTTATAGAATAAAGACTTAATTCTTAAATATTAATAGCTTAAAGGGTCTTATAAACTATATCTATAATATATCTAGGTTATCGCTTTCTAGTAATAACCTTTTCTTTATAATAAAGGCATCCCTTTATTATATATCTAAGAGTAAGACTTAGATTAGGGGTTTTAATTCTATATCTTTATTTAATATAGTGAAGTTTAACTTAGTAAAGGTTCTCTATACCACTAAGACCCTTGCTATAATATATCTGCTAGGTAGTAACTCCTTAGCTAGTAAATCTAGACTAATAGGCAAATCTCTCCTTACTATAATACCTCCTTTAAGCATATCTAGACTAATAGGCTTATCTAAAATTAATAAGACCCTTACTATAACACTTCTACTAGATTATAACTCCTTAGCTAGTAAATCTAAACTAATAAGTAAATCTCCTATGCTATAACGCCTCCTTTAAGCGTATCTAGATTATTAGGCTTCTCTAAAACTAATAAAACCCTTGCTATAATACCACTACTAGGTAGTAACTCCTTAGCTAGTGGATTTAGACTAATAGGTAAATCTTATTAATTTAGTTAATAGGTAAGGGTAATTTTATAGAGCGCTAGACATTAGCAGTTCTATTATAGCATCCTTATAGCCTATTATTTATAAACTAAACACATTATATTATCTTAGAGCACTAGATATTAGTAGTTCTATTATAGTATCCTTATAGCGTGTTATTTATAAATTTAGTAAGAAAGGTTAGTAATTATAAGAATACTACCTTTACCTTTCTCTCTTTACTTATATAGTCTAACCTCCTTAATAGAGTATTAGTAAGGTTTAACTTACCTACTCTATATTTAATTATAAAGTTAAATAAATAGAGCTTATATAGAGTAATAACCTATTTGCTAGTTAGCTTTAGCTTTATAGCTAGGTACTTATAATTTAAGTAGTCTAGAACCACTATAACTAGGTGCGTTAAATATATAAGATAATGCCTTTAAGTTTAGAATACCTCTTAGATAGCTAGTAACTCTATATCTAGGGTTACATAGCATAGCTTTATCTTATTTAACTTTCTTAATATATACGCTACTAGGTGCTAGTAACCTAGCACTAACTACGCTAGGATAGCCCTAAGTATATATCCTAAGGCATTTATCTTAACCCTTAATAAGGCTAATAGATTAAAGTGCACTAGAATTAGCACCTCTTAGAATCATTTTTATAGCTCTTTAAACGCCGCTAACTTATTAGGATTTAGCTTAAACTTTGCTAGTTAGTCTCCTTAAAGTTAATTAGTTAATAGGATAACTATTTTGCTATAGCCCTTAATAAACTATTTATAGAATCCTATAAGACCTAGGAATAACTAAATATTAAAGACATAATAAGGTACTAGCTAAGTTACTATTATCTTAATTTTTCTAGGCTTTATTATAATTCCTACTTTAGATATAATAAAGCCTAGGAATTTAACCTCCTTATATAAGAATTTACACTTTTCTAGGTTAATAAAGAGACTTGCCTCTTAGAGTTTCTAAAAGACTTATTTTATATACCCCTTATACATAGCTATATCGCTGCTATAGATTAGGATATTATCTAGGTATATGATGTAAATTATATCTATAAGACCTTCTAGGGCATTATTAATATATTCTTAGAAGGTAATAGGTGTATTAACTAGCCTAAAAGGTATTATAAGATATTTAAAGTGCCTATATTTATATTAGAACGCAGTCTTTTACTTATCTCCCTTACGGATATATAGCTAGTAGTATATATCTTTAAGGTCTAATTTTATATAGACCTTTGCTCCCTTTAATTAATTTAAGATCTTAGTAATAAGCAATAATAGCGCTTTATCTTTAATAGTAATCCTATTAAGGCCTTTATAATCTATATAAAGGCGTAATTTTCCTCCTTTCTTTAGCATAAATAATATTAGGGCCCTAGCTAGGCTAATAGATCTCTAAATCTATCCTTTTTACCATATACTTACTAAGTACTTATAGAGTACCTCTAGCTCTTTCTCCGCTAAATTATATATAGGTCCTTATAGGGGTGTTCTTCCCTCTTCTAATTTAATAGCATAAGTCTAATCACCTAATATAAGGAGAATACCTATAAGTTTATTTAAAAAATATCTTTAAACTCTTTATAAACCTAGGGTATTTATATAGTTAACTTATAGGCTCCGCTTATCTCTATTATTACTAGGTTATTATAGGGCTTATTCTCTTTAACTATTAAGATATTATTACCTTTTTATATACTTTTTAACATTAATTCCTATAGAATAAATCCAATATATACACGTCTAGCCTCCTTATATGCCTATTGCGTCCCTACTGCTAGCCTAAGGCACTCTTTTATAATAGGGTATCTCTAATAACTATCTATCTAGGATATAATTATAGGTTTATACATAACTACCTAATTATACCCTAATAATAGATCCTTACTAGTATTAGCTATATAGTAGCTAACTTAATATATCCTTATATAGCCTATACTATCCTTAATTAATAGCGTTTATAATAGGATTCCTTAATATTTTATTTTAGTTAAGGCTATACTCTTAAGGGTTATATTATCTTTCTTAATATTTAACTAACTAACTTCTATTAGTAGCTTTAGGTAAATAATTAAATAGGTTATACTAGGATTAAATAGTGCCTTTATAGCTACCTATTTATATTCTTACTATAACTTTACCTTAACTTATAGTCTTAGATCTCTAGGTAATAATTTAATAAGGGTATTTTCCTAGGGTTACACTAAACTAATAAAGGTCTTATTTAAATTAGATAGTCCCTTAACCTAGTTACTACTATCTCTATGTATTTCTATTATATAGTTACTTCTCTTATAAATAGAATAATCTAGTTCCTTATATTTTAGTGTAATATATCCTAGCTTACTATACTTATAATAGGTAAGGGATAAACCTATTACTCTATTATCACTTTATTACTATAGTTCCTCTAGTATAGTAAAATGCTATTTTCTTATCTTATAGTTACTACCTTAATTACTTAACTAGATTTCTTTTATTATAATCTTTACCTTTTTCCTTAGCTTACTAAATAAGTCTAACTCTTAGGGAACTCTTAGCTAAGTACTTACTTCTTTATAATATTATTAAGGCTATTAATAAATATATAGATTTATAGGTATTTAGGAATTGCTTTAGGTAACTTAGCCTTTACCTTACCCTAGATCTTTATAAATATCTAGAATAATTAGTAATTCTCTTACCTAAGACCTATTAGTATTCTTATTACTTCTAAGCACTATACATTCTTATCTATAGTCCCTATCTTTAACTAATCTATAAATCTATCCTAGGTATAACCCTAGTAGTCTACGTAACTATCTATAGCTATATAATATATTTATTATTACTTTATATTATTTACTAGGTAGCTGCTAGCATAGGTAACCTTAGTTATATTATTTATAAAGGTTTTATAATTTATAGTAAAAGCTATATTTAAATCTACTAGGAAATTCTAAAGACTTTTAAAGGTATTCCCTGTTATGGACTCGAGCTTAGGAGCTTGGGTCATGTCCTGGGTTAACCCGGGTCCGGAAAGGGCGCGCAAAGAACGCGGACTGTGGGCGGATAGGTTAGGGCTTTACCTAAGCCCTAGCGACCCACACACACACTAGAATGAAGCTAGTTCCTATATAACCTCTAGCTTAGTCTAATCCTTTCTCTCTAAGAATAATATTATCTCTTAGAACGCTTACGTGTAGTTACCCTAAGGCTAGTTCTTAATATATATTATCCTTTACTATAAAGGCATAATAGCTAGTAAACATACCGCTACTATTAGATAAGATAAATACTAATAAGATAGCAGGGTTATAAGAGCTTATTGCTTAGTAGGTAAAATAGATTTAGGAACTTACTAATAGGCAAAGAGTTAACCTAACTAATTAACTAGTTAAACACAAGCCCTTACTAATAGGGCCCTTATTTAATAGCAAAAGGGTTCTCTTTATAGCATAGTAAAACCTTATATCTTATAAGCTAGATGTAGATAGGGGTTTATTAGCTCCTAGCAGGACTAATAGTGCTTTATTTACTAGAATCTATTACTAAAGGTTTAGGTATAAGTTACCCCTTACTTTAAGAAGGGACACTTAGTGTATTATAACCTATAGAGATTCTTAACCTATCTTAGCAAGATATTTAATAACCCCTATTAATAAGAGCTAGTAATTATAGAGCTTAACTAGATTATGTAATGCCTTAATAAGTAATTTAGTGACTTTTATATTTAATTTAAATAGAAATTAGCGCTAGCTAGGGATTAGATTAGAAGGACTTTATAAAGCTTACTAAGCTACGCATAGCTCTTAATAAGCAAATAACGGACTATAGCGTTAGATAGGATATATTACAGATAGACTACATAGTAGTAATAGCTTACTATTAGAGTATCTTATTAGATATTAAGTTATATTACTTAGAGGAAAAAAATTATATATAAAAGCAAGTATATATGCCTAAGGCCCTTACCTAGGATAAAGACACTCCTATAATAGATATATAATCCACGTACCTAGAATAGGCCTAAAAGGACACGGAAAGTCACTAGGACATTAGCATAAGGCAAAGCTAGGTAATAAGGCTAGTAGTAAGTAAGCTAAGTAGGTTAATTAGGCTATATATAATACGCGTTATAATAAGGGTAAGTATTTATAGTATAGCTTAGGAAAATATTTTATTTTTAACTACCCTTTACTTTTACTAAGATATTAGTAAGGAAAAGCAGCTATTAATATATATAATATAAAGGAAAAGGAGAATAACTCTAAGGAAGAGGAGAAGGTAAATATATTAGAAAAAGAAGAACCCTAGCATTAAGTTATTTAAGTAGGGTTATAGGGAGGATAAATAGAGGGGCTTTATAGCAAATAGTTATTACTAATAAAGACTTTAAATAGATCTAATCTAATATAGATTCTTTACCTTTTCTAGTTCCTATATTAATTAATAAGACTACCTTTATAGATACTCTTATTAATATAGGCTATAACTACTATGCTACTATAAGTAAATGCCTTATCTAGAAACTCTAGTTAGAATGCCTCCCTCTCTTAAAGAAAAGATTAGTTTACACTACGGTTAGTATAAAATAAGGGGAAAAGAGAGTTATAAGAAGAGGTTATATATTATATATATTATTTCTTTTTAAGTAAATCTAGATAGATAGGAAACACCTATAGTTACCTATATAATCCCTAGGTTAATAAGGTAGCTTATTTTAGGGATGCTATAGATAAAATAGAATAAGATTAACTTAGATATAGCGCGCTATTAACTCTACGTAGGATTAGCTAATAACCTATAAATTTAGGCATTAACTAATAGGAAGGTTAAGTAACTAATAATATCTATCTTAGGCTTTACCTTTGTAGGAATTATAAGGTATGTAAAGAAGCAGAAAGAATATATCTAACTCTACGCTACTAGCCTATAGGAAATTACATTAATTTTACAAATAGATATAACCCCTAAGGTTATAGAACAGGACCTACTATCCTTATTACTAAGCACGCTATAGGACTTTATAGACCTTTTCTTAGAGAGTAAGGTAAACGCCTTACTACTATACTAAGGATAATTAGACTACTATATTTAATTAAAATATAACCTAGATAGATCTAAACTAGAACTTCTATAAGCTCTATTATATAATATACCCTAATAGTACCTCCTTAAAATCTAGAAGTAAGTAACTAACCTTATAAATAAGGGCTAAATATAGGCTAGCTCCTTCTTAGTAATAGCCCTATATTATTAGTAAAAAGCTAGGAGAAGGATAGCGGTTTTATATAGATTACTATACCCTTAATAAGATTATAGAATAAGACTATTACCCTTACCTTTAGTAAAGGGAACACTATAATCTTTATTAAAGGTAAAGTAATTTATAAAGCTAGATATATAAGCAGCGTTTTATTATATTTATATTGCTAAGGGTAAGGAACACTAAACTACCTTCTAGACATGTTTTAGATTATTTAAGTAGCTTATATATCCCTTTAGCCTAGCTAGTATACCTACTACCTTTTAGAGATATATTAATAGTATGCTTAGCAAAATCCTAGGGAACTATATAACTACTTATCTTAATAATATCCTTATTTACTTAGGAGGGTCTTAGATAGACTATATATAAAAGGTTTAAGTAGTGCTTATAAGGTTATAATAAGTAAGGCTAAACTTAGATATAAAGAAATACGTTTTTATAATAAAGGAAGTTAAGTACCTAGGGTTTATTATTTATATAGGAAAGAAATTTGCCTAGATAAGGAAAAGATTATAGCTATCTAGGACTAGGAGGCGCTAAAAGGGTTAGGGGAGTGTAAGGGTTTCTTAGATTTACTAACTTTTATTAGGACTTTATACTATACTTCTTAATAATTATAGGCCCTTTAATTAAACTTATAAAGAAAGGCATTCTATTTTAGTAAATAGATAAATATAATATAGCCTTTAAAGCGCTAAAGATAGCCTTTATATTATATCCTATCCTAATATAATAGGATCCTAATAAGGATACTATAGTAAAAGCTAACTATTTAGGAATAGCTCTTAGGGAATACCTCTTATAGTTTAATAATAAAGGTATTTTATACCTAATTACTTATTATTCTACCTAACTATAGCTAGCTTAATAGAACTATACTATATATAATAAGGAGCTATTAGTAATTATATCCTACCTAAAGGCTTAGTTAGTAGAGTTATATAGTATTAGTAAGCTATTTATAATACTTATAGACTATAAGAACTTAGAATACTTTATAGCGCTAAGGGAGATATTAGAATAGTAAGCAAGATAGGTAAAGATACTATTATTATTTAATTTTTACCTATAGTATAAACCTAGCCTATAGGTAGTAAGACTAGATATATTATTAAGATATTTCTAAGGGAGGAGAATAAGGGGGACTAGAGGAGCTAATTATATAATTAGTAATAACTCTAGGCCTATACTATTATAAATAAACTAGACTTATCTCTAGTATAAACCCTATGTTATTATTAGGGAGTAATAAGGCTAAGGATACTATAGTTAGGTTTATAGGTCTTCTAATAGGGGTAATAATGTTTATAAATACATATCTCTAATCTCTATAGGACTAGTCCTTAGTTTATAATGCTATATATAGGATATAGCTTAAAGTAGTTAGGGAAGGGGCCTAGAAGTTTCTAGAAGCTATAAACATAAGGGAGTAAATAGCAGACTATTAGATTAGCACTAAAGGTATGCTTTCATTCTAGAGCTAGACTTAGATCCTAAACTAGGAACCCCTTACTATAACCCTAATGCAATAGGTTTATAATTTATCTCTGTCAATTTCCTCTTCACAACACTCCCAAAGGCCTCTTGACCTAGCCTTCCACACGGATCGTCAATTCGTTCGAATTGATCAAGGTTGCAAGAGCCTGATTTAGCGATCCTTTCGTCATCGCATCAGCCGGGTTATCGCCGCCGTTAATCCATCTGACCTCGTAGATCTCGCGCCTCTCGTATAATTAACAAAGAGCCATAATGTTAATTATTAACCTCTTCTCTTTTATTATGCCTAGCTTCACAAGGCATTTGTATAATAAGAAGGAGTTAGTATAGAGGATTATAGGGATCTAAGGCATCTTTAATCAGTCTGTGATCTAATTAAGGGTCGTAGATATCGCGTACGCGATATTAGCACCTTAAACCATGCTATATAGCTTAGAGGCAAGCGCGCTATGCGTAACTCGCTTACTCTTTGTTAAGCTATATATAATAATATTCCCTTTTGCGATAAAGGTGTTATTATCCTGCTTTACCTTATTACTAATTATGATTATATACCTAATCTATAAGCTAAGATCTTTGTTATTCACAAGCAATCTATTTACGAATATAAAGAGCTTTGCCTCTTTAAGGGTTAGGGAATATAATATAGTCCTTATTACTAGTTCTTAATCTGCTATTTAAGGCGTTTATTCAGACGTGCGATATCTTCGGCAGCGGGTTCTTAGTGTTAGGCTATAATTAATAGATTATACAAAGCTTCTGGTTAGCAAATGGTTATAATATAGCTTCCTTAGGCTTATTGTTCTACGTAATCCTGCTTTGCTATTAGGGATTAAGGATTAATTTCCTTAATCTTCTAACTTTAGCCTTTCTAGGTTAGGGTTAGCAAATTATTAGCGTTTTAGGTTAGGATATAGCTATTAAAAGTAAGGGATTCCTGTTTAATAATCGCTGCTTCTCTTTAGCTATAAAGTTAGCCTTTTAGAGCTCTTTTTCTTCATTATTAAAGAAGTTATTATTGCTTAAACCTAGCGTATTATCCGTTTGCATTCTAATAATCCTAAAGAGGTTCTTATTATTTAGGGCTATAATTAATAAGCAGGGATTATACGTTAAGGTTATTATATTAAGGTTATCCCTATAGTAACGGAAGTACATTACCTACTAGTAAGTTCTAGCCTCTGTAATCCTATAAAGAGGCTTAATAACCTCTATTACTATGCCTTTTAGGAAGAGGTGTGTAATCTGTTCTAGCAATCTTATAATAATTAGCCTTGTTAGCTTTGTCTGCGATTGAATGTAGGCTTATATGATATCGCGGATCTAGAGGTAAATCCTTTTGCTTTAACAAAGGAGCAATAGCTATAATTAGCCGTTAGCTTGCCCATTAGATTATTAGGGATTACGTTAGAATAAATTCCTTCTCCTTATTATTATAGCCTTATATAATAAGGCAAGACTTCTTGTATAGCAAGTCTATGCCTTTGCCCTTAATCTCTCTTACTATATAAGAGTTAAAGATCCTATAGCCGCTATGCTTTATTAAATTAAACTTTATAAGTCTAAACATATTATAAGCTTAAAGAGCGTTAATCTTAGCTTAATCTAATTGCTTAAAGGGCTTCCCTAGGGCTATAATCTTCCTTTCTTAGTAGAGTTAAAGGGCAAGGTCTTAGTTAGCTTTCTCCTTTGCTATTAGGAAGGCTTTAGTTAGCAATCCTCTAGCTATAATCTCTTTAATTAATGCCTTTTCTTAGTTCTTATTAATAATTATAAAGCATTCTCTATAATCCTTAGGCTCTTCTATGCCTTAATTAAGGGAGAATTAAACTATTAAGGCCTTTCTTAGCCTTCCTTGCTTTCTCTTTGCTAGCACTAGGAGTTTTATATCTTCTTTTGCTCCTTCCTTTACCTTTATTAAGGTAGCAGGATCTCTCTTAGTTATATTCTCCCTAATATCTTAAGGTTTTATCTCCTATAGCCCTAGCCCCTTTATAGCATATAGATCCTTATAGTAGGGCTTTATTACTATAGAGTGGAATTTAGCTAGGCTATAGGGCATTTAGATAGTGTAGGTCTCCTATTAGTAGTAATTAGCTTATAAGGGCTATGCTAGCCGCCCTTCTCCCTCCACATACGTATATTAGCCTATAGAGATAGCTAATGTATTAGTAATATATTAGGGCTATTCTAGGCGTTAAGGGCATCACGGACCTACCGTGAGGCTAGGTAGCGGTGTACCTTATTAGTAGCCTTCTAAATTGCCTTAGTGTATTAAATAATAGAGACGCTTAGTAGTAACTTATCTATTATCCACAGGTAGGCTCTAAAGACTAGTAGGGTTAGCACTAGCCTATTAGGGCCTGCTAAGTTATTAATAGCTTTAATAGCTATCTAAAGACATTGCTCTAGCGTGATCTCCGCGCTAATTAAGTCTATAATAATCTCGTAAGCCTAGCGTAAAGGTCTATAGTATCTTTTAACCTTTCTAATGCTATTATAGGCTTTAATTAGTATCTTATTAATCTTAATTAATATTAATTAAGCATAGTGTTTAAATTTAGCAGAAAAGAAGTTATTACTAGCATTATAAACAATCTAATCTAGCGGTCCAAGATAGGTATTAATCTAGCACTCCTAATAGCATCCTAGATATCTTAGGCCTTTTACTTCCTAGGATTAAGGAATTAGGCCGCTTAGAACGAAGTTACTAAATTAATAACGTAGAGGACTAGTTAGTTATTAATCTGCATAATATTAGCAATAATCTTATAGTTAAAGTTATGCTTATCTTTAATTATGAATTTAAACTAGCTAGGAGCTTTTCCTTTTATTTAACAATAGTGGCAGACTTTAGTTAACTTCTTAATTACCTAGCGTTTAATATTATAACTAGCCCGCTAAAGGATCTTTATAAGGCGTTAAATAGAAGGGTAACTAAAGCAATAATGCAATTAATAGATCTCCCTCTCTAAGAGGTAAAAGGTAACTGTTTCTTTAGCCTCTAGCAGCTACTAAGGATATCCCTATTATCGCATAACAGGCATAGTCTTATTGCCCTAAATTAGCATATTTACGAGGTTATTAATCTTAACTTATAACTTATCTATGTTAGTAATGGAAAAGAGGAAAGGAGTTGCTATATTAAGGACATAGAATTTAAGCTCTCTAAGTTCTATAGGCATATAAAGGATGCCTCTTACAGTCACAGATCCGGCACTGAATTTGACGGTCTATGGCTCGCAGGGGGTTATCTTTAATAAAGGCATTAATTATAACAAAGCCTTTGCTTATCCCTAACCTACTGTTAATTTACCTACTGCCCTAGTATTAGGTATAATCCCTCTAAAGACTTCTTTAGAATAGCGTTCTTTAAAGATATAGTAGGTTAATCCCTTATTAGATTCTTACTATTAATATAGTTCCTGCTTTAGGAAAGCATGCTAAAAGGCTTAGTTATTAAGGGTAGTAAGAACGTTAGTATTTATAAGGTTATAGTTATCCTATAGCTTTAAGCAAAAGAATTATATAATGCTTAGATATACCGCTAGTAATAGTTCTTTATTATCCTTATTATTATCCTTAGCCTTTATATAGGCTGTAAGATATAGCTCCTATCCCTAGCCAGGGCCCTTATTAGGCTTATTATTATCTAGCCCTTTATAGGAGGCAAGAAACGCTTAGAATCTCTTCTCTAAAGGGGGTGTATAATAGGTCTTGCTAGCAAACTAATAATCCTTTTCCTTTTAGTGTTCTTTATTAGAATAATTAAAAGACTAATAGCTATTTTTACCACATATAAAATAACGCTAAGGGCTATGTCTTAGGCTCTTCCTATAATAGCTTCCCTTGCCTTAGGGTTATTGCCTATATTAACAATTAGTGAACATAGCCTTAGAGGAGTTCCCTTGTAATTATAGGTATTAGGTAGCTCTCTTATTTAACTCTAAGATTATGATTACCTTACAGAGGTCTTTAGCAAGACTCTTAAAGCCTAGGAGTGAACGTATTTTACTATCTAATACTTAGGCACACTAGCTATAGTATTTAACGTTTACTTATAGAGCTTAGTATTTACTGTATTAGAAGGATATAGACCTTAATAGATCTTCTTAAGGGTAGTTAGCATAATCTTAAGGCACTCTAGCCTGCTTTTATTAGGGTTCTTAGCAATTGTGTTATTTAGCATTATGCTAGTCTATTTATAACAGTAGAACTGCTAATTGCTTTCCGTTTTAAAGCGTTAATAAATATAGCTAATTATTTCTTTATATAAGAGTGTTAGAACAAGCATGATATTAATCGCGGCACGCAGCCGCAATTACCCGGCAAAGGTCAGGCCGCGAGGGCGCGCGCGTAACGCGCGCCTGCGAGAGGTAGGCCTTACCTATGACTTATTAGCCTGCCCTCTAATTAGGCAAGGACCTATAAGTTAGGTAACCTATAAAACGCACTGCGTTTATAACCACTTCTCACGATCTAAAAAGCCTCTTTTTCCTCTCTTAGAACACACTTATAACTAATTAATTATAACGCCTAGAATAGAAGAATAATTCCTATTCCTAGGCTACAATCCTAACATTAGGCACCTATGAGACTAACACTAATTAGTAGTTAACTTTATAGATAACCACACGGTTTTTCCTAACCATAGATTAGCAAGGCTAAGCAAAGAGATAGCTACACTATAAACCTGCCCTATAAAATAGGAGGGCCGCTAAAAATATGTATAGCTATGCTAAGGAAGTCTAAGCACTCTCTTATAATATAAAAGGAGCCTTATAACTCCTAAGATCTAATATCCTAAGACCTTATAAAGACTTTAAAGCTATTAAAGGATTAAGGCCTAGTTAGTAACTAGTCTAACCTATCTTTAATTACTTAGTTAGCGCGTTCTACCACGCACCTAACCCTTAGAAGGCACTCTCTTATAATAAGAAAGGAGCTTATTACTCCTAAGATCTAATATCCTAAGAACCCCTAAGAGATAAAGATAATAGCTATACTTATAATCCTTTAACCTATTACATAACTAATACTATACCTCTATTCTATCCTCCTATAATAAAGATAAGAAAGTTAAAAGCTCCTTAATAAGGAGAACTATTAAAAGTCCCTCTCTTTAGCCTTAACTTTAGTAATACTAAAGAAAGCATTAAGGTTAAGAGAGACTAAAAAGGTAAAGGTCTATAAGTTAATAATCCTCTCTTAAGATATATCCCCTAGAGATATAAGACTTTATTATATCTAAGATATTACAAATAGCAAAATCATTTAATCTTAATAAATAAGGTAATAATCCTAAGGCTATTATAGCCTATATTCTCTTTAAGATAGTAGTATACTAGTCTAAGAGCCTTATTACTAGAAGTCTCTTTACTAACTTTATTAAAGACTTTTACAGATAGATAAGAGAGGCATTTATAATTATAGACTAAGTAATTACTAAGTATCTATATAATTTCCTTCTCTTCTAAGGCGTATATATAGACATAATAACCTATAAGAAGATTATAGTAATACTTAAGGAAGTTACTACCTATAAGGAATTCTAGGATTAGTAAGAAGAAGAGATATAGGAAGCTATAAGGAAGTATATACCCTTCTAAAAACGCATTAAAGACTAGGACTTCCTTAATAACCTCCTTCTAATCCTTCTAATTAGGCTAAGATTATAATATTACTAATAGAGTAATGTAGGAATCTCACAATCTTACTAACGTTATTCCCTAAGCCTAATACTATTAGGCTAATTATATAATAACCCTTAGGAAAGCCCTTATTAGAGGTATCCCCTATTAAGATAAGAAATCCCTCCTTTTATACCTCTAAGAGCACTTTTTCCCTCTAGACCTATACTAAAGTAAATAATTAATCTCATAAAGCTTTATATAAGTAATATTTAATATAGCGTAAATAACTATAAGGTCCTTAACTTAAAATTAATAATTTTCTAAGGGAAATGTAAGATACTAGGCATTAAACCCTATAAAGCTAGGTATACCCTTAAAGCTATACTTAAAGGAAAAGCTTTAATATACTATTATAAGCATTTATATAAGCTAGGTAATCCTTAAGACCTTAAGACTCTTATTAGCTATATTAAGAGAAGGTTTAAGACTAAAAACATAAAATAAAGGTATCTCCTTAAATAGCAGAACACTAAGCTACGCTAAATTATATATATATATTATTTACGCTAGCTAGCTCTATGTAGGGCTAGTACTAGTACTCCTGCTGCTTCGTCAAAAGGAAAACCCTTGAATGGGAAGAAAAACCCCTTGCATCTATGTTCGGGCCGACGCCGACCCTGCACCGGGCCTGCGTCGCGTTGTGTGTGGCCTATCGTAGGTGTTTGTTGCTAGCTTGCGCTAGCCTTATCCCAATGAGAAAAGAAAGAAAAAGGAAAAAGGAAAATCCCAGGTTCTAAGCCCTGCCTGGCTCTGTCCCAGGTCTGCTCCGGCACTGCTCCGGGCTTGTCATACTATCTTACAGCGTGCTAGATTCGGTTTCGTGGCGGTGATTCACTTCTCTTTCACTTTTCAGCCAGCTCTTCTGTGGCCCCACTTTTCAGCCTTCTCCGGCCCGGGTCCGGCTCGTCAGTCTAGGAAGTCGGCTAAATTATATAAGAAAACCTAGATAAGCTAAAGATTAATTACTTTAAAGAACTTATAATAAAGCTTATAAACCTTTAATAAGCAGTCCTAGATATTACCTAATCTAAAAAAGCACTCCGGAATTAATTAATCTCCGCTTATTATAGTATACCTAAGTATAAAACTTACCTTATTAACCCTTCTACTAACCTCTAGCTATTCTATAAACGCATAAGGATATTAATAAGAATAACTATAGAGGAATTAGATAAGAAGCATTAATTCCTATTAACGCCTAATATAAGAGAGTAGTATTAGACTAACTATAAGTATAATAGGTATAGCAAGGAAGCCTATTATAAATAATTATAATTATAAGGTAATAAAGGCGCTCTATAGAAGAAGAAATGCTATGTATATAGTAAAGAAGGCTATTAGTTAACTAAACACTCTAAGGAGAAACGTAAGAAGGTATATTAATGCTTTAAGAACCACTACCTTATAAAACTAATAACCCCTTCCTATAACGCTTTCCTTACTTAGTATAAAGGTAAAGAGAATAATACTACTTCTTCTAAAGAAAATAAGATTTCTACCTATATAATAGAACTTAGATTTAAAGAAAAAGTAATAAAGGAGAGATACTAATAAGCTTCTTTATATAAGGCATAATAATTAATAGCTATATAACCATAGAAATTCTTATAAACTAAGCAGCTACCTATACCCTTATTAAAGAGAATCTATTTAATCTCTAGTAACTAAAGGAAGCCTTAACTACCTTCCTTCTTTAAGATTATTACTCTTTAGGCATATTCTAAGGTATTATCCCTAATACTAGAGCTATAGGTTACTTATTAGTAAGGCACCCTTAATTCCTTACCTTATAATAATTAATCCTAAAGATCTAGCTTAATAAATCTAGAGCTAGGGAGGTAATAATTTAATTTGGAAGTAGTAAGCTAATCCCCTTAGTTAGATTAATTAATATACCTACTCCCTTTAGCATTATCCTATTCTATATAATACCTATAAACACTCCCTTCTTGCTATGCTTAGCAAACATAAACTGCCTTAAGATTAATTTCCATATCTCTTAGAATATCCTTTAATAAGGTAATATTAAGGTCCCTATTATCTATAAATAAGGACATCCTTAGATGCTTCTATAGAAGGAGAGATTAATTACCTAGAGTTATCTAACTAAGATAGAATTATAGCACTTATATTACTAATTTAGTTACCCTTCTATCCGCTAACTTTATAATATGCTTTCTAAATTAGGCTATAAGGTAGATTTTAAAACTATTAGATAATTAACGAAGATCTGCTACTAATGCTAATTGAATGTAGATAATCTATATTACTTTAAATTTACCCTAAAGGATAAATATAACTTTAACTACAAAGTAATCGTAAATATTATGTATTTAGATAGTAATTACCCTGTTCTCCACGCTATTAATACGGCTACTGCGTTTAATATAGCTAGATTCCTTAAGGATATTATAGCAAAGGTAATATAGGAGGCTCTTTGCCTCTACTAGATTAATACCTACTAGGGTTCTCTAGACTAGATTATAACTAATACTAGCATAACCTTTAGAAGCAAAGAATTCCGCTAATTTATAGTCTTAATATTAATCTTAATTAAAGAAGTCCCTATTAAGGCACACTATAGCATTAGCAAGGTTAAAAGATATTATAGGCCACTCTAAAGAGCCTATAATATTATCTAATGTAAATACCTATTAACACCTAAAGCTATAGCCCTATAAATAGCTATAAAGGCCCTTAATAATACCGTAGGCCTAAATAGCATTATTCTAACCCTTCTTATCTTTAGCGCCTACCCTTAAATAATTAATAATTCTCCTCCCTTACCTAATATTAAATAATAAGCTCTTATAGTGTAAAAGGTAATAAAGGAGATTAAGAGGTTATATATACTACGTAAGGTTAGGGAAGCCCTTGCTATAAGGAATAGCCTAATACCTTACTAACCCTTAACCTCTTGCTTATATTACTAGTTCTTATCTAGCGAGAGTATAAAGGATAGTAAGGCCTATATAAGCTTCTTATAATAGATAAAGAGAGCTATACCCTTAATTTTCTATAAGGCCCTAAGGTCTTTAGGTTAACCTCTATTAAGCCTTATAATAAAGATCCTAGTAAGGAAAGGCTATTACTAGTAAGAGGTAATAACCTAGAGGTAGTTAAAGGGAAGAGCAAGAGGTATAAATTAATAATATAGTGCCTCTAGCCTCTCTAAAAAGAAGGCTAGGAAGACTATAAAAGAACCCTCCTATAATTATTAATTAGGTAAATAACCTTAAGGCATTTATCTTAAGCAAGGATAAGGCAAACCTTAAGCTTATAATCTAATTACGCGAGAAAGGCATAATTATAACTCCTAGTAACCCTTTTAAACTCTTAATAAAGGCTAAGATTAATGCCTTAATTAGCTAAGGCGTGTTTAAATTCATTGCTTTTAATCTAAAGAAGCACTAAGGGATTTAAATCTTTAATTCCTATATTATTAATAAAGTTAAAGGAAGAATAAGCTAGCTATATAAGCAATTAAGGCTTATAATCTAAGGCTTTAGTAATAAAGTAAAGCAAGTAATCCTTACGCAAGCCCTAATAATCTAAAGGGTAAGCTAATAATTAATCCTTGTAATTACCCCTTCTCTTCTTATAAAAGGATTTCTCCTATAGATTTAAGATATTATGTAGGCATATATATAATTAGAAACACTGCTAAATCGTACAATCCTTGCCTAACTCCCTATCTAAATTTGTAACTAGCACCCTAAAGGAATAATTATAAGAGTTATTAAGCCTCTCTACGGAATTACAGAGGCTAGCATACACTATTGGGTAACTTACTATAAGCACTATAGAGAAAACCTCTAGATAATAACATTAAGCTATAATCTATGCTTACTAGTAATATCTGCTAAAAGCCCTTACTTTAGATGCATGAGAATGCAGACTAATAATACCCTTAGCCTATTAGATAAAGGATTCTCCTAATAAGAAGAAGATTAACTAGCTACTACTAAATTTGCTATAAAACTAAAGCAGTTTATTAAGCCTAATAACCCCTTATATTTAATAGTGGAATTATTTAACTAACTAATAATACCATTAAGATACAGTAAAAGGGCAAAGTAATAAGCTATAGTTAATCCCACTAGAAGAGCTAGAAAAGAAGTATATTAAATAAAGGGCCTATAGTGCTTACATTACCTTAATCTACTAACCTAAGGCAAGCTTTAATCTATTAGTTACTATATAATATTAAGAACTAATAATTAAGAATATTAAGGAACTTAATTATTATATTAAGTAATAAATAGACTACCTAAATTAAGGATTAATCTTTATACCCCTTAACCTTAAAAGAGTAAAGCTATTTACATTTATTAACGGATTATTCGCTAATAATAAAGACCTTACCTTATAACTAGGCTATGTACTTATCCTAGCTAATAAGGAGTATAAGGATAGTAAATTCACACTATAAGGTAATATTATATACTATAGCTTAACAAAGAGCAAGAGAGTTATAAGAAGTATGCTTACTTTAGAAGTCTACGGAATAGTTATAGGCATTAATATAGCTTACGTAATTATAATAATGTTAAAGATTATTACGGATTAATTAAACCTCCTAGTAATCCTAATTATAGTCTATATAGATTTATACTTATTATATAAATACCTTATTAAACTTAGGACTATAAAGGAAAAGCGGCTTATAATTAATATTATAGCCCTTTAGTAATTATATAAACACCGTAAGCTCTATAAGATTAAATAGATTAATAGTAAAGATAACCTAGCTAACGCGTTTATAAAGGTAATGCCTAATAAAGCCCTAAAGAGGTTTATTATGGGTAATATAGCGATAATCTAGATAGAGGGATAGGTTACCTAGACCTAGCACTGCCCACGAAGAGGTAAGGGACTAGAGCCCTAAAGCCCGCGCTAAAGCCCATGCCTAAGCCCACGCTAAAGGCTATACTAAAACTAATGCTAAAGGCACTAGGCAAGCTACCCTAAGTATAGTATAGCTACGTAGGGCACGGGCTAAGGGATTAGAGGCAGCGGAATCGTAGCCTTAGAAGGGAGTGTGTAGAATTATAGCCTTAGAAAGGGTATCCCTCCTAAGTCTCTCTAGTAGGGAGGGGGAAGAGAAGGGAGCGTAAAGGGCTATAGGAAGGTATAATCTAATATTATACCTTTAGAAGAGGAAGGATTATAGGCAATCTTCCCTAGGAACGTAATCTAATATTACGTTATGGTTAAATAAAGGGCTGCGGGGAGGGATAATCTAATATTATGCCTTTAGATAGGGAAGGGATTATAGGTAACCTTCCCCTCGTAACGTAATCTAATATTACGTTACACTAGTTAAATAAGGGGGCGTAGGTAAGGGCGGAAGGCAAAGGTAGCCTTCCGTGAGGAAGAAGGATAAGTAACTAGAGAAGCTAGTTATTAAAGGCTAGTAGTGTGTAAGGGAAGGAAGAAAGGAGGGACTCTTATTATTATTTCTTTTATTAGTTCTTTTATTTATATAACATATTTATTTAATCCCTTGTATCTTCCTTTCTTAGATTAATATTATATGTTAATAATTATATTAAAAAGAAAGAGGTTCTAATGTTAGAACAAGCATGATATTAATCGCGGCACGCAGCCGCAATTACCTAGCAAAGGTTAGGCCACGAGGGGCGCGCGCAACGCGCGCTCACGAGGTAGGCCTTACCTATGACTTATTAGCCTGCCCTCTAATTAGGTAAGGACCTACAAGTTAGGTAACCTACAAAACGCACTATGTTTATGGCCACTTCTCACGATCCGAAAAGCCTCTTTTTCCTCTCTTAGAACACACTTATGACTAATTGATTACAACGCCTAGAATAGAAGAATAATTCCTATTCCCTAGGCTACGATCCTAACGTCAGGCACCTGTGAGACCAACAAAGAGGTTTTAACTAAAGAGATAATTAAGGTAGTACTGCTTAGCATTGTTTATTAAGATAATTAGGAAAGCTTTCTAATAATACGTTTAAGGGAGGTTAATCCTATTATACTTATTCTTAAAGAGCATAACCTTAGGGGCAAGGAAGTTATACAGTTATCTACTATAGCGATTGCTATCCTTATATATCTTTATAAGTTCTAAGATCTTCTTTATAATCTAGTCCTTAGAGGAGAATTGCTATAGAAGAGGCAGGGTTTGCTATAGGTAGGGATCCTTAGGGTAAATTAATTAATGTAATTAGGCTTACTATAGAGGAGGCTCCTAGAGGGTTAGGGGGTTAAAGAAGCTATTAGGGTTAGGTAGGATAAGCTTCTAGAGTAGGTAGTTAAGGGGGTTAAGGAGCTTAGTGCTCTAGGGGTTTAGAGGATTATAATCTCCCTTTAGGCCATAATAGCCTTATTTCTTATTAGACCACTTCTCCTAGAGATATTATAATTAGCAGTCCTTAGCCTTATCTTATAATAACACTGTAATCTCGCAGGGAATTCTATAGCTCCCTAATAATATCTCTATTAGCTATTGCGAAGGTGTCCTTAGACTATCCTTTAAAGTCTTCTTAGAATAACTCCTAGAGGTTATTATCTCTCTAGTCTTAATGCTTACTAAGGTTAATAAACCTCGTAATATAGTTATTAAGCTTAGATAGTATAGTAGCATTAGGGTTTACTATAATTCATTCTTCCTAATCTTTAGTAAGGGCATAGGAAAGAGGCTATAGTTATAATGGCAATTCACTCTTTTAAGGTCTCTTAGGCATGATCATTAAGATCTAGGAAGGCTTTTTATTACTAGCAAATTAAAGTTCTTCTCTTAGTGATAGACTAGGCGATTATGCAGCATTTGTGGTAGCTTAGGTCTTCCCTCTTGTTGCTAGTCTAGCTTCCTAACTTATTATAAGTAAGGGTTATTAACATTAGGTTCAAAGCAGAATGCCTTATGGCAATTGATTCGGTTATTCGGTTGGTTTTCTTGTAGTAGGTATAGGATTAGTCTCTCTATTAAAGATAAAGATAATAACAGAAGAAGTTAATCCCTAGGTTCGTGATAAACATAGAATCAATCTCTCTATTAAAGATGAAGATAATAATAGAAGAAATTAATCCCTTAGAAGCCTAATGAGTCTATAACCGGAATTTAAGTCTCTTCCTTTAGCACACTCTTATGCTATGCCCCTATTCCTAAGGGTCTAGATAACAGGAAAATAACTATAGTATTTGCAGAAATGTCTTTTCTTGTGATACCTAACTTATCTATGGTTATGATTAACCACTGATTAGTGTTAGATACACTAAGGTGCCTACGCAGGTAGATAATTCGTTGTAATTAAAGTCAATGATAATCTAGGAAAGAGAGAAGAGAGGGATCTAGCTAGCTAGGAAAGTGGGAGAAAGTGAACAGAGAGTGGGGCAAAAAGGGGTGGCGAAAAGGGGCAGCTAATCACGCAGCATGCATCCCTTTGAGGGCCCCACTCGGCCCACAATTGGCGGGGTCTTTGGCCACGACTAATCCGATGATGATCCGAAGGAATCAACATTACCCTTACTAAGCTATCCTAGCTATAATATAACCTTTAAGACGCTTTAGAGGGACTTCTATTAGGATAGCATATTATAGGGTATTGCCTAGTTTGTAAGGAACTACTACTATTATAGGGAGCAGAAAAGCCGCTAGCTAAGATAAGGCTTACTAAAACTAATCCCTTTACTAGATTATTACTAGTTATAGATCTTTATTAACTTTATAATAAACCTACTAGCTTAATACCTAGATAACCTATGGTTTCTTATAGTTATTATAGATAGACTCTCTAAGTATATCTAGCTAGAAGCTATAATATTAATAAGGGCTAAAGCATGCATAGAATAGTTTAAATAGTGCTAGTAGTAGTTCTATAGCTTTCCTATATAAATTATTATAGACTATAGTTTAGACTAGTTAAGTAACTTTTAAACTACACTTTATAACTAAGTAAGTACATAGTAGTTACTATTAATAGCTTATTATCTATAGATAGATAGCGGCATAGAAAGGGCAAATTAAGAAGTTTAGGCTATCCTAAGGGTAATGCTATTATTTTCATAATTTAAATAGCTAGAATATCTCCCTATATATTAACTTATATTAAATAATAGGGAATTATTAGTAATAGGGATTAGCGCGAACATAGCCCTATATAGATATAACCTAGTAATAATTTAGGAACTACTAGATAAGCAGATATCCTATACCTTATTAAAGGGAAGGGCTTAGGTATTCTTATAATATCTTAAGGAGGGCTTAGATTTAATATAGGCTACTATAGCATTTATTTAGTAATAGTAATAGGAGGAAATAAATAGTAGCTATTATCTAGTGAAGCGTTTTTAGGTTAGTAACTATATATAGTTAAATCTTTAAAACTTTAAGATAAATAGACTATATAAGAAATTAGATTAGGTTATAGCTAAATATAAGGTACTAGAGGTCCTTACACTTTTAACTATTAAGTTAGATATGCTATAGGGACTTTACCCTATCTTCTATATAGACTTAGTATAATAGGTAGCTTCTAATCTATTACCTAGTTAAATACTAGTGGATAAACAACCCTTACTAGAACTAATAATAACTAATACTAACCCTAATCTCTTAGAGTATTAGGTTAAAGAGATACTAGTAGCTAAGAATATAAGAGAATAGGGGTTAAACTAGAATATACTTATTAAATAGAAAGAATATATATAGCTAACTTAGGAATTACTAGAAAATATATAAGATATAGAGGTACTAGATAGATTTAAAGTATAATAGGGTAATATAATAATATATAATAGGCCTAAAAGAGTATATTTTTATTTAACTACTAAGGAATAGTAAATCTAGTTTCCTCCGCTCTATATATATATTAGCGCTAGTATTTTACTATATTAAAGAGTAATTAATTCTAAGGGATAGGAGGAGGAGAAGAAGCTAGGTTATTCTAGTTTAATCTAGGGGGATAGTGCTAATAAGCGATTAATTAGTAGGTAAGGGCCTTATTAAATACACACTACTTAGCAGTAGTATTTTCCTAAATAAAGGTAATATAGGTAAGATTATTATTTATTATAGATATACTATAAAAAAACTCTATTACTATATTACTACTATATTAGGTAAGAGTTATTTACTAAGCTAGGGTAAAGGCCTATAATTTAGTAGCGCCCTAGGTATATGCTACCCTAGTAAGGAATAATAAAGGGGTATTAATATAGTAGGATTAATATAGGTAGTGGCTAGAATAGTATTAAAACGTTTTTAATAGTAAATAAAGGTTTTTATTAGGATAGTATAGTATTCCTTTTTAGAGGTAGTATACCTTATAGCTAGTATCTTAATAGCTTTTCTAGTAGCTAAAAGGTTTATAAGGTACTTATATATATATCTTAGTTTTAGGTTACCTAAGTATAAGTATAGCTTCTAGCTATATAATTAATAGGCATACTAATAGGGAAGATAGGCCTAATAAGACCCTAGGACATACTCCTATATCCCCTTATTATAAAGGTTATTTATATATTAAATATATAGGACCTCTTACTCCTTACTATTAGAGTTATTAAAGTTATTAGAGTTACTCTTTAAGATATAATTACTAAGGTAGTTTAGCTTTTAGGAAAGGAGGAGATAGTAATAAAGGGAGAGGGATACTACTAGAGGTAGTAGTAGTAATAACGCTTAGGGTAATAGTAGTAAATATAATAGGAAGTAGACTAGATATAAAAAGGGGGATTAATAGGATATTTAGATAAAAGTAAGCAGCGAAAAACTAATAAAATAGTGGAAATAAGGGTATATAAAAGAAAAGAAAAGGAAAAAGGTAAGGGATATATAGGATTATTTATATCTAGATAAGGCTATAAGGTAGCTATAATTACACACTTACTTTAGATATAGGCTAGTAAGGGATTATAAATAGTTAGCTATAGGGAGGTTAAAGAGATAGGTAATAGCTAGGTAAGAGAAGGGGATTTAGCGGATAAGAGGTAATATATAAAAATAAAGTAATAATAACTAGGTAGGTAAAGCTTAATATTATCTAGTAGTAGGTAAGAAAATAGAGTAAGCTAGCGTTATAGGGGTTAGAGTTAGGTAAGGCTAGTTATTTAGAGGGCTAGGGATAGGGTAGCTTATAAGGAAAAAAATTTAACCTACTAGGCTACGCATAAGCCCTACACTAGGACCTATACTAATATACTATACTAGTTACGCATATACACTACTTACTTATAACTTTTTAACTATAAGGATAAAGGGGAGGAGGCCTAAGTAAGGGGGTATATTATAAACTTAAGCTTAGGAGCTTAGGTTATATCCTAGGTTAACCCTAGGTCCGGAAAGGGCACGCAAAGGACGCGGACTATAGGCGAATAGGTTAGGGCTTTACCTAAGCCCTAGCAACCCACACACATACTGGAATAAAGCCAGTTCCTGTATGACCTCTAGCTTAGTCTAATTCTTCCTCTCTAAGGATAATATTATCTCTTAGAACGCTTACGTGCAGTTGCCCTAAGGCCAGTTCTTAACATTCCCTTTATATATAGGTGCTCTTAATTATATTTTTATAAGGCTATATTACTATATAGTAAGTGCTACCTAAGGCACTAAAGGAAGGGTATTTATAGGTCCTATATCTAAGTTACCTAAGGATATAGCTCCCTCTATTATCTATAGGTTTTGCTATAATTACATAAGTTTCTATCTTTTTCTATAATGTGTATCTAGGTTATAGCTTCTTTAAGGCGTTAATTTAGTAATACCTCCTTATTATTAATAAGTATTTCGCTTTATTAGTTATCTAATAGGGACTAGTGGACTACTCTAGTTAGGTTTAATTATATAATATTCTCCTGCTTATTTATAGCCTGATTATAGCTACTACCTAATTAAGTTACTATATAGTAAATTCTAGATATCTTAATCTAACTAATAGTCTATTACCTAAAGGGAAGAGAGATTAATTTATTAAGGCTTTTAGCTTAGGGGTAAATAATAGAGTAAAGGTTAGATTAAAGAGTTATAGCTATTAAACTACTAGTTAAGGGTAGGTGCTTAAAGGTTTAATCTCTAGCCTTTTCCCCTTATTTGTAGGAAAGCCCCTTTAAATAGCCCGTAGCTCTCACGTGACTAGCCCATAGCTAGCCCGTAGCTCCGTGCCCTGCTAGGCGCTACCCTTATTAATGCTATTACTATTCCGCTCCTAATATAGCACCTCTAACAGAATTAACACCTTTACCTGCGATTCCACCACGTAACACTTAATATAATTAAGGATAATTATAGTGAGAGGGGGTATTATATTAGGAGCGGAATAGTAATAGCATTAATAAGGGTAGCGCCTAGTAAGGCATAGAGCTAAGGGCTAGCTATAGGCTAGTCACGTAAACTACGGGATATTTAAAGGGCTTTCCCACTAATAAGGGGAAAGGCTAGAGATTAAACCTTTAAGCACCTACCCCTAACTAGCAGTTCAATAGCTACGACTCTCTAATCTAACCTTCACTCTGTTATTCACCCCTAAGCTAAAAGCCTTGACATCTCCTTAAGACTGCGTTACAATCTGCTACTAAAAACCTGATAACTAATGGAAATCCATGGTGGGACGATTGTTAGTGAAGCTAAATGGTTAAGGATACTGCAAATAAAGGTAGAGTTAAGATTTGTTCTTGTACGAGCTGTGGCGTATATATCTATTTATAACACGTATCTCTTTTACGTAGTGAGCGAGTATGTGAATATTAGATCCGCTATGCTATAAGTCCTTGTGCCTTTACTTGTCACTACTAAATGGATTTCTACCGGGATTAGGTATGTCCTTTTATAACCGAGTTTCGCTAAAAACGACCGCTTGCAGTCTAGAGTCTAACATACTTCTTCCCTACGGAACGTGTCCACGCCATGCTATGCGGAATTTTGTGCCATGTGAAGTTAAATACCCCTATTGCATATAGCTTGCGTGTAAACTCAGCAAGGCTTTCAGTTGGTGGAAATGAAAATCTACCTTTAATCAGAGCAGGTGCATACAACACTACTGCCGCAGCTGCGGTAGGAAAGAGGTATTAACATCCTGACGATAAATATAGGGCCTATTCTGCCGACTAGCGACCCCTGGACTGACCTCTCGCCGCTCGATTTCTCATCTTCCGTAAAATCTCACGCTTAGTTTTTGTTAAGGAGGGCCGGTCTATCATCGGACTGTAAAAACCGAATAGGGTGGCCGATCATTGGAGAATGCAACGCTCGTAAAATGACTCGGTCTGGAATCAAGAAAATCATCAAGGGTTTACAATTACTCAGTGCACGAGGCTTCAAAATCTGTTCTAATAGCTGAAACGCACACCGGGCGTCCCAACAAGCAAGCTGGATCACAAGGCTAGGACCCTTGAAAGCTAGCCCTGTTAGCCCATCACGGCATTGTACGCGAATGATTTTACTAGTAAAGGCATGAGAATATTCCCGAATACGATGTCTCAATTCTGCTAGTAATTGTTAAACACAGGCAGAGCGCTTCTGGTTATATTTTGTACAATGAATAGAGTTGTCTTGGTGTGGCAGTGTGTTAGTCTCACCAACCCGAATGGAACTCAGTACTGTAACTGACACAAAACCCGAAGTCACGAACAATCTAGGAGGAAACAATATAGTGGTATTATGAATATAAACAAATAAAGCTCGCATTAAATGTTTAACGTGGTACCATTATTCGCTCTCTTCCTACCCCGTCTAGACCTTCCTCTACTCTTTATAATTAGCTTATACTTAGCAACCAAGTCTAGATAGAGTGCATGCTCTAGTAGTATCTATTCATCCGCGTAGCCTAAAAACCCTGTTATATAACTTACCTTACCGTTCTATACTCTTATATACTTTATAAAAGCGCCCTTATAGAAACCTATAAAGTCGCTTGCTTTAAAATCTTTCTAATCCTATGTATTACTGTCTATTTCCAGTACAAATCCGTAGCTCCTATCCTTCTATCTTAAGTAAAACTAGACTTTACCTCTGTAGCGCTATTTTCTAAGTAAGTGGTTAATAAGGTATTAGTCGTTGCGAGCTAGTTCTTGCTCTAATCTCAAGATAACTTGCGCGGTTTGGCATTTTGGTATCCTCGAGTCCCCGAGACAGGCCTATGTCTGAACGAGGGTAGCTTCACGGCAAGGGAAAATGCAATGACTAGATACGACCCAATCTGTTGTACTATGTTTGGAGGTCCCGCAGGCATGTATCTTGGATTGTTGACCGGCATGTCAGTCACTGCCGACATAGGGTGCCCAAGGGCTACAGAGTTCCATTACAACAGCGAAGATGTTCCTCTGGAATGCCTCACAGTAGGGAGATGCACGCCCTCCGACTACGTCAGAACCATGCACTTTGAGATTGACGGCCCCGGCGGAGAGGTCATCGATTCTGTGGCAGTGCATGTCCGTCAATATCTCACCGGGGTACCGTGGCATATAAACCGGGCGTTTTGGAGTCCTTAAAGGCACGTTCTTGTACGTTTTGCACTCGCTCTGTCTAACAAGAGCTAGGTTTCGACTAATCACGGAAACTCATATCACTTCGCGCCAGTGCCGCGGAGCAAAACCCATGGCACCACTTCCGTCGAAAAGGCTATCCCGTTAGTTGAAAGATCCACGATAAATGGGCTCTACTGGACTCGGGTACGTGCTTAGACTGTTCTGAAGTTGTATTCACCAATCGTCAGCAGCATGAAAAATAATCATTGCTTTGGGGCAATTTCGGAAATGGTTCACGGTTGTTAGTGCAATGGGGTCACGAAGCTACTCACTGCTCTTCCCAGTGCATGCGCGCGGCTGCTCCGCCAACCATGATTCCGTTTCTCAATGTCCCTGTCGAGCGACTGGATACGGAGTTGCTAGATACCAGCAGCTCGAGGCTTAACTTGCGGCATTTCTAGTCACTAACAATTTCGGGAAGCGTTGCTGATGAAGTTCATGATGTTGCTTGAAGGAAGAAGGTTGCCCCTGGGAGAATTAGTGCGTGCCACGTGATGGCTACTTATGTAATTCGGTGTGCCAAAGTGGGGCGCTGTTTACGGAGTACATTTGTTCCATGCTTATAGTACGATGCCATCGCTTTACGTTTTCAACGAGCAAATGGATGCCATGATCGACAAAATCTTGGCCAAGAATGGAATGCGGAATATGCCGAAGAATCAAGCACATCATTTCCTGAACAGCGGATAAACAAGCTTTGAGAAGGAGAAGGCTGGTGGAGTATGGAGAGAAAGTGATGATTATTCAATTCAGCTATCTAGCCTGTCCACACATGGCAAAAGGAGGCTATACAGTGTACATATGTATGTAGAAGGCTTTACCCTAAAAGTGCCGAGATCTCGCAATCAGCCGCAAAGAGGAAGGTATCGCGAAGGGAGTGATGCCTAAGATTTTGAGGCTGTAATATCCAGCATACGTCATCACACGCGCAGCAACCGATTATTGAATGCAACTAAGCAAGCCTAAAACAGAAGAGGTGCCTCTGTGCCTGTTTTGCAAGTTCATGCCGCCAGGCAATCGCGGCACAAGCTTGCTTCATCTTCGTCAAGAGTCCAGACCTTCGTCAGTCAGGACCTGGCTTCTTTACTGTCTGTCGCCTGTCGCCGGTCGCCGATCGGCTAGGCTGGAGGTGACAAAAAGGTGTGCGTGTTGACCATGCTACAATTTGACCACAAGGACGGACCAGAAATGGCCAGACATGGAAATGGCAGATGATGCATAGCTATCACCATTTGCATTGTACAGTGTTACTATACGACCATTCTCGAGGTAGATTACACTCGTTTTGCCATAATCTCTTGCCCCTGACAACCTTGTCCATGATCCTGCCACCGGAGAATTAGCAAGCAAGACCGCGCCCTTTCGTTGCTACGCGCATCTTCGACAACTGGCGTCCTAGCATGGTACAAATTGAAACCACACGTCTCTTTTCTCTGTCATTTGAAAGCTTCGGTTCGGTTGCTTCGGTTGGAAGTCTACTCCCCATACGGAGGGAGGAGTAATGGCTTATAGATGTAGAGTTGCGTTATTTACCTCTCTTTGACTCCGTATTCCGTATAAGTCAGGTCATTATGTATTTATGTACATATGCAGTGTGCAGATCACCCCGGATGACCCCTAATTAGAAGGATCATCCCTCATTAGGTTTAGTCTTGGCCGTGAGATGCGGGCCTGGAAGGATTTCAAGATTTCCTGGTCTTTGATTGGCTTACTTAGGGGTGGTCTACGTATATGTACATATGTACATATGTACATGTACATGGCGTGTGGGTAGGGTGATCCGCACACTGATGCCTGACGTAACGGATAGTTCGGGAATGCATTACATACACAGCATTACACATTTGCCACTCTTCTTCTACCCTCTTCTATATTATGTACAACGGCTGGCTCGGAAATGCATCATGTACATATGTACGTGTATACATATCTGCCCCTCCTTTACCCTCTTTTACTCTTCCTACAAACAACGGATCGCTCGGAAATGGGGCAAGGCACGCTGCACGTGGCCGTGGGCGGATCCCCGGCCCGCAGGCGTCTCAAGTAACTACTCCGTAATTAATAAGGTGCAGTGTGAGCAGCGGCTAATATCGACGGATCTTTTGGTCTATCGGGGATTCCAGCCACACCTTCTATGTACATAGTACGGGTACCTCTGGTTTCGAGTACGTAAACACGCAGCAACGAATTGATAAACATGCCACAGCAACCGGGCCTACAATAGAAAAGGTACCTCCACACTCCGTAATCAGGTACATTCCCGGTTCCACATGTGTTATGACGTAGATATATGCATCTTCTTGCAACGATAGGCCCCTTAGCGGCATTAAGGCGTTGTGTGGTTCGTATGTTATACATATGTATGTGATGCTAGTGCAAGGGTTGTGGTTCATTTCCCCTCCTCGAGAATCTTGGAGGCTAAACTTGCTAAAAGAGCATTGTTATGTTACAGGTATTTCCCTGTAATCAAGGACATCGGCAATATAGCGCACTATAATCATTTGCGAAGCCATAGTAATAATCAGAATGTTTAGGCTGCTTTTGCAAATATCATTGCGGGGTCACGCCAATACGAGGCAATCCGTTGTTGCGTCTTCACCCATATGTACATATGTACTCGTATGTACTCCTTTTGGTTGCGCTAAGGTCATGGGTTTGAATCCTGAGCATCTGTAGGAGCACTTGGTCCACCACATCGCAATACATAGATGGTAAATAGCGCGCAGTGGCTTAGTTATGTACTGCCCTACAATATTACAATATGGATGAATAATGGGGGTATATATCACATCTTAATCCTAACCTCCTCTGTGCTATTTCAACCCTTGACAGCATCCTACATGTATATATGTACGTCAGGTTAGCTAATTATAGCTGCATAAAGTGGGCCTTGTATTTTCGTCAAACGAAACAGGGGTTGGAGTGTACTTTGCTAGTGGCTTCCAGGGTCCAGGGTTTGCTCGCTATTCGGACAGTCTTTGCAGGAATGGATGATTTATACATAAATAGGTGAAGAGCCACTTCCATCAAAATGGTTGTCAAGCTTTTCCATTGACTTGGTATCGTCATCGACATCGACATCGTCTTCGTCTTCGTCTTCGTCGCCATGCATTCTCCAGCTCTTTTTCGGCCGTCTTGCTGTTCACGGCATCTGCCTTTTCAAACCCGCTCGCGGTTAGGGGATCAGCAAACTCCTACCCCGTCCCCGTTTCAAAGGGCATCGCCAAAGACTGTTCAAAGTATCACCACGTTGCTAAGGGCGAAACTTGTCAAAAAGTTGCGGACGACAATCACATCAGCCTTGATGACTTTTACAAGTGGAACCCGGCCGTCGACAAACAGTGCTCAAACTTGTTGGCCGACTACTACTATTGTGTCGCCGTCGACGAGGGCCACCATGATCAATCTCCAAAGCCCAACGGTCCACCGAGCGTTCCACCAAACCAAGATGGCGAAGAACCATACAAACCTACCTGTGTAAAGTACTACCAGGCTGTGGCTGGAGACACTTGCCAATCCATTGCGGATAAGAATGTAATCAGCAAGGAGGAAATGTAAGTAACCTGCCGGCCTCCTTTGGGAGGACGAACCTTGTACTAATAAGCCGCATAGCCGCAAATGGAATCCTGGATTCGAGAAAGGTAATTAGGCCCGCGCCCCAGATTTCCAACCTACCAAATGAAACCTACTGACCTGTAAATAGACTGCAAGAACATCAAGCCTGGCATCGCTTATTGTGTGAAGAAAGAATCTGCCCTCAATCCTGCTGATGTGTCGTTTCGCGTCAAGACCTTCTATCATACCGATTGCACGGGAGAAGTTTACCGCAAAGAAACCTCGGTCCTTCGGGGAAATCGGTTTGCATGAATATCGATTGCATGGATCTCTTTTCAACATTTCCACCATAGGCGACTGCCCTAAAGGCCATGTCCAGATCAGCTACTGGGAAAATAAAGGGTGTAGTGGTCAACGTAACAATGGTCCTACACCTGATAATCCATGGTATGGCTATGGATATGCCGACAGAGGTCAATGCCGTAAGCTTTGGGCAGATGGCTGGGCTTCCCAAAGCGTGAGATTGGCTTGTGTTGATCCGGCGACGGATTGTTACAAGAAGGGGCAGTGTAATTATCAAGACCCGCATGGGAATTGGGTTTGCCGGGCTTAGCTGCTGCACAGGTATGCTGGATTTTCAATTTGAAGATGATCCCGGTAGATAGTGTTGGATATCGTGGCCTCGCATGTCATCGGTTAGACTGCTTTCTCCTGGAAGAAGCCCTTTGACGCCAGAGGATCTTCCTTTCTGTTGAAGCTTTAGATGTATATGTAGAGCTTTCCTTATCCCTCTATAGCTTCTGTTGACCTAACGTTTCAATTTTATCTTACATCATTGCATCAATTCACAAATAGAAGTGATCAAGTATTGCAAGTGACCAGGGTTCCCTCGCCAGCATGAAAGGGCAACCTCATGGACTTCCCAGTAACGCATAATGGGGGTATGCGGGCCAACGGAATATTATTACATCGAAGAATGAAAAGTCCGTCAAACACACGCAGCACTTCTTCCTGCATTCAACGTGGCTGTGGGTTCTGAATCTTCCACCTTCTTCACAGTAGAATGCGTCAATGTGGTGACGGATCCGGATCTCGGCGTGGAAGCTTATGCCGACAAAATTTCGGCTGACGACTTTTAATCTTGTGAGAAAACCAACCGGGTGTTTGTTTGTTGTATTGCCTCACCCCTGCAGAGCCATCGGCTCCATGACGCGGCTGAAAACTTCCAAGGTGTCACAGCTGGTATCGAAATCCGCTGTCTGATCGAAAGGGAATTGGACCCAAACAGACCGCAGAGGTGAGCAATTCCTCGTTGCGTAGGGATAAGAACAAGTAAATAAAATAAAATAAAATAAAAACAATAAAAACAAGTCACAAAAACGTGATAGATGCGGCATGAAACAGAAACAGGCAAGAGCGGCAAGGGCACTAAGCCCCTTTTGGTATTAGCCACAGGGCCATGAATTGTTCTGGCACAGCCCCACGCAAAGTCTTGATTGATGAGGTGAGGCGTGGCGTCAAAGTGCCAGCCCAGGCATGAGTTGAGCTCGCAGTGCATCCATCAGGCTGAACCCGCCCTCGTCTCTCTCGTCAATCCAACCAGTCTCCTGAAAACTGAAAAATCGTCAGCCCGCACTGCTCCAAATCTCCCGCTGCTTTCTCAATACCCATTCGAGCTGCGCATCAGTTACCCACGGTACCAACATTGGGAAGTGGCTTCGTCACACGCAACACCGGCTAAGCCAGCGTCTCTCCTGACGATAGCTCCCGAAGGAGCTTCCTCGTCGCAATGGTCGCCCCGGCTGTGCCTGAGTACGACCCGCCCTGGAAACATGTGCCCTTGCAAATGCTGATACTCCACTAGGGTTACCGAGGAGGTCCTCCATGAATCCATCGACGCCAGAACCGAGTCCCTCGTTGCTCTGCGAGAGCTTGGCCCGCCAGACCTGGTCCATCTGCTGAAGCAAGGTGTGCGCAACACGGCGAAACAGGTGCGGCAGCCCAATGGGTACTTCCAGCTCTCCAATTGCATCTGACACAAGCTTCGCAGACTGGTATTTATCACCATGTTACCGGCGTCGACGCATCGTCCTCGGCCAGCCTTGCTGCCTACATCAACACCCTCACCTACAAGGACAATGGTCCAGGTGCCACCTCCAAAATTGTAGAAGGAGTGTACTGGTACGAATCAAGCACCAGAAGTTCGCATATACTACATTCCATTTCTGTTTCTAATTGAAGAGCTGGCAGTTGCTACAATGCATTCTCTCGACTCGACATGCGCGTCCACGTCTCCATCCCCGGCACCGTCGAGAGCTACTGCGTAGACGAGCGAGGCGAGAAACGAAAGGCATCAGACGAACTGTGGCTCGAAACCTATCTCTGCAGTGTGCTCCGTGCATACTCATACGCCGACAATGGAAGCGGCGAGACGATTCGAAAAATCATGGGTGTGAGGAGGTTCAACCCCATCACCAATACCGAAACTGAGCAGAGGTTCCTCAATGCTGCCGAGCATCTTTTTTCCGGGGCTGGCAGTTGGGATCGGATTCGGTTGTCCAGGTGCCGACCAACGTATCCAACCACCTCACCACCGGATTACTCAAGTATCTCGAAACGACGGGTCGCTACGCCTCCGGCATCAATTTGTTCGAGAAGCTGCGCACACAGAGCATCGAGGTTTCGTCTCTGTTGTCCAGGGTCATGTTCATGGGCAACGAAGAAGTTGCCGGCGTCAAGAATCTTTACCAGTCCCTGCAGGAAACGCCGATGGACTATGTGATGCTCGATACCCAGGCTGAGTTCTTGCTCAACAAGGCGCAAAAAGCCGAGACGCCAGAGCAGCGAGAGGAGATACTCAGACTGGCGTTGGGATGCGCCGACCGTAGTACGATTGCGGCCCCAGCGAATTCGGTACATGGGCAAGGCTGGCACAAGTGTATGTTGCCATGGAAGACTGGGAGAACGCTCTCACCACGCTAAACTCGTGTCCCATGTTCACCTATCAAGACAAAGACACACCAATCATGCCCGAAGCAAGAGAGGTGCACTTGCCAATACTGCCAGAAACTCGATTAGATGAAATCGACAGCGAGCCCGACTCCAGGTTTTCCGAACAGGTCGACGCCAGCTTGCTGGGCTTGCGGGCAGCAGGGTACCGCGGCACGTTCAAGCAAGCCTACCGGATTCTGACGGAAATGACGGCCAAAATCGGTTGGGATCAGCTGCTCAAGATTCGAAGCAACGTTTTCGTCATGGAAGACGAGTATCGAACAGAGAAGCAAGAGGCATCGCATGTTACCGCCCCGTCAAAACGAAGTCCCAGCATCGACGGCCTCCGGGGCACACCTGTCCCCATGACCAATGGTGGTGAAGAGTCTGGAGATGAGGAGACTGATCGGGCAGAGGAACAGGAATGCACATCAGATGCCTTGGATGCCAATGGCGAGGGCAGCAGTGTTGAGAAGCCTCCGCATACCATTGATCCCCACTTGGTCAAGGCCGACACGGATAACGTGAGTTTGGCCTCGTTGCACGTGAGGGCACAAGTGGACTGGATACTAACCCGCCTGGACAGACGACCCAGAATGACGAACATTTATCAAAGCTGAACACGAAGCGTCTCTGCGAGCGTTGGCTGGACAGCTTGTTCATGGTTCTGTACGAAGATCTCCGCGTCTACACCATATGGCGCACGCAGATGGCTCAGTACCGCGCCCAGCAGATGCAATACAAGAAGTCTGCTGAAGAATGGGAGATTCTCGGTGCCCTCGCCGAGCGACTGCAACACTTTGACGAGGCCGTCGAGGCATACAGAGGGTGTCTCTCGCTTCGGTTCAGCCCCAAGTCGTTGGCTGGCGTGTTGCGCGTTTTGAGAAGACGAAGAACACCAGAGACTCGGTGGCGGCCATCATCAGACTGGTCACCTGGCAGTACCGCTGGTACAGCGAGTTCAGCCCGGAACTGCTGCACACAATCCGCACGTTGATTGAGGACGACGGTGCGGTCAAGGTCAGGAGCATAATACAGGCCACGAGTCTGCCGCAGAATGTATTAGACCTGACGCATCACTACGCGGCTCTGTGTGCTACGTTTCGAAGCAGCGGAACGGAAGGTTGAGAGGTTTCCTCGAAGAAAAGAAAAGAAAGCCATTTGGTAGTATAAAGTCACATGGAGATGGTAAAAGCAGGACAACGGACAGGGAGCAGTAGTATGTCGTGGCGTCCGGGTAGTCGATCGGTTGAAAAAAAAACAGTCACGACCTGTGGAACTAGTCATAACATCTGTCGTAGGGACGATCAACACCTCACTTATATCTACACCGAGTCTCCTACATCCTACATGGCTACGATGAATGTTCATATGTGAAGGTACGATGAAAGCACAAGATAGATGCCTACCTACTGCAACCCTGACTGGTCCTTGCAAAGGCGGGGCAAGGTGGAGCAGGGTGGTGCGGGGCAGCTCTGACGTTGAATTTTCGGGCCCAGACTTTTTGACTTGGACGGCGCTTACTAACTTCAAGATTTCTGTCTGACTGTTGCGCAAGTCTTGGTCAACTTCCCAAACGCCAAAACACCAAAAGTCGACATCATGGCTACATCAGGCGAGAATGCGACGCCCCCGTCGCCATTGTCTGCGTGGGCATGGCAGGTCAGTCAAGATTGCGGCAACCAGCTCACACAGCACACACAATTGTTTTCAACTCCAAACACACCATCATGACTTATTTGGTTTCTAACATGTGTCGATTCTCGCTCGCCCTTACCTTGCAGGCTCCGGCAAAACGACCTTTATGCAGCGCATCAACGCGCACCTCCACAGCAAAGAGCAGCCCCCTACGTAATCAACCTCGACCCAGCCGTGCTCAACGTCCCGTTCGACCCCAACATCGACATACGCGACTCGGTCAACTACGAAGAAGTCATGAAGCAGTACAACCTCGGCCCCAACGGCGGCATCCTCACATCCCTCAACCTGTTCGCCACCAAGGTCGACCAGATCGTCAACCTGCTCGAGAAGCGCGCCAAGGCCGACCCCGAGAAGCCGGATCGCAAGCCCATCGACCGCATCATCGTCGACACCCCCGGCCAAATCGAGGCGTTTGTGTGGTCCGCGTCGGGCACCATCCTCCTCGAGTCGCTTGCGTCGTCGTTCCCCACCGTGATAGCATACGTGATTGACACGCCGAGAACGGCATCCACATCCACATTCATGTCCAACATGCTCTATGCCTGCTCGATCCTGTACAAGACCAAGCTGCCCATGATTCTCGTCTTCAACAAGACGGACGTCAAGGACGCGTCGTTTGCCAAGGAGTGGATGACCGACTTCGAGTCGTTCCAGGACGCGCTCCGGAGGGACGAGGAGTCGGATGCGCTCGGCGGCGTCGAGGGCGGCGGACACCACGGCGGCAGCGGATACATGGGGAGTCTGCTGAACAGCATGAGCCTCGTGCTCGAGGAGTTCTACTCGCATCTGAGCATGGTGGGGGTCAGCTCGCGGCTGGGCACAGGCGTCGACGACTTCTTCGAGGCGGTGGAGGAGAAGAAGCGCGAGTTCCTGCGCGATTACCTGCCCGAGCTGGAGAGGAGGCGCCAGGAGAGGGGGAGCAGAAGAAGAGGGCGCGGGACAGGGAGCTCGACAGGATGATGGGGGCATGAGCGTTTCCCGGGCAGCAGGTGGTGGTGGTGGTGCCGGTGCCGGTGCCGGCTCCGACGTCGAGGTGGCGAGCGATGATGACGATGAGGATTCCGACGAAGAGGCTGCGAAGGAGGGCTTGCAACAACGGTACCAGGCGGCGGTGGGGAGAATGAAGATTCCATTCTGGCGGATGCCAGTTTCGCAAAGTATTTGCACAAGCAGAGATGATGAATTTGGGGGCGGTTTATTCATTCTTGGTCTTGGCTTCCCTTGAATTCAGGAGTTTTTCCATTCATTCATATAGATTTCTATTCCCCTTCCCTTTCCTCTTCCTCTTCCTCATTTCTTCCCCCTCCCCCAAAAAGGGCAATACCACCACCAAGTCCCCCATCATATCCACCAATCCATTCCAAAACGCCAAAATCGCAATTCCCAACGCCTACCGAGCCTCAAACTGCACCATTCTACAAACCGTCAGTCAGTTCTTCCCCTAACTCCACAATCACTGGTGATAAATAAACCCGAAAACATACCTCTTCGTCCTCTCCTTGTACAGGACCCTCCCGCGCAGTGCGGACACGCCACGAGCGCGTCCTTGCCCAGCGAGACGCTGCTCCCGCAGTCGCCGCAGAGGTAGGTCATTACGGAGCGGGAGGCGAGGTCGTCGCGCGTGTTGCCGCGGGTGGTGCTGGGTGCGCCGGTGGGGACTTGGTATTCTTCGCGGGGCATGGTTGCTTTGAAAGGGCCGGGGGAGTGGTGTCTTTGCTTTGCTGCGAAGGGGAGAGTGAGTATCTCTTGGTTTGTTTGGGGTTTGGAAGTTTGGAAGGTTGAGGATGAATCATGTCGGGCAGAATTTTAGGGCGGTGTGGGATTTTTGAGTGGTGGGGGTCGCTGGGGTGGGGCGCGAGTTGAATAACTTTTTGAGATTATGTATGTCGTCGCGCGTTGGTTGGGCGAATGGAAAATAGAGTTGGAGAATTGGATTTCATTCCTGGAATTATAGTTGTTCTTTTGTTGATATGTGTTTTTATTTTTATTTTTTAGTTTCTTTTCCTCGGTAGGGCACATCGAACTGCATGCATTAGAACAAAATAACTACACACACGGGCCTAAATCTGCCCGGATGCCAGCCGTGGCCAAACCAGCGCCAAAACGCCACAATCCGTGGGTATGTAATGTATGTACGTATATAATATGCCCTCCGTTCATTTCCTGCAAGGAGAACGCAGCCAAACCCGCCGTCGTGAAGCATGCCAGCATGTCCAGTGCACAAAGTCAACGTCAACAACCCCCTACAGCTGCACCTCGTTCATGATGCGCACTTCCTCGCCGGGCTTGAACGCAGGCAGTCCGATGAACGGACACGTCGAGCACCGGAACGCGTCTCCAAGTGAGCAGTTGTTGCACGAGCCCGTCTTTCCCTTGACCGTGAAGTCGAGCTCGTTCAAGTCATGCGTGTCGAGCTTGATGGCTTCGAGGCCCGCATCGGCCTGCGCGCGTCTCTCCTTCTCTTCGGCCTCGAATTTAGCCGCCAGGCCGCATGTGCAGTCTTTACAGGGGCGACGACGCTTCTGGGGCTGGCAGTTTGTGGCTAAGATGGCCAAAAAAAAGTTAGTTTTGTGAGCACAACAGTTGTAAACCCGGGGTTTCTGATGAGGCTCGTGAGACATACGTGCTTGTGGTCGCCGCTTGAGATCCTCCTCGTTCAGTAAATCATCCTCGTCAATCAAGTCGTCGCTGTCGACGTCGTCGTCATCAAGTTGCTCAAGTCGAATTCGGGCGCGGCGAGAGGCAGGCTCTTCTCCTTCTTCTTCTTCTTCTTCTCCCCGAACCGCAGCGGAACAACCAGCTCGTCGTCGCCCTGCTTCTCAAACCCACCTTGTTTGGCGATCAGACCGGCGAGTATGGCTTCCTTGGCTTCCTCGGCGCCCGGCTCCGGCCGGCCGTCCTGGAACTCCAATCTGCCGCCGGCCTTGATGGCTGGGACCAGGGCCGCGAAGAGGTGGCGGTTCAAAAGTTGGGGGCGAGTCGGCGTCGGCGTCGGCGAGGACGAGGACGAGATCGTAGGCGGCGGACGGGAGGGTCACGAAGCCGGCGGACAGCCGGTCGAGCATCTGCAGATCGGTATTGGAGCGATCAAAGGCCGCGAAGATGTCTCGTAGCTTTTCCTCGTGCGCGGCGACGGACGGCGGGGCCAGGAGCAGGTTGCGCTTGGCGGGGTTGCCGCTGCGGGAGGAGCGGAAAAGTCGGCCGTCGTGTCGATGAGGACGGTGGAGGGGCCATGACGGTGGGTTGTGTGTGGTGTGTGTGTGTGTGTGTTTTGTGAGTCGGTGACGGGTTCGAAAGATGGGAGAAGTGCAATTCAATGAAGAGGAATACGTAGGAATTCTTGGACTTTGCAACTTTTCTGCAATCCGACGTCGGCAGGGCTGCGTGGGCGGGGAGGAGGGACCGACTAAAGTGGGGGGTTGGCGGTAGAGAGTGACTAATTCGCCACGCGGCATTTGTCATCCGTCATTGGCCTGCGCTGGCTGCCATTGGGCTGTTGGGAAAAAAAAAAAAAGGCAGGTTCTTAACTCTGCCCTGGTCTTTGCAAGTTGGTCGAGAGATATCGTGGTGCAGCCAGGCTTTAATACATGATACCCTGTGCGGTTCCGTCTCCGCATCAGACGTCATGATTTGTTCGTTCTCACTTTTGGCTCAAGATGAAAAAAAAAAAAAAAAAAAAAAAAAAAAGACATCAAGCTATGTGCGTACTTGTGTGAGTTGTCAGGTATCGAAGCCAAGGCTACATAAAAAAGCCTTACGGCGAACTAGCTGCTCTGCCGGTCCCTGATCGCCCCTTTCAAGAATTGTCCATGGAACTTCATTACTGGGCTTCCACCAGTGAAGGATTGGCAAAATACGAAGAAATCATGACATTAAGTATTATCTACATTTCCCGACTTGGAAATACATACCCTGGACAGGGGGACTCGGACTCACCCTTTGGAGCGCCGGAGCCACAAGTGACAAAGCCGGCAACCGCCCGGCCGCCCAGCCTCGGCATATTAAAGCGAAAACCACCAATAAGCTCGTTCACTTCTCACCACCACAGTGTAACATTGCGCATCCTTCCTCAAACCAACACTCACGGCCTCTAAACCGAAAAAAAAAGAATAAAAAAAAACCCCACGAGCTCATTTCAACAACTAACCCCCTCGGCCTGCCCTCCCCAATCGGAGCTTCAAGCTCCTCCCACCCTATCCTTAAAAAAAAAAAAACACCACACCACACCACGAACTTCCAAAACAATGTTCGACCCGTCCTCGGCCGCCACCAAAGGCTCCAAAGGCCGCTGCCCCTTCTGCATCATCCCAGCCGTCCACGTCCCCTACGACCCTCTTCACCCGCCGTCCTCGGTCGAACCGGGCCTCACCACGCCGCCGTCCTTTGTCGTCCTCTCGACGCCCCTGCTCATCGCCTTCCTCGACATCATGCCCCTCTCCCGCGGCCACCTGCTCCTCTGCCCGCGCGCCCACCGGCCCAAGCTCACCGACGTGACGCGCCGCGAGTCCCTCCAGCTGGGCAACTACGTGCGCGTCCTGTCCGCCGCGCTGGCCCGCGCGACGGGCGTGCAGGACTGGAACGTCGTGCAGAACAACGGCGCGGCCGCCGCCCAGGTCGTGCCCCATGTGCACTATCACATCATCCCGCGGCCCGAGATACGCGCGAGCGGCAAGCTGCGCGAGAGCTTCACCATGTTTGGGAGGGGCCAGAGGGAGGAGCTGGATGACGAGGAGGCGGGTGAGTTGGCCGACAGGATACGGAAGGAGGTGGCGTTGGTGTTGAGAGAGGAGGAGGGGAGAGGGAGAGGGAGGGGAGGGGAGGAGGAGGCCAAGGTCAAGGCCAAGTTGTAGTAGTATACGATCGACGGTGAGGTTAGAGTTGTACATGGAGTATACTCCGTACAGGCGAGGACTAGCTGTTGTTGCAGGATGTGTCACGATAGATAACCCCGGGTGGTGTTCACATTGTTTATAGAGTTCGGTTCCACGCATATTCTTGTATTTTCTTCTATTTTTCCTTGATCCTTCCTTGTTACATAGCGCATGTCCTTTTGCAAGCTCCATCCATCCATCCATCCAATCTTCTTTGCAAGAGGTTCTCAGTTTCCCCGTGGAAATTTCTCTCTACTCGTCGTCTCTCCGAAAAACACCTCGACCGGCAACCACCCATCGTCACAAACCTTGAAGCGCTCCGAGATGCCATCAATGCGCCCGACCTCGTCGTCGGACAGTTCCCAGCCGTCAAGCTCGAAATTGGCCTCGATCCGCGACGGCCCTCACGCTCTTGGGGATGACGCTCCAGCCCCTTCTGGAGACCCCACATGAGAAGCACCCTGCTGCGGCGTCCTGCCCTTTGCCTCTGCGATTGCCGAGCAGCGTTGTCGTTGGCGCAGAGGGGCGAGTTCGTCGACCCGAGGCACGAGTAGCCCGTGCTGTGGATGCCCTCTCGAGGCGTTGTAGGCGACGAGCTTGGGCGAGGGATTGCAAGGGGGTGCAGTGCAGCTCGATCTGGTTGACGGCGGGGACGATCCTGCAGCTCGCATCTCCCCAGGAGCATCTCGAGGTTTCCTGATGGCAAAGTTGGGACAACGCCGACGTTGCGCGCCTTGCCCGTGCCCACCAGCTTCTGCATGTTCCACGCCAGGTGTTCGACAAAGGTCCAGTCGGGCAACCGGCTTCTGGTCGTCGTCGGGGATCCATCGCACAGGGCCAGTTGCACGAGATATTACAGGTCGACGTAGTCGGTGTCGGTGCCCAGCTACTGCAAAGCTCTCGTCAATGGCCCTCGGCGACGCCGCGTCTAGTCCGGGTTGTTTCAGCTTGGTCGTCAGCCAGATGTTCCTTGCGGGCCATGCCAGACGCCTTGATGCCACTCGCCGACTTCCCCTTTCGTTGCCGTAGGCGGCGGCCGTGTCGATGTGGCGGTAGCCGGCTTTGAGGGCGGCTTCGACGGCGGACCGGACCGGACCTGGTCGGGCTTGGACTGCCGTGTTCCGAGGCCGATGGCGGGCATCTTGTCCCCTGTGTTGAGCGTGATTGTGCGGCTGGAACGACGTCAGTTATTTTTTTCCAACCCTTTTTCCCCATTCATCTCTTTCGGGGCTCGATTCGTCGGTCGAGTTGGGAGGGGGTGGAGGGGGTGAAAGGGGGGTAACAGATGGAATCGTACGTGGTGTGCTTGATGGCTGCCATGGTGCGCTGCATCCGGGAAGATGTGGAAGAGTGACGAGAGCGTTCTTGACAGAGCTTGGTGCAAGTAAGTACTCGAGATGATGGACGCGACACGTTGACTTGACCCGGTTGTCCTTTGTGTCACTGGCTGGCGATGAATGGATGGATGGATGATGGATGACGCAGTTGCAGCATTCCTCCCCCTGTCCCAACAAAACAATGTTGGCGGATATTCAGCCTCACATCTCAGGCATCACTTCTGATGCAGAGTTTTCGCACCCTGCACTGATTCATCGCGAGCTTCGTTGTAGACCTCTCTCAGATTCATCGCAGGCTTCGTTTGGAAGATCTGATTCATTCTCGCTTGTTAGACCTTCCGATGGATCGGTCTTCTTTTGCTTGTTGAAGCCTATTTATATGGCTTCCTTTCTCTTCTTGTAGATCTCCTTTAGATAGTCAATCTACACCTTTCTTCCTTCTCTCGCGACCCTCAACAGGGGGCAATCTCACGGCCGCGTTTGCAGAATGCTAATAAACGTCTACAAGCTGCTGCCAAGCCACGGAGTACACCTGTCCTACTATTCCGATAGTCCTGCTTCGCTCCAGTGCTCGCCCATTGTTTCCATCTCGGAGCTGATCTTTGCTCCAAAATACTGTAGACACACCTCTTGATCTGACCATCCGTGGCCATTTTCTCACCACGGACGGCATCAATCCATCGTCAACAAGAAACCATCCTAGACCCCATGTATCAAGCCCTCGCGCCGGATTCCCTCAATCAAATATACTGCGAAAGCCTGCTCGAGTGAGTTAGCAGACATCCTCCATCACCACCACAACCACCACAACCTCCCAACTCCAACGCCTTTCGACGAAGCAAGGCAGGGAAACTCACTCTATCAGATTCCCATCCGGATCCCTAACATACAAACTCCTCAACTCCCCCTCGCCCCAGCCCTCCTCACCAACCCCTCCAGGACCTCCACGCCAACCCCCAACCCCTCCAGCAAACTCTCCATGTCCACCCCGTCGTCCAGCAGGAAGCACAGATCCGCCGTCCCCGGCAGCGCCGTCCTCGCCTTGGGCTCAAACTCGCTCCCCCTCTGATGCAGATTGATCTTGTGCGTGCCGAACAGGAGCGCGTGTCGCGGCGTGGACGGGTCGGACTCGGACGTGAATGTCTGGGCCGTCATGCCCAGATGATTTGTGTACCAGGTGGTTGTCGTGGGGATGTCGGCGCATGTGAGGACGAGGTGGTCAATGTCTTTGACGGGGGCGAGAGGAGAGGGGAGGCATGGTGGTTTTGTTGAATTTTTTTTTTTTTGGCAATGTCGTCGTGAATGGAGGATGAGATGATTGATAGGGCGGGCCTCCGTAATGCCTCACAGAAGTCACAGCAGAGTTTTATACTAAGAGGCCCAGCGGAATATTAGAGGCGGCTATCCGGCCATGGCCACACCAGACTCCAACCCGTTTTGCTTCCTATTATGTACATACATGCATTATGCTTTCTTTGGCGATCGCGCAGCAGCAGTTCGCATATACCCACCCCTCTTCGCACAGACCCGTCGAGAGGACAAGACAGTCAGGCAAGCAAGCAAGCACGCAAGCAGGCACGCAGGCGCGCGGGCTGTTGTGCCCGTTGCCGTGGAGTTCGCCCAATAATGCCCCAATGCAGCCTCTCCAACACGGTGGCCAGTTCAGTTCCCACTAACTCACCCACCTACCTAATATATCAGTCCATCTATATCCGTCATCCGTCATCCGTCATCCCATCCAGCCCAGGCTAGCCGGCCCGAGGTGAGGTGACTGACTGGTGGTATGGGTTTAATGGAACGGCAGTGCTGGACACACTCCCCAGCTCGGATCATGGGGTCCGTCGAGTCCAACCAGCCAGGGCAATATGTGCGGAGTACCTCTCCCTACCCACACCCCCTACTTGTACTTCTTCTTCTCTCTTATTAATTCCTACCTTTTGTTGGTCCAAGTGCTTGCTGCTCCGTCATGTCCCTCACTTCAAGTCACTTATTACGGAGTACTCACTCTCTCACTCGGCTTTGGCTCCAGCTTTGGCTCCAGCTTTGGCTTTGGCTCTGGCTCTGGCTCTGGCTCTGGCTTTGGCTTTGGCTTTTGTTGCTTGCTTGCTGCTCCAGGCCACGCCGCCGCCCATCAATCCGTCCATCCTCCCGCCAGTCTGCCAATCCCCCAAATTTTCCCCATTTTCTCTCCTCCCTTCCTCCAAGCCTATGTACTGATGTGGTCCTGTTCCCTCTATGCCGCAGCCAAGCAAGTGTGGTCCGTACCAGTGCCAGCCAAACGTACAAGTAGTCTTCTCCTCCCAGCCCTTTCGATCTAACCAACTCCCCGTCCTTCTTTTTCATTCTTCGTCTTGTGCTGCCGTTTAATTCTTTGCAAAGCGACCAATTCCGCCCATTGGCACCCGTTTTGCTAGTTCCACTGGCGCAAGACGCATCCACTTACACACCAAAGTTCCCCCTCTGCCATCTATCTGCCCGTTTCTGCTCCGGTTTCCCCGCCCTTGAGTCAAACCAAATCACAATGTCTTCCCGTAAGAGAAAGCAGGGCGAGGAAGAGGACGACCTGGTTTCTCTTCCCGAGGAAGATGATGGCGAGGAGGAAGAAGAGTGAGTGACCAGCCCCAGCGAACTCAAGCTTCTCTGGCTTTCGCCACGTGAACCCAGACTTTTACCATGTCGCAAAGTGTCAAGTGCACGTTGGTCGAGACGGCGCATTGTCGCCAATCGCATCAATTGAGCCCCATCAAGCCTTTCCTTGAACACACCTGGTGTTACTGAGGTCTTGCATCGCCGGGCGCATCCCGATACTTTGACGTGCCAACTCCACCGAACGAAGCGTACGCTGACACTGGGCGGCTCGTATTAGGTATGTCTCCACTGGAGATGAAGACGATAATGTCGAAGAAGAGGAAGAAGAAGAGGAGGATGACGGCGAAAGCGGAGGGGAAGACGACGAGGAAGCTGAAGACGATGACGGGACAGAAGAAGCAGACGCCAACTCCGACGATGTCGCCGAAGTGGATGGCGCAGAAGGTTGGTTTTTCCTCCTCATCTTTGTAACATTCCATCTCACTTGTCCTCGTGCGTCCAAGCTAACTGGTGTTCTTCCCGGTCTCAAGACAACCAACCACCCGCCAAGAAGCGCAAGACAGGAGGCGCATCCAGCGAGGAGGTTACCAATGGCGAGACAGCCAACGGCGATGATTCCGAGAACGAGGATGCCGATGCCGATGCCGATGCCGATGCCGATGCCGCCGATGCCGCCAAAGACTTGGCCTCAGTCAAAGAAGCTGTGAAAGCCACCGAGGATCCGGCGGCCTCTGAAGAGGCGGATTCCAAGACCGCAACAGCAGAAGGCGACGATGAATGAGCCGTCGTTTTCTTCTTCTCAATTGATCCATCCTATGACGTGCGCGGAGTTTCTGTCGCTCACCTTCACCCTCCCTGGCGGTCAAGGTGAGGATAGGATACCATTACATGCGTCCATCGTTACTAAATCCATGGTCGTTAGACTCGTCTGCATAGGCAAGAAGGATCGCGAAGCTGTAATACTGTAATTGTAGACCAGCTTTGTCCCGAGTAGTCAGGAACAAAAGATGAAGTCGCATCGTCGAAATGCAATCGAATGGATGATCCATCTCTGTATTCCACAAATCGGAAGCGGTCCCCTCATACACCAGTAGTTGTCATTCATGACTATAAAGGTGTCCCACCCCCTCCCCTTTTTTTTTCTTTTTTTTTGCCATAAACGCGACTCGGCATTCCCGTCGTGCATTTGTATGCATTTGTATACATGGCCATTCCTGTCGCGCGCGTACCCCAAGGTGAACGGATAATTGTGCTTGATACTAAACGACATGACACTCCACCACAACAAACAAGGAAGCGTTGATTCTTCGTCCAAGGACCGCGCTGCTGAAGGGGCCGTTTGACGCACCATCTTAGACCGCCTAGCATCAGACAATGAGGACTAGAGAACGAGCGGAGTCTGTTGACCAAAAATGTTGTGTTGGACGGGTACGGATGCAGACTTGGATTAAACCCGTGGCTTTGAGCGCCCGAGATGGTCGAGGCAAGGGAGGCTAGCAGCTGACAATCGATCAGCCTGACTATCGAGATAGGATGTGGGCCAAACTACTGCAACTATGGTCCCTCGATTGCCGTGCTTCCACGCACTAGATTTATCGTACGCAAGGCGCTTGTACGCAAGGCGCTCAAATCACCCCGCATTCATGCCGTGCCTGCGCGTAGCAACCGAGTGCCAGTGAAAACTGACATTGTTCTGCCCCGGGCGGATGTACAAAGGCACCTTCGTCAAAGCAAGGCGAGAACCTGGGGTAATTTGTTGCCTGGAGAATGATCTAAAACATTGCCAGCTTCAAGAGCTCCAATCCCATTGCTGCACGATCCGAGCCAAATCCTTCCTGTAAGTACACTTGGTATTGATGCGGCTGGCGCCGGGGCAGGAATGTTAGTCGCTTGATCCATGAAAAAGGTCCCATATGACGAGAACCTCTTCTTTGTACGGATCACGCTCATTAGTTGCTGTAGAGAGGTAGGGTGGCAAAGGATCTAGTCCATGGGAAACCACATGGATGTCGTGCCCCTTCAATGCAAGTGATGTATCGCATATCAGAATATATGCTACACACTGCCCAAACCCTGCTGAACTGACGATACTGTTGGCCCCAAGAAGGGGGTCAGAAGCACGATTGTGATGTGATGCTGAATGACGCTTGCTTCTCCCCGAAATACTGACCACCTAACCACCATCACTCCGTAATCCGTACCTGACCCTAGCTGAAAGCGGTACCACTTGCTTATTCCAGTGATCAGCTTGCATCTCGGGAAAACAAGCTCGGAGGAGGTGGTGAACAGCCATGATCAATCACTCAAACACTGCATGTGTACTTTTTCAACCTGCATCAGCCGTAGACCGTGCTGTGCGTTGAACGAATTCAGTGACCTGGACACAGAAAACTTACATCGCGACTTGGTCTCTCGTCAAACTGAATTATTGTTAATGTGAAACAAAGTAACCCGAAAATGAAATTTGTATCTTTCTAGATGAGCCTTCATCTTAAAGAGTATCGGCCGCTCTTTTTACACGTTAAACTTTCTTTCTAGTCACTTGTCTTATGAGAACTTTCCTGGTCACCCCACCATAGGTAGCATGCAGGAGGTGCGGCGCGGCGAGAGCAGAAACAAACTCGAGACGAAAAGAAAGCAACTTTTAGTTGAGCTGAATGGTGTGGGGAATGAGATGATATCACAATCGAGCTGTGGTTGCGCGCGCCATCAAAGTATTTTGTTTTTTCAACGTAGTCGTGTTTCAAGGCTGTGTTTTTCTTACCGCAGGGTAGTGTTCTAGTCTGACGCAAAAGAACTTGGTTTGCGTTGAGAGTAACGCCCCGGTAGCTGACTGGGTTGATCTAGGAAGTTGCATAACTGGCCAACAGCGAGTCGCTATGCAAGCATCAGACGAAGGCACTAAAAAGATTTCAAGATTCTCGAAGATTCACCTTGAAGCATAAATCTGGGCAAGGAGTCTGCAAGGACTCTTCGCTCCACCTGAGCATGCTTTTTCGTCTTGCGAATGGATGAACGGGCAGATTCAGTCGACTAGCGTGGATATCTGAGTCGCGTTCATGTGTTGATGCACACCTGCGGTGCCCAGGCATTCTATGCTCTCCATCAACATGACGTCGAATGCAGGGAGAAGGCTGTTTTTGTTGTTGTTGTCGATCTTTGCAAGAGCCGTAGCCCACCCAGGATCAATGCGCGCGTCGACGAGAAGGGGAAGAAAAATGCCCACAGTTATTCGACTCAAGACTCTGTCAGGATGTGACTGCAAGATGGTAACACCTCGATGAACGGGACACAAGGGCGTTGCATTGCTTTTTCGGACCGTTGATACACATTGGACACATTTGATGGCATCCGATCTGCGAACGTAACATATTAACTTGATGACTGAAAGGTAAAATTGAGATATACGCACAGTATGGAGACAAAGATGGGTGCAAAGCAGGCAGGCCATAATAATGAGGCATCTTTTTGGTTAGACTGGTGGAGGGGAAGGCGCAGCCGCTGGTCACACATAACCTTTCAATTTGCTGCGCAACTTCCCCATCCTGCCTGCCCTCATGCCTCATGCCTCATGCCTCATGCCTCATGTTCTGATGCTCTGATGCCTGACATTAAATAAAGAGTGTTATTGCGAAAGTTGCCATGCTCCAGTACTAAATAAGTAGTCGATTCAATGCGATGCCAACAAGTGCCAGTGGATTCGGATGTTCATGTCCACTGCCGTCATCTGTTGGCTAGCCACGTGGGCAGGCAGTCAGCCAGTGCCAGACTCTGCCAGGCCTTCCTTGTCTCCAGCTGTCTCCAGCTGTCTCCAGCTGACCCAGCACTTCTTCCAACCAGCCGATTGGAATTTCAGTCGAGCCTACAGACAGATTAGTGCCGAATAATCACACAGGCACTGGAGTCCAGGCTGTGTGTCAGCCCAACAGTTGCAAGTTGGACTCGTCCTGTATTACTCCGTAGACTCGGCTGGTGTCGACCACTTCATCACTGATGTAGAGAAAACAGGAGCTGCACCAGTCTGCAAGTGGTGTGGGCCTACTCCGTACTCCGTAATTGCTTTGGAACCTTCTCCGTGCTTTCGTGCTTTGTTGGGGACGAGTGCCTGCTTCTTTCGTTCCTGTCTGGCCTGCCCGCGGCGCATCGGGCTGCAGCCGCGGTTCTAGTGTGCCTACCCTGGCTTGTACGCAGTACCCGGTAGTATGCGTCCAAGCACACCGCTGACAAGGTAGCGGATACTAGCACACCCGGCCGATCAGGCACCAAATCCTAACTACGCGAGATTGACCGATTCCATCCCAGCTGCCTATTCATCCGTTGTCCAATCGTCCATCCCATTTCCATTCCATCTGATCACAGTGCAGAGCAGAGCAGCTGACGAGAATTCCTTTTTTGGTCGCTGCACATTATACGGATGGGGATGGGGCAAGATGCCCAAGTTGAGCCCTTGCTGGCATCGCGTGCTGCGGGATGATGCTACTACTCCGTAATAGTGCTCGTTGCTTTTGCCCCATTTGGGCATTTGTTGTGCTTTTTGATTTTTGAGCTTTGATCTGAGCTCGGGTGATTTATCTTCTCGTCTCTTCCCTGCTCGTGCGCCCACTTGAGCACTTGTGATCCGCGCTTGTCACGGCCCCCTGTCCCAGTAAATTCGAGTCTTCCTTTGGCCAGACGCTTGATTATTCAAATTTTCGGTCAGCTTTGCGTTGTCGTCGGCTGGCGATGAACCTAAACCCGGCCGCTGCCAGACTTCTCCCAAATCTTCCTTGCCCCCGTTTGAATGAGGCCGCGACCGACGCTCATTAAGCCTTCCGACCTGACGCCGTTACTGTTGCCAAAGCCATTCATTGTCCGGTGCTTGCATTCCAGAAATTCTCGCCGCGTAACAGCTCGGTCGGGGGAAAGAATCCATGACGACGCGCTGTCTGACCTAGCTGTGCTGTGCGAGGAACGACTCCGGCCCCGGGAATTTTTTTGTTTGACATTTGAAATAACTGCCAATTTCAGATTTGTTGATCTTCTTCCGGATTCACTACCGCTTGTCCTGCCACCCTTCGCTGACCACGTTGGTTCAACGTTGGACGGCAATTCAAAGGTGCACGACTAGAGCAAACTCTATTCCGCCTTCCTCGGCCACGATACCGATTGATGTCGCTTTCTCCAGCCCATTAAATCAGTCCTGTTCTCGACGCCACGATACCAGTTAACAATCGCATTTGTTGGCATCATCTCTCCTCTCCTCGGCGGGCTGCTGTCACCAAGACTCCGACGTCCCGAAAATATCGAACAGTCCTCCGTCGTCCCTTCCTGCCGTCCCTAAGCAAACAGGCACTGTCGACTGCCTCCACCGAGATCGAATGTCCCAGTGCCAGTCCAAGCGTCAAGTCTTGTGCACTCTTTCCCAAACTATCGCGTAGTATCCACACGAACAGCAGGCTATTCGCTAGGTTGACTGCTCGACGCTCCCTCAGTTCCTTCGATACCGGAAAAAAAGCTCTCTTTGACGTTTTGCTCTCGACAGCACGCCATTTCCATCAGATACGCCATCCTATATCTGGCTATACAAACGAACTCTTGATCTAGATTACTGATTCTGGACGTCCTCAACGTTCACTAACCGGCACGCTGTGTGCTCCTATATGCCGCCGCCAGTCGAGAGCCTTAATTTATCGAAATCGAGTTAGTCTTCACATGAGGACGTTGTTTTCATCACAAGTGGCAATCTCCTCCAACACACAGGACGACATTTCCATTGAGCCCGGCGAAGTCGCCATTGCACGCTGGGCTCTAGGTGGTCGGAATGGACGTCATGGCCGTACCTCAACCTGGAGAAGAAGGGCCTGTTCATGCGCCACGAATGATGTGTAATCGAAAATACTCGCTGTATGCCTCTCGCATCAAACCTCTCGTTATCGACAGCAACGTCCAAGAGAAGCCTCCTCAGGTTCCCGACCTACCAGCGCTACCAATCTCACCTCGTTGGGATTCTCTATCCAATGGTCCGCACTTGTTGAATCAGACTACTCCATCTCCCGTCTTCCAAACTTGGCCAACTGTACGACCTGAGGCGTCAACAACCCAACAATTTCCTGTGCTTGCTGGCCCGGTCGTATCCCCGCCCCCATGCACGCCCCAGGGCCTCGCCGTATCATGAGCCGCGACTCTGGAGCACGAAGTGCATCACCATCGACACCGTTGAGGAACAAGTCTTCGCTTGCGGACTTGCGCATCACTGAAGGATTTTCGGCTGTCGAGAACTTCTCCAGGCCTCGCAAGCAAAGTATACGCCAAAACGGACCGCCAGATGGTTTCGCCAGCCCAGAACCCGTCATACTACCACGCTTGGCCAATCTTTCCAACACTCTCTGCACAGACCGTCCTTTTGACATGTCCAATCAAACACCCCTTGGCAACGGTCTCGACGCCCTTCAGTGTCGTCAGTAAAAACCCCATCCGCAAGTCCCTCTCCATTGCCATACAACAGCGGCGAATGTGTCGAGGCAAGATCCCACCGTGCTCGAAATGTCACAAGCCCTCCAGCGTTCACGCCCGCACGGACACAAATGGCATCTGGCCGCAGCGACGAGGTCGTCACAACACCCATTGCAAGCCCTGGACTGGGTGGGGCGGTGCCGTGGGCTGGTGGAGACGAATTACGGTGCAGTTTCAGATCCCAGCTCACTGCGTCAACGACGCCTGGCACGGCCGTTACAGAACGAAGCAGCGTTCTTACCAAAGACAGCTCTGTCACCTCGCTTGAAAATCTCGACGAGCCTAGCCTGGAAGATGTTATGGGCATGTACGAGAAGGGCTTCGCGGATGATGAGGACGACTACGACGGCAGATTCGGCGACCGTGCGAGCGAAATCAATATAGATTCGAGGCCAACGACGGCCCTGTCAGAACCAGCCATGGCGTATGCTCCAGAATTGCCCAGAGTTCCTGCAATAGCGCACATGGCGGAGAACCGTCTTTCACCGCCGTCGCCAACATCACGCTCGACGCTCGATGCTGAAATTCGTCAATCGAAAATGATCTTCACGAGCCCGGCTTTTACTTCGTCGGTGGCCGCCATCTCTGGCAAAGCTGACATGGACACTACGGAAAAACGAGATTCGGCCAAGTCACTGGACTCGGAACCGTCCATCACTACAGATCCTGTTGCCGGCAAGGGCACATACACTGCAGTTGCTTCTCCTTCTTCCACTTCGCCATCTAGATCGCCGTCTCCTCCTCCCTCTTATTGTCAAATCCCTGCCACACCTTCGACACCCACAGCACCACCTCCTCCTCCGACTGTGCCCACTGAGCCTGAGGATCCCGGCTCTCGCGACCGATATGGTTTCAAAAAGGCCAGCCAATCAATCACCAGGGAGCAGTATGATGCTTGGAATAAGGACTATTCATTTTATCTCGCTCGGCGCCGACGTAAATGGATCTCGTACCTCAAAGACTGTGCGTTAATGACGGATCGGCCCATCCGGTTTCCATCTCCTAGCGCGAAAACAAAGAGATTTGTGCGAAAGGGTATACCTCCCGATTGGCGAGGTGCCGCCTGGTTTTACTATGCCGGAGGACCTGCAATTCTCGCCAAGCATGCTGGCCTCTATGAGAAGCTTCTTTGCCAATCTGCCACTCAAGTCGATGTTGAAGCAATCGAACGAGATTTGCATAGGACATTTCCCGACAATATTCAGTTCAAGCCTTCGAGCAATCATCACTTGACGACCCCAAGCAGCGGACGGAGCAGCCAGTCAACAATGACGAGATCGTCGACCGGAGAAGATAAACCTCCAGGACCTCCACCCGCGGCCTCGAATGAGCCGCCCATTATTACATCGCTTCGCCGCGTGCTACACGCCTTCTCCATCTACAACCCCGCATCGGATACTGCCAAAGCCTCAACTTCTTAGCTGGATTGCTGTTGCTTTTGTTGAAACAGAAGAGCAGTGTTTCTGGCTATTGAATGTCATCACCATTATCTATCTGCCTGGAACACACGACATGAGTCTCGAGGGCTCCAAGGTGGACCTTGGAGTCTTGATGACGGAGTTGCGAGATAGCATGCCTTCGATCTGGGAGAAGATTGGTGGGGAACTGGAGAACTTGCCCACAGCACGACCCAGCACCAGCAAGTCAGTACGCAAGGCTAGGCCCATTCTGCGCCGGCGAGAACAGCAGACAGAGCTGTCCACGGAACGGTTACCACCCATCACTCTTTGCATGACGGCCTGGTTCATGAGTTGCTATATTGGTACGTTGCCAATCGAGACGACACTCCGTGTGTGGGATGTCTTCTTCTACGAAGGCTCCAAGACGCTCTTCAGGATCGCGTTGGCGATATTTAAAACCGGGGAGAACGAAATCAAAGCTGTCAAAGACCCAATGGAGATGTTTGGCGTTGTGCAGGCCATCCCCAGGCGCATGATTGACGCCAACGGTCTCATGGAAGCTTGCTTCAAGCGCCGCAACGGATTTGGACACCTGAGTCAGGGAACCATTGACGACCGGCGACAAGAAAGGCGCGACAAAGCCAAGCAGGAGCGAGAGCAAAACTTGCTACGCGAGAAAGCGAGTTTTGGCGGCAACCTGACTGAGGCAGAGAGCTGCACAGTGTCACGCCGAGGCACTCTGTTCAACAAGACAAAAAGGGACGCCGTTGTGAGACCCGCTGAAGTGTGATGTGAACTCGACGCGCATCACCAAACGGTGCTATAATACCGAATGTAAAGTGGAATACATGAGTTGTGCCTATTTTCTCCCTTTTAGGGTCATTTTTTCTAAAAATCAGCAAGAGGACGCCAGATACGTCCTCCATTCTTTTCGCCATAATACCCTCACTTTCGATTCGACTTGACTGCGCTTCTTGAGGCTTGCCATGTTAGCTAGTCCCAAAGGTTGGTTGGCTATCTTTGAAGGGAGCCCAATTTTTTTTCCCCTCATCATGCAGCGTTAAATCTTTCTTGCTACTAGACGAACACCCACAGCTCGCTGTGTTTGTCGTCCTTTCTTGTGTTTATCACTGTTCGCATGGTCCGAGTCGGTGAAGGTACCTCGGAGGTTTGCTACACATCAAAAGCATTCATTTGTATTATGTCATGACTATTATGTTGCATTAAGGTGTAACGTTGGAATCACCGATGTTGCTGTGGATGGAGATGAGGCGAAGCATCTTCCTTCCCAGGGACGTGGAGACTGGTTTGCGCGCGCGCGTGTGAAAATAGATGGAAACTGGAAACACGTATGCATTTTTTCTGTCCTTGTTTTGTTTTATTCTATCTGGTCCCCACAAAAATTCTGGATAGAGAAAAGGGAACAGGATTTCGGTTATCACGATGGCTCGCTAGAGTCATGGCGAGGCGGAAAATAGCATATACTTACTACACGGGAAGGGTAACCTAGGCGAATGAAGAATCTTGAATGAAGCCACCATGAGAGTCGTGTACGTAAACCAGGTCGTTCTCTACTCTATCATATCTCTTCGTTATCTTGTGTCAGATGTCATACAACCTGCCAATGACAAACGATGCATGTATGTACATGTTGATTTGTCTTTTCCCTTTGTCCATGTCCCCGCCCTGTTCCCGCCAGGGGTGTTCATCATATATGATTTTGACGGCCAGCACACCAAGTAGCCCATATAACTCGAGTCCACGTGTATCCACGACCGGCAGCTTTCCACCAAAGCTTCTACATCGTGAGTTACTCCTGTCCCGCATATTATATATGAATTCGCTTCACCGCATTCGAATCCCAGTCTGGAACCCCCTTCCAAAAATAAATATAAAAATATAAAAATAAAATTTGTCAAGAGCTCTGAGCATAAATGTAAAGGTAACCAGGCAAATCACGTAGTAACAGTAGGAAAAATCGGCTCCTCCATGGCATACTTTGCCACCTGCACCTTCACCGTCTTCTCCCACGCCGCCCTATCACGCCTGTACTCGTCGGCGATGCGGTCCTCGAGCGGGTCATCGGGCTGCGGCTCGATGAGCAGGTTCCGGACGGCCTCGAGCACGGCGACGATCTTGGTGGAGGGCTTCCAGTTCTCGGCCTTGAGGACGGCGAGGCAGACGTTGCCGAGGAGTCGTTTGTGATGTTGGGGTGGTAGAGGCGGGTGACGAAGCGGACGGCGGGGGCTTGAAGGGGTAGTCGACGGGGAGGGAGAGGAGAATGCCGTATCGGCCTGGGTGGTAGGGGGACTCGGGGGCGGGGAGAGGACGACGTGCCATGTGTGGATGGAGTCGTTGGGGGCAGGGCGATGGTGAAGCCGGGGGTGGTGATTGGGAGGCCGAGGCGAATTCCTGGATGTTCTGTTAGTGTGATTTTGGGAGAGGGGAGAGGGAGGGGGAGGGGGATGTACTTTTGCGATGCGCTTGGTGGACATTGTTGCGATTGTTGTTGTTTCTATGGTGATGGGTGCGGGATGGGTTGAGGTTTGGAAACGGTTGATGGTTGCGATGGTCCGATGCGGTTGACGATGGCGGGGCAGGTGGGTGGGTACTAGGCGGGGTATCAGGTGGGGCTGGTGCATGAGACGTTGCCCTCCTTTCTATTACTCCTCTCTGCTCTGCGGTGCCAGTCATGTTGTCGTCGTCGTCGTCGTCGTCGTCGTCGTCGTCGTCCTCGGTGACTTCCCGAGGACCTTGCCGCGCGGTGGTCGCGCCCTGATACGCACGTCCATGTTCTCAATCTCCCGCCTCTGCTCCTCGGGCAGCCGCGCGACAATGTGTGGCGGGAACATGCAGTCCTTTACGACCTGCAGGTACTCGTTTATGGCGGCGGTTCCGTCGTGGTCGGTTGGGGGATCAAATGTACATGTATTGTCCTCCATGGTGGCGGAGCGTACGACGACTCGAATTATTCAGGATTTTGTGTGATTTTTTGTCGTGCTCGAGCTACGTACATGATTTGTAAAAATCGTTTCGCGACGGACCGACCATCTTATAAACAACCAAGCGCCCTCGCTCCCTCGCTCCCTCGCTCCCTCGCTCATTCATGCATCGCCACCTGACCTGTGAGGCTTCGCATTCGCATAGCTTCGCGGCACGTACCGCCAGCTGCAGACTACTGCTCGGAATCCCGGGATCCCGGAAAACACCCTGCTTCGTTCCTTTGCCTAGCACGCCGGACAACATGTATGACGAAATATGCCCCATTCCTAATTCCTAATAAGTCCCCGATTTCCATAGAGTTGGCATCATAATTCACGGCTGTCCCCGAAAGGACGCCATTCCTAATACGTACATGTACGTCCCTGGGCGCCCCCACCAAAGTGGGACCCTTCACCTTGTCTTATCTACATATAATTTTTTTTTTTTTTTTGGCAGCAAGCTTCAAGCAACCCATTTGACCGAAACCCCATGACACCAACTGGTACCAACCTCTCTTCCCAAGAGCATCCATCCTCTCCAACAATCAACAAAACATGGCCGCCCCAGGCGCACAAGCGGCCCAAATGCCATTCATAAAAAATCTCGCCTCAAGCGGTCCGTCGTCAACCCCATCCCATTCCATCCCATCCCATTCCATTCCGTCACAGCCAAAACTAACCACCGAGTGGCACCTCTTCAAACCTTTTTCCAGACCGCGAACTCCGCACCCGATCCCTAACAGCCCTCCAAGCATTCCTCTCCCAACAATCGAGCCTCCCCCGTCGGCCCTCAAGCTCTGGACAGGCCTCTACTACGCCCTCTGGATGACGGACCGGCCCCGTCCCCAACAGGCGCTCGCCTCGGAACTCGCCTCCTCGCGTTCGACCTGCCCCCTCGTCGGTGGCCCCCTTCCTCCGCGCCTTCTGGCAGGTCCTCTCCGGGCAGTGGCCCCTCATCGACGCCCTCCGCATGGACAAGTTCCTGCTGCTCGTGCGGCGCGTCTTGGCCGCGCACGTGCGGCTCGCGCGCCAGAGCGGGTGGAAGGGCAGCCAGGTGGACTCGATACTCGACCTTCTGGAGACGCACTGCTTCGACGTCGGAGAGGGCGCCGGCGTTGCGCTGGGGCTCAGACTGCACGCGCTGGACGTGTGGGTGGACGAGATGGAGAGGAGCGCGCCCTGGGGCCAAGGCCGAGGCCGCGGGGATGAGGTGCTGAGGGGGAATTCGTGCGCAGGATGGGCCATGTGGTGGAGAGGTTGAAGACGAGTCCTGTCAAGAGTGTCAGGGCGAGGGCGGCCGAGAGTTATGCGGACGAGAGGCTGCCTTGGGGAGGAGAGGGGTCCGACAAGGAAGGGGGTGACGAGGACGGGGACGAGGAAGGGGATGGATGGGGCGGCTTCGAGGATTGAGTGGCTGGGAATCACGCATTCTTGTCTTGTGTGTGTGTCTTCATTATTCGTGTTCTGGCGTTTCAAGGGCGTTCAAAAGAGCATACATGGAGAGTGGGCGGAGCTTGGGAAAATGCATCCCGTGCTGATTTGTCCATTTCGTCGTTACGTGGGCAATATAAAATATGTACATCATTGTTCCCCCAAAAAAAAAAAAACCCTCCCTTTTAGCACAAGTAATTCCCCAGCTGCGTTTTGGGAAAAAAACAACAAGCAAGTTCTGAGCTTTATAAGAGCAAAGCTCTCCCCCTGAACGCCTGTCAGTCATGCTTCCTCCTTCCTCCTTCCTCCTTTTTATTTTTTGTAAAAGAAAAGCCATCATCAATCAGAGCCTGATGACCAGCTACAACAGCATTCTGTTCGTGATGGCATGCATGAGAACGCCCCTTGCTCGCTGAGCCCGAGAGTGGGAAGATTTCTCTGAGGAAAATTTTCTCTCGAGGAAACATTCCGCTTTAATTCCATTCGCTTCGCATTAAAACACAATCGTCACCATAGGCGCTCATCCCCCCATGGTATCGGCTTCCGCCCATCCACGTCCCGTGTCGTACCCCATGTCCTGTGCTTCTCGTGCTCGTTCTTTGGCAAGCCTTGATCGTCTCCACGAGTCCCATTTGGCTCTTTGATCTGGGCCCATTGGCTGCGGTGTGACTTTGAGCAGACCTCTTTTCCGTAATCTTCGCCAGTGCTGCCGTCTTTGCTCGGCGTTCAATCGTTCCACGGCGACATGCTTTATTGATCGCCCGTGCACCGCATCTTTGATGTCTGCTATCCAGTCTTGCAGCTCCTCTTGCACCCAGTTGATGGCTTTCCGCCCGTGGCCGCCAGTCGTCCACTGATCGACCTTGACCGGCAAGGCTTTCCCGAATGTGGGGTCGTCGTATGAGTAGACGCAGGGTGCCGAGTCGCACGTCGTTGGCCGGCAGTACCTGGCGCACATGGCCGATTCGGCGGCGTACCAGACAAAGAGAACGGCCAGCAAAAGACCCATCAAAGTGAGCCGGAAATGGGGCGAGGTCTGGTAAAGTCGTGGAACAGGGAACACCACCGTGACGGGCTCTGTATCTGCTGCTGTGCGGGGGACGTGGTTGCTGTTGCTTCGCATGTGCGTGAGGCGACTGAGGCTTCTTCTCGTGCATCTGAGGCTTCGCAGATTTGGCCGTGTCCTGCTTCTCAGGGGACGACAGTCTCTGTCCCGCATGGGCGAAATGGCCTTCCAGCCTCTCAATGCCCATCTTGGCCTCGCGGATATTAGACAAGCCTGACCAGACGGTCCTGCTCATCTTCTCTACAAGCGTCGACTGACCTTCTGATGCTTCCTCTTGAGCATCTCTCGCCGACGACTCCTGCTTGACCTCATCGTCTACTGCTTCGAGACGGCCGTCGATTTCGTCTTCCGCCCTTGACGGTAGCTGCTCCGAGAGTTCCTTAAGCTTGGACGGTGCAAGTTTTCGTCCAGTCAAAATTTCCTCCAGATCGTCCACCGTCGAATCATCAATGTTGTGCTGACGCTGCAGTTCTCGCAAATCGTCCTTGACAGAAGGAGGGTTTGCGGAGTTCTTCAATGGCGGCCGTTTCCGAGGTAACGATCGTGATCGTGGCTGCTTGTGTTCGGTTGCGGCAGACGCTGCATCCGTTTCATCTTTGTTGCGATTGCTTGCACCGGGTTCTGAAGCCGTGTCCTCGTCTTTTCTTCTCCACGCAAGATTCGCCTTCTTATCACGAAACACGTTTGGGGCTGGATGATTGGACTGCTCCTGCTTCTCTTCTCCCCCGTAGCTCTTGATCTCTCTCCTTTTGTTCCTTCAGCCTCTCCCTGAATGGCTTGACGCTCTCGTCTTCCGCCTCGTCCTTGATCTTGGCCGGTTTTGCCGTCACCGGGGTTTCAACGTAGGCGCCGGTTACCTTGGGCGTTGGCAGGCTCGTAAAGTCATGCTTTTGAGGCTTCGAGTCGCTTCAGCCAAATCCCCTCCCCTCCTTGCTCTCTTTCTTCCTCCCCGAATCCGACCGGGGCGAAGGCGCACGCACAGATCCACGCTCGGAGTGATTCTCTGCCGGCGCAAACAAGCTCATCTCGGCCTCTATCCGAGCAGTTGGATCCGATTCCGAATGCATGCTTGACCGCTTGCTCTTAACTGACTCTGCCGAGTTGGCGCGTCGTAGGCCAGCAAATCCCACCGTCGGTTTTGCGAGCTGATTATCCTTCTGCTGTCTGCTGTTTGAGCCGTTGTTATTGATGTTGCTGGTGCTGGTGCTGGTGCTGGGATTTGGCTTGGATTTGGAATGGAGACTGAGCGCCGACTTCCGGCCAATGTCTGTGAACCGCCCGGCCAGACTCGGTCTTGCTGTCGATCTGTTCACTGGGTCCTTCTTTGGTGGCTCTACCAGGGGTGCTCGTTTGGTCGCGGGTTCGGGTACCGGACTGGCATTGGCGGCCCTCGCCAGCCGTCGAAGGAGATCCCGCTCGTTGGTGGTGTCTGGTCTCACATCTGTGTCTCCGCTCCCCGACACCCTCCCTGGACAGGCTTTATGTTTTCTTGGTTGTTACGTTTGAAAATTGTGGCCGGTGTGTCTGGAACGCGCTGTCCTTCCTCAAACGCTGATTTTGGACGAGCGGGCATCCCAGTATCACGATCAGTACCGCCGGTTGGTGACCTTGCATTCTCTGGAGACATTGTTCGGCCCATGGCATTCTGCTCCTTGATTTCTGCTAAGCGAATAGCAGCGAGGGCTCGTTTTGAAAGTCCCACTGTTTCTAGTTGTCTGATGGTGTCCAGTTTCTCGTTCTTCTGTCTTGGTTGATTTTGGTCGGGAATCGGTATAATCTTATCCACTGCGGCTTCCGTAGCCCGAATCTCATCCACTCTGATATTCTGCCTCTCCTGTCGCAGCTTTGTCAAGTTTTTGAGACCAGCATTGCCAGCAGTGCTGTCAACTCCATGTTTGACCTCGTCTGCTCGAATGTCGTTGATCCTGGAATTGCTACGCTCAGGGCTCTTCACTCTTGCGGGTGATCTAAGACTGATGTCGTTGAATATGGATGGTCGGTTTGCGAACGGTCTGTTGCTGTTATTTCCAACTCTGATCCGGGGCTGTCCGATATCTGCAAGTCGCCGGCTGTAAAATCTTGGTCCACCTGCCATGTGAAGTCCTTGCTCGGGGAAGACATGGGAAAATTTCGTTGCGGCGATTCTACAGATGGGAACGGCGCGTCATCGATGCCCGGTACCAAGGCAGGAAGTCTGCCCTCACCGCTGGAAAATGCCAAGTTCTCCGGAGATGCACCCGCCCTAGCAGGACCCGAGACCGGCCCTGACTTCGTCCGCCACTCGTTGATGCGTTCCTGCAGACTAGAACCGGCGCCAAATCTCTTAGGTGGCCCTGCTCCCGTGCCTGCTTCCTGTGCTAAAGATCCCGCGCCGGGGATTGTTCCTTCTGTCGGATCGCTCCGTTTGATTGACGCGTTCGTGTCTTGCTGTCTAAATGATCCTCTGCCAGCATTTGTCTCGCCTGAATCTCGTCCTGCGGTTGTCCAGGTCTCGCCCGCCAAGGTCGTGGGGCAGGACTCGGCGACCCGCCCAATTGCCTCTGTCGTTCCGCCTCCTCTTCCTCCTCTTGTGCTAATTTGAAGGCTTCTGTTAGAGATAGCGGTCGGCGGTTCTGGAGACCGCTTGTTCCGGAACCGGGAATGCGACTCTCCCGGGGAACGGAGGGCGACGTTGCTCGTGACGGGGACGCCTCGTTGAGTACCGCCTAGCTCAGAAGCTGCACCTTGGGGATCAGATTTTGTTCTTCTAGCCAAGTTGAGCGCACGTGCTCCAATGCCGCCGGATCTGGCATCAGGCCCTACCGAGGCTGTTGCAGAACGGACCTCGAGACCAGCATCCCGGATGCCCGATCTCCGTGTTGCATCATTCGGAGCATTCGCAAACAGCGGTTTTCTTTTCTCGTGATTGACCAGAAGTTGGTGGGACGGCGCGTGTCCATTGGCCTGGGATACCGGCAGGTGACCGTCTTTGCCGCGCTCCATCGGCAGGTCCGGCGCGTGGTTGCCGGTTCTTTGCGCAGAGATGGGATGATTTCGGTGACACGCTCCTTCAAGCAGCGGGCTGTACTATCATGATAGGCGCGACTAATGACAGTGTTTCGGCACGTTTCTGCTCTGGCTATTTGAGGAAGTTGGGGTCGGGGAAAGCTGGTTGAGTAGCATTCGGTGTAGGCCGCTTCGAGCTTGACGTGATGTTCGGTTTAGCTAAAGCTCGCGACGCGATGGGATGGTTTTGGCAGAGATGCAAGTCAACAACCTCAATAGCGATGAGGTGGCATTTGAGAGGGTCGCGGAAGAAAAGAGTGCAATAGATGCGTATAAGTGCTGTGACAATAGAGGATGTGAAGGCAAGGTGAACGAACGCGCGGTGGTATTGTCGAGGTCGAGGTGAGCTGGTCTGGTCTGGTCGATGTTTTGTTTCCCCGTCCTGTCCTGTTTTTGGATGGCAGCCACCCACCCACCTACCCATGGGCCTTGGCCATCCATCCAATCCGTCGGCTCGCACTGCGGAGCACATAGCTCGAAAATGAAAGACGAGGGCAAAAGTGGGGCGCAACCGCTCGCTCCTTCCTCAGCTGACTCAACGACTCATCCTATACTCATTCCATACTCATTCCATACTCACCCAAGCGAAGCACAACCCACGTTTTGTTGGACATCGAATCTCGTGAAGAACGCGACGATTTACAAGTCTGCCTCTCCATCTATTACCAGGCAACTGCCTTTCATCTCACCAGCTTGGAGCCATCCGGGTGGCTTGCCCATCACGAACCCTGGCGCGTCGAAGCCAGCTTCACCAAAATCGGCCCATTCTCACCAACACGTCGACCGACTTGTTGGCCGCAATCGTAGCCCAGCATGCTCTCGGCACCGTGGGCCAACGGCATTGTCTGGACCCCCTCAGTTCAGTCTTTGCGAGCCGCATGGCTTTGCCGTTGCATTGAAGTGGTCTAGAGCAGGCAGAACGCCGGCGATGCCCGCACCTCCTGCAATACAAACGAGATTGGGGAAGTCATGTGTAGCAGTGAGTTGGAGATGTCCAGTCGGTAATACTCGTCGTCGATGGGCGTCAAGTACGCTCTCTTGACGCCATGGCGGAGCAGTCGACCGAGGCGTATGGCTCGATCAAATAATAAATACCCATACTGCGAGAGACATGGTAAGACAGTTCTCGAAACCCCAATCAGATCTGTACTTGATATTGGTATGGTACGAGGTGCAGACCAGTGCTACAATAGCCAGGGCAAGATGAAGAATCAGGAAGAGTTCATACATTTCCCGCCGAATCATTTGGACCGAGAAGATGCACGAAAAGACCATGGCAAATGCGGCAGCGACACCGGTATTCCAGTATCGTTCCGACATCTCTTCTCGCGTAAAGCCATCAGATGCCGAGAGGACCATGTCAAGTTAGCCTATGCTATGGATGACAGCATGGAGCATGCATAAGACGGCCGTCCAGCGGTGCATGAGCAGAAATGTCGAAATGTGACCAGTTGGTCAGCCACAGCAACATATTGTGGACATCTGCTCCTGCGGGATAATCTATGGATCGACCCAGCTACTCCCAAAACCATATGAGACGAGCAAAAGTGAGCAGTAAAGCAATCATGCGCCTAATATAGATGAATAGTGCAATCTGTCACGCTTCTGCCCCTTCATCTATAGAAGGCAGCAGAGATGACGCAATCACGTCAAAAAAAAAAAAAAAAAAAAAAAACCTCCCAGACCAAGCTGACATCCATAACATGACACAAGACTTCTTTCGCCAAACAAGAACCACGTCCCATCTTCCACCTCCTCATTTCGCTCCCTGGTCTCGCCATTGTACATATGCATACATGCTACTTTTTACTGTCTCCCCTCCCGTCCACATTGCCGATAAGTCGGCTGCGAAACCGTGCCGCCAAGACCAGGAGCCGACTTGGCGATCGAGTCGACTGGGATGAGGGAGATTTGTTTCCTCATTGAGTCATCTCCTAGCCATTTCTTCCCCATTTTGCTTTTCTAGAAAGGAATGAAGGAGGGAACAATCGCCGTCGTGAAATGCTCCTCGAGCCATCTTTGGGCACTCATTGCATTTTCAGGTTCTCTGAGAGAGTATCATTATCGGTTCGTAGATTATGGAATTATCATATCGTGTGATGTGCGAATCATCAGTTCCTTCATATCAGACACCTCGTGTATTGAAATGCAAACATCCAAAACACCAGCCTCGAGTCACCACTTTCAACTACGACGACACCTCTGAAACACATCGGGCCACGTCCTCATCAACTCCTGCATCAAAGTTTTGAGATCCGACGCCTTGCACCCAATCTGTTCGCCCCCTCAGCCTGCTGCCACTCTACCTCGAATGTCCTCAGCGCCTGCGTCAACGCGCCCTGGTCCAGCTCTCCCTCCGAGCTGGCCTTGATGAGCATGTCCACAAAGATGCTCCATCGGCCCCTGTAGTACGATCCCACGAGGCCGGACCACGCCTTGGCAGCGTAGTCGTTTAGATCACTGGCATCGACTTGCCACACCGTGACCTGGGAGCGGGCATTGAACGCGAAGAGATCTTGGTTGCCGGATCGCGCTCCCCAGTGCCGGGCGCCGCCCGTCCAAACGTCGAGTGCGAAGTGGGCATCCGCCGAGAGGACGTAGTCGAGCGTGGAGAGGAGGTCGAGCAGTTTCCGGCCAGTGGCCTTGACGTCACAGGATGAGGAGGACGAGCGGAGCTCAATCGAATTCGAGATGCTGCATTGGTAGGCTTGGATGAGGTCGTCGTACCTGAAGTCGAAGGCGTTGCTGAGGATTTGGCGGGTGACGTCGAGGAAGTCGAGTTGGAAGGTGGGCACGCTCCAGAGAGGAATTGCCGGAGGGCCGATCTGAACATGAGCTGCCATGCTTTCTGGAGGACAACGGGGTCGTAATGCACGGCTGTCGGGCGTGGGAAGTGGCCGGTCCGGTTGACGATGCCGGAAAGGGCTGGTCGGAGCTGGTACGTTGCAACGGGGACCTGGGGAATGTCGGTGCGGGCGTTGCTGTAGACGTTGGAGCGGAGTATTTCCCAGGCCTCGTAGAGCTCGGTTGGCAGGCTCTGGGTGCCGAGCGAGTATCGTCGGGTGGTCCAGTCCTGGAAGTATTGCTGCGTGCTGAGGGGGACGAGGCCCATGCCTGGTCGAGCAGGATGTCGTAGACGATTTCGTTGCCTTCGAATCCTTCTGGAGTGAGGCCGAAGCCGACGAGCGACTCGGACTGGGAGAGGGCGTCGATGGGCCCGCTGGTGATGGTTTGGACTCGGCCTTCCAAGGCCATGTTACCGCCGAAATCGTGCAGCTGGCACCAGATCCAGCGCTTGCCGGAGTAGCTGTTTGTGCGTTGCCACTGAGGGTTGGCTTCGGAGTAGAGGTCGAGGATCAACATGCCCTGGTTGTCCTTGACGCCGCCCAGGTAGGCGTCGATGCGTGGTTGCGTCCAGAAGCCGCGGCTGTAATAGAACAGCCAGCCCTGGAGAAGCCAGACCGCGGCAGGGTTGGCGGCAGTGAGGCCATCGTAGGTGTGCTTGGAGATGTTGGAGAGGTACTTGGCGTCGCCTGACGCAGGAACCAGCTCGTTGAACTGATCGAGGTTGTAGATGTTGGTGACGTTTCCAAAGGCACGAATCTGCTTGGAGACGAACAGCTTCTGCAGCTCAGTGTACGTGTCGTCCAGGGACTGAGGAACAAATCGCGGGTGAACTTGTCTGCTGGGGCGGCCGGGGAGAACCAATTTGGTGATGCGGTTAGTTGGACGTCTGGCCGGACCTTTTGATTGTGCTTGGGACGAAACCCGGGAACGCAGGCAACACAGGGGTGATGCCGAGCTCGACCATTCGCGCCACGATCTTCTTCTGCAGGTCGAATTGCTGGTTGATGAACTCCAGGGGCAAGTCTCCTTGCCGCCCCAAGAACCCTGGACGTTACCGAAGCGATTCCATGATTGAAAAGCCGGTCCACTGAAGAAGGGCAGAATATCTTGGTCCTCGAGCCCGAGCTCCTTGAAGCTGTCGAGGAAAATCTTCTCGTATCCAACCCATGCGAGTTGCAGGTTGACGCCTCGCAGGGCAGCCCAGTCGAGGAATCTCTCCCAGTCCTCCCACTGCCACCAAGCAAAGGTATATGAAAAGGTGACTTTTTTGTGCCATGTACCTCGGTCAGCCACGTTCTTGGGGTCACCAGACAACGGGATGGTCGACCTGCTGGGCTGGCCTGCCTGCTGCTCAGTGCTCACTCACCAGTGTTGAGGTTATATCTCCACGGCACGACACTCGCTCCTTCCAAGTCTTCAACCGGCACGGGCAGGCTATCTGGGGCCGATTTGTATGTGTCGACGCGGAAAAAGTGGTCAATCTGCAAAACCTCATTGGCGTAATGTCGCAACCTGGCTCGAGGGTTAGTCATCAACCGATCGGGAGGAGACCCAGAGTCCAGACGAGACGAGACGATCATGGTTATTCCCGGAGGCTCCGAGGGAACCCGGAACTCACCCCTGGCCAGCGCATTCAGCGTGGTTCCCTCGACAAGGATTCTCCCTTCTGGCCGCCCGCTTTGATCGTGTAATTGTCATTGACAGGCGGATTCCAGCGTGACCAATTCTTGTTTTTCGCAGTCAGTTTGAATTCGAACGAATCGCTGTGCCCAGGAAACAAACGATCGGCGAGGTCAGCAATTCCACTCGTTGACCATGACGATGATGCGTCGACAGTAGTAGACACGGAAAGCAGCGTCGCCAGGACCAGTCGCCAAATAATACACATCATCCTATCGGCGCAGCCAAAAGACTGAAGAAGAAGGAAATCGATTTCAGAATTAAAAAGCTTGTTCAGATTAATGTACCTAAAATGAATGACCAAACTTTAAGACAGGATGCTACGTAACAAGAAACAAGCACGTGAGACCTAGACAGGGCAGAATCTGCAATTCCAGAGAAGACAAAGCACCGCAGGTCTGAGGCGAGGGAGCGGGGAAGACACGAGGAAAACAGAGGCGCTAGGGTTGACTTTTATGCAGCTTCAAAGTATGTAACAGCCTGCGGTTGTGCATAGTCGGTCGTGGTAAAGTACGACGTGCATCATTCTATCTATCTGGTGCTATCGCGATGTGCGCCCCAGTCGACGCAGACTACACAGACTAGTACGCAGACCGAGGTGGTGGCAAGTGGTAGGTTGAATGACAGAATTGCCGTAAAGGGGTACGTGGGATGGGGATGGGATGGGGTAGATGGGGCACGATACGACAAAGTCGGTCACGACGTGGTATCACGTATCACGCGCAGCAATCGCGGGGATGGGCATGCATCCACCATGATCATAATCGTCTTGAATCATAATCATCCTTGCCGTGCTCTGGTGTAATGTACCCTCGCACCCTCGCACCCGAAATGCGTGATGGATGCTCGCGCCATGCCCGCTCCCGGAACAGGAATGTGACGCCGACGGACTGTAATGTCCCAATTCCCATTCACAATGTCTTTGTGGTCTTGGCGGGAAGATCAGGCACACTCGTTGAGCATATCGACCACGTTCTGGAACTGTTGCGGCCATGTCGGGTCCGGTTCAACGACTTCGTGCACATTGGTGAAATTGATTGTGTTTTAACCTGAGGGTTGAATGACCTTGGTCAGCGCCACTCTCGCTGCAATGACTTGTGCAATCCTAATTGCTGCATACTGAAAGTTTGAAAAGCGATTGATTAGTGCGCGACGTCATACCAAGCTACAAGCAGGACATTTCGAGCGTCTGGCCGATTGGGGACATCCTTACGGGTCCCTCCAATTACTTTTGTTTGCAGCCAGCTTGAACAGAGGTGTACTGTATCATACATCCACAAAGATTTTCTCAGCCATTTTTAGATTTAGATGGCGAGGCCGCGGCCAAGCTCGACTGAGAACTCTAGTATCGCCATTTCCTGCCCCTCTTTGACCATCTGCCGGAAGTATCGTATTGCTGCGTGCCGTTCTGTAGGAGGCTCGCCATCAGCTGTTGAATTGTTTGTCTCGAGATGTAGGATACTTGCTGACATACGGGTTGACTTGCAGCGACAGAGTCGGTAGGGGTACTCGCAGGTGGATTACCGGGACCGATGTTGTTTTTGTTTCCGCATTTACTGGTCAAAGAAGGCTCATCATCGTCTTGTGTCTTGGACAGGACATCCAGGGTCTGCGGATTCTGCGAATGGACTGACATGCATGATACGCAGCCAGAATTTGGTTCAAAGCTTCCCGTCGCACGGCCGAAACAGTCCAGGCAGAGAACGCCACCCTTTCCGACTCTGCTTCGATCTCTAGATCTCTTCTCCTCCAAAGCATCTGCACACTCATCCGTCAGCTTCGTACATCTCGTCAAGCACAACAGTATCTGACGTACAGCAGAGCTTTATTCCTGGGACACCAGTCGGACAAATTTTCGAGAATGGCAAGAAAGACTCGGTGTAGACGGCAGTCAATTTGTTGCTGAACCGTTGAAAATGGTAAGACTTGCGGAGCAGGTAGGCGGCTAACAGTCCATGCCAGAGGTCCCGGGCGCCTTCGAAGGATACATGCAGGAGCCAGTATTCAACTCCGTAGAACAACTTGTCCGTGCATCCATACTTCCTTGCCAATAGGGCAAGCTGAAGCAGACCTGCCGCCGGGAGTTCGTTAGGCTCTGTCACCTGCCTGCCATGGATGATGCCACACAGCAACGTCCAAGGCCTAGCACTGTCTTTGGGAAGTTCAAGCTTTGGCCGTTGTTCGCAGCCAATTTCTCCTTTGCATACGGGTTCCGTCAACTTGCAGTTCAAAGTTGGACAAAAACAATTGAGAAGCCAGGCATGGACTCTGATTACTTTCTTATCGGGTCCAACGACGAGCTGCAAATCTCCGTCAGGCGCGAGCTCTAATTCGTCTGTGTTCAAGACAGAATTTTCCTTTGCTGGTTCCAGTTTAATTGTGGCATTTGTCGAGTCGGCCGTTTGCCCCTTTGGCGAAGGATCTGCTTTATCGCACATGGTTTGAACAAATGTTTTCCATCGAATTGGGAAGCTTGACGGGTCAAAGGAAAAGTACCGGACAGAGTGCCTCGGGAAAGTGCAATTTATTTTTGAGTTGAGCAGACTGTCCTTGTCTGCACACCATTCAAAGGATTTCGGCAACAGCTGTTGCTTAGATGTTTGACGGCTGGCAGCCAGGTGAGGCCAGTTGGCCGCTAATAGCTGGCAACGGATCTGATGTCTGTTGACGGGACGGCCAGGATTCCTTCCTGGCGCTGCAAATTCCATTGTCCAAACTTGCCGTGATTTCGGCGTGAGTAATTGAACAATCTTCCCATGTTCTACCTGTCGAGCAGGCTGTCGCGGTGATCATGGAGATGCCTGCTGACTGGGCGCCGTTACGCCATCCCAGTCGGCCTCACAAGTCACGAGTCGGCTGCCGGCAATTATCCGCCACGTCAGAACCAGGCACAGTTCAACAGCAGCTCAGAACAGACCGCAACGAAGGAATCCGTACAATCCAATGCAATCATCATGAGCCGGCCCGAGAAAGGCGCGCCAGGCGGCCATACTCAAAACAAATCGTCAATCGCTCGTCGTGAGTTTCCATTTTCCAACACAACACACCAATATCTACCGCCCGGCTCACGCACCATCCAACCATCATCATCTGAGAGAGACCAGCATGAACCCCCCTTCCATTGCGGATGCCGGCCGGCCAGTCAGCCATCATTTCGCTAACAGTTTGCAGCTTCGCGACCTCGGTCTTCTACGAAAGGACCGCTCAATGCAGACGAGTTAGTAATTCCCACCGAGCTCCGCCCCAGTGACCCTTTGAGCACACCATCAACACCAGAGCCTCAACGTCTCGGGCTTCAGCTCCTCATCGCGCGGCATCACAAGTCCATCAGTCGACAAGCTCGCCAATAGTCCCTCAAGTAGGAGAGCCCCGCCCCAAAGACTTTTCCTTTCTCCTCCGCCCCGAGATCTACCACCCTCTCACACCCTCAACGTCCCTGTTGCCTTTCGCAACTCACCCAAGCAGCCCGATTCATCAGTACCGCTGGAGCAACTCCTGGCAAATGGCCACTTCCGGGCTGCAGCCATTGCCGCAGTCCAAGAACTTACGGGTTCCGGTGCACACGGAACCGTAGATGCAACTGACTCCCGGCGAATCTTTGACCTGCTGTACACTCGACTTGTTTGCCTGACGCTGATTGATGCTACTCCGCTGGCCGCTCAAGAGGTGAAGTCGCTGGAGGATCTCAGCAATGCGCGATTGTATGTCGACGACAAGACGGGCCAACATCTCGTTCCATGGGATTTACGCGTGCTCAACGTCCGCCTCCAGGCGCTGGGGTTTGGCGATCCTCGTCGAGCTGTCATGAGCTATCACGACTTAGCTAGAGAAGCCCGGGAACATGTGGGCAAAGCAGCAGCCCAACATGACAATTCAGCCAGCGAATTATGGAAATCCCGCCTGCACGATCTCGGCGTCAAGGTTGCAGGCGCTCTCATCGACATGGACGACTTGTCTGGCGCAGCGCACCACTTGAAAAGCCTCCGGGATGTAGGAGATGGCAAGATGGCTTTATCCAAAGCTCTTCTCTGGCTCCATCTGGGTGATGTTGAGAAAGCACGACAATGTGCCGCCCATTGCTCCAAAGATGTTGCCGAAACGGGAAAGTTGATACTGGCGCTATGCGACGTGGCGGATGGAAATTATGAGGCAGCGCTGGATAAATGGGAGGAGCTCAAGGAGGATCTCGCCGGTGATGAGATGGTGGGCGTGAACACAGCAGTATGCTTGTTGTATCTTGGTCGAATGCCAGAGGTTTGTTGTCCAACCTTTCCCGCAGCAACTCGTTCAAGTGAATTGGGACTAATTTCGGTCCAGGGCCGTGATATACTCGAGGGTCTCGTCCAGTCAGGATTCTCATCCCACACGCTGCTATTCAACTTATCGACCATGTACGAGCTGTATACTGAGAGGCACCGCCAGCTCAAGATGAAGCTAGCGGAGCGAGTAGCTGATATGGACGAAACACCAACAGGATGGGAGAAGATGAACGCGGATTTCAAGTTGTAAACAAGTCGCGCCTTAAAATCATCAATTCACAAAGGCCTCGTGCAAGGAGCACTTCCATTCTTCTGGTGCGATCGGATTCAAGGTCGTAAATTATCTCGTATTTGCCCAATATCCGCTTCTGCAAATCTCGACTCACCCATCATGTACTTCTGAGCACCGCCCCAACTTCTGTTTGAGCCGCTCCTGAATTCCAGCATAATCTCAGTGTGCAGCAGGTTTGTCAGATTCCTCACATTAAAGGGCTCGTCAGCTGGCCCTCCGGGTCTCTGACAACAACCGGCCCATCAGTAGGGTCGTCAGTACCGTTACATGAACAGTTCAGAAGTGTAATTAGCCCTGAAAGAATCCTACGCTTCTCCTATATCTAGAACAGGATACCGACTAATTCGGGCAACCACAGAGCTGCTAGTGAGAAAGGAAAAAGAAGGTAGGTGCCAGATTTGGGAGGAATGCTAAACCTGCCTTGTACAACGTGAGCAATCGTCTCTACTAGATGCAAGCTCTGTTGCAGTGAAGGTGACGCTCATTTCTGTCAGCGGAATACAGATGCATCGAGGCCCTCTAAGTGCAGGTTCCATGTAAGTCCACCCATCGGGAAGTAACCACGTTCCCAAGCATCTAATTAACGAAATGGGAACCATATCGGGCTTGTTTTTCCTTTTGTTCATGATGGTCTATTTGTGCAACGTGAGTTGTTGGGGCTGAGACGTCGTCGCCGATACACAGCAAGTGCTGCCACCGAAGATTCAAGAACATGTGTTCAATGCAATGCGGGGCCGCCCGAACAAGATACATTAATAAATACTCTCATATCCTCACGCATTTCCTCCATCTCATTCACTCGTCACTCTCAGCTCCTCTCTACCAACTGACGCGCATAAAATAAAAAGACCACACACGCCCCCACCATGTCGGACCGCGTCTCCCAAATCACCAACCACCTCAACTACCCCAAGGGCCTCCTCGCCAACCAAGTAGCCATCATCACAGGCAGCGGACAAGGAATTGGCGCCGAAACCGCCCGATTGTTCGCCAATGAGGGAGCCAAGGTGATTGTGTCCGACATTGACGCCGGTAGGTCAAACCTCTCCCCTCCCCCTCCCTTTCTTCTCCCTTCCCAGGCAATCTCAATCATCCAATTCCAAGTTGGAAAAAAAAAAAAAAAAACCCACTGCAACACGCAACACACCACTGACAACCTCCAAAGAGAAAAGCGATGCCGTCGCCCAATCCATCACCAAGGCAGGCGGCCAGGCCCTCTCCGTCGCCGGAGACATCATGTCCCCTCATTCATCAAGACCCTTGTCCAGCAATCAGCAGCCTTTGGCAACGGCAAGATCCACATCATTGTCAACAACGCAGGGTATACCTGGGACGGGGTGATTCACAAAATGACGGACAAACAATGGGATACGATTATCGCGCTGCACTGCACCGCGCCCTTCCACCTCGTGCGCGAGGCGGCGCCGTACTTCCGCGTCAAGGACGGCGAGCCCCGGTGCATCGTCAACGTGTCGTCCACGTCGGGCGTGCACGGCAACGCGGGACAGATCAACTATTCGCTGGCCAAGGCGGGCGTGACGGGGTTTACAAAGACGATTGCCAAGGAGTGGGGGCCGCAGTTTGGCGTGAGAGCCAACGCCGTGGCTTTTGGACACATTCAGACGCGGTTGACGGCGGCCAAGGAAGAGGGTGCGTTTGTCGAGGGTCCGGGGGTGAGAAGATCAGTCTGGGGATTCCGCAGAAGCAGAGGTATGCGCGACAATCTACTCGGGAAGAGTATCCGGATATTCCTCTGCGAAGACCGGGGAGTGCGACGGAGGCGGCGGGTAGTATTTTGGCTGTGGCGAGTCCTTTGTTTTCCTATGTTTCTGGACAGACTATCATGGTGACGGGTGGGAGGAACATGTAAGTAAGGGTTAGTTTTTTTTTTTTTTTTCGGGTTCATGCCAAGATTGGTGGATGTTCTTATTTCTTGCATTATTGATTGGTTATTGGAAGCCTTCTTCTTTCATCATTACGAGCTTCTTCCTCACTCCACGCCCGAGTAATTGACTGCAAACACACAAACATTGAGCCGTAGTCCCTCAATGTAATGTCCCCTCACACCTTCAACCACAGTGCAAAGACACCCTTGGCGTACTCGACAATCTCATCGCCTCCGAGCTTGCTCTCGCCATACAATCTGTCCACAAACGAAATGGGCACCTCGGCCACCGTACATCCCATGGCCTTGGCGCGAACCATCATCTCCATCTGGAACGTATACCCCTTGCTCTCGGTGCTCGTAATGACCTTCTCCAGCACGGACTTCTTGTACAATCGAAAGCTACCGGTCAAGTCGCTGACACCAGGGCGCAGCACCGTGTCCGCGAACAAGTTGGCGCCGCGACTGACAAACTTGCGCTTGAGGTCCCATCCAAAGACACCGCCATTGCCGGCGTACCGCGTCCCCGTGACGATGTCGTAGTTGCCCTTTGCCTGGAGCGCAACCATCTGCGGGATGAACTTGGGGTGGTGGGAGAAGTCGGCGTCCATGATGATGACAAAGTTGCCCGTGGCGAACTGCAGGCCGTGCACGTACGCGGTTCCGAGACCAAGCTTGCCCGCGCGAGGCTTGAGGGCGACGTGAGGGGCGTAGGCTTTGACGAGCTGGTTGGCTACCTCTTGGGTGCCGTCGGGAGAGCCGTCGTCGACGATGACGAGTTCCCAGTCGAGGTTGCTATGTTTTGAGGACAGGGTGGGTAATATTAGCCGTCAATGTGTTTCTGCTCAATTCACCTGCTGTACCGTTTGTGAAAGATTTTGGGGGGTTCCAAATTTTACCTCTCCGTAAAGGTGCGATTCAGCAACCATGTGATGATGGGCAGGTTCTTGCGCTCATTGTACGTCGGCAGAATCACCGAGTACTTGTTCTTGGAGGCCGTGGTGGGAGCCATTGTGGAAGACGGCAACTTGGGTGTGAGAAACTGGTTATGAAAAAAAAAAAAAAAAAAAGAACAGGTAAGCGCGGCGTGTGGACGGAACTACAGGGGAGAATAAAGAGATGCCGCCGGGTGTGAAGTTAATGAGCGTGGTTGGTCAAATCGGAGTAAAAGATGTGGTTTCTCGCGATCGCGGGTCAGGTTCAAGAGAGATAGATGGGCCGGCCTCCTCCTTGCTCCTATCTTGTCACGATGCATCCAGGATCCAGGCGTCGCGCCGGGCCGAAGACTTACTAAGCATGCGAGTGGGGGTTGCGTATGTATGTACATATGAGCTGGGTGGAGCTTGGCTTGGCAAGTCGAGTACTTGTTGTTGAAGCAAGCACCGATACAAAACCACAAGACGTGTGTATCATCACATTGCTCAGCACGGGCTCATGTGGTTGCGAATGAAAATTCCATTCGAGGAGCTTGTTCCTGCGTCATGGTCAGAAAATTGAAACATTGCTCGTCAAGCTATTTCACAGCCTCAGCAAGTCTTCCTCTTCCTTCAAAACCCATCCACGGATGCTGCACCATCAACCTCCACTTATTAATATTAATGTTGGCCTGCAAAATCTCCCCCCTCCTTCCCCTCTGACGTTGCTCTGACGTGCTCCAGTCCTATTGCTCATTCGTTGTCGTCCACATACGTCCGTCCGTCTGCTCCGTATGTACTCGCTGCCAACTGCGTCGAAGTACCCTTAATATCGGTCTCGCCAATTCGACACTCACTGACAGCCTGCCTTTGGGCACGCCTCGGGAAAAAAAGACATGCCAGCCAGACATCAGTTAGCGCGAGAGATGGATATTTTGATGTTTAATGTTTGTGGCCCGCCAGCGTGTGCCAGCGGACCTGGACCTTTTTCACTGGTCGCTGTGGGCTCGGGTCGGGTAATAATATGTACATAGTGAGTGTCTGGCAGGAAGGATCCTGGACTGCCTGCCTGCCTGCATCGTCCACGCCTCATCGGCGGTCATCGCAGTTCTCTACATGTACGTTCTGCGGCTGTTTAGCGTGGGCCGCACCGTCTCGCCACCACGCTTTGTTTAGATCCGGCATGAAGCCCTCACCACAAATCACCGACTTGGCTGGAGCAATGTATTCCCAACCACGGCGGAGATATCGAGGTACCTCACACAAGCTCCATGCCAAGTAGTTCACCCCGGAGCTTCTGCTGGGAGGAACGTGTGCCGTCTACCTGGTGATGCTGCGAAATAACAGCAATACCACCACAACCCCGTTCGTGGAACCTGGAACCCCCATCGTAACCCATTCTCAAAAGGCGCAACCTTCCAATGCTCCAATGCTCCAATGCTCCAACGCTCCAGTCCTCACCTGAGTCCGCCTCGGTCTTCTTCTACCTACAATCACGCCGAGAACAAGTTACCAAGTGCCTCCTTGCCGTATGAGCAAGTTCATTTTGCGCTCTTCTATTGCCATTAGCTCAAATTTGATGTCCTAGCCACGAAAAACTGTTCCAGCTTTTCAAGGCACTCGAGCTTCGACTACTACTTGCTTTTTATGCTTGCTGCTATTCTTACGTCATCCCTGCTTCCAACACCACCTTCACATCCGTTCCACAACCATGGCCGACGCCAGTGTATCAGCAGTTGACAAAGGTGAGAGTCGCCCAGTATTGATTGGTCGCATAAGATTGCCAATTGTCATTATATGATCGCTTCGACGTATGTAGTCATGTGTTTTGACTATACTTTTTTTTCCCTCAATGGCCAGTTATTCTCGTTTACTCCGTCCGGGGCTGCTGACATGGATATTTGATTCGGCGCCGGCTCTTGTCGTTATTGAACCCCTCTTAGTCCATCATTTAGAGCTAATATTAGAGGATATAGTCGGAATTCCCGGTCCCGATGTCTTTCGTCCTCCTGTTAAAGCGTCTTCACAAGATGGTCAACCTTTCTTGGCCGTTTGTCCCCCGCTCCGGATGATGCGATTGAGCGAGAGAAGGGGAAATTCGCGGAGAAGCCGGTCGACAAGCCAGAGTCGCTCCCAGATAATAAGAAGCCCAGCGGAATCATTTCCCGAGGCCACAGCGGTCACAGTCTTGGAGCCCCAAAGCCCGTTGAAGTAGCGTCTGTCCCTCAGACACCTCTCAATGACTCGACCCCGGCAGGAGGAACACCGCGTCCTGAGCTCAAAACTGCTCAGGATCCAGCACCCACAGCCGACGAACCATCTTCTTCAGAACCTGCAGTCGAACCTGTCGTGATGACTGGTGTCAAGGAGTCTGCACCGGCGGCGCCAGAAACTTCTGCGCCAAAGAAAACAATGACAGGCCCAAGCCCCTGCCATTGACCGAGTCACACCAACCACCAACACCAAGTGCTTCCGAGTCTTCCCCACTCAAGGAGCCGACCATTTCGAAAGCTACAGAACTAGCCGCGAAGGCGCCCATTGTTAATGGAACCATGAATGTCGGCAGGTCCGAGACCAAGCCCGAAGTTCCGGTAACGCACGCTGCGACTGTTCCAGCTTCGGTGCCAGCGCCTGCTCCCACTTCTGATGGTGCATCCGTTGCTCCTCCCGCGCCAATCTCTAAGACTTCCACGTCTAAGGAATCCGAGTCCCATGATGCCGACGATTCCACCAAGCCTCCAGGGAGTCCAGGGAGTCCAGGGACCATTGACCCTGTTGCCAGTGAGAAACGCAAGCTCGACGAAGTCGCCGTTCCTGCGACGCCCAAGCCCCTGGCAGAGGACGATGCATCTGCTGGCCCAGGTGCACTCCCACTTTACAAGAAGCCCAAGATTGACGAGACTGCTTCAAAGGTCTCCAAGCCCAAGAAGGAGAAGAAGCTCCCGGCCGTGGGCAGAGCGGCCCGTAAGACGCGAAGCCAGGGCCCCGTCGACGTGTAATATCTCCCCGCGTCTTAGCCGTCAGGTTGATGAACGATACGACATATGGGCGGGCTGTGCTTCGCGATGAAATGAAACTATGCTTCATCTTGATTATTTTTATTTTTATTTTTTTGTATTTCAGAAAAAAATTGGTGTTCTGGGTGGACTGGACATCGAGTTCGTTCTAGGGTGTGGCTCATTTCTTCCAAAACCTGGCGCTGAGAAAATGTATATTTTGGCTTTAGTTTCAATTAATCTGTTCTTGTAAATCTGAACCACACTACGACCACCTCCTACTTCGCCCTTACGAAGAAAGGGTCCATTCTCTAAAGTAGCCGAATCAGTACAGGGTATGCTGCCGGTGCGAGCCAAAATACCCGCCCCACCACGCGCAAGCTTTTTCTTCGACGTCACCCTGCGTTTGCCGGAAATTTGAAATTGCTTATTATTTATTAGTGTCAAAGGTAGGGGTCGGTGTAGCTCATAGAAAAGGTTCGATTCTGGTCAATCAGAGGTGCAGACGGCACCCGACTTTTGTACCTAAAGGGTACACAGTGCGCTATAGTAATAACTAGTCTACGGAGGTACTTCTAATACATTATCTCCACCATTATCTTATCAAGGGTTTTATCCTAGTTAATGCGCAGGCCGCATCCACACATCCAATGCTCTAGGAGCTCTCCCTAACACACCCCCTAGCTAAGATATCTATTAAAGCTAGAATTCATTAGTATAGGAAGCGATTGTGACGAATTTCTAGTGTTGTGGTTACGCGGGGATTTCGCGTAAGCTAATCTAGTGGCAGAAATCCCTATGTATTTAACCTAATAGAGGCTTTGTGAAGCTATCCGCAGGCATCTTAGAGGTCTTTAACTAATTAACCTTAATATTGCCCTTCGCATATTACTCTTAAATCCACATTTAATTTATATTAAGGTGCTTAAGGCTAGTCTAAAGCCTTCCTTCTGTATGCTTTATAATTCGGATTATTTGCTTGTTATTATACTAGATAATAGAAAGCGACAGCACGCAGACCTTAATATCGTAAAGCAACCTCCCTAGAGATATACGCTCTTTTGCACCGTAATTTAGGGCAAAGAGCTCTGCTTCTATGCTTAAAGTTATTATATAATATTACCTACCTAACTTCTAATTAATTACAGCGCTATGCATAATAAAAACGTAGCCTTACATTAATCTATAAGTATTAGGTTATTGCTAAGGGAAGCATTAGTACTAGAAAACAGGGTATTAAAGCTATCCGCGCCTAAGTAGCGAATGCAAAGCTTCTTTATATTCTAAGCGTATAAAATAGCTCCTTTAGCAAGCTTAATATGCTTTGCTAATAGATTTATTATAAAAGAGGCTAGCTTTAATGCTGTAAATGCCACGTTAGGTCTTCCTATAATGTAAAGATATACTAAGGAGCTAATAACTACTCTATAATAATTAATCTCTTTATTAGAAGCTTCGCTAGTATTAGCAAGGATTGTAGCCATAGGAAGAGGAGCAGAGGTTAAGCTCTTTAGATTGTTATTAATAACGTTAGGAATGAATTTCTAAGCGATCTTTTAAATATACAATTCCTATGATAACTATATCTCTTTAGTATCGCGGTTTCTAATGATTTTAATGCCTAGGAATTACTTTAATTTACCTTAGTCCTTAACGTCTAGGCCATTCATTAGTTACTTATATAATTCTTCGAATTCTGCTTTAGTGTTATGAACTGGCCTTAGGGCAGCTGCACGTAAGCGTTCTAAGAGATATTATTATCCTTAGAGAGGAAGGATTAGACTAAGCTAGGTGTCGCACAGGAACTGGCTTTATACCAGTGTGTGTGTGGGTCGCATAGGCCTAGGTAAAGCCCTAACCTATTTGCCTATAGTCCGCGTCCTTTGCGTGCCCTTTCCGGGACCTTTACGCGCCCTCTCTAGACCTAAGACATAACCCAAGCTCCTAAGCTTAAGTCTATAATATACCCCCTTACTTAGGCCTCCTTCCCCTTTGCCCTTATTATTAGAATATTCTAAGTGAGTGGCATATATACGTGATTAATATAGTGTGTTAGTATGGGTCCTGGTGTAGGGCTTATGCATAGCCTAGTGGGCTAAAAATTTTTCCTTATAGGCTACCCTACCCCTAGCCTTTAAAATAACTAGCCCTACCTAACTCTAGCCCCTATAACACTAGCCTACTCCATTTTCTTACCTGCTACTAGCTGATATTAAGCTTTACCTGCCTAGTCATTATTACTTTATTTTTATACATTACCTTTTACCTATTAAATTCCCCTTTCCCCTAGCTATTACTAGTCTTTCTAACCTCTTATCGCTAACTATCTACAATCCCCTGCTAGTCTATGTCTAAAGTAAGTGCATAATTAGAGCTATCCTATAGCTATATCTAGATATAAATAATCCCATATATCCCCTACTTTTTACCTTTCCTTTCCTTTACATACCCTTATTTCTATTATCTTATTAGTTATCCGCTACCTGCCTCCCTTTAAATATTATATTAAAACCCCTTTTACGTCTAGCCTGCCTATTATTATATCCGCTACTATTACTCTTAGCGCTATTACCACTACTGCCTCTAGTAGTGCTTCCTCCCTACTACTACTTCCTTCCCCTCTAAAAGCTAAACTACCTTAGTAATTATATCCTAGAGAGTAACTCTAATAACTCTAATAACTCTAATAGCAAGGAGCAAGAGGTCCTATATATCTAATACATAAATAACCTTTGTAATAAGGGGACATAGGAGTGCGCCCTAGGGTCTTACTAGGCCTATCTTCCCTATTAGCGCGCCTGTTAATTATATGGCTAGGAGCCGCACTTATACTTAGGCAACCCTAAATTAAGATATACGTATAAGCACCTTATAAACCTTTTAGCCGCTAGAAAAGCTATTAAAATACTAGCTATAAGGCACACTGCCTCTAAAAAGGACGCCACGCTATCCTAATAAAAACTTTTATCCGCTATTAAAAACGTTTTAATACTATTTTAGCCGCTGCCTATATTAATCCCTCTATAGTAACACCCCTTTGTTATCCCTTACTAGGGTAGTATATGCCTAGGGCATTACTAAATCGCAGGCACTTACGCTTGCCTAGCAGATAACTCTTACCTAATGCGGTGGTAATATAGCAATAGAGTTCTTTGTAGTATATCTATAATAAATAACAATCTTACCTACATTACCTCTATTTAGGAGAACGCCGCTGCTAAGTAGTGTGTATTTAATAAGGCCCTTGCCTACTAATTAACCACTTATTGCTATCCCCCTAGACTAAACTAGAATAACCTAGCTCCTTCTCCTTCTCCTACCCCTAAGAACTAATTACTTTCTAATATAGTAGAATACTAGCGCTAATACACGCGCGAAGCAAAGAAGACTAGATTTACTTATTCCTTAGTAGTTAAATAAAAACATACTCTTTTAGGCCTATTATATATTATTACATTACCCTATTATACCTTAAATCTATCTAGTGCCTCTATGTCTTATATGTTTTCTAGTGGTTCCTAAGTTAGCTATATATATCCTTTCTATTTAACTAGCATATTCCGGTTTAACCCCTGCCCTCTCGCGTTCTTAGCTACTAGTATCTCTTTAACCTAATACTCTAAGAGATTAGGGTTAGCATTAGTTATTATTAGTTCTAGTGGGGTTGCTTATCCGCTAATATTTAACTAGGTAATGGATTAGAAGCTGCCTATTATACTAAATCCACATGGAAAACAGGGTGAAGTCCCTGTGGTATATCTAACTTAATAGTTAAAGGTATAGGGACCTCTAGCACCTTGTATTTAGCTATAACCTAATCTAATTTCTTATATAGTCTATTTATCTTAAAATTTCGCAGGTTTAACCATACGTAGTTACTAACCTAAAAGCATTCCACTAGATACTAGCTACTATTTATTTCCTCCTATTACTATTACTAAACAAACGCTATAGTAGCTTACGTTAGGTCTAACCCTCCTTAAGATATTATAAGAATACCTAGGCCCTTCCCTTTAATAAGGTATAGGATATCTCCTTATCTAGTGGTTCTTAAATTATTACTAGGTTATAACTATATAGGGCTATGTTTACGCTAATCCCTATTACTAATAAGTCCCTATTATTTAAAGTAAGTTAATAAGTAAGGAGATGTTCTAGCTATTTAAATTATAAAAATAATAGCATTACCCTTAGGATAGCCTAAACTTCTTAATTTGCCCTTTCTATGCTACTATCTATCTATGGATAATAAGCTATTAATAGTAACTACTACGTACCTACCTAGTTATAAAGTGTAGTCTAAAAATTACTTAACTAGTCTAAACCGTAATCCGTAATAATTTGTGTAGGAAAGCCATAGAACTACTATTAGCACTGCTTAAACCATTCCGCGTATGCTTTAGCCCCTATTAATATTATAGCTTCTAGCTAAATGTACTTAGAGAGTCTATCCGTAATAACCATAAGAAACCGTAGGTTATCCAGGTATTAAGCTAGCAGGTCTATTATAAAGTTAATAGAGATCTATGACTAGTAATAGTCTAGTGGAGGGATTGGTTTTAATAAGCCTTATCTTAGCTAGTAGCTCTTCCGCCCCCTATAATAGTAATAGTTTCTTATAAACCAAGCAATCCCCTATAATATGCTATCCTAATAGAAATCCTCTAAAGCGTCTTAAAAGTTATGTTATAGCTAGGATAGCCTAGTAAGGGTAAATTATAAACCTATTACATTAAGGTTATAGTAAGGGGTTCCTAATTTAGGATCTAAGTCTAGCCCTAGAATTAAAGCATACCTTTAGCGCTAATCTAATAGTCCGCTATTTACTCCCTTATGTTTATAGCTTCTAGAAATTTCTAGGCCCCTTCCCTAACTGCCTTAAGCCATATCCTATACGTAGCATTATAGACTAAGGACTAGTCCTATAGAGATTAGAGATACGTATCTGTAAACATTATTACCCCTATTAGAAGACCTATAAACCTACCTATAGTATCCTTAGCCTTGCCACCCCTAATAATAACATAGGGTTTACACTAGAGACAAGTCTAGTTCTTTTATAACTATATAGGCCTAGGGTTATTACTAAATGCATAATTAGCTCCTCTAGTCCTGCCTTATTCTCCTCCCCTTAGAACTATCTTAATAGCGCATCTAGTCTTACTACCTATAGGCTAGGCCTATACTATAGGTAAAAATTAAACAGTAATAGCGTCTCTGCCTATCTTGCTTACTATTCTAACATCTCCCTTAGCGCTATAAAGTATTCTAAGTTCTTATAGTCTATAAGTATTATAAATAGCTTGCTAACGCTACGTAGCTCTACTAACTAAGCCTTTAGGCACAATATAATTACTAATAGCTCCTTATTATATATAGTGTAGTTCTATTAAGCTAGCTATAGTTAAGTAGAATAATAAGCAACTAGGTATAAGATACCTTTATTATTAAACTATAAGAGGTAGCCCCTAAAGCTATCCCTAAACAGTTAGCTTCTACTATAGTATCCTTGTTAGGGTCCTATTATGTTAGGATAGGATACAATATAAAGGCTATCTTTAGCGCTTTAAACGCTATATTGCATTTATCTATTCACTAAAATAGGACGCCCTTTTTATAAGTTTAATTAAAGGGCCTATAATTATTAAGAAGTATAGTATAAAGTCCTAATAAAAGTTAGCAAACCTAAGAAATCCTTACACCCCCTAACCTTCTTTAGCGCCTCCTAATCCTAGATAGTGTTATGGACTCGAGCTTAGGAGCTTGGGTCATGTCTCGGGTCTAGAGAGGGCACGTAAAGGTTCCGGAAAGGGCGCGCAAAGGACGCGGACTATGGGCGGATAGGTTAGGGCTTTACCTAGGCCTATGCGACCTACATATACACACTAGTATAAAGCCAGCTCCTGTGCGATACCTAGCTTAGTCCAATCCTTCCTCTCTAAGGATAATAATATCTCTTAGAACGCTTACGTGTAGCTGCCCTAAGGCCAGTTTATAACATTTATTATCCTTTACTATAGAGGCACAGCAGCTAATAGATATACCGCTACTAGCGGATAGGATGGAGACTAACGAAATAGTAACCTTACGGGAGCTTATTACTTAGCAGTTAAAACAAATTAAGGACCTCGCTAGCAAGCAGAGATCTAATATTTCTAGTTAACTTATTAAGCAAAACCCTTGCTAATAGGACCCCTATTTAATAGCGAAAGGGTCCTATTCATAGCATGGCGAAACCTGATGTCCTATAAGCTAGATACAGATAGGGGTTTATTAGGTCCTAGCAGGACTAATAGTGCTTTATTTACTAGAACCTATTACTAAAGGTTTAGGCATAAGTTGCTCCCTATTTTAAGAAAGGACACTTAGTGCTTCATAATCCATGGAAGTTCTTAAACTACCTTACTAAGATGTTTAATAACCCTATTAATAGGAATTAGCAATTACAGAGCTTAACTAGATTGCGTAACGCCTAAACGAGCGATTTAGCGACTTCTACATTCGTTTTAAACAGAAATTAGCGCTAGCTAGGGATTGGATTAGGAGGACTCTATAAAGCTAGCTAAGCTACGCATAGCACTTAATAAGCAGATAAGGGACTGTAGTGTTAGACAAGATATATCGCGCATAGATTACGCGGCGGCAATAGCCTGGTATTACAGTATCTCATTAGATATTAAGTCCTATTAATTAGAGGAGAAGAACTATGCGCGAAGGCAAGCGTATGTGCCTAAGGCCCCTGCCTAGGATAAGGACACTCCTATAACAGACATATAATCAATGCATCCAGAATAGGCCTAAAAAGGACGCGGAAAGTCACTAGGAGATTAGCGCAAGGCAAAGTCAGGTGATAAGGCTAGCGGTAAGCGGGCTGAGTGGGTTAGCTAGGCTGTGCGTGACATGTGTTATAAGGAGGGCAAATGCCTGCGGTGCGGTTTAGGAAAGCATTATGTTTCTAACTGCCCTTTGCTTCTACTAAAACGTTAGCATAGAAAGGTAGCTATTAACGCGTGCGATATAAAGGAAGAGGAAGATAACTCTAAAGAAGAGAAGATAGCAAATATATTAGAAAAGAAGAACCCTAGCATTAAGTTATTTAACTAGGGTAGCGGGGAGGATAGATAGAGGGGCGTTATAGCAAATAGTTATTACTAATAAGGACTTTAAACAGATCTAGTCTAACATAGACTCTATACCTTTTCTAGTTCCTATATTAATTAATAAGACTACCTTTACGGATGCTCTTGTTAATACAGGCTATGACTGTTATGCTGCTATAAGCGAATGCCTTGTCTAAAAACTCTAGTTAGAACGCCTCCCTCTCTTAAAGAAGAGATTAGTTCGCACTGCGATTAGTGTGAAACAAGGGGGAAAAGAGAGCCACGAAAAGAGGTTATACATTACGCATATCGTCTGTTTTCAAGTGGATCTAGATAGATAGGAAACACCTATAGTTACCTATGTGATCCCTAGGTTAACAAGGTAGCTAATTTTAGGGACACTATAGATGGAACGGAATAAGATTAACTTAGACATAGCGCGCCGTTAACTCTGCGTGGGATTAGCTAATAACCTACAAATTCAGGCCTTAACCAACAGGAAGGTCAAGCAACTAATGATATCTATCTTAGGCTCTACCTTCGCGGGAATCGTAAGGCGTGTAAAGAAGCAGAAAGAACATATCTAACTGTACGCCACTAGCCTACGGGAAATCACATTGATTCTATAGATAGACGCAACCCCTAAGGCTACGGAATAAGACCTGTTATCCTCATTACCAAACGCGCTACGGGACTTTATAGACCTCTTCCTAGAAAGCAAGGCAAATGCCTTGCTACCACACTAGGACAATTAGACCACTATATTTAATTAAAGCGTAACGCAGACGGATCCGAACTAGAACTCCCGTGGGCCCTGTTATATAATATGCTACGGTAGCACCTCCTTAAGATCTAAAAGCAAGTAACTAACCTTATAGATAAGGGATAGATATAGGCTAGCTCCTCTTTAGTAGCGGCTCTAGTGTTATTAGTAAAGAAGCTAGGAGGAGGATAGTGGTTTTGCGTGGACTACTATACCCTTAATAAGATTACGGAATAAGACTATTATCCCTTACCTCTAGTAAAGGAGACACTACGATCATTATTAGAGGCAAAGTGATTCATAAAGCTAGATATACAAGCAGCGTTTCACTAACTCCATATTGCTAAAGGCGAGGAACACTAGACCGCCTTCCGGACGCGTTTTAGGTTATTTAAGTGGCTTGTGTGCCCCTTTGGCCTAGTAGGTGCACCCGCTACCTTTTAGAGATATATTAATAGCGCGCTTAGCGGAATCCTAGGGACTATGTAACTGCTTACCTTAATAATGTCCTTGTTTACTTAGGAGAGTCTTAGAAAGACTATATATAGAAGGTCTAAGTAGTGCTCTTAAGGCTATAGTAGGCAGGACTAAACTTAGATATAAAGAAATACATTTTTACAATAAAGGAAGTTAAGTACCTAGGGTTTATTATCTACGCAGGGAAAGAAATTCGCCCGGACAGGGAAAAGATCGTAGCTATCTGGGATTAGGAGGCGCTAAAGAAGGTTAGGGGGTGTAAGGATTTCTTAGGTTTACTAACTTTTATTAGGACTTTATACCACACTTCTTAACAATCACGGGCCCTTTAATTAAACTCACAAAGAAGGGCATCCTATTTTAGTGAACAGACAAATGCAATGCAGCGTTTAAAGCGCTAAAGATAGCCTTTATATCATATCCTATCCTAATATAATAGGACCCTAACAAGGACACCGTGGTAGAAGCTAACTGTTTAGGATAGCTCTAGGGGGTGCCTCTCACAGTTTAATAACAAAGGCATCTTACACCTAGTTGCTTATCATTCCGCTTAACTATAGCTAGCTTAATGGAACTACACTATACACAATAAGGAGCTGTTAGCAATTATATTATGCCTAAAGGCTTAGTCAGCAGAGCTACGTAGCGTTAGTAAGCTATTCACAATACTTACAGACCATAAGAACTTGGAATACTTTATAGCGCTAAGGGAGATATTAGAACAGCAGGCAAGATAGGCAGAGACGCTATTGCTGTTTAATTTTCACCTACGGTATAGGCCCAGCCTGTAGGCAGTAAGACTAGATGCGCTATTAAGATAGTTCTAAGGGGAGGAGAATAAGGCAGGACTAGAGGAGCTAATTATACATTTAGCAATAACCCTAAGCCCGTATAGTTATAAAAGAACCAGACTTATCTCTAGTGTAAACCCTATGTTGTTATTAGGGGCAGCGAGGCTAAGGACACTATAGGTAGGTTTATAGGTCTTCTAACAGGGGCAATAATGTTTACGAATGCGCATCTTTAATCTCTATGGGACTAGTTATTAGTTCACAATGCTATGTATAGGATACGGCTTAAGGCAGTTAGGGATAGGGCCTGGAAGTTTCTAGAAGCCGCGAACATAAGGGAGCAGATAGCGGACTATTAGATTAGCGCTAAAGGTACGCTTTAATTCTAGGGCTAGACTTAGATTCTAAATTAGGAACCCCTTACTATAACCTTAACGCAATGGGTTCACAATTCACCCTTACTAGGCTATCCCAGCCGTAACATAACTTTTAAAACGCTCTAGAGGGATTTTCATTAGGATAGCATGTCGCAGGGGATTGCCCGTTTTATAAGGAACTGTCACTATTACAGGGGGCGGAAGAGCCGCTAGCTAAGACAAGGCTTATTAAAACCAATCCCTCCACTAGATTGTTACTAGTCATAGATCTCTATTAACTTTATGACAGACCTGCTAGCTTAACACCCAGACAACCCATGGTTTCTTATGGTTATTATAGATAGACTCTCTAAGTATATCTAGCTAGAGGCTATAACATTAATAGGGGCCAAAGCATGCGCGGAACGGTTTAAGCAGTGCTAGTGGCGGTTCCATGGCTTTCCCACGCAAATTATTACGGATCGTGGCTTAGACTAGTTAAGTAATTTTTAGACCACACTTTACAACCAGGTAGGTACGCAGTAGTTGCTATTAATAGCTTATTATCTATAGATAGACAGCGGCACGGAAAGGGTAAATTAAGAAGTTTAGGCTATTCTAAGGGTAATGCTGTTATTTTCACAATTCAAATGGCCAGAACATCTCCCTGCTTGTTAACTCGCTTTGAATAACAGGGACTTGTTAGTAATAGGGATTAGCGTGAACATAGCCCTATATGGTTACAACCTGTTAATAATTTAAGAACCACTGGATAAGGAGACGTCCCATACCTTATTAAAGGGAAGGGCCTAGGTATTCTTATAATATCTTAAGGAGGGCTTAGACCTAACGCAGGCTGCTATAGCGTTTATTTAGCAACGGTAATAGGAGGAAACAAATAGTAGCTAGCGTCTAGCGGAACGCTTTTAGGTTAGTGACTACGTATGGTTAAACCTACGGAATTTTAAGACAAATAGACTATGCAAGAAATTGGATTAGGTTATGGCTAAATATAAGGTGCTAGAGGTCCCTATACCTTTAACTGTTAAGTTAGATGTGCCACGGGGACTTCACCCTGTTTTCCATATGGATTTAGTATAACGGGCAGCTTCTGATCTATTACCTAGTTAAATATTAGCGGATAAGCGACCACCACCGGAACTGACGATGACTGATGCTAACCCTGATCTCTTAGAGTATTAGGTCAAAGAGATACTAGTAGCTAAGAACGCAAGAGGATAGGGGTTGAACCGGGATGTGCTAGTTAAATGGAAAGGATACGTGTAGCTAACTTAGGAACCACTGGAAAATATGCGAGATATAGAAGCACTGGACAGATTCGAAGCACAATAGGGCGACGCAATGACACACAATGGGCCCAAAAGAGTATGTTTTTATTTAACTACTAAGGAATAGCAAAAAAAAAAAAAAAAACTAGTTTCCTCCGCTCCGCGCGCGTATTAGCGCCGGTATTCCACCACGTTAGAGAGCAATTAATTCTAAGGGGTAGGAGGAGGAGGAGGAGCTAGGTCATTCTAGTTTAACCTAGGGGGACGGCGCGGACAAGCGGTTAATTAGCGGGTGAGGGCCTTATTAAATGCACGCTGCTTAGCGGCGGCATTTTCCTAAATAGAGGCAATGCAGGCAAGATTATTATTTATCATAGACATGCTGCGAAAGAATTCCATCGCTATGTTGCCACCACGTTAGGTGGGAGTTGTCTGCTAGGCTAGAGCAAGGGCCTGCGACTTAGTAGCGCCCTAGGCGCATGCTACCCTGGCAGGGGATAACGTAAGGGGTGTTGCCGCTGCGGGATTAATACGGGCGGTGGCTAAAATGGTGTTAAAACGTTTTTAACAGCGGATAAAGGTTTTTATAAGGACAGCGCGGCATCCCTTTTCAGAGGCAGTGCGCCTTATAGCTAGCGTCTTAATAGCTTTGCCAGCGGCGGAAAGATTTATAAGGTGCTTGTATACATGTCTTAATTTTAGGTTGCCCAGTATAAGTGCGGCTCCTAGCCGCATAATCGACGGGCGCGCTAACAGGGAAGACAGGCCTAATAAGACCCTAGGACGCACTCCTGCGTCCCCTTATTACAAAGGTCATTCATACACTAAATGCATAGGACCTCTTGCTCCTCTCTATTAGAATTATTAGAGTTATTAGAGTTGCCCTCTAAAACGTAACCACTAAGGTAGCTCGGTTTTTAGGGGGAGGAGGCGGTAGTGGGGGGCACCACTAGAGGCGGCGGCGGCAATAGCGCTTAGGGCAATGGCAGCGGACATGATAGGAGGCGGATTGGACGCGAAAAAGGGAATTAACAGGTTATTTAGATAGAGGCAGGCAGCGAAAACTAACGAGATAATAGAAATAAGGGTATGCAAAGGAAAAGGAAAGGAAAAAGGTGGTGGATATATGGGATTATTTATATCTAGGAGAGGCTAGAGGCAGCAGCGATTATGCACTCACTTCGGACATAGGCTGGTAGGGGATTACAGACGATTAGCTACAGGGAGGTTAGAGAGACAGGCAATAGCTAGGAACGAGAGGGGAATTTGGCGGGTGAGAGGCGATGTGTGAATATGAAGTAATGACGATAGGGCGGGTGAAGCTTGATATCAGCCGGTGGCAGGTAAGAAAATAGAGTGGGCTGGTGTTACGGGGGCTAGAGTTAGGCAGGGCTAGTCGTTTTAAAGGCTAGGGGTGGGGTGGCCTATAAGGAAAAATTTTTGGCCCACTAGGCTATGCACAAGCCCCGCACCGGGACCCGCACTAACACGCTACATTAATCACGTATGTACGCCACTTACTTAGAACATTCTAACAATAAGGGTAAAGGGGGAAGGGAGGCCTAAGTAAGGGGGTATGTTATAAACTTAAGCTTAGGAGCTCGGGTTATGTCTTGGGTCCAGAGAGGGCGCGCAAAGGTTCCGGAAAGGGCGCGCAAAGGACGCGGACTATAGGCGGATAGGTTAGGGCTTTACCCAGGCCCATGCGACCCACACACACACACTGGTATAAAGCCAGCTCCTGTGCGACACCTAGCTTAGTCCAATCCTTCCTCTCTAAGGATAATAATATCTCTTAGAACGCTTACGTGCAGCTGCCCTAAGGCCAGTTCATAACAGATAGCTACAATCTTTTCCCTATCTAAGCGAATTTCTTTCCCTATATAGATAATAAACCCTAGGTACTTAACTTCCTTTATCGTAAAAACGCATTTCTTTATATCTAAGTTTAGTCCTACCTACTATAGCCTTAAGAGCACTACTTAGACCTTCTATATATAGTCTTTCTAAGACCCTCCTAAGTAAACAAGGATATTATTAAGGTAAGTAGTTATATAGTCCCCTAGGATTTCGCTAAGCGCGCTATTAATATATCTCTAAAAGGTAGCGGGTGCACCTGCTAGGCTAAAGGGCACACAAGCCACTTAAATAACCTAAAACGTGTCTAGAAGGCAGTCTAGTGTTCCTTGCCTTTAGTAATATAAAGCTAGTAAAACACTGCTTATATATCTAGCTTTATAAATCACTTTACCTCTAATAATAATTATAGTGTCTCCTTTACTAGAGGTAAGGGATAATAGTCTTATTCTATAATCTTATTAAGGGTATAGTAATCTATACAAAATCACTATCCTCCTCCTAGCTTCTTTACTAATAACACTAAAGCCACTGCTAAAGAGAAGCTAGCCTATATCTATTCCTTATCTATAAGGTTAGTTACTTGCTTTTAGATCTTAAGGAGGTGCTACCATAGTATATTATATAATAGGGCCTATAGGAGTTCTAGTTTAGATCTATTTGCATTACGCTTTAATTGAATGTAGTAGTCTAATTATCCCTAGTGTAGTGGTAAGGCATTCGCCTTGCTTTCTAGGAAGAGGTCTATAAAGTCCTGTAGCGCACTTAGCAATAAGGATAATAGGTCCTATTCCGTAGCCTTAGGGTTATGTCTATCTATAGAATTAATATGATTTCCTATAGGCTAGTGGCGTATAGTTAGATATATTCTTTCTACTTCTTTACATGCCTTACAATTCCTGTAAAGGTAAAGCCTAAGATAGATATCATTAGTTACTTAACCTTCCTATTAGTTAATACCTAAATTTATAGGTTATTAGCTAATCCCACGTAGAGTTAATAGCGCCATGTCTAAGTTAATCTTATTCCGTTCTATCTATAGTGTCCCTAAAATTAGCTACCTTATTAACCTAGGGATTACATAGGCAACTATAGGTGTTTCCTATCTATCTAGATCCACTTAAAAACGAACGATATGCGTAATGTATAACCTCTTTTATAGCTCTCTTTTCCCCTTGTTTTACACTAATCGTAGTGTAAACTAATCTCTTCTTTAAGAGAGGGAGGCATTCTAACTAGAGTTTTTAGATAAGGCGTTCGCTTATAGTAGCATAATAGTCATAGCCTATGTTAATAAGAGCATTCGTAAAGGTAGTCTTATTAATTAATGCAAGAACTAGAAAAGGTGCAGAGTCTATGTTAGACTAGATCTATTTAAAGTCCTTATTAGTAATAACTATTTACTATAATGCCCTCTATCTATCCTCCCCGCTACCCTAGTTAAATAACTTAATACTAGGGTTCTTCTTTTCTAATATATTTACTATCTCCTTTTCTTTAGAGTTATTTTCCTCTTTCTTTATATTACACGCGTTAATAGCTGCCTTTCTATGCTAATGTTTTAGTAGAAGTAAAGGGCAGTTAGAAATGAAATGCTTTCCTAAACCATACTATAGGCATTTACTCTCCTTATAACGCGTGTTACGCATAGCCTAGCTAACCCACTTAGCCTGCTTACCGCTAGCCTTATTACTTAACTTTGCCTTACGCTAATTTCCTAGTGACTTTCCGCGTCCTTTTAGGCCTATTCTGGATGTATTAATTATATATCTATTATAGGAGTGTCCTTATCCTAGGCAAGGGCCTTAGGCATATACGCCTGCCTTTGCATATAGTTCTTCTCCTCTAATTAATAGGACTTAATATCTAATAAGATACTATAATACTAGGCTATTACCGCTAAGTAATCTATACGCAATATATCTTATCTAACGCTATAGTCCCTTATCTACTTGTTAAGTGCTATGCATAGCTTAGCTAGCTTTATAGAGTCCTCCTAATCTAATCCCTAGCTAGCGCTAATTTCTGTTTAAAACAAATGTAAAAGTCACTAAATTACTTATTTAGGCATTACGTAATTTAGTTAAGCTTTGTAATTACTAATTCCTATTAATAGGGGTTATTAAATATCTTAGTAAGGTAGTTTAAGAACTTCTATGGATTATAAAGCACTAAGTGTCCCTTCTTAAAATAGGGAGTAACTTGTGCCTAAACCTTTAGTAATAGGTTCTAGTAAATAAAGCACTATTAGTCCTGCTAGGACCTAATAAACCCCTATCCATGTTTAGCTTATAGGATATTAGGTTTTGCTATACTACAAATAGGACCCTTTGCTATTAAATAGGGGTCCTATTAGCAAGGGTTTTCGCTTAATAAGTTAACTAGAAATATTAGATCTTTACTTGCTAGCAAGGTCCTTAATTTATTTTAACTACTAAGTAATAAGCTCCTATAAGGTTACTATTTTATTAGTCTTTATCCTATTTACTAGTAGCAGTATATCCGTTAGCTGCTATGCCTCTATAGTAAAGGATAATAAATATTATAAACTAGCCTTAGGGTAGCTACACGTAAGCGTTCTAAGAGATATTATTATCCTTAGAGAGGAAGGATTAGACTAAGCTAGGTGTTGCATAGGAACTAGCTTTATACCAGTGTGTGTGTGGGTTACATAGGCCTAGGTAAAGCCCTAACCTGTTCGCCCATAGTCCGCGTCCTTTGCGCGCCCTTTCCAGGACCTTTGCGCGCCCTCTCCGGACCCGAGACATGACCCGAGCTCCTAAGCTCGAGTCCATAACATTTAGATCCGTTAGGGTAAAGCACTATAATGTTATCTACGTAGAAAAACAGGATAAAATCATCTTTTGTAAAGATGCATAGGTCTTCTTTCCCTTATATAAAGCCTAGATTTAAGAGAAATCTTATTAAATAAAGGAACTATTGTTAAGGAGCTTCTCGTAGCCTATATAACGCTCTTATTATCTTCTAGAGATAACCTTTCGCGTTTATACCCTCTAGAGGCTTATAAAAGACAGGTTCTTTAAGCTCTGCGTGTGGAAAGGCATTTTGAACATCGTATTATTAGGTATTAAGATTGTTAGCGTAGCAGACTGTGAGTAGCATGCATAGAGATTGTAAAGTAAGCGTTATAGTATAGTTATTAAGGTTATCCTTTGGTTATTAGTTGCCTTAAATAACCATTCTAGCTTTAAACTCTATTACTACTCCTTTCTTATTAGTCTTGTATTTAAAGACCTAGCTAAGGTCTATAATTTCCCTATAAAGTTCTGGATTAAGGGATTTATCTAGTATATCTTCCTAGTAATTTAGGGATAGGAGCTTTAAAAGTTCTTTTGTAATCGCTTCCTTCTAGTGGTTATGATAGGTAAAGCCATAGCTTATTAATAATAGGTAGGTTCTAGAGGCATATCTTTAATCCGTAAACTATGTTAAGTGCCTTATAATACCGTAGAAAAGGTATAAGAAAACTATGCTTACCTAGCTTTGCGTATTTCCTTTCTTTAGCGTTTTCCGGTAACGATATTATCTAGATTAATGCCGTTATCCTAGGGATAATAATTCTCCACTTCTTTACCACCTTTACTAGTAATTTCGCTAGTCTCCGCGGTAGTCTCTGCGTGTTTAATCATTGCATCACGTACAAATTCATTAATTTTATAATATAGCGCATTATTACCTTCTATCCTAAGCTCTTTATTCTCTATAGCAACCAGTGCCTTATAAGAAGAGTTAGGAGGGGTTAAAAGTACACTAGAAAGGTTATCTTCTTCCCTATTATATAAGGTAGTGTTTTTACTTTAAACTATTTATTTTCTCCTTCTATAGTTAAAGGTATAGGAGGGTAATCCTTCTCTTCTAATTCTAATCTAATAAGGTCTTAACTAATTTCCTTATTAATATTATTAGCTTTAAGCTCTTTAAGCAGCGTAATTATTAATATCTTCTCCTTTTAAGCTAATTCTAGCTCTTCTTCCGGTTTAAAGAAGGAATTCTTATTAAATTAAACACACGCTAATATAATAACTTTATAATTATAAAGCAAAGGTACCTAAATAATGTATTAGGACTTGCCTCTATAACCAATAAGGTACCTAATATAAGCTTTTTGCTCTAACTATAGGATTGCGTTATGCGATTTAACGTGCTCTAAAGCCTTTATTATTATAGGAAAAGCCTTATATCTATAAGCTTATAGATATGTAATTAAGGGCTTCTAGACCTCTGCTATCTGTAAATAGGCTAGAACTGTTTTCCTAGCCTAATTCCACTAAAGCTTATAAGGTATAATCTAGGTTCTATAATGCTTAAAAGGCATTTAATTTAATAGATAAACCGCGGTGTTAAAGACCTTATTATTAAGATCTATTAGAAGCTAAGCCTCTAGGCTTAACGTATAAGCTTTCTGCTTAACCACCTCCCTAGATCTCTCTGCCTTTCTATTCTAGCTAGGCGTTAAGGGAGCTAAATTATAGACTATAATACCTATAAGGGCTATCTTATCTTTTATTTACTCTATAAAGAGGGCCTTTTTAATATCACTATATAGAAAGCATAGTTAAACCCTAAATTAAGTGCTTAGGAACGCTATTATTATGCGAAAGCTATTACAAATGCTATTCTTTATTTTAAAGGAATAAAAGAACCTTATTAAGGTCATAAGGTATGTAAAAACACACTAATACCTATCACTATTCTAATAAGAAGAGTTATAGTAATCTAGATTAACGGAAAGCCTATAACCTAGCCCTTATAGAAGGCCTTTAGGTGTAACCTGCGATCTCTATCGCTTAGCTTTGCCTGTAGCATAGACCTTACATTCTATAAGCTTAGGACCTATTAATTTAACCCCTAAAGCTACATTCGTAAGCTTTGTAAATACACGTACGCCTAGATAACCGCATTATTAATGCTAAAGCTTTGCATCTCCTTTTAAGGCAGTCTTAATGCCCTGCTAGTTATAGCGTAGGCCTCTTTTAGCTCTTCTAATAGCCGCAATAACACGTAGAGCTTGTTAATATTATAAACTCTTGCTATAGGCCTTAATCCTTTATATAGGAAGCATTTCTTCTAATTCTAGAAGATCCCTGCCTTTATTAGAATTATCGCTAATATAAGATTAACATGAAATTCCAGGATTAGCAGCGCTTTCTCTAGTATAATCATCCTTAGCGTTCTAAATAGCGGATCTATCACTAAGATATACACTAGACCTTCGCCTAAAGCCATATAGATTGTGCCACTGGCCTCCACCTCTGTTACAATAGTATTATTAAATTTAGCTTACTTAAACTAACAAGGGTTATTAAAGATATGGATATTAGCTCTAGAGTTATAGAGGACTATATTCCTCTTTGATTCTAAGCTATTAACCACGTTTAAAGACAGGGTAACGCATTAAGAGCGCCTAGCGCGTACGAATAATAATATATTAGCTAACTTCTTGCCTAGAGTAATAGCTATAGAGTCGTTTATAGGATTCTATAAGGGCATAATAATATTACCACCGCTCTTCTTCTTTAACTTCTAATTCATAGCCTTTGTTTTCTCTTATGAATTCTCTTTTAAATACTTCTTAATATTATCTTTAGAGTTCTTCCTAACTTTCTAGTTCTTAGGAGTAAGGTCTAACTTATACAGAGCCTTAAATAAATTACAGGATTCCTATTACTTTAAGGTATCTCTAACCGTGTGATTTATATATCTAGGGCACTTAGACCTCTTAGATTTTGTTAAATCATTTAATCCCGTTAATTTATCGGTTGTAATTGCATTAGTAGCCTTTAGTATGCTCTGCGGAGCTTTATAGTCTCTTTTAAACTCTGCAATAGCCTTAAGAAAGCTCTAATTCATGCCCTTGTTAAGTAAATCATTCTATTTCTTCTAAAATAACTTAAATTTGCTATAAAGAGGGATTACAAACTTATATAGTATTATCTCCTTAGTCTATTAGGTCTTAAGGTCTTAATAATTCCTTTATAGTACCTCTATTATTACTGCCTATTAGTACTAATTACAGGAACCTTTAGCTTATAAGTGATTATTAAGGCGCGTTTCTATAAGAATTAACATCTTCCTTATGTTTAGCTTATATTAATCCTAAAGAAGCTTTAATATTCTTTAAGAGTGCTAATAAACTAACTCCTTTCCCTTCTCTTTACTATTAAAGTTAAGAGAGTCTTAGATATTCTTTAAAAGGGTCTTATAAATAAATTCCCTAATCTTTAGCATCTGCCTTAATAGGTTTATGTATTTTATAAGGTTAAATTATAGATCTTTACATTTAAAGTTATACTTATCTTTAGCGTCTTTGTACGCGATCTTCTAGTCTTCTAGAGCATTAGGGTTATCTACTGTAATCTCTAGTCTTAGATCTCTTTTTAGGTAAGTAGGCATTGTTAGTTCTTCTAGTAATTTATCCTAATTTAGATTAATATACTCCTAGACACCGTGAGATTCTACGTAATTCTTGGTTTGCGTATACTATTTAATCTAGTTCTTCTCTAATAATAACACTATATTTAGGGTTTCTTTAGACATCATAAAGGGAACTATACTGGTTAAAAGGAAGTATAGGGTTATTGTTTTAACTAATTATTATAATAAAGGAGCGATTATCTCTTAATATAGGCAAGCGTTAGATTGATAACTTTAACGGAGCTTTTATCCTCTAATAATTAATAATAAGGGCAATAGAAGCCTCCTAGGCTTATAACTGTTAAAGGTAGGGGTTAGTGTAGCTTATAGAAAAGGTTCGATTCTGGTTAATTAGAGGTGCAGACAGCACCTAACTTTTGTACCTAAAGGGTATATAGTGCGCTATGGTAATGACTAGTCTACGGAGGTACTTCTGATACATTGTCTCCACCGTTGTCTCATCGAGGGTTTCATCCTAGTCAATGCGCAGGCCGCATCCACACATCCGATGCTCTAGGAGCTCTCCCTGACAATTAGACTACCTGTGTTATGAGTGGCCAGCCTTGTGAGACAGCGGCAACCAGGGTGTGTACGCATGTATTACTCCGTATGTACAACGACAAGCCAGTCCGACTCCGGACTCCGGCCGCGCCATCTCGCATCTCACATTGGCCAACGTAATTACAAGGTCAAGAAGTCCAGGACCAACCTCGCCATCAAGAACAACCATTCAAGTAGCTCAGCAGCAGACCTATCTCACATGCCAACCAACCCCACGACAACCTTCAGTTCCAAAATCTCGCAGCTCCCCATCAGCTCAGCAATCAGCGTTACCATTCCAAGTTTCCCAGCATAGCCATCACAGTTCAACTTCACGAAGCACGCATCAAGGCCCCCCAAAAAAAAAAAAAAAACATCATTTCATCCGTTGTGAGAAATCAAATCCACCGTCATCCTCCTCCTCCCTTCTAATACCCGCCCCCGGTATACTTGCCCTCGGGAAACTTGCCCTCGGCAAACTTCTTGCACTTCTTCTTGGCCTGGTTCTTGGCCTCAATGGCCTTGAAAATGCCACACTGGCTGATGACGCAGTCCTTGGCGAACGCCCCAATCTTTTCTTGGTTCTTGGGAAAGCACGCGCAGCCCAGGTCCTCCAGCGCACAGCCTACCTTTGGGTAGGCGGCCTCGAGGCACGGTCGCTGTCGAGGGAGGTCAGCGAGCAGCGGCAGGAAGATGGGAACCGGGGGACGGGGGACGGGGGACGGGGGACGGGAAAAAAAGGAGTCATCTTACGGCGCATTTGGGAATGTCGTCGAAATAGGAGGCGGCGGTGGCGAGGCCTGCCACGGCGAGGGAAATGATGGCGAAGCGCATTTTGGAAGAGGCGTAGTGGTTTTGATTTTTTTGTGAATGGTGGGGGGGCAAGGAAATCCGCAGGTTTGAAGGTGCTGGATGGGGAGGACGATGTGAGGATGAATTGCGTTTATTTATAATGGATTTTTATGGATGAAGAGAAGGGATTGTTTCTTTTAGAAATCAGCATTTCGTGACGAGAAGCTCGAGTGGCGTAGTGAAAGGTGAAGAGGCGTGGGGAAGGCATGGTATTAGACTTTGATGGCTCATCCCAAGGTTTTTTTTTTTTTTTTTTTGTCATGATTTTGTCCAAGATGGCAATGTCATCGTATCATCATTCGCCTCGTGCCTGAAAGTATGCTGATTTGCACCCCAGCTTGCCCTACTCCATGCAGGCAGCAATGCGGGAGCGTTTGAAGCCAGCGAAAAGATGACGGACGATTCAATCCCCTCCCCAATGAGTTGAGATGACTCGATTGGAGCCCGGGAGGCCATTCTCAAGTCGCAACATTCATGTCGAGGGTGAGATGATGCTGGATCTTTGGCAAATGACGGCTGTCGCACTCCGACCAGCCCTTTCGATCTGCACTACAGAGCAAAGTAGTCGAGCTTGCGGTAATTAGGTTGCTGCTAAATATTCATGAAGTTGAAATCAGGTCAGTTATCGCCCATTTTCCTACGGGAAAACAGCTGATTTAAAGTCTTGTAAGTCGCCGCTTTCACCAATCGAGCTTTGGTCAAGGTTGCCGCAGGGCACGTGGCAATCGTATGTCATCCTGTGGTGAAGCTGTATACGGAGCACGCGTGGCGTAATTAGTTTCGAAGGGAATAATAAATACGGCCAAGCCAGATTGTTGATTGACAAGTCCCGATGGCCCGATGACCCGCTCCCCTCTGTCTGTTTGTATCTCATGTCTTCATGTCTGTTCCTTCATGGCCTTTAAGCCAGTGGGAGACCAAAGGTTCTGGACCGGCAGCTCGAAGTAGGCACATAGTAAATCTCGGGTCTACGAAAAATAAGCTTGGGGTCTAGGAAAGAGCCTTCTAATCGGCATAATAGCATATGACATGCATATGCAGAAAACATCACGGTATAGATCGCTGGCTGACTGACTGACTGACTGACTGACTGACTGACTGGTCTTTAGCGTATGCCCATTTGTTAGACTCCTCAAAGTCCTTGATAAGAACGGCAAGCGAAAAGTGCAAAAGATGTGCGACGTCCGCTCACCAAACGTACAGAGCCTGGTGGCGCTGTCGTAGTGATAAAAAAACATGATGCTTGTCCGTCCACGACGAGAATTTCCATTCCCAACCAGGCCAGTTCCGCCGCGGCCTGCCGCTGGTGGCTCAGCCGCATTTAAAAAGTGCGGCGCCAAGTGGCAATGGCAGGTGGACGAGAGTGAGAGAGAGAGGTGCAGGTCCCGCGGGTGTTCGTCCTCACCAGATGTCGTGGTTGCATCATGCGCGAGAAAATCCAGGCGGTCGGTACCTGACCCCGTAACCTGGATATTGATGCGCCTGGTGGTATTAATACGGACTATACACATGTACATACGGAGTATGTATGCATGTACATAGCTTTCCTTCAACAAAACATATGATGGCTGGAGTTTATCAGGGGCAGCCAGGGGCAGCCACTAGAATGTTTTCTTATTGGCTGATGACGATGACCACAACACACCACGGAAACGCAGACACTGCCCGTTTTCAGGGGAAAAGGGACCTCATTGCAGTCGCCTTGTAATTCATGCATGCAGAGGCCATCCTCGGCAGCTTGACAAACAAATGATGCGCTTGCGCTTGCTGTTTTGTTCCTGTTAAGTACAGGGGTGTCGAGACGTTCCCAGAGAATATTATTCCTATTCCTCCTCGTATTCGCTTCCAATGATGCGTCAACGATGCAAGACGGTGGAATTGGGTGGAATTGGGTGGACATCAAGTCTGAGAACCCGGGCCTATCGATCGGGGAGGCGCAGTTTCAAAATAGCACAGATAACAGGGCAGATGATGCCAAGCTAGTGGGGTGGGTAGGTGGAATGTTGCCGAGGACTCTGATCGTAATATATTATGTACATGCACTTACATGTACATGTCCTTGACACACGTTAGCGCGCTGGTTTTGGCTTAGTAAAATAAAATTATGCGTCAAAGCCAAGTGGTGCGATTTGATTGATGCTCCACAATATTCCGCGAAGAGAGCATTGGGAAAAGGCCACCGCGGCAAGTCTATGCTGACCCGAGATCAAAGACTGCGTGTCGAATGAATCGTCGAAATGCGTAGTCTAACACAGATATATAAATTGAGAGCACGGCTGTTGTCTTTGTTTCAATGCCCTTTATCACGGAACAAAACCGCGCAAATTATGGAGTAGTACTCCTACACAATCCGTACAAGACGCTGGTTCTTGATTGTAATCATTCATTCATTCAGGCAAGGAATGCTACCTTCTTCGGCCTACATGAAAAAAATTGCTCGCTCCTTGTTGTAATCCGCAAGGGTCCCCATTATCTTCGAGGAAAAGCTTGGCTCTCCAGGGACGACAGGCCCGCGTACATACATAGGAAGTCAAGAAGAAGGACTGGCAAAGGGTCTGGCATCAAGTATCGAGTATTGAGGCGGACTTGGGTTTAATCCTCAACTAACTTAGTAAGCATGGAAATCGGAAACTGAAGTGGTCTTGTCCCGAGGCCACACGCAACGGTTCCTCTGGAGCTGATGAAGCCGCTGGCTGAGTACCCGGGTAGGCAAGGTGGCAGCTCGTCCGCTCGCTGCTACCAGCTGCGGTGCTGTCGTCGACTTGTTAAGAGTATGTATGTAGTTGCACGGTAGCCTGTCGCGATGCATCATCGTTGATGATCCCCTTCATCGGAACGTGTAAGGCAATCCCGGTTGAAGGATGGTCCGATGGCTGGCCTGCTTCGGCTTGTCTGGTCTGGTGTCCAGGATTGTTTTGCAGGTCTGGCCTGGTGTAGTCCGTATATGTACATACTGTATGTATGTATGTAGGCATTGTACACTAATAATAGAGAGCGCTGTAGACTGCGGGTTCAGTGCTTGGCCGTGCTGGCAGTATGTACATGTAGACGTTACGCTCCCTGTGGGGCGCTACTCCCACTCTACCCACTTTTGGCTCCCCCAACATCTCCCAAGCACGCCAACTCCCGGACCCCTGTCGACCATGACCATGCAGACTGTTCCAGTCATGCTCGTGCCTCCATTGAGAACATGTTTTTCCTTTGCCTTTTCCCATCATTCTTCCGCACGACAACCTCGTTCTTCTGCTCGATCTGCCCCTTCGCAAACTCCACTTCGTCCTTTGTTGTGATAGAAGTAGTCTTTCGTTTTTTTTTATTCAACCTCCGACAACCTAGCCGTTACCTGCCACTACCTGCCGTTACATGCCGTTGCCAGCCGTTGCCGTCGTCTTCGTCCCCGCCCCGGTCGTCCGATCCGATCTGTGCCACCTCTGCCTGCGCGACACGGAGCGTTTCTCTCCATAGATTGATTGCAATTGGTACTCGTGGAGGCGTATCTTGAGCAGGTTTCTCGACACCTGACTTTATTGCCGACCTCTGTTCCTTCCTCTTTCACCAAGGGATCATTTGCTCTTTGTGCTGGGGGCTGCTATTACCAGCACGCACATTGAAAAAGGCTTTATCGATCCACCAACTAGCTATTTAGAGACAAGAAGGCGTTTCAAAACACCCACGACAAAAACAACAACCGCGCGAATCGATATTAGAGCCTCCAAAAATTGGTAGCAAGGCCTGATAATCAAATTTACTTTCGTCTGCGTTACGATCTATCAACTAATCATTCGCGCCTGGAGAGCCTCTCGGTATCGTACTTTCCGCCCACCCGGCGACGGGTGCAACGTCACCGTTGAATCTACTAGCCATGGATTTCCTTCACGGAGCCTACGGGGCTATCATGTCCAGGGAAGATAAAGATGCCGGCCAGGAAATGTTGGAGTTGCTGAAAAATCCATTCGTGTCCGACAAGGTACTCTCTTCTGAACATCCTGTCGCCGACAGTACATCATTGACAAAAGCTAACCTGTTGTCAACCCGCAGCTCGCTGTCACTTCCGTATACTCTGCCTTGGCTACATCTCTCGGTTTCACAGCTTTCATTGCCATCTGTTTCTCGTTCATTCGGCCGTATCACCAGGCCATCTATGCCCCGAAATCGAAGCACGCGGACGAAAAACATGCTCCACCGCCGATTGGAAAGGCCCCATGGGCTTGGATTACACCTCTTATCCATACCAAGGAGGTCACTTTGATGCAGCAGATCGGCATGGATGCCACCGTCTTTTTGCGTTTTATTCGCATGCTGAGAAATATGTTTCTTGTTCTGGCATTGATCGGGGTCGGCATTCTAGTTCCCGTCAACATTACCAACTTCCAGAAGTTCGAATCCGCGGGCAAATCTGATGAGACTCAGTGGATGCTTAGGATCACCCCACGTAACACCTTCGACAAGCCCATCTGGGCTGTAGTGATCGTTGGATATGCCTTCAATTTTGTGGTGATGGGATTCTTGTGGTGGAATTATCGCAGAGTGCTGGCCTTGCGCAGAATTTACTTCGACTCGGACGAATACCAAAACAGCTTGCACTCCAGGACGCTGATGCTTTTTGATATTCCCCGCCAAGGATGCTCCGATGAGGGCATCGCCAGAATCATCGACTCGGTTGTTCCCAACTCATCATTTGCAAGAACTGCCGTTGCGCGAAATGTCAAGGATCTTCCTGATCTGATTGAAGAGCACGGTAAAACGGTTCGCAAACTTGAAAAAGTGTTGGCCAAGTATCTCAAAGACCCACATAACTTGCCTGCCACCAGACCAAAATGTAAGGCTTCGAAAAAGACCGATCGTTCGACACCTACCCCTCTGGTCAGAAACTGGACGCCATCGATTACCTCACCCAACGTATCCGGGACTTGGAATTGGAGATCAAGGAAGTTCGAAAGAGCGTGGACAAGCGTAGCACCATGCCCTTTGGATTTGCCAGTTACGCAGATATTCCCGAAGCACACAACATTGCCTACGCTTGCCGGAAGAAGAAGCCTCATGGTGCCACAGTGACATTGGCGCCGCGGCCAACGGACATCATCTGGCGCAACATGGCACTGTCGAGTGGTACCCGCAGCCGCAGACGACGGGTCAACAATTTCTGGATTGCGGTCCTGACAATCTTGTGGGTCGCACCCAACGCCATGATCGCCATCTTCTTGGTCAATTTGAGTAATTTGGGTAAAGTATGGAAGGGCTTTCAGACCGAATTGGAAAAGAACACCAGTTTCTGGGGTATTGTACAAGGTATCGCCTCTCCTGCTCTGACATCGCTCGTCTACTTGGTCCTGCCAATGATCTTTCGTCGATTATCCATTAAAGCCGGCGACCAAACCAAGACAGGTCGTGAAAGACACGTCTTGAGCAAACTCTATGCCTTTTCGTCTTCAACAATTTGATTGTCTTCTCCTTCTTTAACATTCTGTGGTCGTTTGTTGCCGCAATCGTCACATCTACAAGCGAGCCGGGGAGTAATGGCAAAAAGTTGGATGCGTGGAGTGCCATAGTTCAAGCTGATCTAGCTACCAACATCGTCATTGCATTCTGTAACAACAGTCCTTTCTGGGTCACATATCTGCTCCAGCGACAACTTGGTGCCGCGGTTGACCTCGCGCAAATTTGGCCGTTGATAGTGGCATTCTTCCAGAAGATGTTCTCAAGTCCTACGCCGAGGGAATTGATCGAACTTACAGCTCCTCCTCCGTTCGAATACGCCAACTACTACACCTACTTTCTCTTCTACTCGACAGTTACGCTGTGTTTTGGCACAATCCAGCCTTTGGTTCTGATGGCCACCGCCATGTATTTCTGCATCGATTGCTATCTGAAGAAGTACTTGATATTGTATCGCTTCGTCACCAAGACCGAGTCCGGCGGACTCTTTTGGCGCGTCGTGTTCAATCGCATGGTATTCGCCGCCACTTTGGCAAATGGAGTAGTGCTTCTCACTGCTTGGGCCCGAGGTAATGGCGAGCATTTGCAGTTTTATGCCGCATGTCCCTTGCCCATACTCATGGTTCTGTTCAAGATATACTGCCGAAGAGCCTTTGATGACAAAATGAGATACTACAACATCCGCCACACAGCCAAACATCCCGAGACGGCAATGCCCGGCGACTCCCATGGCCGCAATGACAAGCTGGCCAGTCGATTTGGCCATCCAGCACTGTACAAGCCACTCATCACACCGATGGTGCACCAAAAGGCACAAAATATGCTGCCGTCGGTGTATCGTGGCCGATTGACCGATGGCCGCGACGATGACGGTGCCGATCTGGTCACTGTCAGCGGATACTCTGATATGTACGCTCTAGACTCGATGAAGGGCGACAGGGTGGGGAAACCCGCCGGCGCCGTGCCCGGCTTTGAGTACGTCTCGGATGCGCAAATGGACTTTGAGTATTACAAAAACAGGGCCGAGTTCGCCGAAGAACATGGCGGAGGTGAAATGTACGGTCGAGCATCGGAGATTTACCGCAGTGGAACTCCCGGCTCGTTTGACGATCGGGCTAGTTACCCATCGGGATCTAGACCAGGGTCTCCCATGATGAGTGGCCGCGCAAGCCCGGGGTCATTTGGCGGACCGGGACAACAGCCCAGACGTGTCATGGCAAACATGTCTATTTCCGACACGGATTATTCAAGCTATCGACCTGCTCATGCAGCTGCTTATGGATCGCCCATGGAGCAGCCTGCCCGTGGCCGCAGTTCCATGTACGCCCACGATAATGGGAGCTCGTCCGGACTGGTTCAAAATGCCGCTGGAGTCCCCGTGGCCGCGCTGCCGGCGTATAGCTCTCGCGAAGGCTCTGTCGATCCTAGCGGAAGAATGGCGCCAACGCGTATCCATTCCCCGACACCACGTAGAGCCGGACCGCCGCATGTGTCGCAAAGCCCCGGACCTGGGCCTTCCATAGGAGCACTGGGTGGCGGACCGAAGGGCTACAGTGGTTTGGCGCAAGCTGAGGGGCGGATTCGTATGGGGGATCCCAGTCAGTATAATTATTTTAGGGAAGGAAGCGGCAAGCGCGCATCCAAACAACCCGGACAAGGGTGGTAGATGGGTGGATGGGATGGGTGGGTTGGTTGGTGGCGCTTTTGAAGATGGGGAATATGGGCGAGAGATGCTTTGGGCAAGCATCTATCTGCCTCGAACTTTGATATGGAACCACATGGCGTTTTCTTCTTCTTGGAATAGACAACGGGCACATGTATACATCTGAACACTTTTTTTTTTTTTTTTGTACACTAACCGAGACGAATGAGGATAAAGAACTAAAACGAGGATAGACCTGCAGGCAGATTGGGCTGAGCCCCTCGATACCGATATATAATCATAATACCAGTGATAATTTACATCCATGACATTTGAGTGCCAGTCAGCTAAGCCTAACTGACGCCTATCCCTTGACAAAAGGAGCCCGTCTGGTCAAAACACACCATGTACTTTTGCAGATCCTCAGCCAACCCCTCATCAGCTCATCCGACACCACGCCCTCTTGCCACGAAAGCGCAAGAGTCAATGCGCCGCCAGCGACACTCCCTATGCCCAGGCCCAGGGGGCCAGTCACCATTGCGCCGTTTGTAAAGTAGACTCTTGAGACGGTGAATCTCGGCGCGGTCCCGTTGTTCGTGTCTCGAGTCTGGTTATTGTCGTCTTTGAAGACGCCAATGTTGCTGATTTCCCAGGACTCGAGGCGCGGCTTGCCATCTTTCTTGCGGAAGTAGTCGAACCAGTCTGACACGTACTTTAGGAGGCCTGATACATCGTCTTTGGGAAGCGTGCTAGTTCGAGAGAGAGATCGGTTTTTACGCGGTGGGCGAGGGCCCAGATTGTGGGGGTGAGGGATTCGGCGGATACGTGGCGGAGGTGGGAGACAGTTTGGGGGTGAAGTCGTGGATGTGGGCTGTTACGAGGACGGCGAGCATTTCCTTAAGCTGCGGGGTGGATTGGGAAGGAAGGGTCGGAGGCTGATGGGTGTGGCGGCTGCGAAGAAGGAAGCCTCGGCTGGGGAGAGGCGAGTGGTCAGGAGGCGAGGATGAGGGCGTGGAAGATGGCTGTGATGGTGGTTTTGTGGTGTCTGCATGCTTGGAGGAGCCTGGATAGTACCGGGCCGGGGACGTCGACTGGCTTGGTGATGGTGATGTAGGGAAGGGAGAGGTCGATGGGCTTGCCGTGCCAGGGTGTGGGCTTTTCGGCGCGCAGCATGGCTGGTGCGAACTCGTTCCAGAGCGTTTTGATGAAGTATGATGGGGATATTTTGAAGGGGACATGTGCTTGGGGGCTGGGAGGTGGGTGATCTGGGGCACGTCGAGTAAAGTGGGTGTTGACAATGGTGGCTCGAGGGTCGTCGAGATTGTCCTGCCATGGAGTTCCGTGTTGAGCTGAACGAGCAGTTGCTCGTGAAAGAGTCGGCCGCTTGTGCCGTCCAGAATGGCGTGGTGGTAGGAGAAGATGATGTCTTGCATGGCGGAGAGGTGCTCATGATCAGGGACGCTGGGTTCAACGACCTCGATTCGCCAGGGAGGCCGAGACGCGACGTCGGGGAAGCCTTGGTTGTGGTGCCAGGATTGCTGGAGGGCGATCTGGTCGTCATACTGGTCCACGGTCTCGCAAGGTAGTGTTGAGAAGGAGACGTGATGGGACAGGTCGACATGTTTGAGGTGGCAGAAGCTGGCTTCGTTGGTGTGCTCGTCGAGGATTCCAACATGCAGCATGGGCTGTGACAGAATGACCCTCTTGAGGGCTGGATACAGGAGCGCCGAGTCTATCTTCCGGCCAGGCTGTGAGGCGTGATATCGACATGTCAACGTGACGCTGAGGTAGATGCCCATGTGGTGACGGCTGGAGCTGATGAGCTCGCTGGGCAAATGGATGTGGAGATCAGCAATCAGCTCAATCGGACTTTCTCTTGAAAGAGAGTGATGGTCGTAGGTACGCACCATGCGGTAAGATGGCAACTCACACTGGTACGAGGCGCCGCAAGGGCGTGGGACCGTCGGCCTTGTCACTCATGATGTTGTCGACTGAACCTAACTGGTGTAGCTAAAAGACCAACCTGGAGGGCTGTTGCGGGCAGCCAGACCGGAGCGGGCGAGGGAAAAGGGGTGACAGGGTGACAGCACGAGGGTCTCGGGTCTCGGGTCATCTTTGTAACCCATCTTGATAGCGTTCGAGTCAAGAACAATATCTATCTGACGGATGCTTGAACAATCCGTGCGACAATCTGTACAATGCAGCCACCGGGGAGAGATCGGTCCAATGGCAGGAACGACCGACCGGGTGTAGCGGCGGCGCCACGTGGAAGGCGAGAAAGCAAGAAGAAAGACTGCATCTTCATCCCCGCATACGGGTGGAACGGAGCCATGAAGAAGACTCACCGGGGTGTCCTTGAATAGAGAGGGCTTCATTCACGCAGCCATTTCTACATACATGTAGGAGTAATAATATTTAGAAACCCTCTTTTAATCCGAATACAGCGAGGGATTACTATTGAGTAACTCAGATCGTTCCATCTGCCGTCCCACCCACGCACCCGCCGCATCCCACCAAAGAACCAAACAAAACTCCACCTCAAAAACTCTCACCTCACCTCATCTGATCAAGCCCACCCCCATCTCATCTCACCACTCAACCACACCCACACCCAAAATATGCCCATCTCGCCATGAAAACACGCACCTCGAACCGCACCAAGAAACTCCCCCAAAGACCTACTCCTTCGAAAGCGACTTCTCCAACGCCTCCCCTCCCCCAAGGCGACGGCCCTCCTCCACCTTCGGTGCCCCCACAGACTCTCCCGACCAAGAGCCCATCTCCATCTCCCAAGATGAAGCCTCCTCGCCATCACCCGCCCCTTCCGTCGTGGAAGCCCCGACCCCCTCCCGCGGACGCACCAAGAAGAAGCCCGTGAGGGCCGCACGCCCAACCGGCTACATGGACGTCGAGTCCGTCACGACAGACACGCATCTAAAGGGGTACGTCGGCCCCTACGACAGGAGCATGCGCGGCCAAACCCTCATCGGAACATGGTACGGCCCCGACCTGGACGATGTGCATCTCCTGCAGAGGCTGGTTGATCGGTGGATCGCCTGGCCTGTCCTCCCGCCCAAGTACGTGCCTCGGGAGGACGACATTTCCGACACGCAGCCCTGGGCGGAAGGTTTCTTCGAGAGAGGCCCAGCTTTCCGAGCGGTGGTGTGTCCGGCGGAGGGTAGGGACGGACGCCCAGACATGCGTTGCCCTGGAGGGCGACGCGAGGACGCCATACGAGCAGCCTAGGCTGGGGATACGGGTGGTCATGGGACCCGTGGATGCGCAGCGGGAGTGGACGCTGTACCCCGGCGACGGGTATTCTCTGACGCAGTCTTGGCTGCCGTACGATGAGGATGGTTCGGACAAGAAAGTCCCGATGGGGTGGATACTGGACGCGGGCGGCATCGTCACGGGCATGGATTGGTGTCCCCGGCGTGAGGGCGTCCAACTGCTTGCCTTGGCGGTCGTGCCGCATGCTGACCAGGAGAACTACAACTACGAGTCGGAGCATCAGAGGCCGGACTTTCAGATGTACGGCACGGTGCAGGTGTGGGCTTTCGAGGGCGTGCAGATGGACGGCGTGCCGCGGCCTTCGCCACAGGCGCCGAGGCTTCGGAAGACGATTTGTCTGGATTTCGGGCGCGTCAAACGCGTGCGATGGTCTCCTGTGCCTGACTCGACGTCCCAGCCGCCTGTTCATTCTCTCGCGGTGCTCTGTGGTGATGGGAGGGTGTGTGTCGTGGCGAATGACGAGCGAGAGGACGGAGCATTCGGTAAGGTCAATGTTACGAGGGACCAGAAAAAACGTGTCGTTTGTTTGAAAACGACTCTATTGCGGCGTGCTAACGTATGACAGACTACATCATGAATGTTGAAGCATCCCTCATGCTCGAAAACGAAGACAGCGTCAAGGCCACGGCCATGGCATGGGCGACATTCAACAGACTCGTCGTCGGCTATTCCGATGGCTCTATTGCTCTATGGTCTCTCTATCCGTGCTTTATGGTCTCCAGACACCCGGCCCATCACAGTCTAATTGTTGACATCGCCACGGGGTATCCCACGCAGCCGTTTTTGGTGGCATCTACCCCGATCGGTGGCACGACCAAGTTGGTGGACTTGAGTCGTCCCACATTCGAGACAACCGAGGTGCAAACCAATGCGGTAAGCTGGCAACCCAACATGCTGGCTTACAGCCATCACCTTCAGGGCTTCTACTCCGTGTACCCGTCTGCCAATGCACTAAAAACCATGGTTGGCTTCTTGCACCAGCGGTTTTTCCCCGTTGTGCGCAGAGTATTTGTTGGCGAAAGCTACAATTCCAGTCTAGCTGTCGGACGTACGCACCCCTTCTTGCTGATAGGCTCGACTGACGGATCGCTATGGTCGCTCAACCCGCAGGTCGAGTTGTTCAACAGCCGTCGAGGTCCGACTGACCGCCTCCGCGTATTTCAACATGAGCATCGATCTAAAGAACTGTTCCCGCACGGTTCGCCAGCCTCCGAGCGCGGTGTGTCTAGGTTTCTCCACGGTTTTGCCATCGAAAAGGGTCGAAGCGCAAAGGGAGAGGTAAAAGTCCAGCCCGTCAAGAAGCAAAAGAGGCCACGAAAATCCGATGTGGAAACTGTCGAGGCTGACGACGACGATGACGAGGAGGCCGCTGGTGTCATGGATCCGACCCGAGGCATTGTATATGAGCCTCTCTCAAGAATCGCCTCGGTTGAGTGGAACCCGAACCAGGATTTTGGGTATTGGGCAGCTGCGGCCATGGCAAGCGGCCTTGTGAGGATCATGGACCTCGGGCTGGATAACATGCCCGGCTGAAACAAACCGACATTGATTCAGTGATGACACCATCCTTGAGATATCACTCCAAAGTACATTGCGCCCGACCCAGGACGTGGTGGCTGTCAAACGCCTTTGCCATTCCATAAAAGTGCGTCGCAGCGGCCAAGAGGACAAACATGTGGAAAATCTGGTGTGAGCTGCCCCAAATATCGAATGAGCCTGGAAAGCTGCGTTCCGGCCAGCGGGCCTGATTGCATTGTGTCAGCGGTCTTCTCCCCATGATTGGCATGAAGCTCCCGAGAGCGAAACCCCACGAGACTTACAGCGTAGAGGACGGCGCCAAAGATATACATGGCCCCTTGGGCAATGACCCAGCTAATGCTCATGCGATCTTCGAGCCCCGAGTACCCATGGATGGACACCCCATGGATGACCGGGACGACGCCAGAGAGGCCCAGCCCGATGAACATGCCCGCCCGATAGGGACGCCACTGGGGAGTGCGAAAGCGCTCAACCCAGGAAACAATACCGCATCCACCTCCTAGGATACAAATCTAGTGCAACCAGAATCAGTAACTATAAAAAAACCAATGTTTCCACTGTAAACACAAAAGCCTGCATGTGGGCGTGAATGCTTCCCACTCACCAAGTATAAATACGTCGACATCAACGCAGGTTCACAAAAGAAACCATAATACATAGCAGGCACATAACTGCCCACAATCAAGGCCACGATGCCCGTATAATCCAGCTTATTCCCCATTTGGCCACATGCCGGCTGTGGTCCACCAGCGCGTGAAAGGTCGCGCTCATGCCCAAACACAGAATAGCGCCAGTGAAGAAGCATGAAAAGACAAAGACATCCGACGACGTGGCCTCCTCGTACCGCGGATGAATCACGTAGTACAGGTACGCGGCGCACGTGATAGCCACAAGAGCCCCGAGGAGGTGAGACCAGATGTTGACGGACTCATTGTGCAGGTAGAAGAGGGACTGGAACGAATGCTTGTAGGAAGCGCGGATCTGGCGGTACCCGGACTGGATGAAGGCGTTGTCGCGGCGCCAGGCAGGCAGGTCGTCCCAGAGGAGGAGCAGCTTGGACTCTGCTTTTCCGGGGATGGATTGGACGGCGGTGAGGGTGGATTTTGGCTCGGCGATGGTGGTTGTCGTCGTTGACGGTGAGGAGCGTCGATGGCGGATGCCACTTGGTGATTTCGACATGCTTGATATGGGATGAACTGGGGAATGAATGTAAACTTGATCTACGGAGTAATCGGCGTCTTGTTGCAAAGTCGGTGATTTCAGGGGTAAAATGATGTGGTTGCTGGTTGCCAACGCGTTACTTGAATGAATGTCTTGGTTGGGAAAAGAGTACCATGATTGAACCTGACGTGGTGGTGGTGACGGGTTGGGCTGCGTTTCGTTGCATGTCCATTATTTTCCCGAAATTGTTGGGACTGACATGTGCAAGGAAGGGACACTGCACTGGGCTTGCACCCAGGCCCTACCCAGGCCTCAGGCCCTTCCTTGATCAGTTGACATTTTCAGCGGTCTTTTCAGCGGTCTTTTCAGCGGTTTCTTACCCCACGTTCAGCGCACGCGACACTAAACAAAGGGCTGAAGATGCCTTGTCAACCTGTGCCTGCCTGTGCTGGCACGTCGTTGTCTTTACTTCCGAGTCCCCCGTTGAATGAATGTCCCGCTCTCTCCGAGCCTTGTTGTTGTTGGCCCCGGTTGAAAATGGCAAAAGAAAAGAAAAAGGGATTCTCGTGACACCGGGGCATTGATGAAATGACTTGCGTCGGGACAGCGTCTCAGCTGCATCTAGCACCCGAGACTAGCGGAATGGGTGTATCGAGTATTGATTGTATTAGTGGCATTGTGGTATTCTCGTTCAAGAAAGCACCTCAACTTGCAAGTTGGGGATGTGCAAAAAGTACGTCTATTGTATGTCGTTCGAAAATCTAAACATGATTCGTATGGAAAAAAGTCACATTACATTCTATTCTCGTACGTACGGAGTACACCTGCAAAGGGTCTCTTGGCTCAAAACTAAGACGAAACCAATCCCAAAGCAGGGTTTTCTCCACCTCTGTTAAAAGAAAGAAATCCTCTCGTCTCGGCCGCCCCTTCCCTTTTGGACTAATCCCCTCCCTCATTGCTCGTCTGGCCAGCGACAATATTTTCCCTCCCTCACTGTGCTCGACCAACAGCGACCGACCCCTGTGCCCCGGCAGCGAAGACATATCGTATTCCGCCTATTCCTTTTCGGATCGTCGATCCAAACAACTCATCATGGGCGGCCAAAGCAGACAAGGTGAGTCGGTGGAAATGGACTGCCCAACTGCTTTTGGTGGTTCTTGGCTGCAGTCGTCCGGCGGCCAGCAAATACAACGCGCCGCCTGTTCAATGAAGCATATTAACAAGACTCTCTCTCTTGTGGCAGGCGGCACCAGAAAGCCCGAGAGAGGAACAAAGGCAAAGCCGAAAGGCCCAGAAGATCCCGAGGACGAGGCCCTTCGCCTGAAGATGGCAGCAGGTTCGTCGATTTGCCCCGTGCACTCTCGCCCTACAGCGACGTGTCCGTCTCGACGACAGCTATTCTGACGGCGCAAAACAGACAAAAAAGCTGAAAAAGAAATGGCGGCAAAGATCGCTGGCAAGAAGGGCCCCTTGAACACGGGGTCTCAAGGAATCAAGAAGAGCGGCAAGAAATAGAAAACAATCTACTGTCCCAACTTCCTTGGCCCGTACGGTGCAGAATGAATGGCGCTCCTAGGAAATTCCTTGCGACCGTACGGACGAAGGTTCATATATCAGTATCGCCATTCGGATCGGTGCATGACACACCGAACCACCATCTGGGACGACTCCTCTTTGGTCTAGCGGCTCGACCCTTTTTGTGGGATTTGCGAGAAGCTGCTGCTGTACATCAAGCCACGGGCAATATGTTTCTATTTTCATCAGCTGTCGTCCGCCCATAAAAATACGAATTGATGCTCACTATCCTGGTCTTTCTCCCCTCCCTTTCCTTCTCCATTGCCCTCTCATTCTCCTTGCTCTACAGGCCTCTCTTCATTATCCCAAAATCCCAAACCTCGATCCGCTCGGCGAATCCTTTGTAAAAGTATTTTCCGGCTCCAATGATCTCGTGGACCGTTCTAGGCAGTCTCCTTTTGGACCGTTCTTGTGTCGATCCTGTTGATGAAGTACATGCGCTAGCGATACTATGGAATAGAGGGTTGCTTTGTGATCTAGACCAAGAACAGTTTCCTGGCTATGCAACAGCTCTCTGTGGAGACTTTTTGCTTCCAAATACCTCTTTGTATCGTCATAAATATACCTTAAACGTCTAAGCGCCAGTTGGATTTCACAGGGAGAAACGTCTGGTATTTCTCACAAGTATTTCAACTGAGAAACACGCATGGCCTCAGATTCGTCGATCCTGTCCATGCGATAATAAAAGTGTGACAAGTTGCTCATGTGTTCCAGTGTAGTCGTGTGATCCATCCCGAATTTTGCTTTTCTGAGCTCAAATACTTATATTATGCCGTTCTTGGCTGTGGGTGTATATTGCCCAGCTGCGACATGATATACAGCGTACTTGGATCATCCTTTCCATTTGTTCTTATGCGCACGTCACAAGCTCTTCGCATGATATTCTCTACTCCATCCAATCGCAACTGCTGCGGACTCAATGCAATGTTGTAGACTTTGTAAACCATTCAGGGTTCTGTGTGATTACTGCCACAAACCCTCTCGACTGCGCGTAAGGCCTCTTTGTAGAACTCCTCCACGAGTTTGAGTTGGTCAGACTAAGTATAGAAAGCTCCCATACACTGTAAAAGATCAGGCTTGTTTCCCATATCCTCTTCCAAAGTGCAAAACCGAGTTTGCATATGGCGCGTAACTTCGACTTATTCGTATTGTTCCATCGTCAGTGAATGGATAGCAAAGGGGCAAAATCCTAAAAGCGTCCGCCAAAATAGATCTGAATCGATCCTCTTTCAGAAGCCACTTTCGTGTGACCAGCTGGACAAGCCGGTGAACGCTGAGGCTGTAGTCCTTGGCTTCGGATATGAGTGAGAGAGCCTTGAGAATACCAAGAGCCTTTGAATCTTGGACTTTTAGTATAGATCCGTCCGTACAGTCCTGAGACTTCTCGCAATATGTCAAGATGACATCTTTTGAGATTGCTTGACGATTGAGTAGACTAATGAGAGAAAGAGCTTTATTGGCGAAAGTACACTGTTTAAACGAGAGGAACCACGTAGCAGCCACTGCTGCTGGCATCTCCGAATCTCTCCCCATGGTCTCAAATGGTTCACTCAGGCAATCGATGAGGCATTGATCAACACCATGAAAGGGTTCCAAATGCTCCTGTATTGAAATTGAGTTCTCCAAGATAAACGCCGCTGCCTGAGTGATGCAAAGTGGGATGAATCCCACGTTTGAGGCTAACAGCACAGATTCGTCCATGGATATGTCTTCATCTGGGAGAATTGATTGAATGAGCTGGTGCTATTCATTCTCATCCATCTTTTCAACCTCGATGGGCGGCTTGCCAGGAGCCAACTTTACTCCAACAGCTTTGTTTCGTGATCAATACGGATCCATGGCTGCATATAGGTATATAGTGGCTGAGCTGAGCTGATTGAGTCGGTTTGCCCTCTCCAGCATCCGTTGAATGGCTTTTTGTGACTGAAGAAACACATCTGCGTCATCAGCGTTGTCAATGACGAGTGTCCATGGACCGTTGTCTGCGTCTTCAAGCCATGCCTTCGCCAACTCAAAGATATTCAATTTGGGATCATCACGGCCCGGAACACCACACTCTCTAGCGATACTTTAGTATGCGTCGTGGAACCGCATTGCCTTCCATTTTGATGGTGGCTGAGCAGATGCAGGCGTCACCGGCATCTCTGCGACTTTGGCATGTCTACTTTTAGGAGGGTCCCAGGTGCCCCTAGGATGCCCCTATCAAAACACTGAAGTAGCGGAGAAAAGCTTCTTCAAGGGCCTCGGAAAGTATCGAGACGATACAGTAAGACGATTTCCCGATGTTGGCATGTTGAAGCCGAGCAAGTTATCGTCTGTCAAGACTGACCATGTCCAGGCCTCGACTTCCGCAGATCCTTGAATGGTTATGTAATCATCAACGAAATTCTCCACCCCATGCACGCTTGATACGTCAAAAGGTGGGCAATCTGCCAATCTGCCTCCTCCTCCTCATCACGTGAATTCTCCGTCATTCACACTGAAGCGTCCAACGCTGTGCTGTTCGTCGATAGCCCTTATTCTTCTCTCAACGCTTGTATCCGACACTGCTTTCGCAAAGCCAAGGCTCTCTCTCGCTGTCTTTGGAACATCGCTTGCGCCCAGCGAGAAGCCAAATGACCCGGCCCCAGACGAGTCAACGCTGATCTGGTTGGACTCATTCTCCTGCTTGCACGCTGGCTTTTTCTGATCGTTCTGCTGACACTGTTCTATCTTGCTATCTGTTAGGATCCTTTCCAGGATCAAGCACACGTAAGATGACATCCAGCTCGGATGAAGGCGAGATTACTGAAGGTGGAATTGGGGATTTGAAGGCAACTTCACTCGCACGCCATTCAGGAAACGGTATTGACCGCCAGGACAGAAACCGAAGTAGACAGTCGTCTCCGGATCACGATACTGCTTCCAGATACAGCGGTTCCTCCCGCCGAAGCCGCTCGCCCCGCGGTCATAAACGCACGCGCGACGACAGAGACACGTATGGCCGTGGACGCGACCGCGACTCGAGGCATGTCCGGTCCCGCTACGACGAGCCTCGCAGGGACGACCATCGGAGGTCGCGCATCTCCTACGATGATCTAGATCGACCAAACTCGTATTCATCTTCTGGCAACTGCGGTCGGCGACTCGATGAACGGGATCAAGATGTGAATCGGTCGCACGGTGGTGATCGCGGACGCTACGCGGGAACCACTCGATATTCCGATAGGCAACCTCGCCCCGAAGTCGCTCACCATATGCGCCAAACCGATCCGGGAGGTCGGATGCAGCAAGATTTGTGCGAGAAGGGCACTCCGATGAGCGCGATCCGGCCAAAACACTCCAGTATGACGACGATAATCGTTTGGGGCAAAGACGTGCCCAGTCCAATCGCTCGCTTGTAGGAAATAATTCCCATGCCCGTGATGCTGTCTTTGACCGACAGAAGAATGCCTCCAAAGATGACAAAAACCACAATAGCCACGTCAGACAGCCGGGTCCGGAGCCTGTAGCAGATTATGAAGAAGCGCAGCCAATTGACGAAGACGCAGAAATAGAACGTCGTCGCCGGCGACGGGAAGAGCTTCTTGCAAAGTCCACTTCTGCTACTTCCCTACTTCTTCACGCTGTAGGAGTCGCCCGCGGGGCATCACCCGCATCAACTCAACCGGATACTCCTCACAAATCGTCTTTTGATGGAGAGACTCCACGGACACCTCGTTCTGGTACGTTTGTCCGTACTCAATCTCTTCGGTTGCTCAAATCTGATTTAGCAGACTTTGCGTCGCCCGGCTCGCCAGGGCCGTCACCCGGCGGAATCGACATTCTAAATGATAAAGGCCTGATGAACACGCACAATGAAAACCAAGTCGCTGATGATGAGGACGGTCCTTCGGCTGCCAACTATGACCCGACGGCAGATATGAAGGAAGACGAGCGTCGGCACGAGCTCAGACATGGCCACAGTGTCCTGCATGGTGAGAACATAACAGAGACAATTGAAACCAAGGATGAAGACGCGCAGGATGCAGACGCCAATTCAGCCACCAAAGACGCTGATGATGATGATGATGATGATGATGACTTTGACATGTTTGCCGACGAAATAGACGTGGACAAATATGCAAGCAAGCACGCCGCGGCTGCCAAGGCAGCAGATGCAGACAAGCAGGGGGCTCAAGTAGACGACAAAGGTGGTATTCTCGAGGGCGATGACAAGGACGGATACTACAAGATCAGGATCGGTGAGGTTCTCAATGGTCGATACCAGATTCAAGCCACTCTCGGGCGGGGCATGTTTTCTGGAGTTGCTCGAGCCGTTGACATTTCTACCAAGCAAGTAGTTGCCATCAAGATAATGCGAAACAACGACGCTCTACGAAAGGGAGGATACACCGAGATTGCCATTCTCCAAAAACTCAACGCTGCCGATGCAGAAAACCGGAAGCACATTGTCAAGTTTGAACGGCATTTTGACTACAAGGGTCACTTGTGTATGGCCTTTGAGAACTTGAGCATGAACTTGCGAGAAGTCTTGCGAAAGTTTGGCAACAATGTCGGCATTAATCTTGCAGCTACGAGAACCTATGCATATCAAATGTTCGTGGCTTTGGCTCACATGCGGAAATGCAGCATCATCCACGCTGATCTCAAACCCGATAACATTCTGGTCAACGAACAGCACAACGTTCTGAAGATTTGCGACTTGGGTACAGCGATTGACAGGTCAGATGCTGCTACGGCTCACAACCAAATCACGCCATATTTGGTCAGTCGATTCTACCGGGCACCTGAGATCATTCTCGGTATGCCATACGATTATGGAGTAGACATGTGGTCCATCGGGTGTACGCTGTACGAATTGTATACGGGCAAAATTCTTTTCACTGGCGACAGCAACAACCAGATGCTCAAGGCCATCATGGAAATTCGCGGTCGTTTTACGCCTAAGCTTTTCCGACGAGGCCAGCTCTCGGTGCGCATTTCGACGAACAAGGTCATTTCGTGAGTGTTGAGAGGGACAAAGTGTTGGGAAAGGTATGTTTGACTTGATTTTCTGTTAAAAGCTCGCTCGCCCCAGTCTTCCCGTTCTTTTTTTTTTTTTTTTGGTCGCATTTGCACAAGTCAGAAGCGTTGTGCGGTAGGAATGCAGAGGGAAAGGAAAACTTCTTTCACATGTTTTATCCCACGTTATTTTATGAGCGCTTAATGGGTGGTCCAACGGGCAACGTACATCGTGGAGCCCGGTCCCTGTTGATTCATGTCGGCGCCAAAAACAGCTGCCGTTGCTGAGCGGTAATCAAAACATCAGTCTTGCGGTCGCATCCAAGGTCGCAGGATGCAGACTCAATCGGTCAGCTTTCGTCCATGTGGTCAGGCGCAATCCGTGAAGAGGTCGCACGCAGCGTAGTTCGGCGCCAAATGCTCGAGTCGATCTGAGCTTACTTGCAGAGTCGAGCCCCCTGCTTTGCCCAATTGTCATCGGCTTTCGCAACATGTATTTCCATGCTCTCCACGATCAGCATGTTGATGGCCCACACATGCTAACTAACATGTGCATCTACAGACCGCCGTAAGAACGATGGCCGTGATCAAGCCAACACGCGACCTCAGGACCCGTCTCAACGCCGCATCGGCAGGGATGAACGACGCGGAAGCAAGGCATCTCAACCACTTCATCGAACTGCTGGAGCAGTGTCTGGCTCTCAATCCCGACAAGAGGATCTCGGCAAGCGAGGCGCTAAAGCATCCTTTCTTCCTGTCCAAAACGGTAACTACCAATGGTCGGCGATGAGGTTCTTGGAGTTGTTTTCTGATAAAGGTATGCTACATTTGTTCCTGGGACGGCGTCTCGGGGTGACTGCAGGGTGATTGTGCAAAATCAAGCATTTATCAGTGCAAATAAAATAGGCGAGAATATTAAACTGCAAGAGCCGAGTCCGCTATAGATGAAGACTACTAGGTTCACTACATAAGTGACGTGATGATTCCCTCGGGACCAAGGATAAATGGCTACAGAAGGAGATTCTTCAACTCACGCACCGGGTATTCTGCACGCAAGGTCAACGAAGCAAGTCCCACGGCATATGCAACGCAGTCCCATGAAACTTGTTCTGTACGACTCTCGCCGTGCCGTGGCAGCAGAGCCCCTTCTCGACTCACCTCACTCACGGCCGTTTTGTCGTGCGAGCCCGTCGTGACTTGTCACGCACGAGTCCATCACCCTCTTTAATTACGTGACCGAGATGCACTGCGTACGTAGTCACTGGCATGCAGAGCAACGTGATGCATCGTCGTATTGCAATGGCGCAGAGTCATGGGCTGAAAGAAGGCGTCGATTTGCATATTCCGTGGCGTGGTGAGTTTTTTTTTAACGTGCTGTCTTTATTTAATGACGGGTGTAGTGGGAGATTACCTACCCTGTACGGTTGAATCAACTTGATTACTCTTCATTTCAATCTACGGAGTACGGAGTACATTGACTGAATTACCTCCCGATTCAATCACATCGTACAAGTGGATGGCTGTTGCACCTGCACATGTGATGGTGGGGAAGTGAAATTGACATGTTTTTTTTTTTTCGTCAATTGGGCATACATGGATTGACAACGTTGCACGAGAGCTAGGATAGAGGTGGCACTTTCAAGGATACACACGATTATCTGTGCATTCGTGTTCTACGGATTGCAGCGCGATGATTGTACATACATACATACATACATACATACATACATATACATAGGCTGTAGTTGGGATTTGGCTAATGAGGCGGGCTGATCATTAATTGTCTTGTGTGGACAGACGGGGGTGAATTTGGCCATGGCAGGGACATTGACAGATGCCGATGACGATGCAGGCATGACGGACGGGGGCTACGGATCTTCAGCTACATGTATGTGTTTTGCTGCTCCTCCAAGGATCGGTAGATGGATGATGGGAGGGCATTCGCTGACGCAATTTACAGCAGTTTCTGGACACAACATTGATTCGAACGCGAGGGTCAAAACGGTGGCAGTACATAATACGCACCCCCCTTTGTTTCGGCTTCATTTGGGGGATCAACGGGCCGGCTTATTTTTGGGAAGCAGGTGTTGGATGGATTGGATGGATGGCAGTAAATGGGAGCATAGTATCTGCTGAATCACATTTGCAGATGATCCTCGCAGGAAAGAAACTGACAGGCCGAGGGACCCCCGCTGGACAAGCAGAGAGGCTGCCGAGAGTTTCCACGGATTTGTTGTTCTCCTGCTCTATGTAATACCGGAAGGCCAAGGAAGTGTCGTCGTCTCCAGTGATCAGCGGCGCGTAAGAGACTGGAGGAAAGTTTCTTGGTTCTTACCAAACTCAAAAAACCATGGAGCGATCGTCAAGTGTCTGACGCGAAAAAAAAAAAAAAAAAAAAAAAAAAAAAGTTGGGTTTGGATCTTCTAGGAGAAGGCCATGGAGGACAGCTGCCAAGGTCAGCGATCAACGATCAACCTCGCAGACGCAGAGGATGCAGAACTCATCGAGATGGTGATCTGTCCGTGTGTCCAGATGCCAGCCACCCGCCACCAGCCACTGCGTGGTGCTGCCGTGTTTTTCGTGGAGCAGGCGGATGGATGGCTGACTGGCTGGCTGGCTGGCTGGGGTTTGCTTTGTTAAGTTTTCGCTTGTTGAGGCTCCCTTGCCCATTGTTCTAGAGTTTTGCACTTGCGCCCTTCGCTCCTTCCCCGGGCGCCACATTTCATCCTCCATCAGCAACAAAACGTTTTTCCTCCCCCAAAACCATGGACACGATGAATAGTGCATCGCGAGAGTTTCCACTAGCAGTGCTCATCGCCCCATCCAATCTTGCTTGATGTCATTCGTGCCCAGGTCTGTGCCCAGCTGCCCTCGGACGGGGTGCCTCTAGCTCCGTTTCGAACGGAGCTTTGCGTCACTGCAACAACAAGTGACGTCTGTTACGCCGGGTTGCAGCGATTCATGTCCGGGTCATGGAAAGGACAGGAAGGACCAGAAGGAGTAAAGAATTGGCCGATAAGCATGAGATTATTGATGCGCCGGAGTCAAGTGGAATAACTCCGTATGCACATCACATCACATCACATCACATCGGACAGCGTTGGAACTTTTTTGCCAATGAGCAGCCTCTCGTTTTCAATATTGAGGCGGCGTCTAAACTCACTTGGAGCCTGCCTCGTCCATCAATCTACTAGCTAGTAGATCGTGCACATGGGCAGTGCGTCAATAGTTTTGTTTGTTTGCCCCAGCTAGACCCGGTCATGTTGACGCGAGCACACCGAGCACAACCGGGTCCAGTTGTTGAACAAAAAGCACCGACTTGGGGGTGGGTTGCATGACAGCGTCAGAGACTACGGAGTATTAAGTTGAGTTTATTCAGGATGGCTCGGAAATCAAGGCTCTCCCTCGGCCAATATTGGTCTGCGTCGAGGCGCCGGGACAAGAGAAGCGCTGTCGGTCGCAGCGCAGGCCGCATGGGACGGGAAAATGGAACCAGTCAGTCGTTGATGAATTTCACTGGCTCTGTGACGGTGACACTGGTCATTCTCATGCTCATGCCAATTGTGGCCCCAGCCAGCCCAGCCCTTTGAAACGACAGCGGCAGCGGCAGGCAGTTCCATAAAGGAGCCCTGGCTTCTTGGAATCCGGGAACGCTAGGGTGAGTTGTGCGGTTTGACCATGTTTGGCTATCATGCTTGGTGTTGCAAACAAGTTAGGAGGCGCGGGGCGGGTCAAGGGAAGACACACAGGCTGGTTCATCGCTGGACTAACTACTTACTCCATGGTATCCCGGCAATCTGGTGGTAATACGTTGATGTTCCAGCCTCGGGTTTCAACTCATGTTCATGTCACGATGGGACCGGACCGTCTCCATCCCTCTGCATCGAGACATGCACCAGCACCATGTGAGCATCCGCAGGGCTGCTGTTTCGTCAATGCGCTATACAGCCTCACGATAACATCAAGGCTGGACCCTTGCGGAAGCAGACAAGTATACATACATGTAGGCGTTACAGTTGAAAAGCAATATCGAGTACGGAATATGGCGGTGACAGAATCATCTAGTGCTCCCCGATGTTCGACATCACATTCATTCATTCCGTGCATACAGGCAGCTAATATCGTGCAGAAAAAAAGAAAGGAAAAGCCACGATGCTGCAACATCACGTTGCTTAGCACGATCGGTGGATAACAACAACAACAACGACAACAATAATTATAATAATAATAATAACAACAATAATACGTCCCTCATATATATGTATGAGCGAAAAACTTCGCAAAAAGAAAGGTCTGATAAGCGGTGGGCAGTGTTCAAGGGAAGAAAGAGCCCCCCCAACTCCTCCCATTCTCACCTGCACATCATGCACCGGTATCGTGTTTCGTTTAGAAAAGACGACACGTTAGCTGACTCAGCCTCGTCTTCTCTTATTCTCCGGCCCAGAACAAACCTGTCCATGCAAGGGAGCGGACAGCTAGCGTGTCCCGGAAACCGCTGCATTGGTTCGAAAGAAGGGACGACACGGCCACTGTAACAGGATTTGAGTGTGCTTGCTACAGACTCACAGTGTGAGACAGTATTATGTATGCTTACAGTATGCTAAAATAGATGTTTTCATCTGCCTAACACGTCCGATGCACTCGTAGACGCGCGCATGGACTGGTGTCCTCCTGGACGCGAGGGAATGAATGGCATGGCACGTACGCGTACGGCCATGGTCCTGCCGAGACAAAGGGCTCCCTCGGCGGACAGACCGAGCTGCTTTGGATTGGAGTCAAACACTGGTCATTGCTGTTCGAATCAAGGTGTTTTGTATCTCCTCCGAGACGATAAGGCTCCAGGTACATAGGTAACAGGGCTTAATCAATCAAAATCATCGCCACTCCAGACTGCGCCCAATCAACAGTAATAAAATAGGCCTACCACGTACCTAGAGCCTTATCGTCTCTAAGGAGATACAGTTGACGTTGCTTATTACTTTGAACCATGGATTTGAAATTTCCCAAGTGCACGTCACGCACCATCAGGCGGTCCTTGGACCCTGTGGGTCCGAGTCTGCTGTCTGCATTCCCAATCCAAAGAAGACGGCGAATAAGAACAAGCCACGGCATAGCCTAGCATAGCATAGCATACATGTACATAGGCATGGCATAGCCTAGCATACATACATACACCATCCTACACATGTCATTCTCAACGCCAGTCCAGACCCCTGGCTCCGTCATGCCCGCCCATTCCCTGCATACCACATGCCCCATCCCTGCATGGAACACGGAGTATTACCACTGTAATCAAGAAAAAGAACCTCTCGCACGACAATAGCCCGCATTCCGCATTCCGCATTCCGCATCGCATTGTCTCGGGGCTTCCTCACAGCTGTTGTCTCAGACCCTTGGCTCCGTATCATTATTATTAATTTTTTTCCCCAAGGAAACAACAGCCAACACCCCCTTTGAAAGAGAACCCTTCATTCCAATCTGGGCCACCAAGTAAGAAGACTTGTCTCGGACACGACGAAACCTGACGACCGGACGACCCCCTTTCGCAAGACCCCAGCAATGCATTGCTCTGCGCTCTCAAGACACGGAGCTTCGTCGTGCCTTTAATGAATTGCTTAACTTTGCCCGCCGACCGACCGTCCGCTAATCGAACTTATTTTTGGCATGGAAGGGCATCTAGGTCGACGGCACAACTACATGTTACTCCCTTGATTGGTATCTTACAGCCTGCCAGGCTAGGAACATTTCTCTTGCAGTAAGGATGACATGACATGGGAAAAAGAAGAAGAAGAAAAGCCCCATCCGGTCGCATCATGGCGGCCCAGACCAGATTTGTCGCTGACGCAGCCTCATTGTTATTGTTTCTTGGCCGTCGAATTCGTGATTGCTGGTGCCAGGTAGAAGGGCAGAGTGGTTGATATTCCGGGGCTGGTACATTGCCACTTAAAAGACGAAAGACGAAAGACGAAAGACCAAAGAGGCACTTGTCGGCCGGATGGACGCCCACTTGTACGGATTACGGAGGTGGCAAAACCACCCGCCTTGGGCCGATGGTCTTCACCGTGTGGACAAATCATGGGTAAGGAAGGGGTAGGTCCAGCCTCTTTCACAGACGTACGCCGGATGTCAGCACTGGCATTTGTGATTTGTTACCCGGAATAGAGAACAGATGGCGTGTCCGTCAAAACACATCTGGTCTCTCTACTGCCGCAGCCCTGGGGCTTGGGTTTACAGCTTGCTACTGTATGTGCTCCGTATGTATGCTCCGTAACTCCGTGTGCTAGCGGCCATTATTATTAGCATCCTACCGAGTACAGTCTAACCCCTGAATGATTCTACATGTACATCGACTACAACCCCCGCGGGGCGACCACTATCAGCTCTCAGTGGCTATGGTGAGTGGAACTGTTAGGGATGCCACAGGGGTATACATATGCACTAGCACATACATGTACATATGTACATGGGAGATTACATGTGACGAGCGTCCCGATATTTGAAGAAACCATTCCGCTAGTCATGAACAATTCACACCCGAGCGGAGTACGGAGTACTGCACCGCAAATGACCGTTGTTGGTAATATTTCCATGTTCCAAGACCGACCCGAACGGCCGTTGTCCCACACTGCCCATCTCTTCCCGTTTTGGTGTTGTCACAAAGCTTGACCAGATCGGCTGTGTCATCAATTGCCTTGGCTTCGGCCTCGAACAAACCGCCATTCATTTGTCCCATATCTTGTACGATAATCTTTATGAATGTGCCCGTTCCCGTTGCGGTCCGTATACAACTCCAACGATGTGTGCACTCCAGTCTGTATGCTGCCTTATTAGCCCGCATATACAATACCCATGGCAAAGGCGAACAATAGTGCTGTACTCCTCAAGAGGCGACACTACTAGGAGAAGTGGTGCTGCGCCCGCGAGACCCGATGACACAGACCTTCACATGTCCTCCGAACGGCGTACTTTGTTGATTGCCCTGTTGTCTATTGAGATGTGACTGAACTTTGATACTAGGCCCTTTCTCGTCCTGAGCAGGTGCAGGGACTGTACCGAGTAGTTGGGCGTATAACACGTACGTACGAACATACAGACGATGACGAGCCGGGAATCGTATTACCAAATTCACTGCCTAGCTTGCGCAAAGCTCTCCGTTCAGGGGCTGGCAGTTAGGACCCTGTGCTAGCAACTAGTGCTGGCCCTGGCCCTGGCCCTGGCCCTCGCACTTGCACTCTCCCTCTCCGAGTTGTGCGAGATGGTCATCTCCGCACGTTTGAGATGACACGAGGCATTGGACCGAGCCCAGGCAAGGCCACGGCGCTCAGTGAGTCAGTCGTGTCAGTGTAATAGTGCCGATGCTCTCGGCTGCTGCTATTCCGTACTACTTACTGTACGGAGTACGGAGTACCAGTAGCATCCAGCGTGGGAATCGACAGCTCACTTTTGTCCTGTCCAGGGTCGCTTCCCGCTTTGTTTGCTCGAGCAGGCCAGGGATTACATAGACGTAACATTATAGATGCTGCTGCGCTGGTTGGTCGAACGGGCTGGCACAGACCAGACCAGATGCAAATGAGGTTGAACTGATGACGATGGATGGATGGATGGAAAAAGGCATCGGATCTGGCGCTACAACCTTGATCTGGGCTAGTGCAAAGTCCCGTGATTCGGTAACCGCTGCAGCTCAGGCAAGACGCAGACGCAGAGTCTGGAGATGGGAAGGTGCGACCACAGCCGCAGACGGACCAGGCCAGACCGCCAGTCCGTCAGGATAAGGGTGAAGGAGAAAAAGATGGGATCGTCCGTTGATTTTTGATGCACGCAGCGGCGCCATGTCATGTCATGCCATGCTCTGCCTCCTCATTGCCACTCTACAGATTATAGCTGCATGAGAACAGCGAGGCGATGGGACTGCAGCTGCGAATAATACCAAGGAGATGAATTGACCATCATCATGTCGACGACACCCTTGCCCGTGATCGATATCGCTGGTCATCTTTCGCTTCTTACATGTACCGGCTAGTCGTGAAACATGTGCCCCGTGGCTCTACAGCTCATGTTGTATGCGCATTACATTATTACACACGAAGAAACGGTCGGTATGAATATGTACAGACATAGGGGCTGTGCGAAACATGGTCTGCAGGTTGGATGGTTCGCAAATCTGACCAGGGAGAACCAGACCACAACTGATTCGGCGTGACCAAATCCAGATATGATGATAACAATGGCTGTCGTCTGCAGCGGATATTGCGCAGTGGTATCCGTATATGTACCTGCCTGTATCGCGAATGCACAACGCCCCACGGTCAGTTGATGAAATATTACATGAATCAGAGTACCGAGTAGGCAGACGCAATGCCAATTGTACGTACGGTATTAATTACGGAATTACGGAGTATGTCAGATGGAGTTTTTTTACGTAAACGCGCAGCAGCAACTAAGCCTAATAAAAAGATAAGATACCTTTGCACGCGTTTCTACGTGGGAAGGTACCTCTTTACTCTTAGGCACACCGCACTGCGCTTTCCTTTGCGAATTCCTCACGCTTACGCTGAACATTATTACGAGGCACAAATTACACAACGCTTTAGTGCCGCTAAACTAGTTGTTTTCACGCGAACTATAATGGAAAATTTTAGTACAATCAATGAACGCGTAGTCTAGAGTCCTAGGTATGCGTGAAATTAAAGAGGTACTCTCCTATGTAAAAGCGCGTGTACATGGAAAAGTACCTTATCTGCTTTAGGCTTAGTCACTACTGCGCCCTCACGTATGTATGTACTCACTCACGTTTTACTGGCTTGTAGTGGCGGCTCCAGCGAGGCTGCTTGCAGCCATGGGCCATGGGGCCAGAGGCAAGCAACTATGACGAAGACGGGCGGGTGGGTGGTGCTTTTGGTTTCCGAGATCCGGCTCGAGCTCCCAATCAGACCACGTATTCCGATGCAGGTCTCTGCTTTTGAGTACATGTCCGTGCATTTTACTCCGTCGATGCCGGGACCCAATATTTTACGCTCGAGCAAAAGTACATGTAAGGGAAAAAAAGGCCACGTATGTAAACGCGAAGCAATGGATTTTTGAACGCGTGGTAGTAACTAAGCCTAAAACGGATAAGATACCTTTACACGCGCTCTTTTATGAGAAGGTACCTCTTATGCCTACGCTTAATCTTATTGTTACAAGGTATAACTTGTAACTCTTACATAAAGTATAGTGGGCATTATAAATTACATAATGCTGTAATGCCTAAAGTGGTCATTTTTACGTAGGCTATAATGAAATAATTTAGTATTGTTAAAAACACATGGTCTAAAGTCCCAAGTACATATAAAATTAAAAAGATACTTTCTTATAAAAATCGCGTGTACATAAAGATACCTTGTTAGTTTTAGGCTTAGCTACTACTATGCGTTTAAAAACCGTCAACTGCGCGTTTACGTTAGGTAATGGCCGACTTTTTGAGCTGTCCATTCAAGCAACATGCGCTTGCGACGGCGTATTATTGCGCCCACGACATTCCAATCTAACACGCTGGAACCATCATCTTACAGGGTACGGAGTACGGAGCGCATGCATGAGTGGTCTCAAGCTCTGACAGTTGTTCATTCCCATTCTCTCATGAACAGCGGTGCTTGCTAGTACGGAGTCATCATGGCCCCTTTGCTTGGTAGCACTGCACTACTCCCGTACTGCACCCTGTTCAACCCGAAAAACCGATGCTTCGCCTCCTGAAAACTGTCCGGGTTGACAAAATCTTGGGCGTTCACTGTTGGGTACGGAGTATGTAGATCCATATCAGATCCAACACGTTTCTCGGGTCCGCAGGTCCTTGGACAGCGCCTGACCAGCCGGCCTCGCTGTGTGTGTGTGTGTGTGTGTGTGTGCGTGTTGCTCCCTTTCTTTCGGTGGCGCTGTGCGGATGTACATATGTATGTAATATATGTAATGTACATAGTTCTTTGATTCTTGCATGATGGGCGAATTCAGCCACTCAGACGGCGTCAAACATGGCGGTCTTGTCCAATCCTTTGGCTCGGCTCCATTTTTATCTTTGCATAACTTTGTTATCCATTGGGCGGCGGATGCTGGTGCATCATCAGGCATGCATGGTCTACAGTATTGACACCCACGGCTAAATAGTGTGTGAGTGTGTGAGTGTGTGAGTGTGTGAGTGTGTGTGTGTGTTGGCAGACGCTTCAAACCAGGCAGCTAGCTAGCTGCGTGCGCCTGTTCACGGCAACTGATGAGAATGGAGAGAGGACAGATCATCAGATAATACTATGTATTTCCTGCAGACCCAACCAAGTGCGGGTCGACATCTATTGCCCAGTGCCGTACAAGTACATGTACTCTCAGGATTAGGCAGAAGTCTAATTAACAAATATACTTGGGAAGGTTCAAACTCTGCGGGACGAAGGCATGAAGCGCGATTGTTTCCGGCAGAGCAATTTACGCATTCATTCATTCCTGCATGCTTATGGATTAGACACGGATGAAAAGATATGTATGAAAGGTAAGGTATCAAAATAATCCAAGAACATCATCACCAGTGGGGCCGGCTCCCTTGCAAGGTTTGCCGTCCATACCAGACTCTATCGATGGATGAGGCTGCACTGCAACTGGTGCCAAAGTTTGTTTGTCGTACTAATAACATGCGCCCCAAAAAAGGGTTTCTGCCATGTCTCACCCAGTTGATCACGGCGCGTAACAGCTGGCCGGCCCAACACAAGACTCCTTTCTCGTTCGTTCCAGGGCCATCCCGTCTGTTGTTGACACTTGTGACGAGGAGACGAGCCGAAGGACAAGGCGGGTGAAGGAGAGAGAGAGCTCTACATACTAGTGCATCATTCGGTCGAGTCACTACATGTTTTGAGGCGAATGGCAGACGAACACGGTCAAGGAAGCTAACGAAAAAAAGTCTACCTGGTCACGAGCGGATGCTACAGTGGAACGTGTTTGGCGATGTGAACGGGAACGGCTGAATGAGGCAGAGCAGAGCAGCAGCGCTGGAAGGGGGCCAAAATCAGAGTCAGGCAGTCAGTCAGGCAGTCAGTCAGGCAGTCAGTCAGTCAGTCAGTCAGTCAGGCAGTCAGTCAGTCAGGCAGTCAGTCAGTCAGTCAGTCAGCAGAGCGCCTTTTTCTGCCGAACATGCAAGACAAGACAAGACGCACACCAGTTTGACACCACGTACACACACACGCACACACACACGCACACACACACGCTCAGCACCAGGCAGACGAAAGGGTCTGGGCATGGCAAGGGACTTAATTGTGGGATACTCCGTATGTATGTGTATGTACATATGTATGTACATCACAACACATCATACCACAGAGCACAAGTTGGCAGTGCGCGTAATAAGTGGTCAGTCACCGACTCACCGTACACTTTGACACCCCGTGTCGCCCGATTGTCATGGATCATCATCACGATGAGTGAGACTCGGGCAGGGGGCTGGAATTGGCTGTGCAAGAGGAAAAGAGGAAAAGTGTTGGCCCTGGTGCTTTGGGCCAGCCAGACGCCAGACAGCCCTAGTTTCTCGTCTGGTCGCCCCCTTTTTTTCTGACCGTGTGTCACTGTGTGTCTTGATTGCTGGCTTATCTTGGTCCTGCTCGCTTCCCCATGGGTCCATCCATCCATCCTTTCATGCCTGGCATGGCATGAGCCCAGAAGGAGCGGATTTTTCTTTAAAAAAAAAAGGAAAAAAAAAAAAAAGGGCTGGCGACGGCCCATGACACAGCAGGACGGACCACTTTTATTCTGGTGTGTCAGACTACCCATAGCCTCCTCTCTCGTATGTAGTTGTATATTGCTCAGCGTCACCACACGACGCCGGGATCCCTGTCCTCGCTAGTCTCAGACCCTCACCACCTTCCCTTGGCTCTTGGCTCTAGGCTCATGGGCGTGCTTGGGAAAGAGAGACGCGGCCGAACCTTGCAAAAGACACGGCGCAGTTAAGAATAGCTGTTGCAGCATTATTAGCGCCTCCTCCGTCCCCACCCCTGCCGACTTTGCCTGATAGCGGGCGTGCGGACCCCATGGCTTTTTCCTCTTTTTTATTATTCTGTGATGAGGCTTTGTGTGGGTCCTGGTGTGGATGGCTCCACGCAATCGGTACGTACCGTTTTTTTTTCCTTTCCCCTGTTCTTTGCCCCAGACCAGAATCCAGAAATGCCATGGTTGGAGACTTGACGGACTGACTGGGGCCAGACCAGGCTGGTGGTGTGGTGGTGTGGGCAAAATTGTGTGGGCCAGCCTTCTTCGTTATCTACCTCATCATGCCCGCCTCCAATCGACCGCGTATACCACTTACATGCTTCAATTGCCTACTTCACGACTTTCCTTCAATCTCTCCTCCTTGCCAGCCATCTCATCTCACCTTCCTGACTTCCCTGTTTATCAAGGTTGTCCAAAGCATCCAAGTCCTCCCGACTCTTGAACACGTTTCAATCAAGGGCCAACCCACCTTTGATCCATCCAAACTTTTCTCCCATCTCAAAAAAGCCAACTGTTCACTGTATAACATATCTTGGTGGCACCCATCTTGACCCGTTGATTCGGTTGTCAAGTGGAACTAATAATTTCCATTTCCCGTTCTGCTTCGCGAGTACTCGGAACCTCCAACTCTCGACTTTTCTTCTTCTTTCTTTTCAATCCGCGCAATCACAAGCTGTATATCCTTTGGCTGGGTATAGGAAATCTATTTTTTCTTCTTCGAAATTACATCACCACAAAAGCAGTCAAGCTGGATTGATTGCGCAGCTTCATTTCGAACCGGAGGACCCTCTGCCATCCCGTCAAGACTCTCAACGAGTCTCTTCCCTCAACCACTACAACAAATACTATGCAGCACCATGCTCCCTCGGATACCCGACTCCTCCCGCATCACCGGCCTACGATACCTTGAAATGTGGCAACAACACCCAGCAGGCTTATTCCCGATCTTTCCAGCCAAGATGCGTCCCTCTTGCCCCTGAGCAGAGATTAGGGAGGCTCCTCGAGGAAAGCTGCAGTTGACCGAGATCCTTGGAACTGGCGCCTATGGTGTCGTCTACTCGGCCTTCGACATCAAGACTGGGGTTCGGTACGCGGTCAAGTGTCTGAGCAAATTCAACGCCGACGGTACTCCCCTGGAACGCCGACAGGTTGCCTACCAACAGCGAGAGATCAGACTTCACTACCTGGCATCAGCGCATCCCAATGTCGTGTCCATGTTGAAGATTGTGGACGACCCCGATTGCATCTACGTCATTCTGGAATACTGCCCCGAGGGTGATCTGTTCCTGAACATTACGGAGCTTGGCCAGTACGTGGGCAAGGACGAGCTGTCACGGAACATCTTCCTCCAGATCCTGGATGCCGTGGAGCACTGCCACAAGTTGGGCATCTACCACCGCGATCTCAAGCCTGAGAATATCCTCGTCACCGACAATGGAAACACTGTCAAGTTGGCCGATTTCGGTCTTGCCACAGCGGATGACCGCTCCGAGGATTACGGCTGCGGTTCAACTTTCTACATGAGTCCTGGTATGTACATGTTACACTCCACGTGTCTTCTTGAAAAGGCCAGCACGATGAAGGACGGGGAGGATGAACGGATTTTTATTAACTTCCTCTGCAGAATGCCTGGACGCCTCAACACGGAAGCCTTACTACATGTGCGCCCCCAACGATGTCTGGTCGCTTGGAGTGATCCTGGTAAACCTGACATGTGGACGCAACCCATGGAAGCAGGCCTCGTTCCAGGACTCGACCTACCGCGCTTACATTCGGTCACCGGACTTCCTCAAGTCGATCCTTCCATTGACCGACGAGCTGAACGATATCTTGGGCCGAATCTTCAACCCGAACCCCGAGCTGAGAATCACGCTCCCCGAGCTTCGATGCCGCATCATGGCATGCTCCCAGTTCACTGTGCCCGCAGCCCCAGTGGCGCCAGCTCAGCCGCAGCAGCAGCAACAATTACCACCGGTTGTGCACCATGTCCCCGAATACGTTAACGACGAGGACGTCATCGTTGATGACTACGAATACGACTCGCCCCTCTCTCCCGCCAGCACATCATCCGACGAAGGCTCTCTTACCTCGAGCGGATCCACCATTGATGACCTTGATGACGATGAATTCATCCAAGATCAGCAAGACGTACACATTGCGTTCAACCCTGCAGCTTACGAGCCAGAGGATATGGGAGACCACGGAATGTTCCATGGTCATGGCATGACTACGCCGTATCCTGAGCACGTGGCGATTTCCGAACCTCGCCAGGCTCAGGCTCAGGCACAGTCCTTGGCCTGCCAACAGCAGCCGCCTGTTCCCACCCAGGCCCTCCCGCCTGTGCATGGTCCATGCCAGCCAAAGTCATTTTCCCACTGTGGGACGTGGTCAGATACGTTCAACAGGTTCCCATGATGCAGCATCCCGTTGCATTCCAACAGGTTTCCTTTATGCCCTCTTTTCAAGGGTGCTACTAAAGCTTATCCACATCGGGTTATTCCAAACCTGACCGCGTGGTCAACCTGTCATCAACCACTCATGACGTTTTATATTCGCGCGTGCATTTTGCATGTCCACGCCAAATTTCGAGATGTTTGAAAAAAAAAGTCCTCCCCCTCGCATCTTCACGAAAGAAAAACAATTAAAACTTCGGACTTTGGGAAATCTCTTCACTCACATATCTTTTTTCTTCTGCCGACGTGCAAAAATCCAGCGTGGAGTTTTTACAAATGTTTCTTCCCAAAAGGCGATAGAAGGGCCATCTTTGAATTTCGAGATTACCTTTGCAGGGCCTGGACCCCTGTTCGGCGCAACTATCTTCCAGGTGTTCTTGTTGAATCAAAGCGAAAGCCAATTTTCTTACTTCCTTTTTTATTTTTGCTTTATTTCTGTCTGTTCGAACTGAGATGGGATCACGGCCGCAACACTTTTTGACGACAAATCAACATATTTTAATCACTGCCTCTTTTCAGCAGGATGGGCATGGTGACACTCGCTCGGGAGACGTAATCAGGCATACTTCGTCTCGGGAACACTTTTTCCACTTTTTCCACTTTTCCCACTTTTCCCACTTTTCCCACTTTTCCCACTCTACCCACCTGTTCCATTTTTTTATTCTTATTGGTGGCGCATTCTAGGGAAACAGGGCATTGGGAGTGATTTCTTACTTATCCATGTGTTGGGGGCAAACAAACACGGTGTTGGGTTTTCTTGATTGTGAGATACGATAGAAGCAAGGACCGGGCTCCAAAGCCTGCCTTTTCAGACGCCATGGAAGAATCCAAGACTTGGCGGCGGTAGCACGCATGTTTTTGTCATTTGGGATGGGAGACATGGGTTTGGTCCATTCTAGGTAGACTAGCGCGTCCAGGAGACGAAGATGAACAAGATGCATCATGTTGCCGCATATCTGAACTTGGACCATTTGTGACGGACTCTTTGTTAATACTCGGATGCTCACCACTGAATCGAAATTTGCTAACTCGTTGGAAAAAAAGGCCCCACGGATAGGAGCGTTGTGCCAAGAGCCATGCATCCATTTCATTCCCCATTTTCGGAGTTATCCAACGTCCCATTCATTCATTCAATACACTATTGACCAGGAAGCCTAAAACCAAGCTTGGCAACGACTTTTTGTCGAGACCCCACATCCCATCGTCGTGGAAGGTCTAGCGTTGCTTTTTTTTTTTTTTTTTTGCTTTTCTTTTGCCTCGTTGAATTTTGGAAACGCACGCCCGTGTTGCTAAGATGAAGAACAGGGCGTTGTTAGCTGGGGACGGAGATTTCGCGGTATTGCCTCTTTTATATATAAATATTCTGTCATTTCAGTAGTCTGTTTTGTTTCTTGCATCGTATTGCACGGACACGGACGTTCGAAGCACGACGTCGGCTACGTAATTCCCGGTCTCGTCCCGAGGAGAAAATTGGAAAAATTACAAGTCCGGAGATTTATGGACGAAATTTACCTGTTGATTGACAAGGGGTTTGATGGGGTCGGGCACTTGCCTTTGCTGGGAGAAGGTCTGGAGGTGAAATTTCCTGGTTTTCGAACAAAGGTTCGGAGGAATTGAATGGGCTTCGACGAATTTTCCATCCGAGTGGATTTCGTAATTGCAAGTTTTCCTCGCACCTCGACCCCGCTTGGCTTGGGCTGTGATCCACGAGCCGGTGCAAACTTTGCGCGAGTGCAAAATGCATGTAAACAAACGCGCTAGCCGTTTTCGTTAGCTAGATTGCATAAAATTCTGTCTAAATTGCATAAGCACTTATCTGAATTACATAAGCATGACTTTACCCTGTCCCCCTGCTCACAATGTATCTTTTTGACCAGGGTTACGCAAGTGCCTGTGATTGGTTCTTTTGCCCCATTTTTCCACTTTTATGCCAATTTCTAGGCACAAAATTTGCACTTTGCGTAGTACGCTCACAAACTTTGCATAGGTGCAAAAAGACAGTACAAAGTAGCCGCCCCATATAAATCCACATACAACTTGTACCGTGGAAAGTCGGTGCATACTTTGCACCGGCTCGTGGATCAGAGCCTTGGCTTGGCTGCGTAAAAATGGACACGACGCCGTGCATCCATCTCCGCCCAATGAGCTTGGGGGTTTACTTGCTTCGGCCTGTTTGGTCAGCGGGGGTTCGTTTCGTTGGCTCCTTTACAATTTCCGCCAACGTGAGCTCAGCCCCATTGCATGCATGGGCGTCACACAGACAAGCGTTGTCCGTTGTCCGATGTCCATGGAGTGTGTGGGCAGCTCCGCCACTGTGCTTTTTATTTATGAATTATTTTTACTAGCGATGGCCCTCTTGGATCTGAGCTGTCCATCTGGCTTTTTGGAGGTTCCACCAAGTGATGAACGCGCGTTGAGGCTGGCCTTTTTTTTTTTTTTGATGGGCATTTTGCGGTGCGGGCTTTGGCGATGGAGTTTCTTGTTGCACGGGTGGCGGGAAAGAAGGCGCTGAAATCGAGGTGCGAGCGTGCCATGGCTTGGTCTATTCTTGTTGTTTTTTTTTTTTTTGGGAGATGATGGCTTGCTGTGCCAGACATGTGTTGGGACGCCATCTTTTGAGAAGATGCTGGTAGGACACGGGGTATGTGCTTTCGGCAGAGTCAAGGACCAAGTCGAGTCACCGGGAGGTCAAAGTCACGACGTGCCATATAACCATGTGGTTCGGTTCACAGATGAACATATGATGATCGTTGATGGTGGTGCCTTGACCGCCTGGGCGGCAAGTGATGGGCTCACATTTGAGCATGTCTGGAGGCTTGCGAAATACACGGTTTTTTTTTTTTTTTTTTTTTCCTGTGATACCGACGCCACAATTGCCGTTTCCCATCAATCCTACGGATGGATGTATGTACATATGTACTCAGTAGGACTTTGTCCCCTTGTGATTGGTGGTGGTGGTGCCGTCGTCTGCCCGCACAAATGGGGAAGGAGCTCCCGCCCCACTCTACATCAGAAAAATTTTCGCTAGAGCACCATAGCTTTCTTTCTTTCTTCTACATTAACCATTAGGACAGGTAATGATTAATCATTTCATTTAAAAGTTCTAGTTTCGTCACAAGTCCTCGCAACTAAAAGGTTCAGTTATTTTGGCAACCACGCCAGGAGATTAATAAAAGAGGCTTTCCTAAGTACTCCTGGAAGATCGTTACTATTTAAAGTTGCACTAGTGGACCCCCTATTGTCTCCCCTATCATTCCTCGTGTTTAACTATTACAATCCCTGCGTGTCGTCATCCTAGATTCTCCAGTCAGAGGAGACTTCCTATAGGATCCGCAGACAGCAGAAGTGTACCCCTAGATTCTGCTTCGTCAAAGTCATCAAAATCATTATCACTATTCTACCTAGTAGTGCAGGAGGGTTAACTACCGCACAGCGGGACTAAGGACAAAGCTGTGATCTAGCTAATAGGCTTCTTTAAGAAACTTGAACCCCTATTAGTAATGGAGCTACCCTTATTAGGATACTCAGTCATAGAGCCTTGTAAGCTGCCTTTATTAAGGGACATTAGAACTTTTAATGGTTCGACATCCGCTAGGCGTTAGTTAAGTTAATTACAATGGGCATTTAAGACCGTCAATGAGGGTTAAGATATTAATCCTAATACCTTTATCCAAGCAATTAACATAGCCCTGGATAGAAGCGCTACAACCTTTCTTAACAGCTCTGAGCAGCTAAGGCTAATGGTCTCTAGAGCTAAACAGAATATAGCATTGTCTGCTGACTTAGCAATTCTTTAACAATCCCTTCGAGAGAGATACCCTCCTAAGGTTGTTAATAAGGAAGTGGAAGCCAGTACTAATGTGGAAATACGCCAAGAAGAGGGTAAGGCCCTTGCTGCATACTACTCCCGAGTCTTAAACGTGCTTCGTCATGCTGGAGGCAGAGACAAGCCGGTTACGAATAACAACCTACTTACCTTAATTAAAAGTTATACCCTCCGTGACTTTATTCATTGGTTCGTTCGGGGATTACACGACAAATCTCTGATGTAGGAAGCCATTAGCTAGAATGTACTGGCTGCTAACAGTCTCTAAGGAGCCTAAGAGCTTATTAAATAAGCTATTACCATCTTAGAAGCAAAAGCTAATCTTGCTAAATCAACGGCACGGGATGCGAAGATCACGCTAATAGAGGAGTTCATTAAGCACTAGAGTGAATGTTCTACCGATGAAGTGTTGTCTTAAGCATACAAGCTGCCCCTAGGGTTCATAGAGGTATTAGGAGGTCACAAATAGCAATCCACTCCTGTAGATGCCCTAATTACTTAGCTTTAACCCTCACTACCCTACTTTAGGTTTCCAGGGATGTGTGCTGCCCTAGACCCTTATTAGTTTAATAGGTATTAGCCCGTTCCCCTATTAGCCAAACTCCTACGCCTGTGAATCGCCCTTAGACTTAAATACAGAGTGGAGGAAATGGTAATGTGGAGGAAGGACCCTTAAATAGTTAGAGAGGGCCTAACCAAGGCAATTAACAGGAAATGGTACTAACTTACCACAGTTTTAGACAAATAGTACAGGACCTCCCCAAGTGCCACTAACTCTGACAGCGGCACTAAACTTTAGTCCACGGGGACGCACATTGGATCTAAGGCCTGCATCCGAATTAAGGAACTAGTACATTAATGGTACTACACCGTTGCCTCGCGGAGGTGCCTGTTTCAAGTGTGGTGTTGCCGGGCACTACGCTACAAATTATACCATAACTAGGAACGACTTGCTATAGCGGTGGGAATCCGCTTGGCTGAAGTTAATGACCCTTCCCCCGGAATAATAACTTATAGGTCCCTGGACAAGCTTATGCTAGGTCTGCTTAAGTGTACCTAACTGGTGACGAACGCACTGATGCTGATGTATCCGGAGTGGTCGAAGAAGTTAGCTATGAATCCGCCGTGGGAGCTTGGTACGCTCTAATTGAACCTAGAACTATTGCAGAGTCAACGGTAACTGAGGATCATTGCCTTAGCTAACTCGAACGGAAGCCTTTAAGCTTATAGCAGTTTGTGACTGCTGACTTGCAGAAACTTAGGGTTAGAAGGGCTGACCTGAATGCCTAGGTGGAGGACGTCACAGATGAAGACAAACCACTGAGGCCACTCTTGAAAAGCTTAAAAACAGCTGACTAAGAGACATTAGAATCTATTGCCTAAGGGGCTTTGTGGGTTATGACCCTCGTTGCAGAAGCTAAGCTACCTTCAAAGAAACGGAAAGGTATAGCAATTAGCGATATTGTTAAGGATAGGATTGACCCCTAAAGTCGCTCCCTTAGTGAGGGAAAAGGTAATTAAACGGAATGCTTAGGCTCTAAGCGAGATTTAGGGACGTAAGGGCTTAGGCCCTATTGACTAGAAGGCTTTAGCAAGCCGTATCTCCGTTCCGATCTCATTAATGGACCTGTGGCAGATTAGTCTAGAAATAATAAAATAATTTCGAAAACTGTTATCTTAAGTGATAACTCCTTTAAAGAAACATCCTAGGAAGAAGACAGTGTCTTTCTTACTTAAGGCTAACTCCGCTTAAATAGTCTCTAAAAAGGTTAAAAAACCTAATCCCTGATAACCACAACACAGAACTTCTTTAAGAGCATCGGTTAGGTGTAAAACTATTTGGGATTACTGTCCAAGCTTATATGGGATTTCAAAAGAGTAGGTGTTTAACTTTAAACCTGGACAAGCACTAGCAGACTAAGGAGCCGAGATTAACATTATATCCCGCGCCTTTATTTTAGAGGAAAACATACCAGTCTACGATTTAGGATCAGTTAGATTCTAAGGGTTACAGATAATCAACGCTAACAGACGAGAGAACATGGTCACTCACTTCGTGATAATAAAAGTAACCTGCCACGGAGTCACTCGGTCAGTATAGGCTATCATTACTCTAGACAACCAACCTAAAAATCGAACCATCCTGATCTTAGGACTCCCTTAGCTCTATAATGTGGGTGCGAGGTTTAATATTAGGAACTCGGAGTTATTAATTAGTATTAAAGAGAAAGGAGACAAACCTGTTTCCATTAAGGGACCCTCCGTGGCTTTGTTGGATTAACAGAAAGTCATGCTCTGCCCAGCTAAGCCTTCAATCCTAAAACAATACACAGGTTAGGATAATGTGGACATATTGCCAGATAAAGCCTCATCAGATTCAGAAGACTCTAACGATTCGGAAAACTAAGTTATCTGGAACAACCTGGTCATATCATAAAACTAAATCCATTATCCCAGGATAAACTACCGAGTGAAGACTTGCTAGAAGTTCCCTTTGTTTATTTCTAGGCTAAACCCTCAGTGTGGTTCGCTAGGCACGCCCTCGAATCACCTATCCTATGGTGGTGCGTGAGAAATATCAACTTACAAATCGGCTCAGTCTCTATGCATACTTATCAGAAGTGAATTTGCTTAAAAAGAGTCCTGCGTTTTTAGAGGTTAGTACCCATGGAAGTACATTAAAGCTAACGAAAGATAATTAGCCAGGACTAATCGCACAAGGGCCCCTAGCATTTCCATTTCCAACTGCGCAAAGAGTATAGAGGAGAGAGATTAATTAGGAAGCTCCTATGAAGGAAGTATTATCTTAGTTTAAGGGCTGCGGAGTGACCCTAGGTCCTCTAGTCCCCAAGACTATAGTGGAAGAAATTATACGGACGTTTTATACTTATAGAGACTTAAATGCTTTATCTATTGCTAATATTCTAGCCACAGACCTTTATGTGCACGTACCTCGAATAAAGGAAAATGTGAAACCCTAGGCACGATCACTGAAGAGGCGATGGTTAGAGCCTTAATAATACTAGTTAAATCGATTAGTGACTAAGGGAATTGAATCAGGAATGTACGAGTATACTATAGCCGCAAATAGAAGGATGTCAGATTGGTGTGCAGAACCTGTATTAGTACTAAAAGACGAGTCCAACCCTTAGGCCAAACAATGACTCACCGTTAACTACTCTCATGTCGTGAAAGACATGCCTAGCAGCTAGCTTCCGTTGTTAGCTAAGGTTTACAATTAACTCTCAGACCCACGGATCAATTCTTACAGCGTGTTTAACCTTAAGCACGCATACTGGTCGGTATCTGTGGCGGCGGAACTATGGTATGTGTTCGCTTTCAACGTTCCTAGGTTTAGTTAGCTACAACCCTCCCAGATGCCTTAAGGGTCCTAATTAGCGGGATACATAATAATAGAAGTGATAAGGATCGTAATGGGTCCCATCCCCGCGCCATATCTAGAACTATCTCTTATAGCACCTCGCTCACCTAGTGACCTTAGCGCGTTAAACAGCTACATGGACGATATCTTCTGTAAACATACCTTATTCGAAGAGTAGTGGTTATTTGTTAAAGATTACTTACTTCTAAGACTGCTCTAGACCCTCCTGAAGTTAAGCTTCAAAAAGGTATTATTAGGGATAAGTTTAATTCTTACGGTTAGTTGGATTTATGAAGTCAGGGAAAGATATATATTAAACTAGACTAAGCTACAAAACTAAGAGAATGGCCTACTCTGAAACGTTAGACTAACGTTTGTTTATTTCTAGGAGCTATAGGCCTATGCCGTCGATGGATTAAGAATTATGCTAAGATCGCTCGACCACTTAACAGATTAACTAGCGACGTGGATTGGCAATAGGGAGATTCTAAAGCATTATCCTTCTCTGTCCTAAGGGACAAAGCCACCATAGCTTTAAGCATGCATGGATATGTGTTCAACTTACCTACTTAGATATATTCTAATGCCAGTGGGTTCGGAGGAGGATGCGTAGTGCTTTAAGTCTAGGATAAGGTCCTATATCTAATCTTATATAATTCTTTCCTATTTACAAAAACTCAGCGGAACTACAGTACGTACAAACGGGAACTGTGTGCTATTATTAAGTTCTGCCGGAAACACAAACACTTCTTCGAGTTAAAGTTAAAGTCAACAATCTTCACAGACCATAAACCACTTATAACATTTGTGATATCTACTGGACATAAGGGGATCTATACCAGATGGGTCACAGAGCTAAGACTATTAAATATGGAAATATGCTTCATCCAAGGGAAGCGGAATGCTGCTGCTAATGGGTTATCACGCACAATATTCCCTTTAGACCATTATGTGGATAATTTGACTGAGTTTAGATCGCGGGATGCAACCCTTAATCAGTGGATCTGGAAGGATGGAATTAGAGGATATAAAGAGATATTGAAGACTTTGTCGGCAAACCAGTCTAATTAGGAATTAGAACATTCCTTAGAACTCAGTTAAGGTGTAAGATAGGCAGAAGTGTCCCCTAGGGTTAAGGCCTTATGGAAGAAGTATCTGAATGATTTATAGTACACTAAGATTGTAAGCTTCTTAACCACTGGGTTATATGGTAAAGGAGAATATAACCAATATACGGCTCAGAGGATGTCCGCGAAAGCACAACAGTACAAGTTGGAAGATAACGTCCTTTAGTATAAGGGGAGACATAGAAAACAGCGATATCTAGTGAAAGAAGAAGTAAAGTATGCTCTCCGCGAGGCTTATAATTATGCCAGGCATTTTAGAGCGGACTTAACCCGTAGATGGTTAACTTAATCGGTGTTCTAGCCTAGAATAGGAACTAACATTATAGAATACATTATAGGATGCCTACCGTACGCAGGACACGCCCCTTAAAAGCGAAAGGCACTAAATTAACCCGTGGTGGTGGACAAGCCACTTCAGGTTGTTGGAATAGATCACGTTAGGCCTTTTCTAAAGTCCGGACAATAGGTTAAACATATATTAGTTATAGTGGATTATTTCTCTTGATTTGTTTAGCTATTTCCCTGTAGATTAATAGGAGCAATAGAAGTGGTGAACTATCTAAGGAATTGGATGGACGGATTGTTATTAGCACTAGAAGGATTTTACACTGATCTAGGACTAGCTTTTAGGTTAGCGGAGCTAATAATGTTTTTAAAGGGGAGAGGGTAAGCATAATAAATGCCCTAACTTAATCACACAAGAGTGTTAGACTCGTGGAAGTGATAAATCAAACACTCTAAAGCATCCTGAATAAAACATTGAATAATCCGACAGACTGGGACCTCTAGCTCCTGAGAGTAGCTAAGGCTTTAAACCATAGATATATAAAGTCCATGGGATATTCCCCTGCTGAGATCCTGTATGGATTAACACGAGTTCTAGGAATAGGGCTAGGAGCCCTTTTAACTCAAACCTCAATTGACTAGAGTGATGAGTTCTGTGGAACTCTGATTTGGCTATTGGAGTTAGACCTAGAAGGAGAACTAGTAATATATTAGATAGGCAGCGTTGAATCTCAGCGGATGGAAGTTATAGCATAGAGGGGATTAGAAGCAACCGCCCGAAGAGATTGCTATAAATAACGAAGGATTAAACCCTTTAAAACAAATAAGTTAGTGATAGTGGTAACCGAGGAAAACCCTGAAGCTGTAACCTTGTTAGCAAGGTCCGTTTCGCATTAAAGCTTGCACAGGCAGAGCATCCTATTAATTGGTTAATATTGATGGCTTAAGGGTGAGAGGAGGCTAAGGGTTAGACTTTTATAAAGATATATTAAAAGGCTTTAAGCCCTAGAGTAGTTACCTGAAGGCCCTATGGGATTAGCTCTTAATAGGAAAACGAAGTTAAGGAGGTAATGACGGTAGGGGATAAGAAGTTAGGATGGAAAGGAGGGAAGAAAAGAGAGGAAGAGAGAGCTTCCATGGTATTAAGAAGTGGGAAAAAGTGAATCAACACTTAGAATCATCTGAATCGCAGTGTTTGCACCTGACGATCAGCTGTTAATACTACATGCCCTTAAATTTCCCTCCCTTTATGATTCTTTTTAGTGCCCTTACATTCTTCCTTCTTCTTCCTCGTTTAACTTCCGCATCCCCTCCCTTTTTATTAATTCTTTTGGGCCTTATTATTCGTAATCTTAGTGTCGTAGGGAGTGTAACTCTAAATCAAACTTATCACCGGGAAAAGTTTCAAATTAATTATATCTAACACCACGTTTATTATCTAAAATTTGTTCATTTAGCTCTGGAGTTAATTGCTCTTCTTTATATTTATTTTCTACTGAAGTTTTCCCTAAGTCCTTAACATATTTCCAATCGTGCTAGATACTAATACAACAACTTAACTTCTAAATAAACGGCAACTTCTGTGAGCAATCGTTTGCTTCTATTCCCCACTTGAAATTGCTACTTTTAACGAACACCTTCTACTTTTGATTAACTACACCGACAAACTCGCAGCCATGCCTAGAATGCTAGAATCTACGAAATGGGAAGTCGCACCCTTAGCTGCCTAAGAGGTAGCACGGGCAGATAGTGCACTACAGAGGGAGGGCGGACCCTATTCTATAAGTTAGGCTACCTTATGAATAGGGAAGCTAAGTTACGATACAAGGACTGGATCAAAGCCATGAGTGCATGGGAACACCGAACGACTAATGGAGCAATGGTAAAGATGCACGGATACCTACTGATCGTGGAGTCTGAGGGTGAGATCCTATCCGAAATCGTTAATAACATAAGAGGGATTGATCTATTCATAGCTGAGGGGTTTTGCCCTGAGCGGTGGTGTGACTTTTCCCTTATTAATCGCTACCCCCTGCTATATAGCTCTAACAAATTATCACAAACTAGAAAGAATAGTATGCGGGACTCACTAATAGTAAGGGTAAGAGGTAAAGGGAAAGACGCTTAAATAGAGGGTCTAACTCGTGTCTTTATTAGATACGATTCCGAAATATTGCATCCGGTCGCTATGCAAATTCCTAACAAAAACCAAAGCACCTAGTTTAATAGAGATAATAACCATCTAGTAGGAGCTACTATGACTTAACAAATGGCAGATACTGTGTCTCCCCTAGTATGGTTATCCTACACTAAGACATGTTAGTTCCGGGAAACCTAAGAGCAATAAAAGGATTGCTCCTGTGGTTATTAGAAGCCCCCTAAAGACTAACACTAACAGGGAGTTAAAGAAATTAAAGTTTAGATGGAAGTCCCTAATAAGCGCGGACCCTTAACATTAGAGTATCTATTGTACTAGTGCGAATTAACACGATAGTAACTAGAGGAGGGAATCCCAGTTACTCCCTTATATGCCACTAGGAACTTAATAACTAAATAGGAGGGTACCGCCCTAGAGGGATTAACCTATGCTAATAGTTATCTTAGAATGCTATGGCCTGCCCTCGCAACGTTGCTAAACCCGGAATCTATCTAAGCATGTTCCCTTAATAGCCACACTAGAGTTCCCTAACTTAATTGTGGAAATGGTGCAAAGCTTCGTGGAAGCATACCTATATAACGTTTTCCATACTACTAGATTATTCATAGCATTGGTCGTGTGGAATGATTTGATCACTGCACTAGACTACTTAACTGAAGATTTCGTCCACGTTCATAGTAAGAAGGATAAGAGGTTATTCCCCCGTGGAACCTATTAGTGCTAAGGAGTTTTGTCTATACTTCTAACATTAGTTACAAATAAGCTGCGAATTGCGACTATTGAAGTTTCCTTACCTATTCCGAACTATACCACTAATATCAAAGAGAGTCTCTAAACTAGCAAGAGGAGAGATAACGCTAAGACCACCACAACATAGCCTAAGCGACAACCTCATTCGGAAAGCAATAAAACTAGTAGTCTTAAAGGTTAAAGAACTACCTCCCACATTTCGACTACCTATTACGCCTACCTTCCTACGGAGCGGCTTTCATAATATCCCTACGAAGATAATAATAGCTATTTAGACTTTCGGTAACAAACCACCCCTTATAACTTAAGGCCTTCTAGCGCTAGGACCCTTTTGTATAATTAGAATGCCTTTAGAAAAGAACCAGTATCTAAAAAGAGAGTCTAAATGCTAAGGGATCTAATCTAACACTGCTACTTAACTACTTCACCACTACTTCCTTTAAACCCTCCCACTAGGTATAGTAAAGCTAGTGATTTAACCTGTTTAGGGTTAAGGGTTAGAAACAAGCCCTACTAGCTATAGAAGGTAAGATAGCTGATTTCCGTGAAAGTGCCTACTAATGCAGGTAAGGCTATAGAGATAGTGGTCTAGTTAAAGGCAATAAGGAAGTGAATAATAGTTATTTTGACTGTACAGCGGACATAGAACCCCTAGCCCTTTGCTTACAAGTGATGAAGAATTATCTAACTCCTTTTAACAGACAATAGAGAGTCTAGTGGCAAGGCCCTTATAATGAAAACAGAGAGGAAGGTGTTAAAAGTTATAATAAGGACAAAAATAACACTAAGGGTATAAGTAGTAGGGAAGTGGTTCCTACCTAGGGAAAAACGAAAAACATTAATAATAAGTGACTCTAAATTTAACGTATTGTTTAGCAATCTCAGAGGAGCAATCAGTAAGAGAGAGACTAATGCTCTAGTAGCCTTAATCCTAATATTAAATGAATCACAGAAATCTAACACAATTTGAAAGTTACTAAAACGACCACAGTTATTGGCATTATCTGATTTACTAATTAATTCAATTAACTAGTTAAGCATGCCTCCACAGGGAACTGTGGTTGTTACTAATCAATCTATGCATGCCCACATGAAGGAGTCTTCTGGTGGTCAAAGCCGCATCTAGGATCTATTTATCTGTAAAGTTATTCGCATGCCGGATACAGATGCAGTCTAACTAACCCCCTAGCCTTATTGTAGTATTACACGGCGTCCACTTCATTAGGGAAGGTGGATTTAACTCTAACTTATACTGCTAAGATGTTAGGTCTAGCTACTCAGTATTTAATTGTCTAAGACCTACAAGACCTGACAAAGGTGATGGCTAACTGTGCTTACCTAGTTAACCTAAACGATTTTTATTTCGACAAGAATGGCGACCTTAGACTAAGGGGAATGACCACCCTGTCGGAGCTTCGAGCGATATTAACTAAGGAATATGAGAAGATGGTCGCTGATGCCCTGGCGAACCCGAAAGGACTTGCACCTGCACCGTCCCGCCAAACATCGCTTACACTAGCTAAAGTCTAAGTGACTGAGGAATAACTTAATCGGGTCCTAGAAGCACTATTTCCGGGTCGGGATTCGATGCCTCTAACCCTCTGGCCCGTTGGAATAAAGGACATGAGATATTAGTTCAAAAACAATCTAGAGAAGTGCAAGCACAAGGAAGTGACGGCCATTGACGTGATGACGATAATCTCCATGGCGTATTAACCATTTTGCCTGGCCTTGGGGAAGATTCATGATCTGATTAACCTTTGTGATGATGGGCTTAACTCTGGCGACCATAAGGATTCCGTCTAAGTTAACCAAGCATAACATAGACTGATTGGCAGAACGTTAATAGACCGCCTTGAGGGAGAAGCTAGCACCCTTATGCTAATAGACCTATTAGGACTGGCATCTGCTAGATTAAAGGGAAAGAATGAGGATAGTTTAGCCGGCTAGGCGGAGACTCTAACAAGTTGTCCTTTTAATTTAACCTTTACTTTAGTAGTGGCGGAAGCATTATTTAAAATTTCTAGGGATTAGGCCTACTAAGGGGTCTTAGGAAGAAGACTATACTGTAAGAGGTAAGAGATAGGCTTGCAGCGTTAGAGGCGCTGGTTCGTTCGAACCATGTGTCTGCGGAGGTGCTAACCCTCTATAAGGACCTATGCACATTAGCTAAGAATGAAGGAATAAAGGAAGGACAGGAGGACGGTCTTATAGCTGTGGGGGATTTAAGCCTCTGAGTGGCTTAACGATTAAACTCTAGATATTAAATAATAGGAATAGCTTTATATATGGGTGGTTAGGGCAACCACCCGTGGTGGTAGACGAAATAGGGAAGGAGCTCCCGCCCCACTCTACATCAGAAAAATTTTCGCTAGAGCACCATAGCTTTCTTTCTTTCTTCTACATCAACCATCAGGACAGGTAATGATCAATCATTTCATTTGAAAGTTCCAGTTTCGTCACAAGTCCTCGCAACTGAAAGGTTCAGTTATTTTCGCACCTTGAAACTTGCCCCCATCCCCCTTGGCTTGAAAGGGATGCTATTAGAATCCCGGCAACTATCTTGACGGATGGACGTGCGCCCATGGGTCAGTGAAAGAGTTACATACGGTATTACATCACATGCTCCGTTCCGAGCGGTAGTTGCCAGGGACCCATCCCATCGAGAAACTTGCACGGACGTGTCTCGACATCCCACGGAACCAGTTCTGCCTCTTTGGGACATGTGGTGCTTACTAGCAGCACTTAAAGCAGTCTCATCATCCAATATTAGGGCTGAACCGACTTCTCGATTGCATCTTTATTATGCGTCGGGGGGGACCGATGCCTGACGAATGTATGTACATATGTACATACATGTACGGAGTAGTATCTACATTATAGTATCCACATTATAGTATCCACCTATCTGCCGTGGGTCTGCGGACCATGCCTCGCCTATATTACGCATGTATAGCACAAGCGAGATTCTGATATGCGTTTGGGCCCTTTTTCCTTTTTTGCTTTTTCTTCTCTCATTCTCGCCCGGCCCCGCACCCAAGGCATATTACATCGGGGGCCTATTGTTTCTGTCTTGGGCTGACGCGCCTTGGTCTGTGCCAAAGCAGCCGATCAAGTACATACTTGGCGATGATATCTAATCTATAAATCGAGACGTCATCAACACGTGTCCCTCCGTAGCAAGTGCCGAGGAGTGAGCGGCGAGGACCGCGCTCCAAGACGGGAAAAAGAAGAAAAAGAAAAAAAAAAAGCAAAAACTGTTTAATCTGAAGCAACATCATCCGACGTCAGTCAAGCATCGTCACGCATCCGTGCGTACATTATTACTCTTAAAACGGCAAAACACCACTGCAAAGTTGCTGTTCTGAGCGTGGCAGTCCTGTGTTATTATCGTGGCCAATTGATAGGCATAGCATGGAACTCGGCATTACTCCGTCTCACGCAAATTCCACGGAGCGACTTGCAATCGGAATCCACTTGAGCTTCATTCGTTCGCGGGAGGGAAGCGAATGCGTGAAGACGCATCCATGCCATGTCCGTTCTTGACCGCGTTTCTCCTATGCCTCGTGCGGATGGGATGGGCCTTGTCTTGTGTGTCTTGTTCTCTGATGTAATGTACATGGTAGTTTAATTCTTCCCAAGTCGAATTTGCCACGTAGCTCCCTCCGTTGGTTGTGGCCCCCAACCAACAAGCAAGCAAAGCCCGTGAAAGCCCGTTCTCTCACTACAATGATACAAACTTGACGACGTCGCACCACACTCCTCAGCGGCAATCGGTACCAGATGTTTTTTTTTTTTTTTTTTTTTTACTTGGTTTGAATGGGCAACAGGTAGCACATCACAGCACCTGCATCAGGCGGCCTTGGCCTTCCCCTTCCCGCAGTGATGTGATACACAAGATACCCACGCACTCCCCCTGAATTTTGGTCCAGCTGACCGACCAATTTTTGACAGGAACAACTGTGACCAATGAATGCAGCGACTTGGCCCTGCCGCTGCAGTAGACCCAACCAAGGCAGTTCGAGCTCACGCATGCTGGGGGCTAAAGTGGGATCGACCGGAGGGTACAAACCTGTCACTGTAGTAGTGCATTTTGTGCAGATTTGTCTACATGGCCAACACGCAGACTTGTCTTGCTGCGTGACTTGGGAAAAAAAAAAAAAAAAAAAAAAGAGCAAGACAAGAAGCAAGAAGCATGAAGCATGAAGCATGAAGCAATTCCTCCCCATCTTGCCGCGTTTCCGTTCTGCCCTACGTTTCGACCGTCCGTCTGCCTGGGCTCACATACCACGTATGTAGACCAGACCGGGCCGTCCATGTATGTATGCGTGAATCCCAGACTCGTGACCAGCAAGCCCACGGCATATCTCGGTGCAACCTACCTCATTCCAGAGCACCACACCTCTTCTGATGCGAATGGCAAGCTCCAGATAGTTGGACTACCCAGCAAGACATGCAGACAGACGCAAAGACCCGTCATGGCGTTGCCACTGTAAGGTTGGCTGCACTTTGCACCACACACACACACACACACACACACATACCAGTGAGGTTCGAAAACGTTCAAAAAGCCTCCCCTCCAGAATGACTCCCTTTTCATTTTTTTTTTTAGCGCAAAACTCTAAACATGGCTTGCCGGAATAACCCCATAGTACCGGCCTTGGACCGAAGCCGTCGCATTCCTCCCCAAAGCGGGTTGGGGGCCAGGTGGAAAACGTTAAAAAAATCCGAGATACCGTCTCGTCCTCGAACTTCCTTGACTGGGAAGTGACTAGTACCGCGCTTATATTCGGTACACTATACCAATGGGAGCCGGCGAAAGTTCCCCCTAGAGGTGACGGCGTCGGCGCCCATGTCATGTCCGTTCACGTGGAACAAGCCGCTTCTTGAGATCTGATTGATAGTTCCATTAGATGTATTTGCCGATGGGGGGACTTTCGCCGTGGCGACGCATGGGATCGGGACTGAATCATGTATGCCCATTTCGAGGCTACGTGATGTCAGGCAGTTCTGGAGGCAAGCTTCGGGGATTTTTCAGACAAGAAAGACGTAGATGAGACTCTGGCGTGGTGCGGTTGGTGTTGGTATCATCCATCTTGGCTTGATCGTCCTTTTGCGACGAGAATGCGCATTTTTCGTACAAAACTCTCTCAAGAGCATGTAGCCCATGTCAAAGGCGGGTCAACCTTTTTTTTTTTTTGGTTTTCATCATGACTGACTGACATGCCTCATGTCCAAACCTCGAAAGCTAATTTCTCCCAACAGGCATATTTCAACTAGCAAGGCAACTCACTCATGACAGAAAACAGCCTCGTCTTGCCGTGCGTGCCGTGCGTGCCGTGCAACAACCAACCCGGGGCGCAACGGTCGGTCCTAGTAAACTCAAAGCATCATCGCCGAGTTGATCGATTTCGTTTCCACGAGCGCCCCCAATGTCCACGTCAGCCACTCACTCACTCGCTCACTCACTCACCCCATCGCGCATTCTTCTTGGGTAAAAAGGTAAAAATGGGAGTCCATCTCTGTGCGCCTCTCCGCGGGGGTGGGGGCACTTTCCCTCGTCGCCGTGGCACAGACCGTGATTAAGGCGAGAGGCTTTGCGCACGGAGCTTTGGAACTACTAGTTCTTGGAGTTTGGCCAGTGGTGATGGTTGAGGAAAAAAAAAAAAAAAGGTAGGCGCATCTGTGAGTCTGAGACGGGAGGATTGAAAATATATTCCTAGTGGCATTTGCGTTGCGTTTAATGTGTTGAATGCACCTCTTGCCAGTGACGGACGTGCAAGTTGTGGGGCTGTGAGCCTGTGGAAGGAAAAGAGGAACTTGTAGTGGTCTTTGTACTCAGAAAAAGCGGGGCGGGGAGGAGGAGTAGCAGATACCAGAGTACAGAACAACAAGGCAAGAAGAAAGTCAAGTCAAGATGAAGTGTAGCATCCATTCTACTCAACGTGTTCAAAATCATAGCCCGGGTTCACGTCCAGGATTAAGCCCTACTCCGTTTGGCGAGAAATGTGATTCGATATGTGACAGGGGATGAAACGTTGTCGGCTTTTCGTTTGCGCAACGGCTATGAGGTTTGTGCTTGGTCATGATGAGTTTTTCTTGTCGAGCCTTCAATGACAGTGTCACTTTCACTGTGACTCTGGCGTAACTTCTTTTCATCTTCTTCACAGTATTTCGTCCCGTATGAACGTGCATCCCACGTCAAAACGAGTTTGGCACGCTCAAACGAAGCGACGCTCTAGACAACCTAAATCACATAAATCACGTCAAATTTCTGACCTTATTTTCGTTCAAAACCCCGAAAAGATTAGCACATCTGCCTCTAGATTCAACAATCTTCATGAAATACAACACGTAAACTAAACGCCCTTGAGCTCCATGAACTCTAGCTTCAATCTGCGATGCACCGGAAACAAGACTAGGGAACGCTCAGCGTCGTTCCATAGCACATGCATAGAATCATGGCTCGTGAGAATGGTCATTTGAGATGAGTGTCATTCTATCCCCTATAATGACTTGTTCATATCATAAGCAAGGGTGTCATTTCTCAAGCATCTTGAGCACTCACCTTGTGTTCCCTCCGTTTATCCTTCTTTCTTCGCCTACTCGCCTCGCCGGCCACTGCATTCAACCCCGTCATGTAAACTCGGCGAACTCGGGTCTCAGCTCGCCAACAAATGACTCGGATCGGACAGCGTCCCCTCCGATCCCTGAATGCTATATCCGTAGCCGATCAGTGTTGCAAGTGACAAGAACCAGTCACACTTCTCGGCACAGCCTTTCTTCCGAAAGCTCAAGCCAGCACTGCATTACACTTTCCAAGAACTTGTTGAGAGGGAAGAGGTGCAATCTCCGACTGTGTTGGAGTTTGGAGATCGCAATGCCACTTTTGTGCACTCTATGAGATATGTTCCATCATCCGAGTCGTTCGTGTTCAGCTTCAACCCGATTCCGCTACGGCAAAGCCCTGTCATCATTCGGATATGTGCTTTGGATCTGGGTTTCCTCATAGCTGTTGCGTAACAGAACATCTGCTGCCTGACGGGCATCTGCAACAAGCAGGTAGAGGTCAAACATTGTCGTGTTGCTGCCGTGAAACACCAAGACGTCATCGTAACAATTCTCAAAACAAGTTTGTCAAACGTACCTACAGTCCCCTCATGGCCACGATGGATCAGAGGCAGCCTTGGATCGCGCTGTTGGCTGGCGGAGCGGGCCTCATTGCGTGTTGTCCTCCCAATGCTCAATGGGAGTTCTCATCACCAACCTCAGCCCAATATATCGCCGACAAGGACGCATCTTGTGTCTGTGCAACGAACCTCATCCGAATTCGGCACCATGGCTTCAGAGACCGATTTGCAAAATGCAAAAGCTGCAAAGTCCGCCTGCAGCTCATGTCCGACCTACATCTCGAAACACCTCGTTTCCTACCCATGTACGAATCCTTCACTATTGAGCCAAAGGCTCCTGTCTTGCGCTCCTGACAGATATTGGCCTGATTAATGATCATCGACTCTTCCAGTTCATGAGCGCACAGCTCCAGCAATTTGACGCAGTGTTCCACGTACTGGGCAACCACGAACTCGGCTGCACCCTGCACTCCAATAACACAGATGCCCAGAAAAGTACCGCGTCGCTGTTCGCGCCAGACTCCTCAAATATTACTGGCTGGGATGTCGGTCAGCACAATGCTGTTCACAGGATGGCCATTGACTGGCTGAACGGGCAAGTGCAAACGATATCAGTGGAAGAAACACCCAACGCCAGATCATCATTTTAACACACTACAGTCCCACAACTTCGCCCGAAGCCAACAGTCCGGAACATACGGAGGATTCTCGCAAAGTCTTGGGTGCTTTTGTGACCAATCTTCATGACGAAGCTTGCTGGAGGTCTCTGGCTGTCAAGGCAGGGAGGTTCGGTCACACCCATCATAACTGCGACTTCGTTGACGCCCAAGATTGGCAAGCGCGTGGTATACAATCGGAGAGGGTATGGCCGCGAGGATATACTCGATTTTGAAGCAGGCAAAGTTCTGGTGGTTCGTGAAACAAGCTGGAAGTGATACTGGAAGTCGGCAATAAATCCATCATTATGAGGCCCAGTCTGTTGTACTTTCTTTGACAGTTTTAGCATCTTTATAGCACCTTCTTCCAAGTCCTGAAATATTGCCGAGTCGGAAGTATTCGTTTCAGCAGGGGTGGGATATAAGCCAAGGTGTGCTGGTTTCATAATGTGATATCATCCATCATATAACCGAAAGTACGCTTGATAATCCGCAGACAAATCCAGTAGCCATATTAATAACGAATGATGTGACATTGGCATGCGTATGAAGTCGCTCGTAAGCAAGAGGCAGAAGAGCACGCGTAGCTTGCCCTTTGTACTGTGTAGGCTGCCACAACAGACTCGTTCAACATGGGCATGAAAAATTAGAAGTCTGTGACTCAAATGTGATCTTTCCTTCTATGCGTTCCACTTCGAGCATTTCACCCCAATTGATGCTCCAAATTATCCAGGTGATGTGAGTATCGCTTGAACGGCCCTGCGGCGGCAGTTCCAAGCGATGGAACTGGGTATCCTCCAATCCACATGGTATCGAAGCAGAGGTTTTTTTTGTGCGAATTCGCCTTCCGGAACTCATCGGCTCCAAGGTCTGAAGCGTTGCGTTTTCTTGTTCGCTCTCTCCTGCGTGTACGAAGTGTGTGTACGGAGATTATGGAACGCGACAAATCCTCCAATGGCAACCACACCCACTGGGACCCCTACACCAACACCAATCTTGACGGCAAGCAATGCCAATTCACAATCATACCCTGTTTCGAACAAATACGTCACAATAAGCAACATGCAATAAGGCCGCCAGTAGCCTGTCCATGAATTGACCCGAATGGTTGGTATATTGCTGGGGTGCCATCTATGTGTCCTTTTGTCTGCAACTCTGCAGATTCTGGTTGATTGGCTGATGACAGGCACGAGGAACTCTTCTTGATTAGCCCGTGATGGCTTGGGAGGACCAGAAAATGGCCAAGTAGGTCGTCGATCTGTGGCCGTACGAGCAGTCTTGGTTGCCCACGGTGCCAAGGCGGGTGCAACTGAATCAGTTTGAACAGAGCTTGGCCGTGCGCAAACTACATCGGTGGCAAGTAGGGCGCAATCGCGGACAATGACGCGGAAAAGTGATCCTTCATATTGATGTGACTTAACGCAAAGTGTATCCTATCCGTATACCTTATAAGGAGGAACAACTTGAAAAAAACAAGCTTCTTAATGACTGGAAAGTTTGCCGGGCGCGTGCTCATGTTGCTCAACAGGGCCTGTCTCGGCATCGCTTTTGCCCAGTCCCAACTGGTTCGTGTCCCAGCCGTGGCTCTCAAGAAAGGCTCGGAATCTTTTGTCTTCCTCTGCGATAGTGTCTTGGTCTATGTTGGGAATGAAGAAGAAAGCCACGGCAGCGGACAAGATGCACAAGCTAGAGGCGACCCAAAAGGGATACTGAGCTGACTCGACCGTGCCCTCACCCCCAGCCGCCTGAATATATGGAAACACCAAGGTGCCGACAAAGGCACCAATCTTTCCAATGGCCGATGCGATTCCATAGTATCGGCCCCGAACACCAGTGGCGCACGTCTTGGCAGCCAAAAGACCAATGTTGTTGCCGGGACCGAGCTCACCAAGGGACAAGAAGATACCATATACAATGGCAAAGCCAGCGATGCGTGTCTTGATCTTTGAGTACACGCCGGCCATGATGAAGCCGACGATGGATTGTACTACAACGCCGCCAATCAAGGTGTACTTGGGTCCAACCCAATCAGATACAAAGGCACCGAGGATCGTTCCGGGAAGGTAGAACATATTAATGACAGTATTCCATCCAAAAACAGTCGTGAGCGGAGCCTCATCACCATAAATTCCCTGAAGAATATCGCTCGAATAGATGCCAAACGCGTAAGTGCTGAAATCATAAAGCGCCCAGATGAGACTGACGCAGAAAAGGCGCCACCAATAAAAGCGTAGAACGAGAGAATAGGGCGTGTTCTTACGCATTGACTCCTTTGTGAACTCCAGGGGCTCCTTCAACCTCAATCGCATAACGAGGAGAACAAGAGGAAAACAACACCTATGCTTAGGCTGGTACGCCAGATGGTCTCAAGATGGCTACTATGACAAGCAGCAGCAACAAGATCTATGTGAGGTCAGTTAGTTCATTTGGGCCGCGGGGGTAGGCCGTGGCGCCAGTGACAGCCCCTTCCAGACTTACAGGGAACAAAGGCACCAAAGACAAAGCCCCAGTCGATCATAGTGTTGGTGAACAAGATGAACCATCGGTTACGAGTACCTTTCCTAAGCTCGCCAGTAGATTCTGCGCATCCGACGCTGCCAGCAGGGTATTCACCTTGAGATGTTGTGTTAGCTTGTATCACAGGGTGCCGGGGATTGGACCAACCTCCGATGCCGATACCAACGAAGAATCGCCAGGCCGTCAACATGTTGAACATGCCGATAGCTTCACCCTTGTAGTACGACCCAGTAGCTAGAGCAGTGAAAACAATGAGGATCACAGTTGATAACATGAGAGAATTGGTTCGGGACCAGTGATCGCAGGTAAACCCAAAGAACAGCTGCCCGACGACTGTGCCGGCAAAGGCAATGTCGGCAACATATTTGGCGGCATTCGAGTTTTTGTACACGGCCTTGTATTGCAGTTTCAGAATTGTGTTGACGGAACCGATGACCTATCGACGTGGACGATTTCGGTTAGCCAGTTCCATTCGGCACCCAAGCAAGTCCTTGTTGATAATAAGAAACTGACATTATTGATGTAACCGTCCGAGAAAAGACCAGCACCGCAGGCAAAGACAGGCAAGAAAGCCTGGGAAAACGACTTGCGCTGCAGTGTGGTCTCGAGAGTTGGTTCTTCCTGGGTCTCCCGGACACGACTGTGCTCAGAGTCCTTTTTCGAGCGACCAAACATGGCGGCTTTCGAAATGCCCGTGTAAATTAAATCCTCGTGATCAAAGGGCTTGGCCAGGCGCCTTGACACGCGAGGAATGAGACGAGTCCAGTATGAAGGAAGAAAGAACGCCAGAGGAAGCTTGAAGAAGCGCAAGTTTAATCCAACCAGCTGGGGCTGGGGCTAGTGCCGCCAGATTTGGAGGCGTCGTCTTGTATTAGTCGGTGGCTTATTGTCATCCGTGTCTCAAACCCCTCCGAGGTCACACACAGTTCGTTGAAATTGGCCACGGTTGATTGCAGTGACGGTGACAAACCAGGCCATTGGGGATCGCCGAGTTGCCGGCCGTCATCAACGAGATCAGGAGGATGGCGGTGGCGTCGAATTTGGCTGGAGATGCCTGCCCCGCCCCGGCGTCTTCACCCCTGTGATACCCGCTGAGTATGGCCCATGCTCAGACGGTCGACTGAGCAGACATCTCAGACCTTATAGAGGTACGGTCCGACGGAAATGCTCAAATCAGCCCAGTGATGCTGAAAAGGTCACGACATGCACCAGGATGAGTCAATAGACAATGGCGAAGAGAGATGGCGCAGATTAGGGACACCCGAATTGTTGAAGATAGAGGCAGAGAGGAAGGAGCACCTCAGCAAGGATAAACACGCAGCAACGGATTTTTAATACGTAGCGGCAAGTACCTTTGCGCCTGTTTTGCTAAACGAGGTACATACATACATACGTCTGTCTGATGGCGGACCAGTGGTCAACAAACTCTCGCACACGTGAAGGAAAAGAGACGTGCACGTGACATAGCAATTAACAGGGCCCCTAATAATAGGTTACAAAAGCAGATAGAATTAATAATAGTTATCTAGCTACCTTTTATAGAGGAAAGAGCCTATCTAGCTCAAGTCGTGTGCGTTATCTGCATTCCTACGCGTGTGTGGGCACGGACGATCACAATCCCCGTGCTACCCGGGCGACACAAACAGCGGCACGATCCATTGCATCCACACAAGTATCCTTGGAGGAACCCAGCGAAAGGCAACCTCATCGCAGCAGGTTCCAGCCGACTTGAAGGAAGCAAGATTCGTTCAGGAGTTTACCGCAATAACCGTCCCCGTGGTTGTCCCGCTGTACTCCGTACGGAGGTGCAAGTCAAAAGTCGTGTCCCCTGCAAAAGACCCTGGCATCGTTGTGTACTCATGCCCCACAACGTTTAGCAAGTTTGCCTCGGAGAAGGGACATTTTTAGAGTACAAGTAGTGGTTGCTTTGAAATCATTACCTTTTACCTGAGAATCCCTAGTCTATAGACTTCTGACAGCAAATCATAAATCAACCGCCCACAACTCGATTCCGCATTCAAGTAACTCATCAAAGAATGTGCTTCAAAGGCTCCGACGTTTGTCACAGTGCCCGCACCAACTGATTGAGACGTCCTGTCCTTGCCCACATGAGAAGAATATAGAAATGACAGCCGACCTGGCACTTGATTATACCCTTGCAAACCAGCACCTACAAGAGAAAAGTTCCAAACAAGGTGAAGACAAAGGTCAAGCCGGTGAGGATGAAAGGAGCCTTGTCGACAGGGCCGAGAGTCGCGACAGCCGCACTGTCGGAGTCTTTCTTGCCATTCTTCGACGTAGGGAGGCCTGACCTCCCGAGACGCTGGCTGTAGAGGTGCCGCTGTCGCCTGCATTCTGCGAGCCTTCTCCGTCAAGCTCGAAACCAGGACCTGCGCCTGCTCCATCTTTCATGTACTTCTGAGCCTGGGGGGCATTTCCGGGACCAGCTTGGGGTCCACCTGCCAATCGGCGTCGGGAGTAGGGCAACTCACGCTGTGAGTCGTAGAAGCAGCGCCACCGTTGCCATTAGGCGCTGGGTTAGCTTTCAGAGCGGACTTGAAAGCAGCATATTCGTCCAACTCTGATACAGTCTTGGCCTTGAGGCTGTCGAGCTTGACAATGCCATACTTGTTATCCTCGTATGAGTACTCATACATCAGACCACCGGAGTAAACACTCGTCATTTCCTTACTCATCAGAGCTCCCATCTCGTCAAACTTTCGAGGGAGGTTTTTAGTACATCCGTACTCCGACAGGCTACAAAAAGGAACAATATGTTAGTAAGCGAGAATGGGATGGAAAGCAGGCACTTGAACGCATCAGCTTACAAGATGGCAAGACCGTAATCAGTAAAGTTCTTGACCTTCTGGTCCCAGCCAGCTTCCTTGAAGTCTGTATTGCACCACGAGTAGTCATTGAAAGCAAAGAAATCGGACCGTATATCGTCAGAACCACAATTCATGTACATGGCCGTCTGCATGCGGTTTTTGGCCACGTCGGCAGCTGAATAGCCGACTGGAATCTGACGAAGGCCGCGAGAGTTAATGTAGTTCTTCATGTCACGCGTGACAGCTTTGACATAAGGAGCTGATTTATCAGTGTCCTTTTCGTCGTTGATGACTTCGTTGCCTGAAAAGAAAGCGAGGGTGTTGGGGTATTTGGCAAACATCTCGACGGTGGCAAAGACGCTCTGGAGATATTTGGCGTTGTAAGAAGGTCCAGGCTTGGCTCGATTCAGTGAGTACTTGGGATTGTTGACATCAAGGACCAAGTAAATGTTGGCATCTTGGAGAGCTTGCATGCACTTGTCGTGGTTTAGTTTGTTGTCGACTGCGTAAACACGAACGGTATTGACACCAAGATCCTTGAACTTCTCGATATCGCGGAGGCAGACATTGGTATCGGCGAGCGGATCTTCGTTAGCAGAAGAGCCACCGGGTTGATAGTCGATGCCACGAAGGTAGAATCTGTCTTTGCCAGTGTAAAAGGCTGGGTATCATGTCTGTCAGCCCATGCGTTGGTAGAAGGCGCGCAGTGAAATTTTCAGGGACGTCCTAGTCATTGGAAAATTGTGGAATGTGGTGTCGTGGAGATATAATCTTACCATTGCCAGAGACGGTAACAGTAGGAAGTTGGCACGCTTGGATGGTGGCTCCTGTTCGGTAGGCGTAGGAGAGGCTGTAACGGCGCCAATGGCGGCAAGGGCCGAGGCAATTGCAATGGCCTTCATGATGAAATAATACCAGGCAGTGAAACCAAATGAGTATGAATCCAGCGATGACGGGTGTATTTGTATACAATGGTAGTTAAAATCCCCAAGAGAGTGGAGGGGCGAGACGTGCGACTAGAATGAAGCAAGACACGGTGAACAAAGAGCCAGGCTTAGAATTACAAATAAGAAAGGAGAGAAAGTCCAACAACGAAGGAGTTGGAATGAGCACTCGAATTGAAATAGAGGCAAAACAGTGACCCAGAGCGAAGATTGAGGAAGGAGGAGAGGGAAGTTGCTATGGCAGGAGGCAAGGCGAGGAGGCATTGCACTAGTCAGCCGCCAAGACACTGGACGGTGGAACAAAATAGAGAGTGAAGGGAGGTACTTGGTTGGGGGCGTGTATGTATCTTGAATATCGCAATTTGAACACAGGGAAATGAGACGGCATCTTGACTACATACATCCAGGGAGCTTTGCCCCGAGCACAAGCATCAATATTTCCGATACTACTCGATGAAGACGAAATAAAATAGACATGCTTACGGCCCGCCAAATAATTGTCAATGAAGTCTTGTTTGGTGTGTATTTTTCCGCACCTTCCAAAAGGGACGCGTAATGCTTCCTCTTCACGTCCAAGAGCAAAAACTTCTAGTCCGAAGCTAAGCCGATTCGAACGGATTGGCGCCTGCCACTGGACGAACCAGCAGGAGTGGAGAGGGAGTGTATGGAACACGGAGTACCGCGATTCTCGTGTCGACCTGGACCGTGAACCTAAACACCGCGCCGCACGCACTGGCATGTGTTGAATGGCGTGAGCATGTCGTGCATAAAGACACCAGGCTTATTACATGTACAATGCCCTCGACAAACGAGTCCCAAGACTTGAAATGACGACGACAATGTGGCGCCTGGCTTGGCAACTTTGCAGGGGTAATAAAGTGCATTGTGCATTCCGCAACAGAAAATCAAGGGTGAGCAAAGCCAATGATTGCTTTCTCACTACTGCGTGACTCCGTACACCATGGCACAATACGAGTTTATCCACACACGCCCTCGCGCAGTCACATCAACACTTGTTTTGCCTTTCACTGTGACACCTGCCCTGAAATCAGTGAAATCACTGAGATGTATGTGACCTGAGCACCAACCGCGCAGAATTCAACGGATAATCACTCCAGGCGACTACTGCTCGTCTCGAGGCCATGTTCGACAGAGCCATGCTGGCACATTGTCTGTAGCTGACAGACATCGGCATCAACAAATCAGAGAATAAATTAAACCCAACTCCGTACAACCTCCCTCGACGCGATGTGCTAGCGGGCACCCTGAAACCTCCGGCAAGCACCCTGTCCCTGTCTGCCCAACGATGGCGCGAAGCGAAGCCAAAATAATACGGACTACTCCGTAGATAGAACAGATTATTGGGGTTCTAGCTTGCGAGTTTGTCTGTGTCGAACAGCTTTTAAGTGAAAGCTTCGACGGTCAGGCCATTCCGCGAGACACGTGTAAGTTGAACTTGTCTGACATTTAAATCTAACCTGTCTCCGTAAAAGAGACAGTCTCGTTTTGACGGTCTGTATCGACAGCATACGAGCATACAACCAACATCTTCGAGGGCTAAGAAATGACCATTTGGGTTTTTATCGTGCTAGCACACGCGCCCGAGCGTCACAGTGTATTATTTAGTGTAATGACTGTCCATCCAGCAAGTACTCCAGGCTCCGTGCACCCCGGGTGCACGGTGGCCCTCGAGATACCCCCAAAAAACCCATTGATTGGATCGGCTGAATACTCACAGATCACGTGGTACATATCTGAAGACCAAATTGTGCTCAACACTGTGACAAATCCCACAATTGCTACATACAGAAGAAGCCCTCTGTCCAAGAGAATAAAAGATGAACTACTTTGAAAATCTGCTCTACAGGTCAGGCACATCAAACAGCTCGGGAGGCCATTCCAATTCCCACGAGACCTCTCTTCCCAATACCCTTCCTTGCCGGTCTTGATTTTCCAAACCTCCTCACCATCTGGGCTATCTTCAGCTTTAACAAACCACCGCGACTTGTGTACATCCCCGCGGTCCTCTAGTTCTCGGCGCCGAGCACGCTGTGCCTCTTCAAGATTGTGTTTCCACTTCTCAGCCGCATCCAGATCTCCTTGCTCAGCATATCGTTGGTCAGGCCGCAGCCGACAATCTGTTGGTGCCATTTTGCCATTTTCGATCTCCGTGATTTCATTCAGTGTAGCAGCAAAGATGGTCATTCCGTACGTTTGAGCCGCATTGTCGACTAGTTGGCCAACCTGCCATATTTCCTCGCTGGCTGCCTTGCCAGGCCCGACAGTCCTAAGGCCACCAGTCCAAGTGCCAGTCAGGCCGCTGCCCGTATCACTTCCGTCAGGACCGAACGTAGTGACATAGACGTCCTCTGAACGACCGCCAAACATGCCCTTGCTCTTGAATTCAACGCATGCTTTATGACCAGTACTGTCGTTCATCACGTGCATCGAGCCGACGGGCTCAACGTACTTTTCTCCCATTACAACGTTTCGTAGAAACATGGTCGCAATATTCCAAGAATACAATTCATCGCTGCCATCTGCTAACCGCACAACCACTCGGACACGGCCATCTGTAGTGATCTCGGCACTCTTGCCCCAAAACTTCTGTCCTGGGGCCGGGGATTGAGATAATGACCAAGCTGCCGAGTCCGCCTGCATGGCCAATCTGACTGGACGATGCTGCACCTTCTCAACAAGAAGGCGGAAGCCTCCTGGTGTGTCCTTGCTTGTCCTTACCAACTCGAACGTCTCGCCAAGGAGCGGATTGAAGGGCTTGCGAATAGCTCGCTCTTTGGCTCGGCCACCACTAAACTGGGACACGGCGAATGCGCTGACAAATAACAGTCGCTCGGTTGGACTCTTTTGTCTAGCGGCTTTATCCAGAAGCTGTGCGTATTCGAGTGGCTCGGCAACTTTCTGTAGCAATGATATTGGTTCGTTGGCAGAAACAGGCATGCTAATTGTGCTAAGATCTTTTCCGACGTTTTTGCGGACAAAGGCAATCAGACTAGGTGGCTGGACCGTTGCGGGCGGAATACCAGTTCTCCGCTTCACTGCCTGATCAATAGGAAGAGGGGTGAGATTCTTCGGTCGGATGGGATAAATATCACCTGCGCCGTCAATCCCGACCCCATCGTCGTCCTCAATGGAAGATATGGAGGAACTTTCGTGTATGGAATCTTCTTCAGCGTCAGTCTCGGCAGACTCGTCCTCGCTGCCATTAATCTTGACGACTCCGGTCTTCGCGTCCTCGGCATCAAAAACTCATCGGTAGACGTCGTTTCCATACTCAAGCGCGAATTAGCTCCAGCAGAAGGTGGGTGTGGAAGTCGTCTCCTTTTGCTATTGGAGATCAAGGAGGTGAACTCGGAAACAACAGAATCTAGATCGGATAATAGAGATTCGCAGTGATCATGAAGGGAAACCTCCTCCTGTGTCACCCCGCGGGATCGTCGTCGGGATGAGTGGCCGACCACACTCGCTGCAGTTGTCGTAGCGCTCCCGGGCGATGGAACAGCCGTGGCGGAGAGGGTGGCCTGTTGAAGACCAGACGGCGCGAGGACTGGTGCGCTAGACTTCCGCTTCCAAAACGACTTCCTTGCCGTTACAGGCGGAAAGTAGCTCTCCTTCCCGTCATCTCCCGCAATTCCAGATCCGAGGGATAAAAGTTGTGCATTGGGCGTCGGTTTGGGCAACTGAGCCACTTCCTTGGTCAATCGGCGCAAAGCATCCCGTGTTCCAACAACACGACTGACGAGTGTCTCAACTTGCTGCCACTCAACGTCTTCGGTATGACTGGATTCATGTGTACGTTGGGGAGCCCGACTATCTATTTTCAGTACAGGTTTGGAGGGTTTGCTTAACGTTTCGTGACCTCGAGCAATACGACTAGCCCGCTCAAGAGATCGTGCCCACTCTTGAAATTCCTTGTCGTTGGGTGCTCTCAAGTGCCATACCTCGGCACCCGAATCAATGCTGATCTCCCGTCGTCTCTCATCGGCTGCAATCGCCGCAAGACTGAGAGGGATCGCACCACGAAGCGCGGACGAGTTTCGGTTGTAGTAGTATGACAAAGTACATGTGCAATAGTCGAGCGAGAAGAAACGACGAGCATAGCCTTGTCCCTTTTTCGGCGTCTTTTCGAGAGCGTACCAACATGGTAGTTCGGAGACCCAGTGGTGTCACTTTTTCCGCCTGAAGATGTTGCCCTCGCGCGCCCGTGGCTGGGTAAGCTGTCGACAGAAACAGACGGACCGTGCTCATGACTCGGACTACCATATTTCCCCAGGCTAGATTGGCTGGCCTGCGCGTTCGGTAATTGCAGGTTGGGTAGATTTGTGGTGGTTTGTGGAGGAGCACCAGTCGGGTACGTGAGCACTACGAACGTGGCAGTCTTCGACGTCTGTTTCGAGAATGTGTTGTCAAAAACCAGTCCATACATGCCGCCGTCGCCTGTATGAACATCATGCGTACCCCTGGACACCTTGTCTGCTTCGCATTTGCCGTGCCACGATATCGGTATGAATCCTTTGCCGGTTAAGAGATCCTGCGCGGTTTCTTTCTTCGGAAATCTGCTGCCTTTGCCGTCAGCAACACCAGTGACGTGAGCACTGCCGTCCAGTTCGTCGCCATTTGTTGAGAGAATCGTCGTTGCACCACTGCCGGGATGCTTCACGATGCCGAAGTTGCTGCAATGAACAACACGGTCAGCAAAATCGCGCGCAATCGTCCGCCAAGGTTCCAAAGCCACTTACTTACATGGACTTTTTATTTGGTTGCACACTCCAGGAGAGGGTATTATCTTCGTCGACTCTGACCCAGCGGATAATGTACGACTATTTGAGCTCAATGAGTGTCTGAAAGCGAGAAACGAGGCTGTTCTCAAGATCCGGGCCGAAGGAAATTGTGACGACAATGTCTCTCACCTTGCTGTGGACCTCGAGCTTCTCTATGCCGGCCATGGTGTCTGTTGTTGCACAACACTATCAACTTTGGGTCAACTCGTGACCTAGGCAGGTACCGAGCAGTGTTGCGAGATTTGGCAGCTGGGACTCCGTACTGGGGACTTTTTATAGCAATCTTACATGATCTGCCTTCGCAAAGGTGGAAAACTGAGTGGCGTCACTTCAGTGTCAGTATCCCATGATCGCAGGGGAGGACTTCGGAGTAACGTAGGCAGGCCGGCTGAGAGCGGAGGAAATCAAGGAAAGGCAAACTGGCTTGCTGGTCTCGCCGAGGTACAAGAGGCGTCAGGCCGAACGGGGTCTGCGCTAATGACCAACGAAAAAAATGGGGGCAAAGGGAAAGGGGGCTGTGACAGGCGAAATGGGTGTTCCTCTTTTATCAAACAAGGATAAAAATAGCGGGCCGCCAGATTTGGACGTCGCTGTGGCTGTGCTGCAGGGCTACAAGCAACGGTGACTGACGTTCAGAATACTTCAATGTTGCTAGGCGAATGGGTTTCGTGTGTGTACATTTTCAAATCCACGTGAGGTTCAGATATTCCAGCCACCGTCTCCGAGCACACCGCGCGCGATATTGTCGACAGTACTCCGTATTACCATTAATGAATTTACGATTTGAATTCATCAATATCGAAACTTGGTTGTCATGTCTACGGTAATTTGGACAGGAAAGTCCAAGTGGAGGTACGGGCCAACGATGTGCACCGATCCGGCTTGGTACACGTGATCCTTTGTTTCGAGATCATACGGAGCACTGTCAAGACAACTTCATCGCCATCTACTACTCCGTATATCAATGGCCTGCCATTACAAACTTACAAACTTAGGCCGCAATGTCCTGGTACACAAAGCATGCCAACCTTTTTATAGCCTACGCCCTGGCGTAGTTTGTAATATGATTTGAATACTCTATGCTCGACAAACATCTGTCTGTGATACAAGTGGCCCGTTGAATGAGTGCTCGACACTTTTGCTAATTTCAACAGTATTTCCTCGGTCAAAGCTAGAACGCACTATTCGTAATGTCACAGAATTTCCGTTGACCAAAACGCGCACCGGACGAAAGACAAGAGCCTCACCAATTGCTGTTCCGGCTGAGATCCTGATCTTATGAGGGCAGGCACATCCTCACATGATACAAATAAGTCGAGGTCATGGCGGCAATACCCGTCCAATATCTCAGACACACACAACAGGTCAAGTTAATAATGTCGACGTGTTCGTCCCAGCCAGCCATTTCCAGACCCCACTCGCTGCGGCTCCTCTCACTCCAGTGACTCCACTATGTATGCTAGCGGCGGTGCGAGTTCACAGGAACCCTTGTGCCTTTGGGCTGGTGTCAATTGACACGAGCGAACGACTCATCCATCTTCTCCTTTTCGACCACAGACGTTCCGTCATTCTTCGTCAATACCCCGACCACCTTCCATAGGGGTCCCCTTCGCATCTTCTGAGCGGCGTTCTCCTTGGTCGTTTCTTTCTTGCTTTGGCTTCCCGCTGCATCACCAATTTTGTATTGGAAGAATTGAGCTGTTTCACCGCGCTTCTAATCTTTCTCTAATTCCTGGTCTTTGACCATGATCTTGGCATAGTCCCGACCTGCATCCCCACCCGCAATCGACTGTCGCCGATATTTGTTCTATTCATTCAACAGCCACTTTCTTGCGAATACAACAAGTGGTTTTTGTATTCTAATCAGAACCGACCTACCCAATCATCTCGGACGTTCATTACATTGCTGAGGATGTCAGGTGCTCTGAGCAAGCGCCAGCAGGCGCGCAATGAGAAGGCTCTTCAAGACCTCGTTCATAACACCCCAGGCAACAATCAGTGTGCGGACTGCCATGCAAGAAACCCAGGTACGCTAAGATTCGGGTTATTGACCCTTCTTGGATATTCTTCTAATCTTCTCTTTGTTAACAGCATGGGCATCGTGGAGCGTACGTTACGAACCCTCTTGTTTCACATCCCGACACCCTGCATGTATTTCATCACTAACCGAGTCTTAATAGCTGGGGTGTTCCTGTGCATGCGATGCGCCGCTATACACCGCAAGCTAGGCACACATATCTCCAAAGTCAAGTCGCTCAGCATGGATAGTTGGTCTAATGAGCAAGTCGATGTGAGCAAATTGAAAAAAAAAAAAAAAAAAAAAAAAAAGGCGAAGCCGCTAGAAAAACGAACTGAGCGCTTGTGAAAGATGCTGACATGAAAGTAGAATATGCGCAAAGTCGGCAATGTGGCTTCGAACCAAATTTACAATCCTCATTTCAAAAGACCTGCTGTACCGGTCGATGCTGACGAGGCCGACTCTGCTATGGAACGATTGATCCGGCAGAAATACATCCATAATGTTACGAACGAATCTCGAAAGCCTCGCAGCCCAGGATCTGATGAGGGATCCCCCTCCTTTACCGCCCAAGAACTCGACGAAGTTTGGATTCAGATCAGCGTCTTCAATATTCCCACTTTCTTCCCGAACAAGAAAGGGTCAGCGCACTGCGAGCATCTCGAGTGACGGTGCAGTAGTTTCTCCGACACTAGCCAACAAGCCCTCCAAAATGTTTGGATCAACCGTCGACTATGACGGTGCTGATGACACAAACAGGAAACTGGCCAAACTGCGCGAGATGGGCTTCCAAGACAGCCAGCGCAATGCTATTGTGCTAAAGGGAGTCAATGGCAACATGGACAGGGCGATTGAGGCACTGGTGCGATTAGGTGAAGGCAGAAGCCGATCGCCCGGTCCAGCACATCCTCCACGAGAGCCTGTCCTACGCTCAGTAAAATCCATGACTCCGTTAAATTCATCATGGAGCTCAACTGGTCTTGGACTTAGTCTCGATACTCAAAAGACATCAAATATTGATCGATGCAACACCTCTTCAACCGTATCAACCAACCCATTCGACATGATGCCAGCCACCCAACCTCAGACCGCCCAATCCACGGGTTCATTACATCACAAGAATCCGTATAGTGGCACAAACAATCCCTTCGGACTTCCTGCACAACAGGTCGACTTTGTCAGCCAATCCTTCCAAGGTCTCAATCTGTCTACGTCTCAGCCAACTCTGCTCCCTCAGAACCTTGGAGGGATGACAGCACAAACACCATCACCACCAATGCAGCAGCAGCAGCAACAGCAACAACAACAACTGTACATGTCTCCATCGGCACCAACTAGCCCCCAGCATTTTCAACCTGTATCGTATACATTGCAGCCAATGCAAACCGGTCACAACCCGTTCCTCTCTCAATCTTTTAGCCCGACGTTGATGTCAAATAATATGATGGTAAATACAGCAACAGGGGGTTGTGAATAACCCCTATGCACGATCCCCAACGATGGGGATAGGGTCCCCAAGACTGGGACAGATACCCGAACAAGCACCTTCATACTTTGCGCAGTCCCCGCTTATCAGCACATCCCCACAGCCTCTGCCAACATCGGCAAATCCCTTCTTCACAAACGTGAATCAACAGCAGCAGCCGGAGCCGAAGCCGCAGCAAGTTGAGACAGACACGTCGCATTTCGGTCAGCAAGCTTACGTCACTGAGCAGCAGTGCTACCCGCAACCTCGTTATGACAAGGCATCGATATTGGCGCTGTACAACCAGCCTGGACCTAGTTTTCCCAAAGTAGCAGCCGCAGAGCCTAATTTAGCCCCGTGCACTCAGAGCATTCCGGAGAATCAGGCCGTGTATGCACAATCTGCACAAATGAATGTGGCAAAGCAGCAACCACGAAGTGTATTACAGCCTCTACCTGGAGGTACAAACCCATTCTTTAACCAAAAACTCCGACGCAGGTAGATTCCTGTGCACTAAACGGTAATTTTAGCAGGGACAGTATGAATTTAGGTCTGGATATGGCGTGGACCAATGGACGCCATAGTCCAGATGCGTTTGCGAGTTTGAGTGCTAGGCATGCATAATGGTACCAAGAAGTCCTGAGGGTAGAGTTGGCACTAGTAATACAATGAAAGCGAGAATAGAGTGTGTGTCGATGTGAGGCAGTTTGCCGACGGGCACGAATCTGATTGTGCAACGTACAGATGAGTGGTCGGAGTACTGCGTACTGTGTGGCCAAAATATCTCCCACCGACTCCCAGCACATGAGACCTACATGATGAGTAGCGCCGCTTATGGAACACACGACACACGACAAGTCGCTGGTCGGATGGTGAGAATGGGCCCAAGTGTCACGGCTTGCTTATTAGGTAGTTATAGTAAGTTCCATCCATTGGCGGGACATCCCAAATCGTTTCGAGAAATTGCCCCTTTCGATTGATGGGATTTCGGCCTGACTCTGGCGCTGGATTGATGAATTCAGTTTGGTAAGTTTTACTGCCGCGATTTTTGTAGTACGATTACTTGATACATAGTTTTGTTGGCAGATGAATGGATGGCCGGAAATACTGAGTGACTAACCCGTGGGTGTTGTGTGCTCATGAGGCTGACTCAGTCGACGTGACAGCACGCCACCTGGTGGAGCCTTACTGTGCATCAGAGCTGGTGTCAAACTGTACGAGGTTGCCGGGGCATTAACTTGTAATTGTAGGTTGAACTTGGTTTGCTACCGCATAGATACACAGAGGCATCGTGGACAGTGCGATGCAACCGATTTTCACTTTCCAGTCATGGCCGGTTTTGATGGTTTGCAGGCCCCGCTCAACCATCCAGACACCCCACCCAGACTGGCCGGATGGCGCTTGGACATGAAGGGTCGAGGCTCGAATGTCTCAGCTGACTGATGGTCCTTTGGTCACCGCTCGCTTCTCTCCTACACCCGCCACTCCCGCGTTGTGTTCTCTTCCTCCTTCACCACCACGCAAGCTTGCCCGTTGCACGACTCACAAACCGATCCTTCGTGAAAGATAAAGAACGAAAAACAAAACAAAAGTCAAAGGTCGACGTATCCTCGTCGCCGAGCTCGATCATTCTCCGAAGACAGAAATCTTTACAAACTTAAGCCACACACCCGCGACAGACAGCCGCCGGCATCATCCTCCTTTCTCACAAACTTCTTGACCTCGATTTCAACAAAGAAGATAACAAACGTGGAGCCCAATAACAATGGCGCTTTTAAGTAATCAAAGTCTCAAGTGTAGTAGTAATTACGGCGAGGACACTGCTGCCAGGGTGAACGTCCTTGCCTCCTGCTACATTGTCGATTCCGCCGCCCAGCTCAAGGGCATCCATTACTGCACTACCGGGGCTGCAGGTACGTTCCTTCATTCCATACTTGACATAGAGGAACGAAATCTTCTTTTCCCGTACGTCGCTTTAAATGCTAAAGGTCTTTCTGATTGTAGGGGCGGAGTGGTATTCCTGAGGTCCCTACCTCAGGTCTACCTTCTCCTCCGACAAGTCCCCCTCGCCGCGTTGAACTCGTCTAATGAGCTCGCTCTTCTTCCTAAGAACAAGAAGCGTGAAAATTCGGGCCGCCGTCGCCCGGAGCGACGAGGGGGCAGCACTCATGATCAGGGAAGAATGTGAGAGATTCTTTTGTGAGCCCATGAAGACAGTTTTCCATGGTGAGATGAACCTGTCGATGGATGGCTCCTGCCTGTCAAGTGCTTATTTACAAACACCGCCGCCAGAGGATCGTATGCCTGATGCTTTTCCGCAGAGCTCTCATCTCGGGTCTCGTGGATTTGAAGTTGAAGCGTGGATGGAAGTATGGGATTACGCTGGCGGCGCGAGCTTCCGCGCATTTGTGGCAAACGATGGACAGGAGAAATCCTTGTTCGTATTCTTCGACATTGAAGGCGCCCTGGGAAGAGACTTAAAGAAGGCGTGAGTTGAAGATGCCGCACATCATACCGAACAGTCGACCCAGGACAAAGTCATGCTAACTATACAATCAGTCTCATGGCTCTCATTGAGCTTGCTGATGGTCCTCTGGATTGTTGCCATATCGTAACTTGTGTTGATCGACGCATGCCAGTCAACGATGCGCTCGAGTTGACCAAGAGCCTGCAATGGGTTGGCTTCGAAATGACAACTCTTGATCATTGGGCCCACGACCTTGACGTGACAAGCAACAGGTGGGTGTTCATGGGCATGGAAATTTAGTCTTCATTACGATAGGATTTTCTATGCACACGACTTGTTCACAAAGTCCTATCGTCAAGGTTCAGCTGTGCGCATTAGCTGGTTGGCGTCTCGCACAGTTGTTATTTGCGAACAGCCCTCCATGAAACACCTCTACCATTTCGGGAGACGTGAATGTGAAGGCAGCAATTAATTTTTGCGACTTCGCTTCCTCTTTTATGCCTCGTCATTATCCCTTGATGTCTTTTTTTCTTTGGTTCTGCATCACACCCCTTAGTTGTGTTGTCGCGTTTAAGCAAATTGAGTTTGACTTATCTCAAAGAATATCTCGGAGAAGCAGGCAGCAGCAGCGGCCGGGACGGACGCACGAGTATTACATGTTTAGTTTAGTTTTATTATTCCAGGTTGCCGGCTTTTTGGGGCGTGGGGCGAGTGCCGCATGAAATTGAATGAAAGAAATCACTTTATCTTCCCCACATTGATCATACGCTTATGAAGTCACTCTCGATGCTTACTTATATATATCCTTCCATCTCGTACATGTAGACGTCATGACAAGTCGCCTTCGAATTGCCTGACCAAGAGCCCTTTCTCGCCAAGAAAGTCCTTGACCTGCTTCACCGTATATTCTCCTCGATGAAACATGCCGGCACCGAGGGCAGCATCCGCAGTCGTCGTGTCAAAAACCTCTTCAAAGTGACCAGGGTTGCCCGCGCCGCTGGAGGCAATGACCGGTATTTTCACAGCGGCCTTGACCTGCGCAATTAGCTCCAGGTCAAATCCGCTATTCGATCCATCTCTGTCAATGCAATTGAGTAACAGTTCCCCGGTGCCCATGGCTTCAACGGCCTGCGCCAGCTCAACGACGTCCATATCTCTTGTCTCGCGACCACCTTTTATCGTGCAGGCATACCAGCAATACGGCTCACCCTTTGGGCCAGGGAACCTGGTCTCGACGATGTTGTGTCTTGTTGCATCAACCTTGGGAACATATACACGTTTAGGATCCACGCTCACCACGACAGCTTGGTTCCCGTAGGCGCGGGAAATCTGCTCAATCGCCGTGTTGCCAAAGAGTTTGCGTCCCAAAGAGTAGTACTCCTCTGCAGCAATGACAGCGTCGCTTCCAATGGAGACCTTGTCCGCACCGGACTTGAAGTACAAGGTTGCAATCTCAAGGGCAGAGACCTTGGTCCCATCTGTGTCGACGGTGTCACGGATACCGCCTCCTATTGTGAGGGGCACAAACACGGTTTGCGAGGTTTGTCTGAGAATCTCGAGCATAGGAAGGTCGGCGACGGGGCAGTCTCGGAAGGATGTGATGTTTAGGAAGGTCACTTCGTCGGCACCGTCTTGGTAGTACTTTTTCGCCATCTCGACGGGTTTGCCGAGATTTCGGACGTTTCGAGAATCATCTTTCTCACGGACATCGTATTGGTCGCCTTTTGTAACGACAAGATCGCCCTGATCGTTGGTGCGAACGTCAAGACAGGCTATGACACGGCGCGTAAGACCATCACGTGGCGCAGAGGCTGTGGAATCGATCGCGGCAGTGTTGGCGCCCAGGGCCGCGGCACCCTCGCCATTTAAGAAGGCGCGGATAGTTCGTAGACCTGCTACGCCGGACTTTTCAGGGTGGAATTGCGTGGCATATACGTTGCCTTTGGCCACGGCTCCAACGAAGGTCTCATCGCCGTAGGTGCCTGTGGCGACAGTCCAACCTTGAGACTCGAGGTCTCCTTCAATATACGGCACTCGGTAGGTGTGGACGTAATAGTACTTGGAGTCGGGACGGAGATCGTACATCGATTGCTTGACTGTGCTTGCGCTATTCCATCCAATATGAGGAACGGATTTGGTTGAGTCGTCGAACCGCTCCAAGCGCCCTTTGATCACACCGAGACCCGGGACATCTGCATCTTCAGCTGATCCTTCGAAGAGGGCCTGCAGACCGACACAAACACCCATGAAGGGCTTTCCCTCGTCAATGTGCTTTTGGATGGCAGGTAGATAGCCTGCTTGAGATAATTGGGACAAGCAATGGCCAAAGTGGCCGACACCGGGAGAATAAGTCTCTAAGCATGTTCAGCATTCTTGACATCTTCTTTCCCATCTTGCGGCGGGGGCCACGATGCAATGGTAAGGTAAGTAAGACTGACCTCAGCTCTAGGGACGTCCTCCGGTGAGCGAACCCAGTCGACTTCATATCCCAGCTTTTCGATCGCATTCACCAGGCTACGAATGTTGCCGGCTACATAGTCCAGCAAATGAACCTTGGGCATCGTGCGCCCTTTGTGGGTTCGGTTAATTCGCACTGGAGGAAAGAGCGCCAGGTTGGGTCGGGCTGGGTTGGATAGATATGTCGGACGGGTCAATCCCGGTTCGATACCGACAAAAAAGGGCGATGCGAGCAGCTCGAGTAACACCGTTTGGCGGCGACTGTCAACAACACGCCAAGGTCAGGCAGCATGGAACTTGTGGAGGAGGCGCAAGCACAAGAACAGAAGTGACACACGAAGTCACGACTGCTAACGAAAAGAATACATCAAACGGCGATGCGGCGCGAAATTCGGATGCGATGGCGGGGCATTTTCTCAGCCCCACACTGATTGAGCTAATCGATAAAGCGTCAATACCTGGCGACGTTGTCCGTGTCAAGTTCCAATATCATCAGACATGCGATACTCAGTCTCCAGAGCCGTAGCGAGGCCCTTGCACTTCAAGCTATCGTCTTCATACTTGAAACGCGCGTTAAGCACCGGCAACGTAACAAGAAATCCGTCTTTGCGGAATGAATAAACCGTCGAGTGTGTTTACGTCAAACGACCCTGGCGCTTTGTCTGTCGATCAAATCCTGGCCGGGGTGTCTAAGGATGACCAAGAAGAATGGGAGTACGAGTACTCTTCCACAGAAACAGAGGTTGTCACCTATCCAAAAGGCCAAACCGGAGCTTCTCACCCGTGGCGCCAACTAACTATTACTATGACGCTTCTAGACATTCTATTTGACGCTCGAGCTTTCCTATCCCGAGTTCAAAGAGCGACCCACGAAGTCATATCATCACAGCCGCGGCGGATACTACAAAAACTGGCAAGATAACGATCCGTTCACAGCCAACGAGAGTACGAAGAGAACAACCAAGCAATCTGACAGGAACACCAATACCAACACCAACACTAATAGCGACGACGACGACGACGACGACGAAAACGACGACGAAAACGACGACGGCGGTGCCGATGTAGATGGAATGAACTTGGCAGAGCATGAGGATGATGGTGATGACACGCCGCTTGACCCGGCCCTGCGAGCGCTGAGCAAGGGCAAAGAACCGGCCAATGACACCGCCACCTCATCAACGCCGGTGGTGTTGAATGAAGGAAAGCAGCCAGAAGGTGGGGACGATCACAACAATGTGCAAGGAGAAGATGAAAACACAACTACTGAAACCGAAGACATCCAAGTCCTTGAACTTCACTCTCGGAATCCTGTCATATCATACAGAGGACGTCTTTTGAAGGGAAATGGGCAGAAGTGATTGGCACGGAGGTTATCCTCGCGCAACACGATTCGGTAGATTCGCTTCCAGCTCTACGGACCCTTCCTGGAGACATCGACCTCCTCGCTGCATCGTCATCGCGAATCCTGACAACAGAGAAGATGATGAAGCCCCATGTACCTGAACAAGACACTTTAGCACCAATCAAGGAAGAGTGGAATATACGAATCCCAAGCGGGAAGGACAGGACTGGCGAGCGGGCTGAACAGACAAGCTTCCTCGAAAATCTAATCGCCTTGAAGATGAAGAGGGGTGATGAAGATCAAGTGACGGTGTATGCCACAGATGGCGCGGGCAAAGACTGGGACGACAAGAAGGGAATAGACTTTAAGCCCAGGAGAAAGAAGGCCTCTGTGGGTGACAAAGTCGCAGACAGTAACTCCAACAACGGCAAGCAGGCCGAAAAACGGCCACGAGGGAGGCCAAGGGGGCCAAAAAGTTAGTAGGATCCCCAGTCGGTCTTGGGGACGGCGTGGCCGAACCAAGAAATTTATCAACACCTACGCCACGGCAATGGGAGGACTTGAGCCAGCAGGCACAGACAGACGACAAAGACTCCGACGAAGACAAAGACTAGCGCTAGAATGCAATCATTGGTACATGTGGCCATCTCGCCAAGCAATAACACCTGTCGCAAAGCACGATGCTGCGAATCGAGCGCGTCTTTTACATTGCTCCTGTGTTTCCATATAGACCACGAACGGAGAAATGTTGCCACACATTTCAGAGGGAGTCAATGATGAAGGGTAGAATATGCATTTTGGATGTAAGGATCTTGGTACATAATGTAAAGGCATGCACGCTTGCTGTCTACGTCTTGATCCACGCATTTGCTAGCGCTGACCTCGAGCCATGGAGGGATTGCGCAGCGCAAACGTACGATGGCGTTTATCTCTTTGGTGCTGCTGGTGAGGCTACACTTGGGTTTTCTGACTGCTTGCTGACATCTTGCTGACATTGCTTGTGTGTGCGTCTTTTTTCAGCCATCGGTAATGATCGCGTCTCAGGCGAGTTCAAGTTTCAACCGCACCGATCTTTCTACGACGAGGAATTGGGCATCAAGGTGCATCTGTGCCTACGTGACAACTGCGTAAACCGCAACAAAGCAACCGTATGCTTCCACTCCCACTGCTACGAATTCCACTCTCACTCAATCGCCCCAGCGTTCCTCGCCGCCACCAAGTATGCCTTTTGTCGAACCGGCCCGCGAAGAGCGGCGACGAGCCGACTACATCCAGCGAGCTTTAGCTCACAACTCCTATTCAGGATCAGCTGGCCACGGAGCTTCCCAGGAGCTGTGGCTAATGATCAGTGATCTTCTGGTCCAAGAATGTGCTGTTTTTAACGTGGGTGAGCTGGTACACTCTACCTGGCTGGGGTCAGTCTGTCATCCGACTCATCTCTGGCACAATCCCTCAGCGGGCTCGCGAATTGTTGACATGTGAGAATTGGGTGTGAGTCCGGGTTCTACAGCAATAAATTTGAGGTGGTACTCATTCTGGCCGGGCGTGAACTGAGCTGTTCACTAGGCGACAGCTGTTCAGGTGGACAGGTTTGGGAAGATGAACCGACTCTATTGTGCCGGCTACGAGAGCCTTGCCTCATGGTCAGTTTATTAGTTCAGTGACAACACCTGGGTGCGTACGGGCCACCTACTGTAATATTGGTTGTAGTTGACAATCTGCAAGATAAAGATACCCAGATAGGCTCAATATCCACTCGAAAACGATGACAAGAACCGCATTATTTGCAAGTTTGGAATGAAACCGTGTACCGAGAGACAGCCGATAGTTGTCTAGATATAACTGAACCGATGCAAACCTGTCAAGAATTTTTCGCTTTATAGATTCTATATTTTACTCGTGAAACTGAAATGCCCTTGATTCATCACCTAGCCAGGCGCGGATTTCGCCCAAGAACTTGGCAAACCCCTACTTCGTTGAGAATAGAGTCTGCTATATAATTCGGCTGCGGGCCTTGATAAAGCCGATCAAATGAGATCAATCGAGGTGTTTTGATATAAGTGTTGTATAGCAGTGGGTCAGGTGCGCGCGTGAATTCGGGGCGCCACGGAGGACAATAGGCGGAGGACGGGTATTAAGAGGTCGTGATTGAGGGTGGCGGCGTCGACATTGCATCGTCCCCCTCCCCGCCTTTAATTTTTTTTTCACAAACAGTAGAGATTTTGACTGCGAAAATTCTTCCAGGAGAGATGCTACTGATTTTGTCGAATTAGCCATAATGATGCTACCTGTTATGTACTAAAATAAAAGCCAAGAGCAGTATCGAATATAGCCAAGAAACAGATTGATGCAACAAAACACATCAATGCAAGTGACTGTGAGTCCAAAGTTGTTCCAGAAGTTTACATTTTTGTTTGGGCTTTGTTGGGCTTGCTAAGTTAGTAAATCTCTCAGCGCCACGCCACGACGCCACGACGCCACGACGCCACGTGCGCACTGATAGGCGCTTGGCGCCGAAACGGTTGTCAGGCAACGAACGTCTTTCCCCAGAAACCGGAAACTGCAAGTTCATCGCATCTCGAACCCAGTTTCACCACCTTACCAATTCTAATCACCATCTTTTAGCCCCGCCAACTCCTCCCAACGGAATTACTTGTTGAAATGGGGACTCAAACCCACGCCCTGGAGGTTCGCTTACAGCAACTTTCCATGAGCTAACAGGCTGTGAAGAAGTTAGACCATTAAAGTAATGACCACTAATTGGTAAACCGAAACTTTCACAATAACGCTAACCAAAGCGAGTAGGTCAAAGCAAGCCCTACAGCGTTATCAAACAGTTCGAGCCCGTCAAACTTGCTCAGGATCGACCTTTAAGGCCAAAAGAATAGCAAACAGCGGCACTTGCGAAGCAAACATCATCCTTTGCAGCGCGAAATCGAGCCGAGCGTGGAGACGAGTTGGAAGGAGCGCCGCACGTTAGGAATAAGCAAGTCACTAGCACAGCCTAGCAGGGCTACCTGCTCTGGACAATAAGGACGGTCGGATAGATGAGGGTGACACACAGATGTTTCTATTCGTCCTTGAATGTGTCTCAAACTCCTTGGCGTATTCACAACGTACCACGGGATGGTGCCACAGAGATGGTGAAATACCTCGAGCATGATGAATGGAGGATGCAGACTTGCGCGTTGCATCAGCGATGGCATTGGATGCATCTTGCGGTCGTAATCGATCGACTCGCAATGGGCTTGGATCGGTTTAAAGTCCGTCCACCACATACACACAACACACAGTTTTGGTTCCGCGCACCGAACTTGTTGAGATATCAAGGAAGAAAACCCTTTTTCGTCATCGTCAGCCATGCTGCGGCGATGCCAGGCGGGCCAGAAGGCCAGAAGGCCAGAAGGTCCCATAAGGTCGGCCGCCTTGGCGTGTTTCGGGAATTCGGGATCCAGCCTCTGCCGCAGCCAGGGGCCCTTCCTCACGTTGCGGAGTCCGGACTGGACCCGCCTGGCTAAGTGAATTCGAGACGAGCCAGCCACGAAGCAGAATGAATGGATGGCCATGGATGGCTGCTGCTGGCTTCTCGCTTCTGCCGCTTCTGCAAGGTCCAACTTATTAGTAAGGTCGGCTTCCCGCCAACTTGTTCCCGTCTGATGAGTGACGTTTGTCCCTAAACCGTCAGACAGGGCCGCGCGATTGCTGTTCTTCCTTCTCTCTGGTCACTGGGCAGTCATGGCCAACTTGCGTGGGCCGTTGTTGCCCAGCTCGGCTCTGTCCATCCGCGTCAATCCTTCCTCTTCTGCCAACCGGGCCAATTTGCAGTTGCAGCTTCAGTCGTCGTCCACTTGCCACTGTCGTCTCATAGCGCTCCTTTGACCTTTGTTTGAACTACCTGCATCTCCTTTCAAGTCTGACGCAGCACCGTGTTGTGCTTGTCTCACTAGAATCTGCGTTTTTGTGCGTTTTTGTGCTTTTTGGACGCCCACAAGATTGATTTTACGACACTGACTCCTTGATCGCTGATTGTCGCTCACAACCGTTGCTGAAGATTCTTTGTCACTCCACAGACTTGCTTGCTAAACTTTCACTGCCTGGCTCGGTCAGAAGATTACGACAAGAGAGAGACGTTTCTTCAATTCGACCCGAATTGCAAAAACGACTTGCTTTTGTCGCCCGTCAGAAAAAAATTACACAGGGAACACGAACTGACTGACATGCATTGGTCCACTTTGGCAACAGCCCTAGTCGGCTTAGGCAGGTCGGTCGCGGCTCTTGATCCTATAGAAGCCTACGGAAACAAGTTCTTCAACGAGAATGGCACGCAGTTTTTCGTAAAGGTGATTGATCGGGCGAAACATCTCATGGCTCCATTCTTCCGTTGCTGACACCAATCAGGTGTTGCCTATCAACTCGTTCCCCAGGATCCTCTCACCGATACCGACCAATGCCAGCGGGACTTTTCCTGATGAAGGAACTGGGAGTGAACGCCATTCGCGTGTACCATGTGGATGCGGATGGAAAGCACGACGGGTGTATGAAGGCCATGGATGACGCGGGCATTTACTTGCTGGTTGACTTGGACACCTTCGACACGTACATTGAGGCTGTAAGTGCCCAATTTCATTCGCCCGATGTCAATATCTCTGACTTCGCCATCTAACCATTCCCAGACTGAACTCTACTGGAATTCTACACAGTATGACAGATATTCCAAGGTTATGGATGCCTTCCACAGCTACAACAACGTTTTGGGCTTTTTTGTCGGAAATGAAAACATCGCCAAGAAAGAGGACTCTCCAGCCGCACCTTTCCTCAAAGCAGCTGCTCGAGACCTGAAAGCCTACCGTGATCGAAAGGGCTATCGCAGCATTCCCATTGGTTATTCTGCTGCCGATATTGTGCAATTGCGCCCCATGCTGCAGGATTACCTCACTTGTGGAGGAAATTCGTCCGAGATTGTCGACTTTTTCGCACTCAACTCGTATTCCTGGTGTGATCCCAGTAATTTTGAGAAATCAAGTTACAATAGGCTTCAAGAATTGGCCAGGGACTTCCGGTGCCAATATTCTTTAGTGAAACAGGTTGTAATGTCCCCGGGCCTCGCGTATGGGACGATCAGGACGCCATCTTTGGCAAGGAAATGATCGGTGACTGGAGCGGCAGTATAATATACGAATGGATCCAAGAGCAAAACAACTACGGACTTATCTCATACGGCCCCAAGGTTGACGCTACTCAGCAGGCCGACAACGTCTTCGATGGTTTTACCCGCAAAGGCACCCCAACCCCTATCAGCCCTGATTTTAACAACCTCAAGGCTAAATGGGCTAGCATCCACCCGACCGGCGTCATGAAGAAAGACTACGATGCGAAGAAGGTGTCCACTCGGCCCTGTCCCACGTCGACTGCGGACGGATGGTGGCGAGTTGACGGAAACGTCAAGCTACCAGCGCTTGGCGAAACCTTGACGGGTTCCTTTACATCCCAAGCAAGCACAACAGCTGAGCATTCAAGCAAGCCGACACCATCCAAAGGCAACACCAATGGTGGGAACAGTGGCAAAGACGGCAAAAAGGATAAAGATAATGGTGCTTCTAGTGATGGAAGGATTGCTGCCTTGGCTGTCAGTGCTGCTGGTATTGTTTTGGGGTTTGCGTTCTTTCTTTAAAAGAGAAAAACCCAGCATATGTAATGTATGAGCTTTGCAGAGATGTCGGAGGAATTCTCCTTGTGACGTCGCCTTGGCGCGATGACCATGGGGGTTTTATTTTTCCTTGTCAGTGCTATCCTTATCACTTTTTTTTTTGGTACATATAACCTAAAGTTTTGATCATGTACGACCTTGATAACGTATTTGGGACACATTGGGGCATCAGCGCATAATGACGGTATACGCTGAAGTTAGCATGAGGACATTCAGCGACTTGTACTTTAATCAATCTTGAGACTGAATTTTCCTGATACATGCATTTCCTCGTCCAGCTCCTCTGGTCTTTGAGCCAGTTCCCTCCATGCTCAGCACCCTCGTACTCCTTTGACGTTACATAATGGCTGATCAATGCTCTGTAGCGGATGCACAGCTTGCCGCGCCATCTTGATGTCAACATACGCGCCATCTTGGCCATGCCCGAATTACATTGGTGTGTCAAGGAGCCCATTGTTGTCTCCAGAATACGCCATTGAGCATGTCAGGTTCGCCATACCCGGTGCGCGCCTGTTCCACTGTTCCACGGCAGAAATCGGCGCTTATTCCTTCCTCGTTCCTCGTTAAAGCTTCAATGGCGAGAGCGAACGGAATCCAAGTACTCATTCCCATAAAACCCTCCCAAACTTGGTCCTCCACTTCGACCTAGGGTGTGATGACTCACTTATATGCGATGGGAAACCACGGGAGGGTGTTTTTCTCGAAACTCGAGGGCCTTGAATGTCTTTTTTTTTTTTTTTTTCAAAACATCGGGATGCAATAACAACAGCATTGGCTTGGTACGAGAACTTGTGGATATCTCGTACTACTGTCGACATCTGCCAATGACTGCTTTCATGTACCTGGTTTGGCTCCACTTGCCGAGACAAGGGATTCCGGACCCACAGACTTAGTGCCTCCTTCTTTCGGAACTCGGCGCAGGAGAAGATTTCACGCTCACAGACCGACGACCGTGGACCGGGGCAGCATGATGGAGTCTGGCCGCGGGTATGGACAGGTGAAATTTGGCCGCAGAAGGAAAACATGTAAATTCAAGTTGCAAAGCTCTGGAAAGCTGAAGCAGGTTTTAATCAACGCATCATTTGGATGTTGGCAGCCTGTAGATGGTAGACGTACAGCTCAGCTGTTCACGAGATGCCCTCGCTACGCCGCCATCGAATTTCTCCGTTGTCGACTTGCTCCCAGCTTCGAGCATCTTTGTGGTGCAGCCAAAGGTCTGATAACCATTCTTATTGGAATTCACGTGGTCGGCGTAGGGTAAAATCATGTCTGCGGGGATTGCAAGTAGAGTTCTTCCCAAGAAAACGCCTCGCTCCAGATACATCAGGAAAATGTATCTCTCTCCTTCATTTGCTCACTATTATTGCTGGAAAATGGCCCTCTTGGAGGCAGTCAAGTCTTCAGCCGCTCTCTCATACTTCTGTTCCACTCTTCCCAAACGTATTCAACCCTTTCCTGAAGATCAAGCATTGTAGATGGAATGACTCGAAAGTCCAAGCCGAGATGATGCAGACGAGAGCAAAACAGCTGATGATAGCTTTTCCAATCTTCCCCATCGGTCGGCATAAGTCGTACTCCGTCATCTACCAGCCAGGCGCTTGTTATCTCACAGACGAAAATCAGCGACCGCGCCAATGAGTCTCGAAGCGCTTGCCACTCGTCCATCAACATCATTTCATTCGCGAAGGCGGGGCCGACATGCCTTTCTGCGTATACGATAGGATCAAGACCCGATCGGTCAGATATGAACCATGAGCTCGCTTTCAAGGCGTTTTCTTCATGCCAATACTGAGCCTTCATTATCAATGTTTGTATCGTCGAGCAGCGCTTGGCACTTGTGCTGATGTCATGCGCATTGAAGTCATACTTGGAGAAGACAGTGCGAGCAACTTCTCTGATGATGAAAGGTCGATCGAGGGCCAAGTTCAAATTATAAGATGATGCCTCCAATGCGTTGACGAGCGTCGTTTTGCCCGTGCTCTGAGCGCCAACGATGTATATGCACGTAGGTTGCATATTCTTTTCGTGTTATTGTGCTCACAGAAAGAAGGAGTTGAATCTTTGGAAAGAAAGAACTGTATTTTAATATTAATTCCCTCAGCCCTTGAGGACGTTAATTGGTCCTTTTGTTCGCACAACGTCGGCCTTTTTGTTAATGGCATGGACGAGCGGGGTTGCTGGCTGCATGCCGAGCAGTGCGAAAATTCTATTCTAAAACAATGTCAATCATGAAGATGTCCGCGAAGAATCTGGCATCTTTTGAGTATCTGCTCAGCAACAACATTTCTGTAGATGACGCGTCATGGATATTCGACGTACGGCCCTTGGCTCCAGCCGATGTGGCAAACCAAGCCAACCTCATCGTCCTGATAAGTTTATCAACATCAGATATGCGACACAAGATGACGCTGCGATACGATGGCGTCGAAATGAATCGTGCCATTCGCGATGCCCCTCTGGACCAATTCATCGTGGTGTCATTTTCGGACTTCAGGTCCATTCGGCCCTCAGCCATGACGCAAGGACGCGTCAGCGAGGTCACCCAGCCTACGACTGGCCGGGAGTGCTGTGACTACATGGTCAAGATGCTTCGCGCTGGCATCGTTCTGAATGGGAGGCACTTCAATTTCTATGGTCACAGCAACAGTCAGCTAAAATCGCGAACATGCTACTTTAGAGCTGCTCCGAGAGATCGGATTGCTATGCAGATCGAGTCGCTTGGCGACTTCACCAAATTAAAGACGGTAGCCAAGAAGGCAAAGCGCATTGGTCTGCTCTTCTCTACGGCACAGGTAGTTATGAAGGTGGATCCGGAGAGGGTAGAGGACATTTCGGACATCGTCTCTGGCGATTACATCTTCACCGATGGTTGCGGCCTCATCGCCAGGAAGTTCGCTCAAGAGCTGGCTCGACGCGCACGCATCGTATTTCGCGACAGGAGATACACCCCATCGGTATTCCAACTCAGATATCGAGGTTACAAAGGAGTTGTCACCGTGGATCCTACCATGGAGAAGACCGGGCCTTGGCTGCGGATGCGGAAGTCTATGAAGAAGTTCAGCGGTGGCGAAGATACATCATTTGCTGTTGTGGAATACTCCAAGGTAAAACTGTCGGATGATTTCGGTCTCACAACTTGCACTAACGACTTCCGTCAGCCATATGCTTTCGGCTACCTCAACGACGAAATCATAGTCCTTCTCGATGCGTTGGGTATCGATCGACAAATCCTTCTCAGGAAGCAGCGAGAGCACTTCGATTTCATAACCAGCGCCTCCGGGGTCGCACAGGCAGCATTTAGATTCCTAAGCTTTCTCAACAAGCCGGAAATGGCCGAGAAGGTCCTTTTGGAGTCGATCGATGCTGTCAGACCGACTATCCAAAAATTCATTCGCCTTGAATTTGACAAGATGCTCAACAAAAGAGAGGAACAGAAATGCCGAATACTAATTCCTCAATCTCGGCTGCTTTTTGGCGTCTGCGATGCCTGGGGTGTTCTCAAGGAAGGCCAATGTGCTGTCAGAGTGACCATGGACCACGATGGACAACCTTATGCTCTCAAGGGGACAAAGGTCTTAGTCACCAGAAATCCATGTCTTCATCCTGGGGATCTGCAGAAATTCGATGCTGTCGCACATCCGCAGTTGGCTCATCTCGTAGACTGTATTGTGTTTCCTGTAGTTGGCCACCGCCCTGCCGCAGACCTGATGTCCGGGGGCGATCTTGATGGCGATACCTGTAAGGATAACTCTGTACTTTCTTCGGATCGGGAGGTATGCTGATGCGAGCTAGTCTTTGTTACTTGGGACCCTGAGATCATTCCTACTACAGTGGCACAGGCCGCATATTATCCAGGCGTTCGTGAGAAAATGCAGTTTTCTGCCATCACCGACGACGACCGCATTCTGCACTTTGCAAAATACACCAATGCCTCTTTAGGTCGTGTCAAGAATACCTATCTTCGTTGGGCACGTGTGAGGGGTGCGATGAGCCCGGAATGCCAAGAACTCAATCGGCTCTTCTCGCAATGTGTCGATGGAAACAAGATTAAAGACAGCCAGCTTGCGAAATTCGACAAGTCCCCTGCAGCTCCAGTTGACGCCCCTTTGTTCGTTCTTGACGAGCTTCACGAGCTGGCGGCAGGTCTCGTGTCTAACATGAATGAACTTGGCTCTGATCAGCTTGATAATGATTTTTCGCTGGACGATATGGAGCAGCTCCTGTCCAGAGAGGATTTCATCATGTCCGAAGCCGAGCTGGTAAAGCTTAGTGTCTCTTGGTGTAGAAAGATGAATGTCCCCTTCTCCAGCATTCTACATGTTTTCAACATGAATGACTTGGGCCCTGAAGAGAAGTCGTGGGTCTTGGCTCAAGTGCCTCCAGCTTTCCACTATCCAAGCTTGGTGCTGAATGCTCTATGCTCTTCCGAGCTGGCCGAGCGGCATGATTTGGACTATTTTCAGCTCAGTCATCAAGGGATGCACTGGAAGCGAGTTTACACGTCGTCTCAGGATCGTCTTGCAACATTTATGGACGCGGCTTGTCGGAATCTCGAGGTTTTCCACAAGACTCTCATTCTGTTCCGTCCCAATGAGAGATTAACGGTGGCCTTGTACGTACCACAGAAGATTGTTAAATCGGACGAATTTCTCGTCGGAGATCGAGTGCGTGCACTCGCTTTCCCGCATACTCAGGGGACAGAGACGCGAAGTCGCTTGTGTTTGCCTACTAAGAAAGGTTATCGGCTGTATTGCGATGACAATGTATTTCAACTTTTCGACGAAAAGCGTAGCAATACATGGATCTTCATCAACCGCAGCCCATCAGATGAGGCCTCATACAGGAGCCTAAGCCGAAGGCAAGATCGCCGTCCAGCGAGGATGGCTTCTATCGAAGCAGGGATTAACCATGACTTCAGGGCAAGCATTGCGCTTGACAAATTCAGCCGCGGGCTACAAAAGCATGTAGGAAGGGTGAACAGAGATGGTATACTCGCTGCCGTATGCAACGCGTCTGATGAGCAGCCTTGATACTTGCTAACTCATGGCTGCAGGAAATCTACGTTATCAGCAATCGAGATACCAGATCTATGCGCCACCTTGACTTATGGGAGAACATGATTGATACTGACGAGGAATTACCATTGTTCGATGTCGAAGCAGAGGAATATGATGTTCCTTTGCTGAAAGAGGTAGACTGGTCCTTGCAAGCTCGCCTAGTCGCAGAAGTGGTCCATCACGGAAACTACGCCTTGCTGAAGCGGAGAACGGCACCGTCGGATCTCCGACATCTTCTTGGCTGGCTCATCGAAAATTCGCAGGGGAATGTTATGACCCGGTGCTACAATGAACTGGTCGACAGCATCACACCAGAAGCAGACGCTACGGCTTCGGAAGACACGCTTCAGGTACTGATGGAATTTCTCCCAAGGGCGCCTTACTGCTCTGCTTCATTTTCCCGGCTTGAAGCTTGGTCAGTTTTACCTGAAAAATTGAAGCCATTCTGCAGAACAATGGACCATTATTGCTCAGAAGCATGATCCTTGCAGAAAGTGAACATGGTCAACTGGTGGTAGCGCCATTTCAGACCATATTAAGCAATCTAAGTAGCCTTTCACTCGACTCCTTTGCAGACCTTGTAGAGACAGTGGCTTTGACGGTGCACCGAGTAGATGTGGCCCTGGAACTCTTGCTTGGATGTCTTGAGCCTAATTGCGATCGACTACTGGTTGGACGACCCTTGAAGGTGCGATTTTTGTCCGCAACGTCGTCGCAATTGCGCTGGATCGTGTAAGCGAGATTCAACAGGACTCAGTAGTGCTGAAACAAATGTTCAGAATGACTTCGGACAAAACTGCAGAGGCAACTTCCGGCCAACAGCGGGTGCAAGTATCGTTCAGAATCGATGCCCTGGCACGGCGCCAAAAGCCAATACCCACATACGATTCAGTACAGCAAGTCCGCCCAAGAGTTCTGTTTTGGAGAGAACTTGTTCGGTAGATGGAATCGTGGTAGAAAGCAACAGCAGCGTGCTAAAGGTTGCCTGCCTTCATCCACTACCATCTTTCTACCAAGAGTGCTCCTGGAAACTTCAGGACTGTGGATTGTTTGTGACGACACAGACCATGTTGGAAGCGGTGAGAAAGCTTGCGATTCTTGAGAATGATTGCTGTGGTGTCGCCGACCAAATTATTGGAGTAGTCCGCCCGTCGAGCGACAATCAAGAACTAGGAACGAACGCTGGGTCGGTCCCCAAATACTCCTTAAATGAGACCCAATGTGCCGCCGTGAGAGCCTCCAAAGACAACAAGCTTCTCTGCATCTGGGGACCTCCTGGCACAGGCAAGACACAAACCATCGTGGCAATCATTCGAACTCTACAGTCAACCACAAAGTCAAGACTACTGGTCACTGCCCCGACTCACAATGCTGTAGACAACGTTATGCGCAGATATCTTGCCCAACTCGGCAAGGATATCGTTGCTGACGTTACAGAAGCTTCTCCTTTGCGCGTTTCCACAGAGGTGAGTAGCAGTAATAACTGTCTAGCATATACCTCCGTGGAAGTGGTGCTGATCCGTGCTTAGGTGAGGAAAGTTGCTGATGACCTCCGCCCATTCACCTGCGATGCGCTGGTAGGACAGGAGATTTACACGAACCATGATACGATGCGGAAAGCCAAGCAGAGAGTAAAAGCGGCACGTATCATCTTCACGACTTGCATAGGCGCCGGGCTGGGGCTTCTTCGAGGCCAGGCTTTCGACGTCGTGATTGTTGACGAAGCATCACAGCAAACGGAGCCAGCATCTCTGGTACCACTCGTCAGCGGCTGCTCAAAAGCCGTCTTGGTCGGGGATCATGTTCAACTGAGACCCTCTGTGCAAAGCACATCACTGGCTGTCGACTTTGACGTCTCATTATTCGAGAGATTGTACACCCGCGAAGGAGAGACTCCCGGCATGGGCAGAATCATGCTTGACGAGCAATACCGCATGCATCCATTCATCTGCAGCTTTGCATCGCGAGAATTCTACTCCGGCAAACTGTTGTCGGGAATCCATCATCGTGACAGACCGTTGCCCAAGTCTCGCTTCCCCTGGTCTCAGAGCTCGAGCAAGGCTCCTTCGGGCGAGCAGCGTGATTCAAATTCAAGAATTGTCTTCGTCGAGAGTGCAGGAAGAGAAGATCTTGGTCACAAATCGAAGTCTAATCAAGTGCAAGCGGAGCTGTGTGTCTCGATTTGCAAGCTCTTGCTGGGGGTAGAAGCCGACTCTCGCCAGATGGAAGGCAAGACGCACAGGATCGACCGTCACTTGCCGTGTTGACTCCGTACACTCGCCAACGAGAGCTCTTGTCCAAGCTGCTGAGAGATGTTGATGACGTAGAAGTATCCAGCATCGACGGTTTCCAGGGGCGCGAAGCAGATGTAGTGGTCTTCGTCTCTGTGCGTTGCAATGAGAATGGAGATGTTGGATTCTTGAAAGATGTACGTCGGTTAAACGTAGTCTTGACTCGAGCCAAGGTTGGATTGATTATAATTGGCAATCGAGCGACCCTGTGTGGGGGCAGTGTTGAGGAGAAGAGTACGGGAATCTGGAGGAGACTTCTTGAACAAGCAACTACTATTGCCATTGCATGACGAATGGGTCTCTTTCGGATGCAGGTTACCAATGCAGCAGCCTCGGTATAGCTAGCTCTTAGCAATTTCTAGGTTAGCTCGTTCGTCCACCTTTGTCGTTCGAGGCCTTTTCACTCCGTGTATACACGATTTCGCGCCAACTCCTGCTTGCCAGAATACAAAGCAACTCTTTGTAAGTACAACACGGGATTCCGCGATACAATTCTCGTATGGAATGTCTTTTTTTCCTCTTAACATTCCCAAACTTGATCACTTGAAATCGCCAAGAAGCACGAGTCATGTCAAGCCACGCGGACGAAGGAACTATACCACAGCTTACTCCGTACATCACTGTCTTTGAAGGAATCTTGTTCGCCCCGCACGCTACCCTGCTTCTTTTATTGGACACAGTTTGACGTTTCTTGGTCGAGACGCCGTAGTTTGATCCAAGACAAATCCGAGACAAATCCGACAAATCTGATATATCGTCCTCAATATAATAATCACACAGTTGACAAGACAACAGAGTTCAAGGATAGAAAAAGATATTGTTATTGACAGTAGCTATTGTATCTATTTGTCTTAATAACAGGGAAAGTCTACCTAAGTATACTTTGAACGAGGATGGACATCCTCACTATATACTGGAAGCTTGTTATCGTGACTGGCAGGTTGGCCCTCGTCAAATGTTCTCAAAACATGACCTGCAGCTCCTGCGCCATACCACCGGACAGAACGGTCTGCTTGCCCTGAATGTCATGGGGCAACTCATACGTATGATACTTTGTCAAGTACCAGTTCCTCGCATTTGACTCTTCGTTATTACTGTCCTTGAACTCAGTTGAGTCTGCTGCTCTTAGAAAGTACGAAACTGAGTAGCGATCTTCCTGTTGAATCCTACCTAGTGGCAGCACACGATGCAGCGCCGAGCGGAAGCGCTTGTTCGACAAGAATCGTAGGGTGTCTGCAACATTCACAATTGCGTGACCTGGACGAGGCTTGACATACTCCCACGCTCCCGTTACAGGAGAAGCAACCTGTAGGCCCCATTGCGGTGCGAATAGGAGAGTCAAAGTACCGATATCAGTGTGCATGTTCTGGCCCACCTCGTCGAGGTTCTGGGTTCCTGGTGGATAATGTAGAAAATACAGGGTGCTTTTGGAGCGCGCATCATCACGGTGATAAGTGTCCAGCCGGGCGTTTCCTCTGAGATTCAGGCCATCAGATAGGCAGTCCAGGAGAAGTTTCAAGATGAAGTGGCAAGATGCGGTGAATTCATCGAAGAGGGATAAATTGTTTTGGACAACGGCAGGAAGAGCCCACCGTCCAAGTAGCTCGTGTCTTCCAATCTGGGACGATTGATGATTAGCCTCACCAATAGGGCTGGATGATGGGGACGAATGGTTCCACGTTCGACATACCTTCAAAGCTTCGAAGCCATCCTTGAGCGATTCAATTGCCCCCGATTGGTTCCCCGTGGCCTTGAAACTAACTAAACGTTGATTATATACTTCACTGTAATGTCATGATAAATACAGAGAAGTCAACTTACCCATGCGCCAAGGATACCGTGGGTGTTTCCAGTTTCACTTCCCGCGGCTGGGCAAACCATTCTCGAGTCATCTGGCTCACTTGATCCAAGTCCTTCCAAAGCTTTTCGGAGCCTAGGCTTTGAAGATCCAGGTAGAAGAAGCCATCTCTCTCACAAGCGCGGAGGAGCGTTCTCAACTCTTCCTCGTCCTTGTCGAAGAGACGATCAAATTTTATGGTAAAAAGATCAGCCGTAGTGACATTGTCGTACGGGTTGGGAGACGCTTCAGGCTGCATTGTAACGGGCAGGCGAGCTGGGATGAGAAACTTTCTTTGTGAGTGGGCGTTGACTTTGCCATCACATTGCAAGAGTAGGTCTGCTTTATTAGTGACTTCTTCGCAGGTTTCTCTCAGGTTGACCGCCAATGACGGGATATCAAGGGTTTCGGGGTGCCCCCATCTCATCAGCGACAAATGAGTTATGCAAGCTCCGTTTCAGCTTGGCCGCTCGCGGCGCACTCGACTTGTTTCGGCGAAACGGTGAAGATTGCTACAGATGTGACACATTTCTTCATGCGTGCTTCTCATTCCCGCCGATAATGTAATGTCTCTGTGTGACAGGTCTTGCCGCTGAGACAAGTTCCCGTATTCTTGCCAAATAGGAACACAGCCCCCGTCTGCAGATGCTCGTGAGTAACCTGATCAATCAAAACTAGGATTTCAGCCCCGTACCTTCTATTTTGAGCATACTGAAGAAAGCAATATGGCACTATGTTGAATATGATATTGAGAGACACAGTTGCTCATGGTCAGCCGAATTGCAAATGCACCCCGAGCAGCCGTGTCTCACCCAATGACACTGCATCGTGACCGCGCGCAACGCAGCACACGCCGTATATGTCTGTAAAATTCGTTGTTGTCTCAGTTTGGCACAACAAGCCTTCCTCTCTAAATCGTTCCAGGCATCATTTGATCTCGTAATTTTAATTTCGGTGTGGCTGCCCTAGATCTGACTAGATCTGATCTGCTCACAAGAATCCTTACACAGGGGGCATCTCTTGTCTCATCTCATCTCCGGGAATGCGCTCAATGCAGGCTGTCCACCCGTGTGTACGAACAAGACGTGCTTCGCGGCGTCCAAATCCCCTCCCCTGCCTTGTGGACTATGGCGCCTGCGGCGCGGCCCGAATAGATCGGATCTGTAACGATGCCTTCCGTCTTCCCAATCAATTTCATCGCACTAGCTGTACGATCATCCCACGCCTTGTGTGTTCCTTGATTGTATCTAGTGTCCAGTAGCACGTCGGACATTTGGACAGCATCGCTTCCGATGCCAATCAACCTAGCTGTCCGCTGCGCAATCTCTAGGATGGTAGACTCGAGTGTGCCGGGAGGCTTGTTGTACGTGTCGATGCCGACGACGGTACGGCTGGGCCGCTCAATAGACTCTCCCAGCCGCTCTGCTCTGAGGCTGTCGGCCAACTTGAACCCAGCGATCATCCCGGCCATGGTCCCCCAGAGGCGACGGGGACAATTATGGTGTCAAAAAGACGCCCAATGCGACCTCTTGCTCAACGACCTCGAATGCCCAGCGGGCAAATCCCAAACCACCATGGAGGTGAGCGGATGCCCCTGATGCGATGATGTAGGGAATACCGCCCTCCTCCCTCACCTTTTCTGCAACAGTCTCGAGTGAGGCGCCGGGTTCTGCAAATGTAGCCCCTAGGATTCCGTTCACCTGAACGTTTCCGGCACTCTTGAATGCCTCGCCTGCTGGTGATGCATCCGTTTGAGAGACCAAAATGGTTTTGAGACCCAAGTGGTTCCCAACAGCCGTCACTTGGCGCATATGGTTACTCTGGGTGCCGCCAGTGGAGATCAAAGTATCACAGCCCTCAGAAAGGGCAGACGGCATGACATACTCGAGCTTGCGGATCTTATTGCCGCCGAGGCCAAGACCAGATGAGCAGTCCTCCCGTTTGGCCCAAATTTGGGCCTTTGTGGACGTAGTACGATGCAGGTGGCTTGTGAAAGCGGAAAGACGGTGGAGAGGGGAAAGCTGGTCGAAGAGAAGAGGAGTGCGTTCGAACGAAGCAAAGGGCTCAGGCAACTCAACCATGGTTTTCAGCTGGAGGTTGGCAAGTCCGGGGGAATCAAGAAACAATGAAGTAATTTGATGGAACCAGTCAGTACAAGCAGGGGGCTCCAAATAAGACGCCGTAGTTGGACCTGTACTTGAAGGAGGATGGCAACGAACACAATCTCGGGCAATAAAACGAACTTAAATACGGCAGCTTGTATGCTTGCCGTCTCACCGAGCGGCGGAGGCTTTCGTTTGATAATTGTATTTATTATGCATGTCTCATGTTTGAGTGGGGCCACGATGGAAGAAGATATATCTGCAATAGTATCAAGGATCCAATATGTTACAAGGGTAGAAGTACGGGCATCGACTTGATTTTTGATTGGATATGAATGCCAACCTCTCGACTTATGATTGACCACTGTAGAACCCTGGCATTGAATCAAGATCGCACGTCATTTGTCTGATATTGAGAGAGTCGCCTTCTTCAGCTTCTTTGCCAATTGAGATGAAAGAAAATTAAGTTGATGGACAGATTCTACTCGCGCCATTATCTTACAACAAACACACTCCATCATGGCCACTCCCGATGCAGTTACCAAGCCAGCAATGGAAGAAGCCAACCTTCCAGCATTGAACTTCAATTCCGTTTCTAACGGGAATTTCAATGAACTGCAGAAGTTGCTTTCCGCGTGCGAGGAATCAGGATTCTTTTACCTAGACCTCCGGGATTGGGAATCGGGGTCAATGCTGCAGAATCTGGAGGCGACCTGGCAGATAATGAAGCCGTGGTTCAGCCAACCATTGAAGAGAAATTGAAGACGGAAACAATTTCCGACGCACATGGGTTTGTTTTCCACTAAAAATCCCATCGTAACAAGTGAAAGTTGACTCGTTTCACAAGCTACAAGCCTCCAGGAGTGCAATCTGGAGTTGATGAGAACACACGGGATGGATTCGAAGCCCTAAGAGTAAGTGCGCGGCTTTTCGCAAGACTCCAGTACACACACCGCGGACACAGACTAACATATGATTTAGATTAGCCGAGTTAACCTCCTAGACCGTGTGCATCTCCCGTGTATTGTCGCCGAAAATCTCGAGCTCTTTCAAGCATTTCAGCTGGCCGCTCACCACTTGCTCAAAACTCTCTCGCGAGGCTATCAGATGCTATTGGATTACAGGGCGACGATCGCTTTGAGAGCTACCACCCTGACGAGCTGCCTTCGAAAAGTACATTGTTTTTCTTGCATCATCCCGTCAGTGACGCTCTCCAAGACAAGACCGCTCGAGGTCACAATGCCCACACCGATGTCGGCTCTTTTACCCTTCTCTTCACGGAGCAGCCAGGCTTGCAAGTGCTGTCGCCACAGACCAACGAATGGGAGTACGTGGCAGCTAAGCCTGGACATGCAATCGTGAATATTGCTGATACACTGCGCTTCATTTCCAAGCGGCGTTTTAGGTCTGCCATGCATCGCGTGCTACCTCCCGGTGGTAAAATGTCAGAGGATAGGTACTCGGCGGCCTATTTCCTCCGGGCTGGGGATAGTGTGGTCTTTAAAGGGATGCACGGGGAAGAGGTCACTGCTGAGCAGTGGTTCCTGAGCAAGTATAGTAGCTTTAACAAGAGTATGCAGGAGCAGAGGCTTGATTCTGTCGCAACCGGTGGTATGGACAAAGATCTCGGTGTGGTCATCTAAGGGACGCTATGTACTGGTAGGAGATGGCTTCCTAACCTTTGAAAAATGATTTATTGGTGTTACTTGGACAGTTCCATGCCAAAGCTTTTTTTTTTTTTTTAAAAAAAAGAAAAATCAATGCTCTGCCACCAAAATTGCTAAAGCCATGCGTAGCGGAGTGTTCAAATGGCAAATAAAGCCAGTTGCATGTCGTCATACTAAAGAACAATGCGGCAAAGTCGACATGCCGAGCTAGGTGGATCAAGACGCGCTACGCGCCAATGGTGAACACTATACGAAGAATCCAAGACAAAAGAAAAACGCCTATCTACAATAACGGCCAATTTATGGGCTAAATTTGATGTGTCACCTCACCTTGTGTTGATGCTTTATTGAGTAACCTCATTATATGGCTTACCCTAAGCTTTCTCAAAGACAATGCCGTGCTGATGTCTCAAATGGGCAAGTGGCGTTGGGGGCCCCTTCTCTCTCATGATATCTTTTGTCCCATCTCTCTTGCTCGGTATTGTCCCGCTTCCCGCCCCTTTCCCTTCTCCTAATTTCCAGTCGCGTTAAGAACCCAAAAACTGTTCCTCCAAACATAAACATTTGTCTTCCTCAGTATGGCCCATTCAGGATCTCATCCTGCTGGAGCCGCAGAAGGTTTCAAATCCAGCATCGATGAGGAGTCCCCTGATTTCCACACGCCAGAATGGGACTCGACAGTCCAGTACTCCATCGACTACGCCTAGTAGCGAGGAATTTTCCACCAGATACATCGTCATTGTTCTAAGCAGCGTCTTTTGGGCGTCTTTCTTGCCGCTCTCGACACAACTATAGTGGCGACTCTCTCAGCCCCCATCTCAACCAGCTTCAACTCGCTTTATCTTCTTTCGTGGCTCGGTTCTTCCTATCTAATTGCTAATGCGGCATGTCAGCCTCTTTCAGGGCGCTTAACGGACATATTCTCACGCCGATCCGGACTTATCGCATGCAATGTTCTTTTGCTACTGGAAATCTGATATGTGGACTAGCCAAGTCTGAAGGGGCTATCCTCACCGGCCGCGTTGTAGCAGGTATGGGCGGTGGCGGGCTGAATACCATCAGCGCAATTGTTGCAAGCGACATTGTACCATTGAGAAAGAGGGGGCTCATTCAAGGCATTGGGCATATCTGCTATGGCGTAGGAGCTGGCCTTGGTGGCCTATTTGGTGGCTGGATGAACGATGTCTGGGGTTGGAGAGCTGCATTTAAGTCGAGTCCCCGTCATTGCCATGTCGGGGCTCCTGGTCTGTTTGACTCTCAAGACTCCTTGTCAACCCAATGATCGGTCAAGGTTATCGAGGGTGGACTTCTTGGGTTCATTCACGATATTAGTTACCCTAACCCTGCTACTCCTCGGACTCAACTCTGGCGGCAATGTTGTCGAATGGTCACATCCACTGGTACTGGTTACTTTATCTCTTTCGGCTGTCACGCTGGGAACCTTCGTCTGGGTCGAAAAAAATGGGCTCAGGAACCCATTATTCCCATGGGACTTCTTCTCAATCGGACGGTGCTTGCAGCCTGCTGCGCAAATATGCTCATAACCCTCGTCCTATTTATCAGCATATTCTACGTCCCTGTCTTCTTCCAGGTTCGTGGGTCAAGCACTACCTCTTCTGGTATACGTCTTATTCCCCAAAGCGTGGGCACATCCATCGCTTCTCTCTCCTGTGGCTACATGATGAACCGTACAGGAAAGTACAAGATCCTAGGCCGCACCGTGGTCTTCTTCTGTGTACTTGGCTTTGCCGGCCTTGGCACTATGAATTTCGAAACGCCCACTTTTCCGGCATTTCTTTACCTTTGCTTATTGGCTCGGGGTACGGAGGCATGCTCTCTGTTACACTAATAGCGACAATTGCGGCTGTGCCCCAAGAACAGCAGGCTGTCGCTACATCCGCTATTTACACGTTTCGATCTATAGGCTCAACAATCGGGGTCACCATTGCTTCAGTCATGTACCAGAATGTACTTCAAAAGAGCCTACACGAGCGCTTCGATGGCCGCGAGAGATCTGCGGAGATGATACGACGCATCCGCAAATCTTTGGACGAACTGAAACATCTTCCTGATGGTTGGAGTGAAGGCGTCTATGAAGCGTATTCCATTGCACTGCGCGCCGTCTTCTTGACCGGACTGGCATTCGCAGTGTTGGGATTTGCGGCAGTCCTGTTTTTGAGAGAACACAAATTGCACAAGACAATTTCGAGAAATGATGGCGAATAGATTGCGACCGAGAATTATGCTATCACAACTGTTTTTAAAAGTTTATATAGGCGCTGCCTCTATGAATAGATCTTATAGGTACATGTTCTGCTTGCTTGTGTCCACAAGGCTATTGATGCGTTTTTGCACACAACTTGACCAGTCACCACTGGGTATCTCGTGATATCTGAGATGTGTGGCATGTGGCATTTCAAGGAAACGACTTATCTGCTTTATGAAATATATGTAGCGTACTATATAGGAGCGTTCTAAGGTTAATGAAGAGGTTTCTTAACTACACTAGACAGGTCATATTACGTAGACTAGATTACATGTATTAATTAGGAAATTAAGCTGCGCTTAACTAGAGAAGATCATATAAATGTGATATTTCAACTCAGTGTGAAACATAGAATTCAGTTCCCATGGGAAACGTTGAGTATTCCCTGGGGTTGTGTTTTGGTCGGTTCTAGCAAGGCAGCCGTTGCCCCAACAACAGCGTTCCTCGTCACTGGGCTAAGAAAACCAGGGGCATACAGTAAATCTCGGCTCTAGCAAAGTTCGTCTCGTATCCAGGGTAGAGCCTTTTAGGTAGCAGAACGGCATATAGTAGGCATATGATAAGCATATGCCTACGTAATCTATAAATTATATTACTAGGCATATACGTACCTGTCAGGGAGAGCTCCCTAGAGCATCGGATGTGTGGATGCGGCCTGCGCATTGACTAGGATAAAACCCTTAATAAGACAACGGTGGAGACAATGTATTAGAAGTACCTCCGTAGTCTAGTTATTACCATAGCGCACAATATACCCTTTAGGTACAAAATTCAGGTGCTATCTACACCTCTAATTAATCGAATTAAACCTTTTCTATTAGCTACACTAATCCCTAGCTTTAATAGTTATAAGCCTAGGAGGCTTCTATTACCCTTATTATTAATTATTAGAGGATAAAAGCTCTGTTAAAGTTATTAATTTAACGCTTACCTATATTAAGAGATAATCGCTCCTTTATTATAATAATTAGTTAAAATAATAACCCTATGCTTCCTTTAACTAGTATAGTTCCCTTTATAATATCTAAAGAAACTCTAAATATAGTATTATTATTAAAGAAGGACTAGATTAAATAGTACGTATAAACTAAGAATTACGTAGAATCTCATAGTGTCTAGGAGTATATTAATCTAAATTAGGATAAATTACTAGAAGAACTAATAATACTTACTTACCTAAAAAGAGATCTAAGACTAGAGATTATAGCGGATAACCCTAATGCTCTAGAAGACTAAAAGATTACTTATAAAGACACTAAAGATAAGTATAACTTTAAATATAAAGATCTATAATTTAACCTTATAAAATACATAAACCTATTAAGGCAAATACTAAAGATTAGGAATTTATTTATAAGACCCTTTTAAAGAATATCTAAGACTCTCTTAACTTTAATAGTAAAGAGAAAGGAAAGGAGTTAGTTTATTAGTACTCTTAAAGAATATTAAAGCTTCTTTAGGATTAATATAAGCTAAACATAAGGAAGATATTAATTCTTATAGAAACACGCCTTAATAATTACTTATAAGCTAAAGGTTCTTATAATTAGTACTAATAAGCAGTAATAATAGAGGTACTATAGAGGAATTTTTAAGACCTTAAGACCTAATAGACTAAGGAGATAATACTATATAAGTTTATAATCCCTCTTTATAGTAAATTTAAGTTATTTTAGAAGAAATAGAATAATCTACTTAATAAGGGTATAAATTAAAGCTTCCTTAAGGCTATTATAAAGTTTAAAAGAGACTATAAAGCTCTATAGAGCATACTAAAGGCTACTAATATAATTATAACTAATAAATTAACGGGATTAAATAATTTAATAAAATTAGAGAAGCCTAAGTACCCTAGATATATAAATCATATAGTTAAAGATACCTTAAAGTAATAGGAATCCTATAATTTATTTAAGGCTTTATATAAGCTAGAGCTTACTCCTAAGAACTAGGAAGTTAGGAAGAACTCTAAGAATAATATTAAGAAGTATTTAAAAGAGAATCTATAAGAGAAAATAAAGGCTATAAATTAGAAGTTAAAGGAGAAGAGTAGTAGTAATATTATTATACCCTTATAGAACCTTATTGTTAGTATCACAGGTGCCTGACGTTAGGATCGTGGCCTAGGGAATAGGAATTTATCTTCTATTCTAGGCGTTATAATCAATTAGTCATAAGTGTGTGTAGAAGAGAGGAAAAGAGAGGCTTTTTCGGATTGTGAGAAGTGGCCACAAACGCAGTGCGTTTTGTGGGTTACATGACTTATGGGCCCTGGACTAATTAGAGGCGGTGGGCTAATAAGTCATATATAGGGCTACCTCTCGCAGGCGCGCGTTACGCGCGCGCCCCTTACGGCCTGACCTTTTGCTAGGTAATTACGGCTACGTGCCGTAATTAATATTATGCTTATTCTAACATTAGAACCTCTTTTCTTTTTAATATAATTATTAACGTATAATATTAATCTAAGAAGGAAGATATAAGGGATTAAATAAATGTGTTATATAAATAAAAGAATTAACAAAAGAAATAATAATAATAGTCCTTCCTTCCTTCCCCTACGCGCTACTAGCTTTAGATAACTAGCTTCTCTAATCGCTTATCCTTCTTCCTTGCAAAAGGCTGCCTCTGCCTTCCGCCCTTGCCTACGCCCCTTTATTTAACTAGTGCAACGTAATGTTAGATTACGTTCCTAGGGAAGATTGCCTACAATCCTTCCCCTTCTAAAGGTATAATATTAGATTATACCTTTCCGCGCCCCCTTACGCTCCCTTCTCTTCCCCTCTCCTTACTAGAGAGACTTAGGAGGGGCACCCCTTCTAAGGCTATAATTCCACGCCCCTTTCTAAAGCTATAATTCTACTACCTCTAATCCCTTAGCCTATGCCTTACATAATAGTGCTATACTTAGGTAGCTTATCTAGTGCCTCTAGCGTTAGTTTTAGCGTAGGCTTAGGCATAGGCTTTAGCGTAAGCTTAGGCGTAGGCTTTAGGTTCTAGTTCCCTACCTCTTTATAGGCAGTGCTAGTGTCTAGGTAACCTATCCCTCTATCTAGATTATTACTATATTACCTATAATAAACCTCTCTAGGGCTTTATTAGGTATTACCTTTATGAACGCATTAGCTAGGTTATCTTTACTATTAATCTATCTAATCTTATAGAGCTTATAGCGTTTATATAATTACTAAAGGGCTATAATATTAATTATAAGCTACTTCTCCTTTATAGTCCTAAGCTTAATAAGGTATTTATATAATAAATATAAATCTATATAAACTATAATTAGGATTTCTAGGAGGTTTAATTAATCTATAATAATCTTTAATATTATTATAATTACGTAAGCTATATTAACACCTATTACTATTCTATAGACCTCTAAAGTAAGTATACTTCTTATAACTCTCTTACTCTTTATTAAGCTATAGTGTATAATATTGCCTTATAGTGTAAACTTACTATCTTTATACTCTTTATTAGCTAGGATAAGAACATAGCCTAGTTATAAGGTAAGGTCTTTATTATTAGCAAATAATCTATTAATAAATATAAATAGCTTTGCTCTTTTAAGGTTAAGGGGTATAAAGATTAATCCTTAATCTAGGTAGTTTATTTACTACTTAATATAGTAATTAAGTTCCTTAATATTTTTAGTTATTAGTTCTTAATATTATATAGTAACTAATAGATTAAAGCTTACCTTAGGTTAGTAGATTAAGGTAATATAAGCACTATAGGCCCTTTACTCTATATACTTCTTATCTAGCTCTTCTAGTGGGATTAACTATAGCTTATTACTTTGCCCTTTTACTATATCTTAATAGTATTATTAGTTAGTTAAATAATTCTACTATTAAATGTAAGGGGTTATTAGGCTTAATAAACTGCTTTAGTTTTATAGTAAATTTAGCAGTAGCTAGTTAATCTTCTTCTTATTAGGAGAATCCTTTATCTAATAGGCTAAGGGTATTATTAGTTTGCATTCCTATGCATCTAAAGTAAGGGCTTTTAGCAGATATAACTAATAAGCATAGATTATAGCTTAATGTTATTATCTAGAGCTTTTCTCTATAGTGCTTATAGTAAGTTACCTACTAGTGTGTGCTAGCCTTTATAATTCTATAGAGAGGCTTAATAACTCTTATAATTATTCCTTTAGGGTGCTAATCACGAATTTAGATAGGAGTTAGGCAAGGATTATATAATTTAGCGGTGTTTCTAATTATACGTATGCCTATATAATATCTTAAATCTATAGGAGGAATCCTTTTATAAGAAGGGAAGGGGTAATTATAAGAATTAATTATTAGCTTGCCCTTTAGATTATTAGGGCTTACGTAAGGATTACTTGCTTTGCTTTATTGCTAAAGCCTTAGATTATAAGCCTTAATTTCTTATATAGCTAGCTTATTCTTTCTTTAACTTTATTAATAATACGGGAATTAAAGATTTAAATCCCTTAGTGCTTCTTTAGATTAAAAGCAATAAATTTAAACACACCTTAGCTAATTAGGGCATTAATCTTAGCCTTTGTTAAGAGCTTAAAAGGTTCGCTAGGAGTTATAATTATGCCTTTCTTATATAATTAGATTATAAGCTTAAGGTTTGCCTTCTCCTTACTTAAGATAGATACCTTAAGATTATCTGCCTAATTAATAATTATAGGAGAGTTCTTTTATAATCTCCCTAGCCTTCTTTTAGAGAGGCTAGAGGCACTATATTATTAATTTATACCTCTTACTCTTCCCTTTAATTACCTCTAGGTTATTACCTCCTACTAGTAATAGCCTTTCCTTACTAAGGTCTTTATTATAGGGCTTAATAAAGGTTAACCTAAAGACCTTAGGGCCTTATAAAAGATTAAAGGTATAGCTCTCTCTATCTATTATAAGGAGCTTATATAGGCCTTACTATCCTTTATGCTCTTACTAGGTAAGAACTAGTAATATAAGCAGGAGATTAAGGGTTAGTAAGGTATTAGGGCTATTCCTTATAGTAAGGGCTTCCTTAACTTTATATAGCGCGTATAACCTCTTAATCTCCTTTATTGCCTTTTACACTATAAGAGCTTATTACTTAATATTAGGTAAGAGAGAAGAATTATTAATTATTTAAGGGTAGGCGCTAAAGATAAGAAGGGTTAGAATAATGCTATTTAGGCCTATAGTATTATTAAGGGCTTTTATAGCTATTTATAGGGCTATAGCTTTAGGTATTAATAGGCATTTGCGTTAGATAATATTATAGGCTCTTTAGAGTAGCCTATAGTATCTCTTAACCTTACTAATACTATAGTGTGCCTTAATAGGGACTTCTTTAATTAAGATTAACATTAAAGCTATAAATTAGCGGAATTCCTTACTTCTAAAGGTTATGCTAGTATTAGTTATAATCTAGTCTAGAGGACCCTAGTAGGTATTAATCTAGCAGAGGTAAAGAGCTTCCTAGGTTACCTTTGCTATAATATCCTTAAGGAATCTAGCTGCGTTAAACATAGTGGCTATATTAATAGCGTAGAGAATAGGGTAATTGCTATCTAAATACATAATATCTATAATTACTTTGTAGTTAAAGTTATATTTATCCTTTAGGTAAATTTAAAGTAATATGGATTATCTATATTTAATTAGCATTAGTAGTAGATCTTTATTAATTATCTAATGGTTTTAAAATCTACCTTATAGCCTAATTTAGAAAGTATATTATAAAGTTAGCGGATAGAAGGGTAACTAAATTAGCAATATAAGCGCTGTAATTCTATCTTAGTTAGGTAACTCTAGGTAATTAATCTCTCCTTTTATAAAAGCATCTAAGGATATCCCTATTTACGGATAATAGGGACCTTAATATTACCTTATTAAAGGATGTTCTAAGAGATATAGAAATTAATCTGTTATGGACTAGCCCTAAGACAAAGCTATAGGCTATCGTGATGATATTAAGAAACTTAAAGGAAGGAAGGAAAAGGAGGATATTACGGATCCCGTACAAGCCCCTTATATCCCCTAGTTAGCTTATGTCAGCCCCTTCCCTCACTCCCCACTTATATATTAACACTAAGGCTTAGGCTTTGCCTAAGCCCTTATATATACCCTTACTCGCCCCTTCCTTGCCTATTTATGTTAATATTATTATAGATTACCCCTCACTAGGTAATTATCTATGCCTGCCTATTTATAAGTTATATTTAATATAGCGCTATACCCTTCCTTATTATCCTAGTAGCCTTTATATCTCCTCTTACTCTTACCCTTATATTCACTATAAATAACTATTTAATAATCCCCTTATTAATATAGTATGTTTAAGTTATATATAGGTAAGGTAATAGTATAACCCCCTTATGGTTAGTTTATATGCGTTTATCTTAAGTGTTATACCCTGCTATAACTTATACCCTTTATTATTATTATTATTATTATCCCCCTTACCTATTTATATCCTACCCTACCCTATAGTTAAATATATAAATATCCTACTAAGAATCCTATCTAATCTAAACCTTCTCTTAATAATAAATATCCCCTTCCTATTATAAACCTATCTTATTACTTATTCTTTCCCTTACCTTAATCTATTATTCTTTTATTCTTAAGCTACCCTTATCTATCCTATACCTAATAGTATTATGCCTTATCCTTATTAACCTACTCTTCCCTAACTAGCACTAGTCTAGTTCCCCTAAGACCCCTTTACCTTATATTTAGCTTAGGCCCTTAAGGAGTTTCTTCTAGAAGGAGACTCTAATAATAAGTAGTATACTACCCCTAAGGTAGTTTTTTATCCTTATAGGCTATGTATTAAATAAGCCCTTACTATAGGCATACTAGAATATTGCTCCCTTAAGTCTAGTAAGTCTTATCCCTCTTACTAAGGAAATTATATTACCTATATTTAGTTAACTAGGTTCTTATCCGCTAATCCTTACCTTTAACGCGTATTAAAAGATCTTAAAAAGAGATTACTATAGGAATATATATTATCTACCCTAGGGTCCCTTAGACCCTAACTTAAAAGTAAAAGATACTAGTCCTCTCCTAGCGCTATTATACTCTTATTACCTATTAGACTACTCTTCTATAAGAAGCCTAATTTAACCTAGCCCTTATCTAGTCCTCTCTTAGACCCCCTCTAGTAATATCCTCCTTTACCCTAAATATAACTAGGAATAAAATAATTCTATATAACTATAGCAGTCCCTTAACTAGCTATAGTATAGGAAATTAAATATAATAAGTTATAGGCATTCTATTCTAATAGAACTACTAGATTATAAGTAGCCTAGTCGCTATTTATTAAGAACTTTATAGTAATAGTACTCTAGCGGGGCTCCCTAGGGTTTATCTAGTATATCCGCGTTATTAAAGCTAGCAATATCTCTCCTTCTCGCTATTAGCATAAGTCCTATGCCTAGAATATAAGCAGCTATTACTATAAATCCTATTATACCTATAATACGCTCTATAACCCTTAAGATTCCCCCTCCTATTAAATATATTAAGCCTATAAGTTAGCCCCTAGAACCCCTATTAGACCCTAACTAGGTCTTATTAGCCTTAAAAATTATATAATATTCCTCCTAGTAGTAAGGTAAAAGACCTTACTATAAATACTAATAGTAAGGAAAAGGGTAAGGATAAGTATAAGTATTCTAATATATAAGTAAGAGTAGAAAGTAAAAAGAGTATAACCTAGGTCCTATATATAATCTCCTTTTAAGAATAAGTTTTATTAAATTAAACTAGTCTATTATTATATTATATATTCCCTATTCCTTTTTAAACTTATCTAGTGCCTATATATCTCTTATATTTTCTACTAGTTCCTATATTAGTTATATATATTCTACTTACTTTATAAGAGTGTTTTAATTCCTCCCTTACCTAGTGCGTTTTAAGCTACTAAAATCCTTTCTATATAATATTCCTCTATAAGTTTAGGGTTATCCTTTATTAGGACTTATTCTAGGCCTAGTTAGGAGTCCTATAACTATTAGCTTAAGAGAGAGTTTATTACTACTTATTTAATAAGGTTTACGTAGAAAAGTAAATATATACCCTTTAGGATATTAAGTTAAATAGTAAGCAAAGTTAGGACTTTAACTATAGTATACTTAGCTACTACCTAGTTAAGTTTATATAAGGGCTAATTAGTTTTAATATTCCTAAGTAATAACTATACTTTATCCCCTATATAGAATTATTCCACTAGATATTATAAAGCTATAGATATATCTTATTATTATTATTATATATATGTAATAGTAGCCTATGCTAGAGATATACCCTCCTAGAGGTATTCTAGGAAATAGATAGCTCTTCCTTTTAATATAGTTACTAATAGGACTATATCTAACTATATTTAGATAGGTTATAAGTTATAACTATATAGGAGTTTATTTAGGCTAACCCCTATAACTAAAGAGTTCTTATTATTAATCGCTAGCTAATAAGCTATAAGGTATTTAGGCTAGTTATACTATAAAAAGGAAATATATATATATAGTATTACCTATACCTCTTAGTTTATTCTCTTTATACTACTATTAGTCTATAGGTAGTAAAAGGTAAAAAGAAGCTAGTTTATACTAATACTTGAATATAATATTATCTAAAAGTTCTCTAGCTAATTAGAACCTCTATCTATAATAATTAATTAAGGAAATCCCTAAACCATTACTAAACTATTTTAAAATGTTTTATATATACCTTAGCTATAATAGAAGTTATTACCTCTAGCTATATAAACTTAAATAGTCTATCTATAATTACTATAAGGAACTATAGTCTCTCTAGGGAGGATATTAGTAAGTTTATTATAAAATTAATAGAGATTTATAACTAGTATCTATTAGGTATTAGTAGTGGCTTTAGTAAGCCCTAGTAGTATTACTAACTCTTATAACTACCCTAGTAGAAATAATTATAGATAAACCTACCTATATCCTAGGCTATCCTATCCTAGTAGAATTACTATTATAAAATCTAAAATATAGTATTATACCCTAGGTACTCTATTACTAGTAAGTTATAGGATTACTAGATAAGGGTTATTATTAAAGGCTCCTAAGCTAGGACCTAGGTTTAACCCCTAAACTAAAGCGCTCTATATACGCTAATTATATAATTTACTACCTATTCTCTTATTATTACCTCTAGGGGAAACTTCTATACCCCTTTCTATATAGCCTATAAATAGATAAGGTAGGTTAGGTCTAATAAAACTACTTAGTCCTAAAGAGTCTAGAGGTATTTTATTATAAAAGGCATTCCCCTAGTAGTAATAAGGCTACCTAGGGTAAGGATAGGCCTAAACTAAAGTCTATCTAGGTCTTAATATATAGTTATAAGAGTGCTATAATAGTAATAGGTTATAGGATATATCCTATTCTTAAAGGCTTACTTACCCTATCCTACTCTCTTTAAGAGAGAGTATTTAGTTATTATGCCTAAGCACTAGGTTTATAATATAAATAGAAGTTAAATAGAGAGAGAATATTTACTTACTATGCTTAATATTCTATTATAAGGTAAGGAGTAGTAAAGTACTCTAGGTTCTTATAATCTATATATATTATAAATAGGCGTAAGACGCCCTATAACTCTACTAACTATACCTTAAGGTAAGATATAATAGCTAGTAATTCCTTATTATAAATAGTATAATTCCTTTAGGGAGCTGTTAAGCTTATAGAGTAGTAAGTAACTAGATATAATATACTATTAAGGCCTTCCTATAATAGGTAACCTCCTAAAGCTATACTAAAGCAATTAGCTTTTACTACTATATCCTAATTAAGGTCCTATTATATAAGGACTAGGTATTTAATAAATAACTCCTTTAATTATTTAAAAGTATTATTTTCCTCTAGGCCCTATTAAAAGGGAATATTCTTCCTAGTAAGCTAGATAAGGGAGGCTATTATTTTAGAGAAGTCCCTAATAAAGTTATAATAGAAGTTTATAAATCTAAGAAAGCTATAGACTCCTTATAACTTTATAAAGGCTAACTATTCCCTAATTACTACTACCTTTATAGGGTTAGGGTAAATTAAGTATTCTGCTATAATAATATAGCTAAGGTATTAAACCTCCTTTATAGCGAATATAGATTTATCTAGATCTAGATATAGGCTTACTACCCTTAATCTACCTAGTATTAGCTATACTTTAGCTATATAATCCTTCTTTAACCCCCTTAAATAGATAAGAATATTATCTAAATAGGCTATAATAAAGTCCCCTAATGCGTCCCCTAAGGATTTATTTACGTAATATTAGAATATTACTAGTGCACTTACTAGGCTAAATATGTAAACTAGCTATTTAAACAAACTAAATCTAGTATAGAATACTATAAGATACTCTTATCCTTTTACTATATATAGCTTATAAAACGCTAAGTATATATTTACTTTTATAAACTAATATGCTTAGGATAAGGAATAGAGTATTTCCTTAATTAGTAAAAGGGAGTAGTAGTCTTATACTATTATCTTATTAAGTGTATAGTAGTTAATATAAAACCTCTAACTACTATTTACCTTTTTAACTAGTAGAATAGGTACTACTACTAAAGAGAAGCTAGTATAGATTTATCCCTTATCTATAAGGTTAGTAACTTAATACCTAATCTCTAATAGCTAGTCCTAGGGTATATTATATAGAGGTCCCTATAGGAGTGCTAGTTATAATCTATTTATATTCTTTTAAAGGTAAATATAGTAGTCTAATAAGCCCTATATAGGGGTAAGCTATTTGCTTTTAACTTATTAAATAGGTTTATAAAGTCTATAAGCTCCTAGGTAATACTAAGGTATTAAGCTATTCTAGTCTTAGTCTTAGAGTAAAAAGTTATAATACTATTATAATTTCTTTTAAGCTTATAGTAATAAACCTTATAGTAGTATCCTTCTATTATTATATATAGCATACCTTTATAGTAAATAAGGAACTAATTATTCCCTATATTAGTATCTCTATAATATACTCTAAGGATTCTAAAATACATAGGCCCTTAGCTACCCTAATAACTAGCTATTGCTTTACTATATAAATTACTATATTATAGTGTTTTAACTATAGTATTCTAAAGATTATATTATAGGTTAAACCTAGAATAATATAGAGGTATACTAAAGATTCCTAGCTATTTATATTAATCTAGGTATATACTATATAAGTAATAAATAAGGTTTTCTCTCTTACTTACTTTCCTTTTCTTTCTATTTTTACTATAGTTTAAACTTATCTTTATTTTAGTAATTAAATAAGCTCTAGGTTTAGCTACTACGCTACTAATTTACTAATAGCGCTATAATAATTATAACTATAATTAATTTAAATATAAAGATACTTATATATATTAAAGAGTATAGGGACTAAGAATAGTAGTTAATCTATATACTATTTAACTCCCTTTTCTAATACTATACACTAATTATAGTTAAGATTATCTAGCTAGGCTAGCTAGCCTATATGCCCCTATATAAGCCTTTACTTAGGGGCTACTTATTTTCTAATAAGTAAGTCTTAACCCTATTATCCCTACTATTTATCTCTACCCTATAGGTATTAATATATACTCTTAGTTAGTAAGGTAAGAGTAAAGGGCACTCCTATATTTAGTAATCCTTTAAGCTATAGCATAAATAACACTTATCCTTATAATACCTAGTTATTTCCTTTACTATAACTTACTTAGTATATTATAGTTTAGTTATTTTCCTTAGTCTACCCTTTTTCCCCTCTAGCTTCTTATGTTTACCTACCTAAGTTCCTACTATATAAATACCTATTATTAGTATATTACTATTATAATTAACTTAGGGAGCTAGTATCTTAACTAGAATAGGTATATAGTAGGACTAAAACTTTTTCTCTAAGGTATTAGCCTTAATATTAACTATAATACTATAGAATTAGCTAACTACTAATAAGTAGTCCTTATAAGCTACCCCTTTACTAATACTATACTCCCTTATATACTTATTAAGTATATATTAAAGTTTTACTAGTTTTACCTTACTTACCTATAAGCTATCTCTTACTAAGGAAAGCTTTTATTTAAAATAAATAAAGAATAAAGCAAATGCCTCCCCTAGCCCTTATTTAATATAATTAAGTTTAGTAAGGGCTATTTCTTATTAATAAGGGTTAGCGAATATAGATTCTAAGTAATCTAGAAAGGAGGTAGGTTTATAATTATATTTATAGCCTATTTTAAAGAATACTATAATATAGGGTTAGACCTTAGGCCTTAAGTTCTAGTATATAAATATCTACTAGTCCTTATTAGCGCTAATAAAGTCCTTATCTACTACTAGTTTATATTCTATAAGGATTTTCTAGGAAGTAAACGTAGCCTTATTACTCTTATAAGGGTTACCTATTAGGATTAGTTTTTATCTAATCTAGGGTATAACTAATAGTATAATAAGTAGGACTAGGAGAGGAATTTATTTAGGTTAAGCCCCTTAGGGCTACTTTGTTTTAACTTATTTATATAGTGTTATGATTTCCCCTTATTATTATTTAATTATAAGTTAAAGTAATTTAAGTTAGGCTAAGAGGGCCTCTATAGGCAAAGTAGTGTCTATTAGTGGTATTATGCTTCCCTAAGAGTATTAGTCTCTAGGGCATAGTAAATCTATTATATCTATTATATCTATTATGTCTATAATGTTTAATGCACTTATTGCGTTTTTAGTAGCCTTCTTTAAGGCTAAAGGAAGTTTCTTAAATATTATAGACTAGCCCTAAGATAAAGCTATAGGCTATTATAATAATATTAAGAAACTTAAAGGAAGGAAGGAAAAGGAGGATATTGCGAATCCTATACAAGCCCCTTATATCCCTGGTTAGCTTATGTTAGCCCCCTTCCCCACTCCCCACTCGCATGTTAACACTAAGGCTTAGGCAAAGCCCAAGCCCTTACATAATCTTTAGATAGTCTATGTCTGCTAAACATAGTAAGAAGGAGTGTTTATAGGTATTATATAGAATAGGATAATGCTAAAGGGAGTAGGCATATTAATTAATCTAATTAAGGGATTAGCTTGCCACTTCTAAATTAAATTATTACCTCCCTAGTGTTAAGGCTTTTGGCTTGGGAGTGAATAACAGAGTGATGGTTAGATTGAAGTGTTATAGCTATTAAACTGCTAGCTAGGGGAGGTGCTTAAAGGTTTAATCTCTAGCCCTTTCCCTTTATTTATAGGAGAGCCCCTTTAAATAGCCCGTAGCTCTTATATGACTAGCCCGCAGCTAGCCCTTAGCTCCGTGCCCCACTGGGTTTTACCCTTATTAATGCTATTACTACCCTTATAGGTGCTATTACTATTCTACTCCTAATATAATACCCCTCTTACTATAATTATCCTTAATTACATTAAGGTGCTATCTTAGGGTTAGGTTATAGCGTAAGAGTTTCTTTATTACTACTTGCTATAATGATTTTATAAAGCAATATAGTGATGTTAATAATATTAGGCTATATTAGCCTTTTTTATAGTAACTGCTTACTAATAGAAGCTAGGTTATAGTTACTTCTTAACTTTCTCTCTATAGGTTATTCTTTCTAAGAGATTCTTCCTAACTAGACTAGTTAGCGTAATTTTTAATTAGCCTAACTCTATAGGGCTTAGATTACCCTACTTCTTCTATTTTTCTTTAAGCTTATAGTAGTAGCCTAATAAGTTTATAGTAATCTTATAGTAATAATTTATAAATTATAGTAATCTCTATAAACACACTAGTTATAATATATAGAAGATTCTAGTTAGAGTAGCTTAGATTAATCTAAGGCACCTAAATTCCTATAAGAAAGGGTAATTTCCTTCTTTCTTTTCTCTCTTTTCTTTCTTTTCTTTAAGTCTCTTATTAACTTATAAGTCCCTTACTAATATAATAGCTACTATAACGCTACTATTATATAATATTAACTACTAACTATTATAGCTTAAGCTATTATATCCTATATTACTACTATTAAAGATCCTACTATTAAGCTATCTTATAAGGGAAGAACCTTATAATTATTAAAGACTATATAAGTTTACTACTTCTTTATTACTTTTTATTACTAACTTAGAGCTAGTTTAATAAAAATTCTATATATATATTATACCTAGTGATTAGCTATTTAGAACGTAGCTCTAAGGGATAATAATAAAGATAAATAGCCTTAGTATATTACTAAGGGAAAGCTTACTCTAACTAAATATAGTTACTTCTCTAGTATAAACTTACTACTAGCTTACTACTATTACTACTAATATTTAGCTTTTTATAGGTAATTCTCTAAAATACTATTATTATGCTTAAAATAATAAGACTTATATTAGGGTAAGTTAAGCCTTAAGGGATTACCTTTTAATTACTATTAACTCCTTACTAGTATTCTATTTAAATTATAAAGCTATATAAATAGCTTTAGGATATTCTTTATAACCTTCTAGAACTATACTATATTAGTAAAGTAAGTTTCCCTTAATTTACTACTTTAACCTTACTAATATACTACTAGGAGTTTATATAAGCTAAGAAAAACTTTATAATACTTTTTTAGCCTTAAAAATGCTAATAAATGTAGGTAAGCTTATTATATATGTTTTATAGCTAAGGCTTCTTAAGAAGTAAAGTATAATAAACGCTACTTTCTTATAGCTAATTAATATTATTAATCTAGAAACCTAGATTAAGATTACTAATTATCTTTATTTTATAGCTACTTATAGCCCTATAGTTAGTACTATTAACTTTACTACTTATTCTTTACTAACTTACTACTAGTTTACTACTACTTAAGCTACTTTCCTTACCTATATTAGACCTTTAGAACTCCCTAAGGAATTATAAGTTTAAGCCTTTAGTAATAATAAGTCTAAGGCTAATAAAGTTAGAAATTATACTAAAAATGCGTCTAAATATATCTCTAAGGTCTAGCTATTAGATAGCTATAAGTCTATGCTAAGTTTTTGCTTTAAATATAAGATTTATTTAGTAGTCTAAATTATTATTAAGTGAATTATTTCTTAATTAAATTGCTATAATCTAATGGTTTTTTTAAAATTATAATTAAGAGTTAATTAAGTAGCTAAAAAGTTAAGATTTAGCTGCTTAGTTACTGCTTATAGTCTTAAATAACCTCTTTTATTATAAAGTCTCTCTATAGTACCTATAAATTCTTAGAATTATTATAATTCTTCTATTTCACTAAATATTTACACTGTTTACTATTATATTTATAAGCGATAATTTATTTAACTTTAAATTCTTCTTAATCCTCTTTAATATTATCTTATAGCAAGGTTATTTTAACTATATTACTTAGATTTCCTCTAAAAGGTTCTAAGCTTATAATGTTAAAAACATTATATAAGCGTGTTCCTTTAGGTAACTTTAATTAATAAGCTAAACTATAATAGCTAACTTCTTTATTAATCTTATATAGTCCTAAGTACTTTATAGCTAGCTTTTAGCTAGGGTATTATAGATTAATATTCTTAGTTAAGAGTAAGATATAGTTACCTATATTAAACTTTATTAGCACTCTCTTTTAATTATAATACTTTTTCTATAGGGCTTATAAGTAGCTTAATAGCTACTTAATCTTTATATACTTATGCTTTAATTCTAAAACTCTATTATTAGCTTAATTATTAACTATTAGGATTAGTATAATTACTTAATCTAGTCCCCTTAGGTTATACCCTTATAGCGCTTCTATAAGTATATAACTATAACTTATATACACGCTTATATTATAAGTAAACTATGCTATTAGGAGATAATTAACCTAATTAGTCTATTCTATATATATAAATACTCTTAAATAGTGCTCTAAAACTTAATTTAAGTATTTTATTTAATTATCTATTTATAAATAAAACGCAATACTTAATTACTACTTTATTACTAAGAGGTAGTAAAATATTCTCTAAAATCCACTAGTAAATATTAAACCTTAGTTTATAATAATACCTTCTAAGGCTTTATAATCTTTAAAAATATATTCTAGGAAGATAGTTACTAGTTTATTACTAGTTAACTATGTAAATATAGGGATATAAATGCTATATTTTATAAATCTATTAACCATTACTAAGATTATATTATGCGTTTTACCTTACTAATCCTTAACTAGTAGGAGTCTAGTAATAAAATCTATTAATAATTCTTAAAAAGGTAATCTAGTACTAGTAGTATAGCTAGCTTACTATAAGGTTTATATATTTATAGTTTTAAAACTTAATAGCTAATATAAGTATATATATATACCTTAATATCTCTTTTTATTCTAGGCTAAAAATATTAGTTAGTAACTTATTAAAGAGTTCTAGTAACTTCTTAATGCCTAGTAGTAAGGTTATTATAAATTAGTAATAGGATTTCTTTTCTTATTCCCTATAGGATAAAAACTTAATTTTTAAATATTAGTAGCTTAAAGGGTCTAATAGACTATATTTATAATGTATTTAGGTTATTGCTTAATAGTAGTGCTCTTTTCTTTATAATAAAAGCATCTCTCTATTATGTATCTAAAAGTAAGACTTAGATTAGGGGTTTTAATTCTATATCTTTTATAAATATAGCGGAGTTTAACTTAGAAGAGGTTCTCTATATTACTAAGACCCTAGCTATAACGTATCTACTAGGTTATAACTCCTTAGCTAGTAAATTTAGTCTTATATATAGTCTATTCCTTACTATAATGCCTATATTAAGCGTATCTAGTCTAATAGGCTTCTCTAAAATTAATAAGACCCTAGCTATTACACTACTACTAGGTAATAACTCCTTAGCTAGTAGGCTTAGTCTTATATATAATTCCCTTACGCTATAATAATATCCTTAGAATATATCTAAACTATTAGGCTTTTCTAAAATTAATAAGACCCTAGCTATTATATTACTACTAGGTAGTAACTCCTTAGCTAGTAGGCTTAGTCTTATATATAGTCCTCTTACGCTATAATAATATCCTTAGAATATATCTAGACTATTAGGTTTCTTTAAAATTAAGGAGACCTTAGCTAATATATTACTACTAGGTAGTAACTCCTTAGCTAGCGGGTCTAGTCTTATATATAGTCTGCCCTAATTTAGTTAATAGGTAAGGGGTAATTTTATAAAGCGCTAGATATTAATAGTTTTATTATAGTATCCTTATAGCCTATTATTTATAAACTAAATATACTATATTATCTTAGAGCACTAAATACTAGTAGTTCTATTATAGTATCCTTATAGTATATTATTTATAAATTTAGTAAGAAAGGTTAGTAATTATAAGAACACTGCCTTTACCTTTCTCTCTTTACTTATATAATTTAACCTCCTTAATAGAGCGTTAGTAAGGTTTAACTTACTGTTGGTATCACAGGTGCCTGACGTCAGGATCGTGGCCTAGGGAATAGGAATTTATCTTCTATTCTAGGCGTTGTAATCAATTAGTCATAAGTGTGTGTAGAAGGGAGGAAAGAGAGGCTTTTCCGGATCGTGAGAAGTGGCCACAAACGCGGTGCGTTTTATGGGTTACATGACTTGTGGGTCCTTGCCTAATTAGAGGGGCGGGTTAATGAGTCATATATAGGGCCCCCTCTCGCGAGCGCGCGTTACGCGCGCGCGCCCTCGCGGCCTAACCTTCTGCTAGGTAATTGCGGCTACGTGCCGTAATTAATATTATGCTTATTCTAACATTAGAACCTCTTTCTTTTTGACATGATTATTAACGCATAATATTAATCTAAGAAGGGGAGATATAAGTGATTAAATAAATATTATTACATGAATAAAAGAGTTAATAAAAGAAACAATAATAATAGTCCCCTTTCCTTCCCCTACGCGCTGCTGGCTTTGGATAACTAGCTTCTCTAATCGCTTATCCTTCTTCCTCGCGGAAGGCTCTCTCTGCCTTCCGCCCTTGCCTTTGACCGGTGTAACGTAATATTAGATTACGTTACAAGGGGAAGGTTGCCTATAATCCCTTCCCTATCTAAAGGTATAATATTAGATTATCCCTCCCTGTAGCCCTTTATTTAACCGTAATGTAATATTAAATTATATTCCTAGGGAAGATTACCTATAATTCTTCCCCTTCTAAAGGTATAATATTAGATTATACCTTCCTACGCCCCCTTACGCTCCCTCCTCTTCCCCTCCCTACTATAAAGACTTAGGAGGGCGCTCCTTCTAAAGCTATAATTCCGCGCCCCTTCTAAAGACATAATTCCACGCCCCCTTCTAAAGCTATAATTCCACTGCCTCTAATCCCTTAGCCCGTGCCCTATGTAACCGTGCTATACTTAGGGCACCTTATCTAGTGCCTCTAGCGCTAGTTTTAGCGTGGGCTTAGGCGCGGGCTTTAGGGCTCTAGTCCCCTGCCTCTTTATAGGCAGTGCTAAGTCTAGGTAACCTATCCCTCTATCTAGATTATTACTGTATTACCTGTAATAAACCTCTCTAGGGCTTTATTAGGTATTACCTTTATAAACGCGTTAGCTAGGTTATCTTTGCTATTAATCTATCTAATCTCGCAGAGCTCGCGGCGTTTATATAATTGCTAAAGGGCTATAATGTTAATTATAAGCCGCTTTTCCTTTGTAGTCCTAAGCTTAATAAGGCATTTGTATAATAAGTATAAATCTATGTAGACTATGATTAGGATCTCTAGGAGATTTAATTAATCCGTAATAATCTTTAACGTTATTATAATTACGTAAGCTATATCTATGCCTACTACTATTCCATAGACCTCTAAAGTAAGCATACTTCTTATAACTCTCTTGCTCTTTGTTAAGCTATAGTGTATAATATTACCTTATAGTGTAAACTTACTATCTTTATACTCCTTATTAGCTAGGATAAGAACATAGCCTAGTTACAAGGTAAGGTCTTTATTATTAGCGAATAATCCGTTAATAAATGTAAATAGCTTTGCTCTTTTAAGGTTAAGAGGTACGAAGATTAATCCTTAATCTAGGTAGTCTATTTGCCACTTAATACAGTGATTAAGTTCCTTAATGTTCTTAGTTATTAGTTCTTAATATTATGCGGTAACTAATAGATTAAAGCTTGCCTTAGGTTAGTAGATTAAAGCAATATAGGCACTATAGGCCCTTTATTCCACGTACTTCTTTTCCGGCTCTTCTAGCAGGATTAACTATAGCTTATTACTTTGCCCTTTTACCGCATTTTAATAGTATTGTTAGTTAGTTAAATGATTCCACTATTAAATATAAGGGGTTGTTAGGCTTAATAAACTGCTTTGGTTTTATAGTGAATTTAGCGGTGGCTAGTTAATCTTCTTCCCGTTAGGAGAATCCTTTATCTAATAGGCTAAGGGTATTATTAGTCTATATTCCCACGCATCTAAATTAAGGGTTTTTAGCAAATGTAACCAGTAAGTATGGATCATAGCTTAATGTTATTATCTAGAGCTTTTCTCTATAGTGCTTGTGGTAAGTTACTCACTAGTGTGTGCTAGCCTTTGCAATTCCGTAGAGGGCTTAATAACTCTTATAATTATTCCTTTAGGGTACTAATCACAAATTTAGATAGGGAGTTAGGCAAGGATTATATGATTTAGCGGCGTTTCTAATTATACGTACGCTTATGTGATATCTTGAATCTAAAGGAGGAATCCTTTCACGAGAAGAGAAGGGGTAATTATAAGGATTAATTATTGGCTCGCCCTTTGGATCATTAGGGCTTACGTAAGGATTGCTTGCTTCGCTTCGTCGCTAAAGCCTTAGATCACAAGCCTTAATTTCTTATATAGCTAGCTTATTCTTCCTTTAACTTTGTTAATAATACAGGAATTAAAGATTTAAATCCCTTAGTGCTTCTTTAGATTAAAAGTAATGAATTTGAACATGCCTTTGCTAATTAGGGCATTAATCTTAGTCTTTATTAAGAGCTTAAAAGGTTTGCTAGGAGTTATAATTATGCCTTTCTTACGTAATTAGATTACAAGCTTAAGATCTGCCTCCTTCTTGCTTAAGATAAATGCCTTAAGATTGTCTGCTAAATTAATAATTATAGGAGGGTTCTTTCGTAGTCTTCCTAGCCTTCTTTTAGAGGGGCTAGAGGCACTACGTTATTAATTTATGCCTCTTGCTCTTCCCCTTTAATTACCTCTAGGTTATTACCTCCTGCTAGTAATAGCCTTTCCTTACTTAGGTCTTTATTATAGGGCTTAATAGAGGTTAACCTAAAGACCTTAGGACCTTATAGAAGATTAAGGGTATAGCTCTCTCTATCTATTATAAGGAGCTTATACAGGCCTTGCTATCCTTTATGCTCTTGCTAGATAAGAACTAGTAATGCAAGCAGGAGGTTAAGGGTTAGCAAGGTATTAGGGCTATTCCTTGTAGCAAGGGCTTCCTTAACCTTACAGAGCGCGTATAACCTCTTAATTTCCTTTATTACCTTTTACACTATAAGAGCTTATTACTTAATATTAGGTAAGGGAGAAGAATTGTTAATTATTTAAGGGTAAGCACTAAAGATAAGAAGGGTTAGAATAATGCTATTTAGGCCTGCGGTATTGTTAAGGGCTTTTATAGCTATTTGCAGGGCCATAGCTTTAGGTGTTAACGGGCATTCGCGTTAGATAATATCATAGGCTCTTTGGAGCAGCCTGTGATATCTCTTAACCTTGCTAATGCTATAGTGTGCCTTAATAGGGACTTCTTTAATTAAGATTAACATTAAAGCTATAAATTAGCGGAATTCTTCGCTTCTAAACGTTATACTAGTATTAGTTATAATCTAATCTAGAGGACCCTAGTAGGTATTAATCTAGCAGAGGCAAAGAGCTTCCTATATTACCTTTACTATAATATCCTTTAGGAACCTAGCCGCGTTAAACGCAGTAGCCATATTAACAGCGTGGAGAATAGGGCGATTGCCATCTAGATACATAATATCCATAATTACTTTGTAGTTAAAGTTACATTTATCCTTTAGGGTGAATTTAAAGCGATATAGATTGTCTGCATTTAATTAGTATTAGTGGCAGATCTTCGTTAATTGTCTAATGGTTTCGAAATCTACCTTATGGCCTGATTTAGAAAGTACATTATAAAGTTAGCGGACGGAAGGGTAACTAAATCGGCAATGTAAGCGCCTTAATTCTATCTTAGTTAGATAACTCTAGGCAATTAATCTCTCCTTTTGCAGAAGCATCTAAGGATGTCCTTATTTACGGATAACAGGGACCTTAATTTCGCCTTGTTAAAGGATGTTCTAAGATATGTGGAAATTAATCTTTAGGCGGTCTATGTCTGCTAAATATAGCAAGAAAGGAGTGTTCATAGGCATTACGTAGAATAGGATAATACTAAAGGGAGTAGGTATATTAATTAATCTAATTAAAGGGATTAGCTTACCGCTTCTAAATCGAATTATTACCTCCCTAGCTCTAGATTTATTAAGCTAGATCTTAGGGATTAACTATTGTAAGGCAAGGAATTAGGGGTGCCTTACTAATAAGTAACCTATAGCCCTAGTATTAGGGATAATGCCTTAGAACACACCTAAAGAGTAATAATCTTAAAGAAGGAAGGCAGTTAGGGCTTCCTTTAGTTATTAGAGATTAAATGGATCCTCCTTTACAAGGGCATACGTAGCTACTTAATTCGCAAGGATCTCTATAGTTACACAGCTATTAATCGTTATGCCTTATGTAAAGTAGCTTATTAGTATCTCTCCTTTATTACTTTCTTCCTTAAATCCGAGTTCTATTATATAGGTAGAAATCTTATTTTCTTTAGAAGAAGTAGTGTTATTCTCTTTGCCTTTATACTAGGTAAGGAAAGCGTTATAGGAAGGGGTTAATACGCTTTCTTACGTTTCTCTTTAGAGTGTTTAGTTAACTAATAGCCTTCCTTACTATATATATAATATTTCTTTGTACGTAAAGCGCCTTTATTGCCTTGTAATTATAATTATCTGTAATAGGCTTCTTTACTATACCTATTATACTTACGGTTAGTCTAATACTACTCTCTTATATTAGGCATTAATAGGAATTAATGCTTCTTATCTAATTCCTCTGTAGTTATTCTTATTAATATCCTTATATATTCATAGAATAGCTAGAGGTTAGCAGGAGGGTTAATAAGGCAAGTTCTACACTTAGGTATGCCGTAATAGGCAGAGATTAATTAATTCTAAAGTGCCCTTTTAGATTAAGCAATATCTAGGACTACTTATTAAAGGTTTATAAGCTTTATTATAAGTTCTTTAAAGTAATTAATCTTTAGCTTATCTAGGTTTTCTTATATAATCTAGCGTAGCTTAGTGTTCTACTACTTAAGGAGATACCTCTGCTTTATGTTATTAGTCTTAAATCTTCTCTTAATATAGTTAATAAGAGTCTTAAGGTCTTAAGGATCTCCTAGCTTACATAGATGCTTGTGGTAGTATATTAAAGCTTTCCCTTTAAGCATAGCCTTAAGGGCATACCTAGCCTTATAGGGTTTAATACCTAGTATCTTATATTTCCCTTAGAAGATTATTAACTTTAAGTTAAGGACCTTGTAGTTATCTGCGCTATATTAAATATCGCTTATATAAAGCTTTATAAGATTAATTATTTGCTTTAGTGTAGGTCTAGAAGGAAAAAGTGCTCTTAGAGGTGTAAAAGGAGGGATTTCTTATCTTAATAGGGGATATCTTTAATAAGGGCTTTCCTGAGGGTTATTATGTAATTAGCCTAATAGGGTTAGACTTAGGGAATATTATTAGTAAGATTATAGGATTCCTAGATTACTCTGTTAATAATATTGTAATCTTAGCCTAATTAGAGGGATTAGAAGGAGGTTATTAAGGAAGTCTTAGTCTTTAATACGTTTTTAGAAGGGTATGTACTTCCTTATAGCTTCCTATATCTCTTCTTCTTGCTAATCTTAAAATTCCTCGCGGTTAGCAACTTCCTTAAGCATTACTATGATCTTCCTATAGGCTATTATGTCTATATACACGCCTTAGAAGAGAAGGAAATCACGTAGATACTTAGCAATTGCTTAGTCTATAATTGCAAATACCTCTCTTATCTATCCGTAGAAGTCTTTAATAAAGTTAGTAAAGAGGCTTCTAGTAATAAGGCTCTTAGACTAGTATATCACTATCTTAAAGAGGATATAGGCTATAATAGCCTTAGGGTTATTACCTTATTTGTTAAGATTAAACGATTTCGCTATCTTTAATGTCTTAGATATAATAAAGTCTTATATCTCTAGGGAATGTGTCTTAGGAGAGGGTTATTAAGTTATAGACCTTTGCCTTTTTAGTCTCTTTTAACTTTAGTGCCTTCTTTAGCATTACTAAAGTTAGGGCTAGAGATAGAGGCTTTTAATGGTTCTCCTTGCTAAGGAGCTTTTAACTTTCTTATCTCTATTATAGGAAGTTAGAATAGAGGTATAGTATTAGTTATATAGTAGGTTAAAGGATTACAAGTATAGCTATTATCTTTATCCCTTAGGGGTTCTTAGGATTAGATCTTAGGAGTAATAAGTTCCTTTCTTATTATAAGAGAATGCCTTCTAAGGGTTAGGTGCGTAGTAGAACGCGCTAACTAAGTGATTAAAGATAGGTTAGACTAGTTACTAACTAGGCCTTAATCCTTTAATAGCTTTAAAGTCTTTATAGGGTCTTAGGATTAGATCTTAGGAGTTATAAGGCTCCTTTCTTATTATAAGAGAGTGCTTAGACTTCCTTAGTATAACTATACACGCTTTTAGCAGCCCTCCTATTTTATAGGGTAGGTTCACGGTGTAGCTATCTCTTCTAATTAACCTTGCTAATCTGCGGTTAGAAAAACCGTGTGGTTATCTATGAAGTTAACCACTAATTAGTGTTAGTATCACAGGTGCCTAACGTTAGGATCGTGGCCTAGGGAATAGGAATTTATCTTCTATTCTAGGCGTTATAATTAATTAGTTATAAGTGTATGTAGAAGGGAGGAAAAGAGAGGCTTTTCCAGATCGTGAGAAGTGGCCACAAACGCGGTGCGTTTTGTGGGTCACATGACTTGTGGGTCCTCGCCCAATCAGAGGGGCGGGTTAATGAGTCATATGTGAGGCCCCCTCTCGCGGGCGCGCGTTGCGCGCGCGTGCCTCGCGGCCCGACCTTCTGCCGGGTAATTGCGGCTGCGTGCCGCGATTGATATCATGCTTGTTCCAACACTTACTTACTCTATATTTAATTATAAAGTTTAATAGATAGAGTTTATCTAGCATAGTAACTTATTTACTAATTAACTTTAGCTTTATAGCTAGGTACTTATAGTTTAAGTAATCTATAATTACTATAACTAGATATATTAAGTATATAAGGTAGTGCCTCTAAGTTTAGAATGCCTCTTAGATAGCTAGTAACTCTATATCTAGTGTTATATAGCGTAGCTCTATCTTATTTAACTTTCTTAATATATACGCTACTAGGTACTAGTAACCTAGCACTAACTATGCTAGGATAGCCCTAAGTGTATATCCTAAGGCATTTATCTTAACCCTTAATAGGGCTAGTGGATTAAAGTGCACTAGAATTAGCGCCTCTTAGAATTATTTTTATAGCTCTCTAAACATAGCTAACTTATTAGGATCTAGCTTAAACTTTGCTAGTTAGTCTCCTTAGAGTTAATTAGTTAATAGAATAACTATTTTGCTATAGCCTTTAATAAACTATTTGTAAAATCCTATAAAGCCTAGGAATAACTAGATATTAAAGACGCTATAAGGTACTAGCTAAGTTACTATTATCTTAATTCTTATAGGCTTTATTATAATTCCTTCTTTAGATATAATAAAGCCTAGGAATTTAACCTCCTTATATAAGAATTTACACTTTTCTAGGTTAATAAAAAGGCTTGCTTCTTAGAGCTTCTAAAGGACTTATTTTACATGCCCCTTATACGCAGCTATATTACTGCTATATATTAGGATATTATCTAAATATATAACGTAAATTATATTTATAAGGCCTTTAAGGGCATTATTAATATATTCTTAAAAGGTTATAGGTATATTAACTAGTCTAAAAGGCATTATAAGATATTTAAAGTAACTATATCTGCATTAGAACACTATTTTCCACTTATTACCCTTGCGAATACGTAGCTAATAGTATATATCTTTAAGGTCTAATTTTATATAAACCTTTGCTCTCTTTAATTAGTTTAAGATCTCTATAATTAGTAGTAATAGCGCTTTATCTTTAATAGTAATCCTATTAAGGGCTTTATAATCTATATAAAGGCATACTTTTCCTCCTTTCTTTAGCATAAATAATATTAGGGCTTTAGCTAGGCTAATAGATCTTTAAATCTATCCCTTTACTATACGCTTACTAAGTACTTATAGAGTATTTCTAGCTCCTTTTGTCAAGGCTTTTGGCTTGGGAGTGAATAACAGAGTGAAGGTTAGATTAAAGTGTTATAGCTATTGATCTGCTAGCTAGGGGTGGGTGCTTAAAGGTTTAATCTCTAGCCCTTTCCCTATGTTTATAGGAAAGCCCCTTTAAATAGCCCGTAGCTCTTACATAACTAGCCTATAGCTAGCCCTTAGCTCCATGCCCCGCTAGGTTTTACCCTTATTAATGCCATTGCCACCCTTATAAATACTATTGCTATTCTACTCCTAATATAATACCCCTCTTACTGCGATTATCCTTAATCGCATTAAGGTGCTATCTTAGGGTTACGTTATAGCGTAAGAGTTCCTTTATTGCTACTTACCGTAGTGATTTTTATAAAGCAACGTAGTAATATTAATAATATTAGGCTATATTAGCCTTTTATAGTAACCACTTGCTAATAGAAGCTAGGTTATAGTTACTTCTTAACTTCCTCTCTATAGGTTATTCTTTCTAAGAGATTCTTCCTAACTAGACTAGTTAGCGTGATTTTTAATTAGCCTAACTCTATAGGGCATAGATTACCCTACTCCTTCTATTTTTCTTTAAGCTTATAGTGGTAGCCTAATAAATTTATAGTGAGCTTATAGTAATAACTTATAAATCATAGTAATCTCTATAAACACACTAGTTATAACGCACGGAAGATTCTAGTTAGAGTAGCTTAGATTAATCTAAGGCACCTAAATTCCTATAAGAAGGGTAATTCCTTCCTTCTTTTCTCTCTTTTCTTTCTCTTCTTTAAGCCTCTTATTAACTTATAAGTCCCTTACTAATATAATAGCTACTATAACGCTACTATTATATAATATTAACTACTAACTATTATAGCTTAAGCTATTATATCTTATACTACCGCTATTAAAGATCCTACTATTAAGCTATTTTATAAGGGGAGAACCTTATAATTATTAAAGACTATATAAGTTTACTACTTCTTTATTATATTTTTATTACTAACTTAGAGCTAGTTTAATAAAAATTCTATACATATATTATGCCTAGTGGTTAGCTATTTAGAATATAGCTTTAAGGGATAATAATAAAGATAAATAGCCTTAGTATATTACTAAGGGAAAGCCTACTCTAACTAAATGTAATTACTCCTCTAGTATAAACTCGCTACTAGCTTACTACTATTATTACTAATGTTTAGCTTTTTATAGGTAATTCTCTAAAATGCTATTATTATGCTTAAAATAATAAGACTTATATTAGGGTAAGTTAGGCCTTAAGGGATTACCTCTTAATTACTACTAATTCCTTACTAGTATTCTATTTAAATTATAAAGCTATATAAATAGCTTTAGGATATACTTTATAATCTTCTAGAACTATATTATATTAGTAATATAAGTACCCTTTAGTTTATTACTTTAATATTACTAATATGCTACTAGGAGTTTATATAAGCTAAGAAAAACTTTATAATACTCTTTTAGCCTTAAAAATACTAATAAATATAGGTAAGCTTATTACATGTATCTTATAGCTAAGGCTTCTTAAGAAGTGGAGTGTAATAAACGCACTACTTTCTTGTAGCTAATTAATATTATTAATCTAGAAACCTAGATTAAAATTGCTAATTATCTTTAATTTATAGCTACTTATAGCCCTATAGTTAGTGCTATTAGCTTTGCTACTTATTCTTTACTAACTTACTACTAGTTTACTATTACTTAAGCTACTCTCCTTACGCGTGTTAAACCTTTAGAACTCCCTAAGGAATTATAAGTTTAAGCCTTTAGTAATAATAAGTCTAAGGCTAATAAAGTTAGAAATTATACTAAAAATTAGTCTAAATATATCTCTAAAGTCTAGCTATTAGATAGCTATAAGTCTATACTAAGTTTTTGCTTTAAATATAAGATTTATTTAGTAGTCTAAATTGTTATTAAGTGAATTATTCCCTAATTAAATCACTGCAATCTAATAATTATTTTAAATTATAGTTAAGAGTTAATTAAGCAGCTAAGAAGTTAAGATTTAGCTACTTAGTTACCACTTATAGTCTTTAATAACCTTTTTATTATAAAGTCTCTCTATAGCACCTAAGAATTCTTAGAATTATTATAATTCTTCTATTTTACTAAATATTTACGCTGTTTACTATTATATTTATAAGCGATAATTTATTTAACTTTAAATTCCTCTTAATCCTCTTTAACGTTATCTCATAGCAAGGTTATTTTAACCGCGTTACTTAGATCTCCTCTAAAGGTTCTAAGCTTATAATGTTAAAAACATTATATAAGCGTGTTCCTTTAGGTAACTTTAATTAATAAGCTAAACTATAATAGCTAATTTCTTTTTAATCTTATATAGTCCTAAGTACTTTATAGCTAGCTTTTAGCTAGGCTATTATAAATTAATATTCTTAGTTAAGAGTAAGATATAGTTACCTGCATTAAATTTTATTAGCACTCTCTTTTAATTATAATACTTTTCTATAGGGCCTATAAGTAGCTTAATAGCTACTTAATCTCTATATGCTTATGCTTTAATTCTAAAACTCTATTTTTAGCTTAATTATTAACTATTAGAATTAGCGTAACTGCTTAATCTAGTCCCCTTAGGTTATACCCTTATAGCGCTTCTATAGGTATATAACCGTAACTTATATACGCGCTTATGTTATAAGTAAACTATGCTATTAGGAGATAATTAACCTAATTAGTTTGCTTTACGCATATAAATACTCTTAAATAGTGCTCTAAAACTTAATTTAAGCGTTTTATCTAACTATTTATCTATAGATAAAACACAGTGCTTAATCACTACTTTATTACTAAGAGGTAGTAAAATATTCTCTAAAATCCACTAGTAAATATTAAACCTTAGTCTATAATAATACCTTCTAAGGCTTTATAATCTTTAAAAATATATTCTAGGAAGATAGTTACTAGTCTATTACTAGTTAACCGCGTAGACATAGGGATATAAATACTATATTTTATGAATCTATTAACTACCACTAAGATTATATTATGCGTTTTACCTTACTAATCCTTAACTAGTAGGAGTCTAGTAATAAAATCTATTAATAATTCTTAAAAGGGGTAATCTAGCACTAGTAGTATAGCTAGCTTACTATAAGGTTTATGTATTCGCGGTTTTAAAACTTAATAGCTAATATAAGTATATATATATACCTTAATATCTCTTTTATTCCTAGCTAAAAATAATAGTTAGTAACTTATTAAAGAGTTTTAGTAACTCCTTAATACCTAGCAGTAAGGTTATTATAAATTAGTAATAAGATCTCTTTTCTTATTCCCTATAGGATAAAAACTTAATTTTTAAATATTAATAGCTTAGAGGGTCTAATAGACTATGTCTATAATATATCTAGGTTACTGCTTAATAGCAGCGCCCTCTTCTTTATAATAAAGGTATCCCTTTACTATGCCTCTAAAAGTAAGACTTAGATTAGGGTTCTAATTCTATATCTTTTATAAATATAGCGGAGTTTAACTTAGAAGAGGTTCTCTATACCGCTAAGACCCTAGCTATAATATATTTACTAGGTTATAACTCCTTAGCTAGCGAATTTAGTCTTACGTATAGTCTATTCCTTACTATAATACCTATATTAAGCATATCTAGTTTAATAGGCTTCTCTAAAATTAATAAGACCCTAGCTATTACACTACTACTAGGTAATAACTCCTTAGCTAGCGGGCTTAGTCTTATATATAGTCCCCTTACGCTATAATAATATCCTTAGAATATATCTAGACTATTAGGCTTTTCTAAAATTAATAAGACCCTAGCTATTATACTACTACTAGGTAGCTACTCCTTAGCTAGTAGGCTTAGTCTTATATATAATCCCCTATACTATAATAATATCCTTAGAGTATATCTAGACTATTAGGTTTCTTTAAAATTAAGGAGACCCTAGCTAACACATTACTACTAGGGAGTAACTCCTTAGCTAGCAGGTCTAGTCTTATATATAGTCTGCCCTTATCTAGTTAATAGGCAAGGGTAATTTTATAGATTACTAGATATTAATAGCTTTATTATAGTGTCCTTATAGCCTATTATCTATAAACTAAACATACTGTGTTTTCTTAGAGCACTAGATACTAGTAGTTCTATTATAGTGTTCTCACAGTGTATTATTTATAAATTTAGTAAGAAAGGTTAGTAATTATAAGGACACTACCTCTGCCTTCCTCTCTTTACTTATATAATCTAACCTTCTTAATAGAGCGTTAGTAGGGTTTAACTTACCTGCTTTATATTTAATTATAAAGTTAAATAAATAGAGTTTATCTAGCGTAGTAACCTATCTATTAGTTAACTTTAGCTTTATAGCTAGGTACTTATGGTTTAAGTAATCTATAACTATAATAACTAGATGCGTTAAGTATATAAGGTAGTGCCTCTAAGTTTAGAATGCCTCTTAGATAGCTAGTAACTCTATATCTAGTGTTATATAGCGTAGCTTTATCTTATTTAACTTTCTTAATATATATGCCACTAGGTGCTAGTAACCTAGCACTAACTACGCTAGGATAGCCCTAAGTGCATATCCTAAGGCGTTTGTCTTAACCCTTAATAGGGCTAGTAGATTAAAGTGCACTAGAATTAGCGCCTCTTAGAATTGTTTTTATAGCTCTCTAAACGTAGCTAACTTATTAGGATTTAGCTTAAACTTTGCTAGTTAGTCTCCTTAGAGTTAATTAGTTAATAGGATAACTATTTTGCTATAGCCTTTAATAAACTATCTATAAAATCCTATAAAGCCTAGGAATAACTAGATATTAAAGACACTATAAGGTACTAGCTAAGTTACTATTATCTTAATTCTAGCAGGCTTTATTACGATTCCTTCTTTAGATATAACAAAGCCTAGGAATTTAACCTCCTTATATAAGAATTTACACTTTTCTAGGTTAATAAAGAGGCTTGCTTCTTAGAGCTTCTAAAGGACTTATTTTATATACCCCTTATGCGTAGCTATATCGCTACTATAGATTAGGATATTATCTAAATATATAACGCAAATCGTATTCATAAGGCTATCTAGGGCATTATTAATATATTCTTAAAAGGTTATAAGTGCATTAACTAGTCTAAAAGGTATTATAAGATATTTAAAGTAACTGTATTTGCATTAGAACGCTGTTTTCTACTTATTGCCCTTATAGATACGTAGCTAGTAGTACATATCTTTAAGGTCTAATTTTATATAGACCTTTGCTCCCTTTAATCGGTTTAAGATCTTTATAATTAGCAGTAATAGCGCTTTATCTTTAATAGTAATCCTATTAAGGGCTTTATAATTTACGCAGAGGTATAATTTTCCTCCTTTCTTTAGCATAAATAATATTAGGGCTTTAGCTAGGCTAATAGATCTTTAAATCTATCCCTTTTGCTACACGCTTGCTAAGTACTTATAGAGCACTTCTAGCTCCTTTTTACTAGATTATATATTAGTCCCTATAGGGGCGTTTTCCCCTCTTCTAATTTAATAGTATAAGTTTAGCTACCTAGTATAGGAGAATACCTATAAGTTTATTTAAAAAGATATCCTTAAACTGTTTATAGGCTTAGGGTATTTACGTGATTAACTTATAGGCTTTGCTTATCTCTATAGTTACTAGGTTATTATAGGGCCTATCTTTATTTACTATTAAGATATTATTATCTTTTATATAATTTTAGTTATTATCCCCTATAAGATAAATCTAATATATACGCGTTTTACCTCCTTACATGCCTATTACGTCCCTACTACTAGTCTAAGACATTCTTTTATAACAGGGTGTCTCTAGTAACTATCTATCTAGGATATAATTACTGGTTTATATATAACTGCCTAGTTATGCCCTAATAATAGGTCTTTACTAGTATTAGCTACGTAATAGCTAACTTAATATATTCTTATGTAGCCTATGCTATCCTTAATTAATAGGGTTTATAATAAGATCCCTTAATGCTTAATTTTAGTAAGGGTAGCACTCTTAAGGGTTATGTTATCCTTTTTATATTAGCCTAATTAACTACTATTAGTAACTTTAGGTAGATAATTAAATAGGTTACGCTAGGGTTAAACAGTGCCTTTATAGCTACCTATTTATGTTCTTACTATAACTTTACCTTAACTCTTAGTCTTAGATCTTTAGGTAATAATTTAATAAAAGCGTTTTCCTAGGGTTACACTAAGCTAATAGGGTCTTATTTAAGTCTAATAGGTCTTTATCTCTAGCCTAGTTATAGCTACTCTTATGCGTCTTTGTTATATAGTTACTTCTCTTATAAATAGAGTAATCTAGTTTAGTATAGCTTAGTAAAGCATGTCCTAGCTTACTATACTTAAAGCATATAAATAGCAAATTTATCTTTCTATTATTACTTTATTACTATAGCCTTTCTAGCAAAGTAGAATATTATTATCTTTTCTAACTATTATTACCTTAATTGCTTAATTAGCCTCCTTTAGTTATAACCTTTACCTTTCTTCCTTAGCCTACTAGGTAAGTCTAACTCTTAGGGAACTCTTAGCTAAGTACTTACTTCTTTATAGCGTTATTAAGGCTATTAATAAACATATAGATTTATAGGCATTTAGGAATTGCTTTAGGTAGCTTAGCCTCTGCCTTACCCTAGATCTTTATAAACGTCTAGAATAATTAGTGATTTTCTTGTCTAAGACCTATTAATATCCTTTTTACTTCTAAGCACTATGTATTCTTATCTATAGTTCTTATTTTTAGCTAATCTATAAATCTATCCTAGGTGTAATCCTAGTAGTTTACATAACTATCTGTGGCTATATAACGTATCTATTATTGCTTTACGTTATTTACTAGGCAGCTACTAGCATAGGTAACCTTAGTTATATTATCCATAAAGGTTCTATAATCTATAGTAAAAGCTATGTTTAAATCTACTAGGAAATTCTAAAGACTCTTAAAAGTATTCCCTTTATACATAAGTGCTTTTAATTATATCTTTACAAGGCTATATTACTATATAATAGGTACTACCTAAGGTACTAAAGAAGGGGTATTTATAGGTCCTATATCTAAGTTACCTAAGGACATAGCTTCTTCTATTATCTATAGGTTTTACTATAAGTAAGTAAGTTTCTATCTCTTTTCTATAATATATATCTAGGTTACTACTTCTTTAAGGCGCTAGTTTAGTGTTACCTCCTTATTATTAATAAGTGTTCCGCTCTACTAGTTATCTAATAAGGACTAGCGGATTACTTTAGTTAGGTTTAGTGGTGTAATATTCTCCTACTTATCTATAGCATAGTTATAGCTACTACCTAATTAGGTTACTATGCGATAAATTCTAGATATCTTAATCTAACTAATAGTCTATTGCCCTAAAGGGAAGAGAGATTAATTTATTAAGGCTTTTAGCTTAGGAGTGAATAATAGAGTAAAGGTTAGATTAAAGTATTATAGCTATTAATCTGCTAGCTAGGGGTAGGTGCTTAAAGGTTTAATCTCTAGCCCTTTCCCTATATTTATAGGAAAGCCCCTTTAAATAGCCCGTAGCTCTTACGTGACTAGCCCGTAGCTAGCCCTTAGCTCCGTGCCCCGCTAGGTTCCACCCTTATCAATGCCGTCGCCACCCTCATGGATGCCGTCGCTGTTCTGCTCCTGACACTTTTCTACTAAATTATATATTAGTCCCTATAGAGGCGTTTTCTCTCTTCTAATTTAATAGCATAAGTTTAGCTATTTAGTGTAAGGAGAATACCTATAAGTTTATTTAAAAGATATCCTTAAACTCTTTATAGGCTTAGGGTATTTACATAGTTAACTTATAGGCTTTGCTTATCTCTATAGTTACTAGGTTATTATAGGGCCTATCTTTGTTTACTATTAAGATATTATTGTCTTTTTATATAATTTTAGTTATTAATCCCTATAAGATAAATCTAATATATACGCGTTTTGCCTCCTTACGTGCCTATTATATCCCTATTACTAGTCTAAGATATTCTTTTATAATAGGGTGTCTCTAGTACCTATCTGTTTAGGATATAATTACTGGTTTGTATGTAACTGCCTAGTTATGCCCTAATAATAGGTCTTTACTAGTATTAGCTACGTAGTAGCTAACTTAATATATTCTTACGTAGCCTATGCTATCCTTAATTAATAGGGTTTATAATAAGATCCCTTAATGCTTAATTTTAGTAAGGGTAATACTCTTAAGGGTTATATTATCCTTTTTACATTAGCCTAATTAACTACTATTAGTAACTTTAGGTAGATAATTAAATAGGTTACGCTAGGGTTAAATAGTGCCTTTATAGCTACCTATTTATATTCTTACTATAACTTTACCTTAACTCTTAGTCTTAGATCTTTAGGTAATAATTTAATAAGAGTGCTTTCCTAGGGTTATACTAAGCTAATAGGGTCTTATTTAAGTCTAATAGGTCTTTGTTTTTACCTAGTTATAGCTACTCTTATATATCTCTGTTATATAGTTGCTTCTCTTATAAATAGAATAATCTGGTTTAGTATAGCTTAGTAAAGCGTGTCCTAGCTTACTATACTTATAGCATATAAACAGTAAGTTTGTCTTTCCATTACTGCTTTATTGCTATAGCCTTTCTAGCAAATTAGAATATGATTTTTATAATTTTTTTTTCATCGACAGTGGCAAATTAGAATATTATTATCTTTTCTAACTATTATTACCTTAATTACTTAATTAGCCTCCTTTAGTTATAACCTCTACCTTTCTTCCTTAGCCTGCTAGGTAGGTCTAACTCTTAGGGAACTCTTAGCTAAGTACTTGCTTCTTTATAGCATTATTAAGGCTATTAATAAATATATAGATTTGTAAGCGTTTATGAATTGCTTTAGGTAGCTTAGCCTTTGCCTTACCCTAGATCTTTATAAACATCTAGAATAATTAGTGATTTTCTTATCTAAGACCTATTAACATCCTTATTACTTCTAAGCACTATATATTCTTATCTATAGTTCTTGTCTTTAGCTAATCCATAAATCTATCCTAGGTATAACCCTAGTAGTTAAAATAACTATCCATAGCTATATAACGTATCTATTATTACTTTATGTTATCTACTAGGCAGCTACTAGTATAGGTAACCTTAGTTATATTATCTATAAAGGTTCTATAATCTATAGTAAAAGCTATGTTTAAATCCGCTAGGAAATTCTAAAGACTCTTAAAAGTGTTCCCTTTATATATAGGTGCTTTTAATTATATCTTTATAAGGCTATATTACTATATAATAGGTACTACCTAAGGTACTAAAAGAGGGGTATTTATAGGCCCTGCGTCTAAGTTACCTAAGGACATAGCTTCCTTTATTATCTATAGGTTTTGCTATAATTACGTAAGTTTTTATCTCTTTTCTATAATATATATTTAGGTTACTACTTCTTTAAGGCGCTGGTTTAGTATTACCTTCTTATTATTAATAAGTATTCCGCTCTGCTAGTTATCTAATAGGGACTAGTGGACCACTCTAGTTAGGTTTAGTAGTGTAACATTCTCCTGCTTATCTATAGTATAGTTATAGCTACTACCTAATTAGGTTACTATGCGATAAATTCTAGATATCTTAATCTAACTAATAGTCTATTACCCTAAAGGGAAGAGAGATTAATTTATTAAGGCTTTTAGCTTAGGAGTGAATAATAGAGTAATAGTTAGATTAAAGTATTATAGCTATTAAACTACTAGCTAGGGGTAGGTGCTTAAAAGGTTTAATCTCTAGCCCTTTCCCTTTGTTTATAGGAGAGCCCCTTTAAATAGCCCGTAGCTCTTATGTAACTAGCCTATAGCTAGCCCTTAGCTCCGTGCCCCGCTAGGTTCCACCCTTATCAATGCCGTCGCTACCCTCATGGGTGCTGTCGCTGTTCTGCTCCTAACACCTAGCTCTAGATTTATTAAGCTAGATCTTAGGGATTAACTATTATAGGGCAAGGAATTAGGGTGCCTTACTAATAAGTAACCTATAGCCCTAGTATTAGGGATAATACCTTAGAATATACCTAAAGAGTAATAATCTTAAAGAAGGAAGGTAGTTAGGGCTTCCTTTAGTTATTAGAGATTAAATAGATTCTCCTTTATAAGGGCATAGGTAGCTGCTTAATTTATAAGGATCTCTATAGTTATATAGCCATTAATTATTATATCTTATATAAAGAAGCTTATTAGTATCTCTTCTTTATTACTTTTTCTTTAAATCTAAGTTTTATTATATAGGTAGAAATCTTATTTTCTTTAGAAGAAGTAGTGTTATTCTCTTTACCTTTATACTAAGTAAGGAAAGCATTATAAGAAGGGGTTATTAGTTCTATAAGATAGTGGTTCTTAAAGCGTTAATACGCCTTCTTATATTCTTCCTTAGAGTGTTTAGTTAACTAATAGCCTTCCTTACTATATATATAATATTTCTTTATACATAAAGCGCCTTTATTACCTTATAATTATAATTATCTATAATAGGCTTCCTTACTATACCTATTATACTTATAATTAGTCTAATACTACTCTCTTATATTAGGTATTAATAGGAATTAATGCTTCTTATCTAATTCCTTTATAGTTATTCTTATTAATATCCTTATATATTCGTAGAATAGCTAGAGGTTAGTAGGAGGGTTAATAAGGTAAGTTCTATACTTAGGTATGCTATAATAGGCAGAGATTAATTAGTTCTAGAGAGCTCTTCTAGATTAGGTAATATCTAGGACTACTTATTAAAGGTTTATAAGCTTTATTATAAGTTCTTTAAAGTAATTAATCTTTAGCTTATCTAGGTTTTCTTATATAATCTAGTGTAGCTTAGTGTTTTACTATTTAAGAAAATACCTTTGCTTTATATTATTAGTCTTAAACCTTCTCTTAATATAGCTAATAAGAGTCTTAAGGTCTTAAGGATCTCCTAGCTTATATAAATGCTTATAATAGTATATTAAAGCTTTCCCTTTAAGTATAGCCTTAAGGGTATACCTAGCTTTATAGGGTTTAATACCTAGTATCTTATATTTCCCTTAGAAGATTATTAACTTTAAGTTAAGGACCTTATAGTTATCTATGCTATATTAAATATTACTTATATAAAGCTTTATAAGATTAATTATTTACTTTAGTATAGGTCTAAAGGGAAAAAGTGCTCTTAGAGGTATAGGAGAAGGGATTTCTTATCTTAATAAGGGATACCTTTAATAAGGGCTTTCCTAAGGATTATTATATAATTAGCCTAATAGGGTTAGACTTAGGGAATATTATTAGTAAGATTATAGGATTCCTAGATTACTTTATTAGTAATATTATAATCTTAGTCTAATTAGAGGGATTAGAAGGAGGTTATTAAGGAAGTCTTAGTCTTTAATGCGTTTTTAGAAGGGTATATACTTCCTTATAGCTTCCTATATCTCTTCTTCTTACTAATCTTAAAATTCCTTATAGGTAGTAACTTCTTTAAGTATTACTATAATCTTCCTATAGGCTATTATATCTATATACATACCTTAGAAGAGAAGGAAATTACATAGATACTTAGTAATTACTTAATCTATAATTATAAATACCTCTCTTATCTATCTATAGAAGTCTTTAATAAAGTTAGTAAAAAGGCTTTTAGTAATAAGGCTCTTAGACTAGTATACTACTATCTTAAAGAGGATATAGGCTATAATAGCCTTAGGATTATTACCTTATTTATTAAGATTAAATGATTTTACTATCTTTAATATCTTAGATATAATAAAGTCTTATATCTCTAAGGGAATATATCTTAGGAGAGGGTTATTAAGTTATAAACCTTTACCTTTTTAGTCTCTCTTAACTTTAGTACCTTCTTTAGTATTACTAAAGTTAGGGCTAGAGAGAGAGGCTTTTAATAGTTCTCCTTATTAAGGAGCTTTTAACTTTCTTATCTCTATTATAGGAAGATAGAATAGAGGTATAGTGTTAGTTATATAGTAGGTTAAAGGATTATAAGCATAGCTATTATCTTTATTCCTTAGGGGTTCTTAGGATTAGATCTTAGGAGTAATAAGCTCCTTTCTTATTATAAGAGAGTGCTTTCTAAGGGTTAGGTATATAGTAAAACGCGCTAACTAAGTGATTAAAAATAGGTTAGACTAGTTACTAACTAGGCCTTAATCCTTTAATAGCTTTAAAGTCTTTATAGGGTCTTAGGATTAGATCTTAGGAGTTATAAGGCTTCTTTCTTATTATAAGAGAGTGCTTAAACTTCCTTAGCATAATTACACTCGCTTTTAGCAGCCCTTCTATTTTATAGGGCAGGTTTATAGTATAGCTATCTCTTTTACTTAGCCTTACTAATCTATAATTAGGAAAAACCATGTGGTTATCTATAAAGTTAATCACTAATTAGTGTTAGTATTATAGGTGCCTAATGTTAGGATTATAGCCTAGGGAATAGGAATTTATCTTCTATTCTAGGTATTATAATTAATTAGTTATAAGTGTGTGTAAAAGAGAGGAAAAGAGAGGCTTTTTTAGATTATAAGAAGTGGCTATAAACGCAGTGCGTTTTATGGGTTATATAACTTATAGGCCCTGGACTAATTAGAGGCAGCGGGCTGATGAGTTATATGTGGGGCCACCTCTCGCGGGCGCGCGTTGCGCGCGCGCCCTCGCGGCCTGACCTTTTGCCGGGTAATTGCGGCTGCGTGCCGCGATTGATATCATGCTTATTCCAACACTTATAAATAACTCTATAGCTATTACTCTAGGTAAGAAGTTAGCTAATATATTATTATTTATACACATAGGGCGCTCTTAATGCATTACCCTGTCTTTAAACGCGGTTAATAGCTTAGATTTAAAGAGGAATATAGTCCTTTATAACTCTAGAGCAAATATTTATATCTTTAATAACCCTTATTAGTTTAAGCAAGCTAAATTTAATAATACTATTATAATAGAGGTAGAAGCTAGTGGCACGATCTATATAGCTTTAGGCAAAGGTCTAGTGCATATCTTAGTAATAGATTCACTATCTAGAACGCTAAGGATAATTATACTAGAGAAAGCGTTGCTAATCCTAGAATTTTATATTAATCTTATATTAGTAATAATTCTAATAAAGGCAGGGATCTTCTAGAATTAGAAGAAATGCTTCCTATATAAAGGATTAAGGCCTATAGTAAGAGTTTATAATATTAATAAGCTTCACGTGTTATCACGGCTATTAGAAAAGCTAAAAGAGGCTTATACTATAACTAGCAGGGCACTAAGACTGCCTTAAAAAGGAGATGTAAAGCTTTAGCATTAATAATATAGTTATCTAGGCATATAGGCCTTTATAAAGCTTATAAACGTGGCTTTAGGCATTAGATTAATAGGTCCTAAGCTTATAGAGTGTAAGATCTATGCTATAGGCAAAGCTAAGTAATAGAGATTATAGGTTATACCTAAAGGCCTTCTATAAGGGCTAGGTTATAGGCTTTCTATTAATCTAGATTACTATAACTCTCCTTATTAGAATAGTAATAGGTATTAGTGTGTTTTTATATACCTTATAACCTTAATAAGGTTCTTTTATTCCTTTAAAATAAAGGATAGTATTTATAATAGCTTTTATATAATAATAGCATTCCTAAGCACTTAATTTAGGGTTTAACTACGCTTTCTATATAGTAATATTAAAAAAGCCCTCTTTATAAAGCAAATAAAAGATAAGATAGCCCTTATAGGTATTATAGTTTATAATTCAGCTCCCTTAACGCCTAGCTAGAATAGAAAGGCAAAGAGATCTAGGGGGTAGTTAAATAGAAAGCTTATATATTAAGCCTAGAGGCTTAGCTTCTAATAGATCTTAATAATAAGGTCTTTAATACCGCGGTTTATCTATTAAATTAAATGCCTTTTAAGCATCACAGAACCTAGATTATACCTTATAAGCTATGGTAGAATTAGGCTAGGAAAACGGTTCTAGCCTATTTATAGATAGCAGAGGTCTAGAAGCCCTTAATTACATATCTATAAGCCTATGGATATAAGGCTTTTCCTATAATAATAAAGGCTCTAGAGCATATTAAATCGCATAACGTAATCCTATAGTTAGAGCAGAAAGCTTATATTAGGTACCTTATTGGTTATAGAGGTAAGTCCTAATACATTATTTAGGTGCCTTTGCTTTATAATTATAAAGTTATTATATTAGCGTGTGTTTAATTCAATAAGAATTCCTTCTTTAAACTAGAAGAAGAGCTAGAATTAGCTTAAAAGAAAAAGATATTAATAATCACGCTGCTTAAAGAGCTTAAAGCTAATAATATTAATAAGGAAATCAGTTAAGACCTTATTAGATTAGAATTAGAAGAGGAGGATGTCAGGAGCAGAACAGCGACAGCATCCATGAGGGTGGCGATGGCATCGATAAGGGTAGAACCTAGCGGGGCACGGAGCTAAGGGCTAGCTACGGGCTAGTTACGTGAGAGCTACGGGCTATTTAAAGGGGCTTTCTTATAAACGTAGGGAAAGGGCTAGAGATTAAACCTTTAAGCACCCACCCCTAGCTAGCAGTTCAATAGCTACGACACTTCAATCTAACCATCACTCTGTTATTCACTCCCAAGCCAAAAGCCTTGACAGAGGATTACCCTCTTATACCTTTAACCATAGAAGGAGAAAACAAATAGTTTAAAGCAGAAACACTACCTTACGTAATAGGGGAAAAAGATAACCTTTCTAATGCACTTTTAACCCCTCCTAACTCTTCTTATAAAGCGCTAGTTACTATAGAGAACAAAGAGCTTAGGATATAAGGTAATAATACGCTATATTATGAAATTAATGAATTTATGCGTAATGCGACAATTAAACACGCAGAGACTACTATAGAGACTAGCAAAATTACTAGCAAAGGTAGTAAAGAAGTGAAGAATCGTTATCCCTACGATAACGGTATTAATCTAGATAATATTATTACTAGAAAACGCTAAAGAAAGGAAACATATAAAGCTAGGCAAGCATAGTTTTCTTATGCCTTTTTCTAGCATTATAAGGCACTTAATATAGTTTATAGATTAAAGATATGCCTCTAGAACCTATATATTACTAATAAGCTATAGCTTTACCCTATTATAATTACTAGAAGGAAGTAATTATAAAGAGCTTTTAAAGCTCCTATCCCTAAATTACTAGGAAGATATACTAGATAAATCCCTTAATCTAGAACTCTATAAGGAAATTATAGACCTTAGCTAGGTCTTTAAATATAAGATTAATAAGAAAGGAGTAGTTATAGAGTTTAAAGCTAGAATAGTTATTTAAGGTAACTAATAACTAAAGAATAACCTTAATAACTACACTACTATGCTTACCTTATAATCTCTATATATACTACTTATAGTTTACTACGCTAATAATCTTAATACCTAATAATATAATATTTCGAATGCCTTTCCTTATATAGAACTTAAAGAACCTATCTTTTACAAGCCTTTAGAGGGTATAAATGCAAAAGGTTATCTCTAGAAGATAATAAGAGTATTATATAGGCTATAAGAAGCTCCTTAATAATAGTTTTTATTTAATAAGATTTCTCTTAAATCTAGGCTTTATATAAGGGAAAGAAGACCTATATATCTTTATAAAGGACAATTTTATCCTGTTTTTCTACGTAAATAATATTATAGTGCTTTACCCTAATAGATCTAAAGCAGAATTTAAAGAATTACATAAGCAACTAATAAATAGCCTAGATATAAAGAACTAAGGCAAATTAAAGTGGTTCCTAGGCATTAAAATTATTAGAAACCATAATACTAAAGAGATATAGTTATTATAGGAATTATATATTTAAAAGATCGCTTAGAAATTCATTCCTAATGTTATTAATAATAATCTAAAGAGCTTAACCTCTGCTTCTCTTCCTATAGCTATAATCCTTACTAATACTAGTAAAGCTTCTAATAAAGAGATTAATTATTATAGAGTAGTTATTAGCTCCTTAGTATATCTTTACATTATAGGAAGACCTAACATAGTACTTATAGCATTAAAGCTAGCCTCTTTTATAACAAATCTATTAGCAAAGCATATTAAGCTTGCTAAAGGAGCTATTTTATACGCTTAGAACACAAAGAAGCTTTATATTTACTACTTAAGCGTAAATAGCTTTAATACCCTATTTTCTAGCACTAATGCTTCCCTTAGTAATAACCCTGATACTTATAGATTAATATAAGGCTATGTTTTTATTATGCATAGCGCTATAATTAATTAGAATTTAGGTAGGTAATATTATATAATAACTTTAAGCATAGAAGCAAAGCTCTTTACCCTAAATTATAGTGTAAAAGAGCATATATCTCTAGGGAGGTTACTTTATAATATTAAGGTTTACATACTACCACTTTCTATTATCTAATATAATAATAAGTAAATAATCTAAATTATAAAGCATATAAAAGGAAGGCTTTAGACTAGCCTTAAGCACCTTAATATAAATTAAATATAGATTTAAGAGTAATATATAAAGGGTAATTGTTAATTCCTTCGGATCATCATCGGATTAGTTGTGGCCAAAGACCCACTAATTGTGGACCGAGTGGGGTCCTCAGAGGATGCATACCTTATGATTAGCTACCCTTTTTCGCCACCCTCTCTTTGCCTTACTTACGGGTTTTACCTACTTTTTAGCTAGCTAGATTCCTCTCCTCTCTCTCTTCTCTCTTTCCTAGATCATTAACTATTATAGACTTTAATAACAACGGTATCAATTACCTGCGCAGGCACCTTGGTGTTCTAACACTAATCAGTGGTTAATTATAACCACAGATAAGTTAGGTATTATAAGAAGAGACATTTCTGTAGATACCATAGTTATTTTCCTGTTATTTAGATCCTTAGGAATAGGGGCATGGCTGTAAGAGTGTGCTAAAGGAAGAGACTTAAATTCCGATTGTAGACTTATTAGGCTTCTAAGGGATTAGCTTCTTCTATTATTATCTTTATTTTTAATAAAGAGATTAATTCTATGTCTATCACAAACCTAGGGATTAACTTCTTCTATTATTATCTTTATCTTTAATAGAGAGACTAATCCTACACCTACTATAAGAAAACTAACTAAATAATTAAATTAATTGCTATAAGGCATTCGCTTTAAACCTAATATTAATAACTATTACCTATAATAAGTTAGGAAGCTAGACTAGTAATAAGAGGGAAGACCTAAGCTACTATAGAAGCTACATAATTGCCTAGACTATTACTAAGAGAAGAGCCTTAATTCTCTAGTAATAAGAAACTATCCTAGATCTTAACAGCACCTAAAAGACCCTAAGAGAGTAAACTACTAATATAACTATAACCTCTTTCCTATACTCTTATAAAAGATTAGAAAGAATAAATTATAGTTAACCCTAATTCCGCTATACTATCTAAGCTTAATAACTATATTATAAGGTTTATTAACCTTAGCAAGCATTAAGACTAGAGAGATAATAACCTCTAGGAATTATTCTAAGAAGACTTTAAAGGATAGTCTAAGAATACCTTTGTAATAGCTAATAGAGATCTTATTAAAGAGCTATGAAATTCCCTGCGAGATTATAGTATTATTATAAGACAAGGCTAAGGACTAGCAATTATAATATCTCTAGAAGAAGTGGTCTAATAAGAAATAAGGCTATTATAGCCTAAAGGGGATTACAATCCTCTAACCCCTAGATATTAACCTCCTTAACCCCCTTATTTACTTACCCTAGAACCTTATCTTTTATAACCCTAATAGTACCTTTAACCCCTTAACCTATAAGAGAGCCTTTTCTATAGTAAACCCTATTATATTAAGCAATTTACCCTAAAGATCTCTATCTATAGTAAACCTTACCCCTATATAGTAATTCTCCTTAGAGGACTAGATTATAAAGAAGATCTTAGAACTTATAAAGATATATAAGAATAGTAACTATTATAGCGGATAATTATATAATTTCCTTGCCCTAAAAGTCACGCTCTTTAAGAATAAGTGTAATAGAATTAACCTCCCTTAAATATATTATTAGAAGGCTCTCCTAATTATCTTAATTAATAATACTAAATAATACTACCTTAATTATCTCTTTAGTTAAAACCTTATATATAAAGAGATAATTAGCTATATCTATTAATGCTTTAAAACAAAAAGTAACTAATAGTTCTACTACTATAAATAGAGTAGTATAACTTTAAATAGCACTATTGCTAAGAACCCTAATAAAACTAGGCTAGAGTGCCTTAAAATTATACTAGCTACCCTTAAGAAAATCTATTAAGGCCTATATCCTTCTAATATAGTAAATACTAAGCTCTATAAGCAAACGTTAAATGCTATAGCTAGTATGCCTAAATATTAGATAGTAAAGTATAACCACTCCCTAGGCTTTAAGAGTCTTACTAGAGATCTCTATAAGGTAATTATAATTATAGAATTAAATAGGAGAGCTACCTAATACCTATAATTATAAGGAAGCTCTCCTAAGGCTATGTTTACTAACTATTAATATAAATATTGGCCCTAAGGTAAGGGAGGCTATTATAGTAAGAGCCTAAGGCATAGCCCTTAGCATTGCTTTATATATAGTAAGAATAGCTATTAGTCCTTTAATTACTCTAATAAAAAACGCTAAAAGGAGAAGAATTATTAGTTTACTAGTAAGATCTATTATATACCCCCTTTAGAGAAGAGATTCTAAGCGTTTCTTACCTCCTATAAAGGGCTAGATAATAATAAGCCTAATAAGGGCCCTAGCTAAGGATAGTAACTATATCTTATAGCCTATATAAAGACTAAAGATAGTAATAAGGATAATAAAGAGCTATTACTAGTAGTATATCTAAGTATTATATAATTCTTTTACTTAGAGCTATAGGATAATTATAATCTTATAAATACTAATATTCTTACTACCCTTAATAACTAAGCCTTTTAGCATGCTTTCCTAAAGTAAGAACTATATTAATAGTAAGAATCTAATAAGGGATTAACTTACTATATCTCTAAAGAGCACTATTCTAAAGAAGTCTTTAGAGGGATTATACCTAACACTAGGGCAGTAGGTAGATTAATAGTAGGTTAAGGATAAGTAAAGGCTTTATTATAATTAATGCCTTTATTAAAGATAATCCCCTATAAGCTATAAATCATTAAATTTAGTGCTAGATCTATAACTATAAGAAGCATTCTTTATATGCCTATAGAACTTAGAGAGCTTAAATTCTATATCCTTAATATAGTAACTCCTTTCCTCTTTTCTATTACTAATATAGATAAGCTATAAGTTAAGATTAATAACCTTATAAACGTGCTAATTTAAGGTAATAAGACTGTCCCTATTATGTAATAATAGGGATATCCTTAGTAGCTACTAGAGGCTAAAGAAATAGTTACCTTCTACCTCTTAGAGAGAGAGATCTATTAATTACATTATTACTTTAGTTACCCTTCTATTTAATGCCTTATAAAGATCCTTTAGCAGGCTAGTTATAATATTAAACGCTAGGTAATTAAGAAGCTAACCAAAGTCTACTACTATTATTAGATAAAAGGAAAAGCTCCTAGCTGGTTTAAATTCATAATTAAAGATAAGCATAACTTTAACTATAAGATTATTGCTAATATTATATAAATTAAAAACTAACTAGTCCTTTATATTATTAATTTAGTGACTTTATTCTAAGTAGCCTACTTCCTTAATCCTAAGAAGCAAAAGGCCTAAGATATCTAGGATACTATTAGAGAGTGCTAGATTAATACCTGTCTTAGACCGCTAGATTAGATTATTTATAACGCTAGTAATAATTTCTCTTCTGCTAAATTTAAGCACTACGCGTAATTAATATTAATTAAGATTAGTAAGATGCTAATTAAAGCCTATAATAGTATTAGAAAGGTTAAAAAGTACTATAGACCTTTATGCTAGGCTTACAAGATTATTATAGACTTAATTAGCGCGGAGATTATACTAGAGTAATGTCTTTAAATAGCTATTAAAGCTATTAATAACTTAGTAGGCCCTAATAGACTAGTGCTAACTCTACTAGTCTTTAGAGCTTACCTATATATAATAGATAAGTTACCTCTAAGCGTCTCTATTATTTAACGCACTAAGGTAATTTAGAAGGCTACTAATAAGGTATGCCACTACCTAGCCTTATAGCAGGTCTATAATACCCTTAATACCTAGAATAGCCCTAATATATTACTAATACATTAGCTATCTCTATAGGCTAATATACATATATAAAGGGAGAAGGGTAGCTAGTATAGCCCTTATAAGCTAATTACTACTAATAGGAGACCTATACTATCTAAATACCCTATAGCCTAGCGAAATTCTAATCTATAGTAATAAAGCCTTACTATAAGGACCTATATACTATAGAGAGACTATAGGAGATAAAACCTTAAGATATTAAGAAGACTATAAGTAAGAGAGATTCTCTTATCTCTATAGGGATAGAGGTAAGAGAAGGAGTAAAAGAAGAAGTAAAACTCCTAGTATTAGTAAAGAGAAAGTAAGGAAGGCTAAGAAAAGCCCTAATAATCTAATTCTCCCTTAACTAAGGTATAGAAAAACCTAAAGATTATAAGGAGTGCTTTATAATTATTAATAAAGACTAAGAAGAGGTATTAATTAAAGAGATTATAACTAGAGAATTGCTAATAGAAGTATTCCTTATAGTAAAGGAAAAAGCTAACTAGGACCTTACCCTTTAACTCCGCTAAGAAAGGAAGATTATAACCCTAGGAAAGCCCTTTAAGCAATTAGATTAAGCTAAGATTAACACTTTATAAGCTTGTAATATATTTAGATTTATAAAGTTTAATTAAGCAAAGCATAGTAGCTATAGGATCTTTAACTCTTATATAGTAAGAGAGATTAAAGGTAAAGGTATGGATTTACTATATAAGAAGTCTTACCTTGTTATATAAGGCTATAATAATAAAGAGAAGGAATCTATCCTAACGTAATTGCTAACTATCTAACAGGTAAGCTAATAGCTAATTATAGCTATTGCTCCTTTATTAAAGTAAAAGGATTTGCCTCTAGATTTATAATATTACCTAAGCCTATATTTAATCACAAACAAAACTTATAAGGCTAATTATTATAAGATTACCAGAATAGATTACGCACCTCTTTCTAGAAGGCACTGTAATAGAGGTTATTAAACCTCTTTACGGCATTATAAAGGCTAGAACTTACTAGTGGGCAACGTACTTCTATTATCACAGGGATAACCTTAATATAATAATATTAATATATAATCCCTGCTTATTAATTATAGCTCTAAATAATAAAAACCTCTTTAGGATTATTAGAATATAAACAAATAATACACTAGGTCTAAGCAATAATAACTTCTTTAATAAAGAAGAAAAAGAGCTCTAGAAGGCTAACTTTATAGCTAAAGAGAAGCAGTAACTATTAAGCGGAATCCCCTTACTTTTAATAGCTATATCCTAACCTAAAACGCTAATAACTTACTAACCCTAACCTAGAAAGGCTAAAGTTAGAAGATTAAGAAAATTAATCCTTAATCCCTAATAGTAAGGTAGGATTACATAGAGCAAAGAGCCTAAGGAAGTTACATTATAACTATTTACTAACCAGAAGCTTTATATAATCTATTAATTATAGCTTAACACTAAGAACTAGCTACTAAAGATATTATATACCTAAATAAACGCCTTAAGTAGTAGATTAAGAATTAGCAATAAGGATTATGCTATATCTCACTAACCCTTAAAGAAGTAAAGCTCTTTGTATTTATAAATAGATTGCTTATAAATAATAAGGATCTTAGCTTATAGATTAGGTACGTAATTATAATTAGTAATAAGGTAAAGAGAGATAATAACACCTTTATCGCGAAAGGGAATATTATTATATATAGCTTAATAAAGAGCAAGCGGGTTACGTGTAGCGCGCTTGCCTCTAAGCTATATAGCATGGTTTAAGGCGCTAATATCGCGTACGTAATATCTATAACCCTTAATTAAATCATAGACTGATTAAAGATGCCTTAGATCCCTATAATCCTTTATACTAACTTGTTCTTATTGTATAAATGCCTTATTAAGCTAGGCATAATAAAAGAGAAAAGGCTAATAATTAATATCATAGCCCTTTGTTAATTATATAAGAGGCACGAGATCTACGAGGTTAGATGGATTAACGGTAACGATAACCTAGCTAATGCGATAATAAAAGGATTGCTAAATTAGGCGCTTATAACCTTAATTAATTCAAATAAATTAACAATCTATGTGGAAGGCTAGGTTAAGAGACCTTTGTAAGCGTTGTAAGCGTTATAAAGAGGGAATTAATAGAGATAAAGGGAGGATTTATTATAATTAGATGAATTAATTTAACCAATGCTAACCAAGCCAATCAGGGCTCTGGATTCCTATTAAGGGATTCACTTATGTATACTTTCCTTTAATTCGATTTTTATTGCGTTTTTAGGCTTCTTTAGCTACAAGAAAAGAGAGACTACTAGTGTTAATTCCTTCGGATTATCATTGGATTAGTTGTGGCTAAAGACCCACTAATTATGGACTAAGTAGGGTCCTCAGAGGATGCACGCCTTATAATTAGCTACCCCTTTTCGCTACCCCTCTTTGCCTTACTTACAGGTTTCACTCACTTTTGGCTAGCTAGATTCCTCTCCCTCTCTCTCTTCTCTCTTTCCTAGATCATTAACTATCATAGACTTCAATAACAACGGTATCAATTACCTGCGCAGGCACCTTGGTGTTCCAACAGTAATATTAAGGTTAATTAGTTAAAGACCTCTAAGATACCTATAGATAGCTTTATAAAGCCTTTATTAGGTTAAATACATAGGGATTTCTACTACTAGATTAGCTTACGCAAGATCCCTACGTAACCATAACACTAGAAATTCGTCATAATCGCTTCCTACACTAATAAATTCTAGCTTTAATAGATATCTTAGCTAGGGGGTGTGTTAGGGAGAGCTCCTAGAGCATTAGATATGTGAATACGGCCTGCGCATTAACTAGGATAAAACCCTTAATAAGATAACGGTAGAGATAATGTATTAGAAGTACCTCTGTAGTCTAGTTATTACTATAGCGCACTGTGTACCCTTCAGGTACAAAAGTCGGGTGCCGTCTGCACCTCTGATTGATCAAATTGAACCTTTTCTATTAGCTACACCGATCCCTAGCTTTGACAGTACCATATACCCACTATACTATAGGGACTACCTATAGCCCCTATAAACCTAATAATTGAATGATTGAATGATTGACTGACTGACTGACTGACTGATTGATTCACCGCCATGATAGAAGACATGAAACTATACACGAGACAACTTTGTCTTTGTGAGAAGTGCTAAGGTGCAGCTGGCTCGTGCGACAACTTCATGGTGTCTTCTTTCATGGCAAACATAAGACACAATTCGACTCTCCTGGCTGCCCTGTAGGATCTCATTAACAAAATTAGTCCTGGAAATGTCTAATGACTATATGTCGATGCCTTTAATACCGCTGCAATCTTATGACGAGGCTACCGATATATTTGGGGAGTTCGCGCTCTAATATCCGGGTTTGTCTATGGCAACTCCAAGGAACCTTGGGTAGTACCGCCTCGCTCACATTACGCTTCGAACGTTCCAGTACAAGTTCCCTTTGAGGCAGCATCCGATGGATAGGCGTCTCGTTGACTGTATTGTGAAGAAGCTGTCATGTTTTATGAGAATTTGAAGACATGGTGTGAAGAACTACCAGAGTGACTGGAACCTGAGAAGAGATATTCTATTGACATCGGCGTCCAGTAAGTCATCATATCATCGAAGAACGTGTTTACAATCAACGACCAAAAAGGAATTGGTGTGGTGTTAACTGTCTTCTATATAGTAGCGAATATCTTCATACCGTGATCACGCTCTTTGAGCCATGGGCCTCCAATGCTGGTGTCGATATGGCGCAGAGTCTAGATCCGAAGCAAATTGACATGGCAGCTCATGCTCGATTGGAAAAATTTATACGGCTATATTACCTCCGTTCAGGAAACCAACGCTGTTTTTGACAACGGGACCAGCTGTGTGTTTTTTGCTGTATGAAGAAATAGCTCAGCTAGTAACATAACATACAACCATAACCCCGGCCTTGGCTCTTTTGAACATCAAGTTATTCCAGCTGAAAACACGCAGGATTGATCGCCTCGTCGCGTTCCTGTTTAGCTGTTTCGACAGCCTTCCTTTTTCATGGCTTGACACCAGCAATTACCTCGTCAATATTATTGGCAATAACTCTCATGGGGTCTGCAGCATCCATCTCTGCTTGAACCCTCAATGCGGCTGCTTTATATTTTGGATCCGAGAGAACCTTGTCGACACCAGCCCGAAGAGCCTCACTCGTCGGCTTGCCAGTTCTCAGATTGACAGCCACACCAGCCCACTCAGCTATGGCACACATTTCCGGTTTATCCTCACTTTCTCCTGCAACCACCAGAGGCGTGCCATGTGCAAGACTGGTTCGAACACCGCCATAGCCACCATTTCCAACAAAGATGGAAGCGAGCGGGAGAATATCATCAAATGGAAGATAATCTGCAACACGAGCATTTTCGGGCACGGGGATACTTGCGTCTAGCGTCGCTCCCCGCTGACCAAGTGCGACGACTACGAGCGTGTTTGGACGATCCTTCAATCCCTGCATCGCAGGTATGACGATGTCGTTCCAATCCATACGGACAGTGCCCTGGCAGACAAATACAAATTCTCTTTTCGTTGAATTGATCTCGATCTCGTCTCGCCACCATGTGGGCCTTTCCCGTGGCAGTTTTGTTGTGTCTGTCGGTTTTGGTAGTTTCGGCATTCCTCCAGCAAATCGGAGGCTCTTGGGTGCATCGCTCCTCGGATACATCATCGAGGGCGGGCACATTTGCAAGTAGCGATCGGGCCATAGGAACGGTGCATCGACAAAGAAGCAATCGATAGCTTCACCTCCAACGTCTTTCAAGATTTCATTGAAGGCTGTCTGTGCCTTTGAGCAGGTGGCCTTCAGCCCGTCCAACATTACTGCATACTGAGCAACCTCCCTGTGCAAAGAAGTTAGCACTCGGACTCCCGTTGAGGCAAAAGGGAGAAAAAGAAGGCCAGCTACATACACAGGTGATGTAGGCGGTGGTAGACCAGTCCCAAATGGAGCGGTATCCACGCTGCTCAGAGATATGGGATTGATGCCAATGCCAATGAATCCATCAGGCTTCACGCCTCTGGCACCTTTCATAAGTGGGAGCGAGCCTAGAAAAGCGGACTCATTGAGCAACACCACTGGCATGCCTGGATGCCTCTCCCTCAGCTTGGTAATGGCTTTCTGGACCGCGGCTAGTTGGTCAGGTATGACTTTGACAAAGCTCTGTTCGAGTGTCCAGGCAAATTGCTCTGGTCCTGACGGCATCGAAACTCTTTCGGGCCATTTCGTATCACGATCCTCGTCCGCGTAGTCTCCGTAACCCTGGATAGCCACGTAACTGCATCCGGCATCTTCGAAATGGGCCCTGTATGCACTGGCAGATACAACTGTGACTTGGTAACCATCAAGAACAAGGGCCTGTGGTCAAAGGGTTTGTGGTCAAAGGGTTAGTCTGTAACTGTAGGATGTCGACAGTTTGTAGTCATTAGAGATACTTTCTCACCCTGGCGATAGTCTTGATAGGGTTAGCATGACCCACACCCGGAGTAGAGGTCAAGACGACCAGCGGCTTTGTAGAGGCAGGCATGATGGACTGCTTCTGGTTGAGCAAGCGATAGAGACTGAGAACTTTGGAAAGAGTATGGGTGAAGCACGGCGGGCTCCTTGACGAGCCAGCCTCGGATCTAGGGGTCTCAAACAGGAAGATGTGTATTATGAAACACTTGGTACAAACCATAAGCCGATTTCAGTACGTTTCGGGATATCGGCTATTGGGTCTATGAATACGGAATGTCTCCGCCGTCACCAGATTTCTATCATCCGTATGTAAACGACATGGAATAAGCAGCCTCGAGTCGCGCTCTCGTCAGCCCATACCGCTCCCGTCAGCGCTTTTAGGGGGAAATGAGTTACGTTATTATTATTCAATTTTATAGAACACGTAGTAGCTAAAAAGTTCATTAAGCTTTCTCAACCCTTAACTATTTGGTATCACTTCAGCCCCACGCTCCCGTCAGCCTCCACATCCACCTCCACCGTGTAGTTAAATAAAGCCCATCCCCATTATATCAAGTAGGGCGATCATGGATTTCAAGATCCCTGGCGAGAACCCTGTCAGCCAAGGCGTCACAGGGTTGATTCAATCCTGATCCTCGGGTTTAGGGGTCCGTATAGGGGTACTTATACACCACAGCAACTATAGATGTGTGGAGACTTATCTCCAGTTTCCAGCTTTGTACCGCTAAGGTACTATACAGGATGCCTCGGATGTGCCGCAGAATATGGAACATAGCAGAGTTGGTTGCCCGCTTACAACGTTCCGTAACGACGGCGCCACACAAAGGAACCCGACCACAGAAACATTTAGGGGTGTGACGTGTATTGTATTCTGTATCTATCTTCCCGTATTTGGCAGGTAGACTCGTTTCCCAGTGCAATCCAGTGCAATTTTTCAGTCACTCATCCCTGAGACATTTGGTTGCTACAGTGTAGGCTCAGTCGACGAAAAGATGGCACCACCAAAGGCTGTTGTTCCTAAGGGTCGTAAATATTGGCTCGACAACTTGAGAGGTGTTATGACAACCATTGTGATTCTCAATCACACGGCAGCTGCCTACGGTGGCGGAGGAACGCACCCTCACCCAGCAAGTTTCAAAAAGACATCACCAATCTTGTTGCCCTATGTCGCGTTCCACTACGCATATGGCCTGGGGCAGTTTTTCTGGCTCTCTGGAAATTTGACGGCGCAGTCTCTGGCTAAGGGATCGTGGCAGGAATTTGTAAAGAGCAAGTTCTTGAGACTGGGACTTCCGGCGCTCCTTTGCTCGGTCTTCCTTGAGCCGTTACAAGCTATCGCGTTGCGTCCTCGACTTGAAGGTAGCCTCCGCTCAAACCTCAAAGATTACTGGAAAGCAGTCCTTGAATTCAAGGGCTGGTTGACGCCAGGCGCAGGGACTGTCTGGTATACCATGACACTTCTCATCTTCGACATGGTGGCTCTTGTACTCACGCGCTGCTTCAATCTCTTCGGAAACGGGCGCGCCAGGTCATCCGAGTTCTCGAAATCGGCCAAGGTTTATGGCCAACTGTGTCGCTGGGGCTGGTTGGTGGTCGCTGCGTCGAGGTTCTTGGTTAGCACCAAGTTTCCCTTTGGCTATGAGTTGCCCGTTGTCAATGTCCAGCCATACTACCTCCCACAACACATTTACGGCTACCTACTCGGTTACATGGCATATTTTCTAGGAAAGCCTCGGATGACGAGTTTATATGACAAGCAGTCTGGCCCGCCTGGGAAGCTGTCCATGGCAAAAGCCAGTGCCATTTCTCTAGCTATGTTGCCCATCGTCTTTCTCCCCAGCATACTGAGGGCGAGAAAAGCCAATGAGAAGAACGCGGAGCGCGAGAAGAAGGAGGGAGATGAGAATAATGCGAAAGCTACGGGCAGGATTATAGGCAGCGACGTGCTTGCTGACAATCCAGGTAGCGTACAATTGTCAGGCTGGACTTCGGACGCAGCACTTTTCGCCTTGTGGAACGAATTCACCTTCAACACCGTTGGACCAGCCTTTATGTCTCTCTGGGAACGGAAGTACAACAAGCCTGGAAAGCAGAGGCTTTGGTCCCCTCGCTACGCCTACGCAGCATACTTGCTTCACTCACCAATCTCGTGGTTCGTGGGACAGGGTCTGCACACTCTCATGTGCCACGGAGGAGAACGACCGACTTGGATGGACTCTGAAACGTGGCAAAACCTTGGACCGTTGGTTATGACCACGACTGCGGGCTACATAGAAGTCGCAGCCGCCTTCGGGGCTGGCTTGCTGCTGATAGATTATGTGCCAGGCGCTGGCGCCATCCTTTAGTTTCCTTGGTCACACTTGATAAAACCTGTTCTTCGCACATCAACTCTGTTCTTGTATTTAGCAAAGTCCCTTCACTACGTCGGATATTAGCAGTGCCGAATTCCGTGTTTCGACGGCACGCAATATGTTCTTTTACGATCAATTATTAAGCTTCAGGAGTCTCTCTGCATTATGCAGATACACATTGTTTTGTTGGTCAGAATTGAACAGTACTTCACAACCAACCCTCATCTGTTCTGCTAGACCGACTACAGCCTTTTCGGGGTAAAAGGAAAGTCCGTCCCGTAGACGAGCCTATTTTCTGCATCCTCGCCTAGCATTCTGAGGAGCCCATGGATTTGATTGGGAAATGAATATCCTGCCAAGTCAAACACAAATCTTTCACGAAGCAATCTTTTAAACTCGGCGCTCCGATTCTCTTGTCCCGCAGTAAGAGCGCCAAAGGCACCGATGCGATCCAGGATGGAGGGCAGCGTGCAACCACAGTGCGACATGATGAAAGTGATATGGGGAAACTTCGCAACGGTGCCCGATAGAAGCAAGTTGGCGATGGCACGGGTCTCGTCAAACATGAATTCCATCATAGGACGAGGGTGCTGGCCGAGTGGCTTGACTGCTTGCACTTCATTTCGGGAACCCGGCCCTGAGGAAGCTAGCACATTGCAAGTCGTAGGATGGATGAATACCACGGCCTGCCGAGAGTTCAGATGCGCGAAGACGGGATCCAATACCTTATCCCCAAGATAAACACCATTTGCATTGGACAGAACGGCAAAGCCTACTGCGCCAAGCTTGTCCATCGCATGGTCAATTTCGGCAACAGAATCATCAACGGACGGCAGAGGTAGTGATGCGAAGAAACGAAAGTGTGATGGGTGATCCCGGCAGATGGCAGAGAGCTCCTCGTTGACCTGGCGAGTCATTACTGCAGCTCGTACATCATGGTAAGGTGTAAGGTGTGTTCCTGGAGACGTGATGCTCAAAATAGACTTGCTGATATTCAGCTGCTTCATCAGAGCAATGTGTTGCTCTGGACTCCACGCCTGCCCAGGTAAGTCGTCAGCAAGACACAAGGGCACAGCATAGCACATGCCGTCAAGTAGTGCTTAACAGTGGCAAAGATTACGTACAGGGAGGGCAGGCATTCCATCGGGCTTCCCATGACCATTGTCTATGGCATATTGGCGATAGCCCGGGGCCACAGCATGGCAATGGACGTCGATTCGAGGTTGCATTGCAGCATCTGCTGTTCGTTGCGCCCGGTTGTGCTGAGTGCTTTTCAAACTTGTCTTGTCAAGATTGTCACAAGGATAGCATTTGCGTGCCTCTGAGGACCAGCGCAGGTGCTTACATACAAGTTTCAACCTGGCATGATGCCTCAGGCGCCTCGTCATTTCATGCATAGAGGTTCTGTGATAGAGCGGGTTTGAATGACCCAGACGATGAGTTACCGCGTTGTGAGACGGTGTAGAGAGAAAAGTGATGATGATCAATTCAGCTATCTAAACTATCCACACATGGCGAAAGGAGGCTATATAATGAGGGCAAAGAGGGTCTTTGCCCTCAATGCCGAGATCTTCGGATAATTCGAGGTCTCGCAATCAGCCGCGGATAGGGAAGGTATCGCGAAGGGAGTGATGCCTAAGATGTGAGGCTGTACGACGATCCAACACACGTGCAGTGCCTCGAAGGTATCATCGTCCCTCGCTTGCGACGGCACGGCTACCAGCACGCCCGCATTAGGTTAGCGTATGTACATATGTATGAGTATATGTATGTGAGGAGTGAGCGTATGAACCGGCTCGCTGGGATCGCTGCCCATCTGGGAAGGTGAGCACTGAGCGTACATACATTGTACAGCATCCCCGTCAAGTACTGCTGCCACATTTGCAAGGGCTGACAGCAACATTTGGCTGGACATTGAGGCATTTTAGCCACGTACACGCCATTGTACCCATAGTCCCCAACCCATGTACGCCCATGTACGCCCAGGAAGCCGTTCCTAACGAGTTGTACGCTGTTGACGAGTTCCATGCACCACAATACAAAGGGTCCTGCAGGATGCGAGTGACGAAGATGAAGGCGTACGGTGCCTCAAGCTTAACAAAAAAACCTGGTTATATTTGGACAGCGAGACGCTCTTCTTAGTTACCGGTACTTATAAGTTAAAGCGCGAATAAACACCCAAAGTCCACCCCGTCGCGTACTGCATGCTGGAATATAATTCGAAAACATGGCAACGACCAAGTTTCGTGCCCATGCGCTGAACATATAAGCCTATGATTTGTGACCTTGGAAGCACTTTTCATCATTGTTCAGGCCAAAATGGCATCTAGTAGTTGGACCTAACCAGAAACCTCAATATCCACGGACAATCAAGGGAGAAGAAGCCTTACTCAAATGTTGACATCGTACAACAGTACCTGCTCCATTCGAGTCGGGTCATGATGTTCCACCGTGCTACTCCATTGGTGCAGGTATATTTTCCTGGCTGCTCCTGACAAGTTTCCTGCTCTCCTGGTGTCTTCTTTGTCTACTAGCTATCTTGATGCACTTGGAAAGAACAATAGCGTTGGCAGGTTGCTCGAGGTTAGGGTTATACTCCAGAAGAAGTATTGCAAGACTAGCCGTCATTATTTTGCGCCGCATGAAAGAGGGCCGTCTTGCCATCCACTCCAGCTTGGTCAACCTCGGCCCCGAAATCTAAAAGTACTTTGACAAGGATAGCGTCGTCAGATCGTCGTGCGGCAACATTCAGAGGTCCTCCTTTACTAACACCAAAAGGAAGTGGCGGGTCCGGATTTGCGCCTGCATCAAGAAGAAGCTTCGCGCAAGCTGTGTGGCCTTGGGCTGCAGCGTTTGGTAACGGACCAGATAATTGGGAGTCGATAATGTTCGGATCAGCAACATATCTGAGCAGAGTTACAATGGCACGACTATCCCCTCTGGCAGCAGCCCATGCCAACGCCGTACGACCGACCCATTGTATCTTGAGCATTGACTTGATAGGGACGTGCCAGTAGTTCTTGCTTTAAATCTCTGCTTGAAAGACCGAGGACAATTCCACAATCACGCCACGTGATTCACAGGAACCCCGCGTCATTTGTTCATTTGTTTGCCAGAGGACAACAAAAGTAGGAAAAGACTTTTCTTTCTTGCATGCCGCATTTGCTAGTCGTATGGACTTACGCTTCAACAACCCATTTCTCATTTAGATTCATAGTCTTCTAGGAGCTGCTAATCACGATTTCCGTACTCACAAAGCCAGGGTGACACCGCCATAGGACGCAAGGCACCATGAAATTTGGTCTGCAGTATCATGGACTCCTGATCCCAAAATGGGACGGATTTTATGTTGATTACAATCTCCTATGTCAGAGAATTAGAGACTTGGCACACCAAACGAGTATATGCCAGTCAACAGGTAAAGTTGCCGACCCCTCCTACAGACGCTCTGGCAAACATGGTAGATGAAACAGCGGTTGAGTGGAGCAGGATTTAACGTGGAAGCAGAGGCGTTGAGACACGTAGACCAGAATATATCGCGTTTCGAAATGTTCAGGCTGCAAATTTCAGATTCATTTGCTCGTCGCGAAAGCGAAATCTGCCACATTTTCGGCTTCCCTGCGAATCCTGTTACCCTACCGAATATCGACTCGGTCGACGAGCGTGAACTTGAGGTCGTTCGGGATTCTTACGAAGCAATACTGCTAGAACTGAAAGAAATCCAATGTTTCGACAAGGTCAATAATACGGCGATCAGCAAGCTATTCGGCAAGCTAGCAAACTATAATCACGATAGAGGCGCCTTTGAACAATGCCACTCCCGATGGGTCACGTTGCAGCAAAGATTAGACAAATCTTGGGCGGAGATGTATGGGAGAGTGGACAAAATTCTGGCTCAGATACACAAAGAACTTGCTCAATCTCGATTTGGAACGCGTTCATGGTGCATTGCCAGCCTGGTCAGCCACATGCTTCCTGCCACGGAAAAGCATGAAATGTTATATAAATGCTTCAAAAATGATCAGCACTCTCTTATAGAACAACAGATTCTTTCAGCAATGGCTCGAGGACTTTTGACGAGAGATGATCCCAGTCCCTCTATTGCCGACATAACTCTTATCTCGATTATATTCTCAGCCAAGCATACCACGACACTCGCGCTCGAAATCATTCTTCGTGAACAAATCAGAGCCGAACAAGTATCATCGATTGTAAGAATGTATGGAATACAGTTTCAAAACGTTCGCATCAATCGCAAAACTTCCATACAAAGCAATTGGACCATACCGGCCATGAATTTGCCAAGTTTCTCCACGCCCTGGGTTCCAGAGCCACAGATCTTCTACAAGAGAAAGATTCCCGGGGTTGTCTGGTTTTACACCACGCGGCACACTATGGCTTGGAGTTCCTTTGTAAAGTTGCGGTATCTCATTTGGTCAATACGAGTCCAACGCTCGCCGCTAAAATGCTGATATCAATCGACCATGACGGGAGAACACCACTCCATTATGCCGTCGATGCGAGGCGCTTTTCAGTTCTTGCTTGCCTGCTCAACGCGCTGTCTCAAATTAGCCTTGATGAACAGTCAATTTCTAAAGTGAGAGCCATCCTTGGGAGCATCCTTATTTTGACTGTAAGAGCAAGGGCGTACGAGATGGCGAAGATGGTGCTGGACCATAGTCCTGATCTTCTGCACCAGTCGTCCCGTGGCGAAACGGCTCTCTACTGTGCTGCTCAGTTGGGAGACTTCCCTATAGCACAGCTTCTTGTCGACCGATTATCTTCATATGCACTCAGTGTCGACATTGCCGAGCAGACTAGAGGTTGGACACCTCTAATGGTGGCGTGCGCTAATGGACATGCAAATATTACCAAGCTTCTTCTGCAGACTGGTGCTGAAGACAACCTTTGCGATGCTCGCGGATGGACGGCACTGGAACATGCGGTGTTTCGAGGACACCATGTCCTTGCAGAGCTCTTTACACCCCATCAGCCAAGCACTGGTCATGATGGGCCCGCCAGTGCTGTCAGAGCAGTCCGTAAGATCCCCATGCAGTCCCCAAGGCGGGCGATAAAGTTCTCATTGTATATCTTGGAAGTACGCAAGGTAGTCACGATCGAGATGCAATCCAACTGGGGGCTCTAGTACGAATGGCAGCGACAAATTCCATCATGGATATCCATTGGAACTGCAAATTTCCATTCTGGGGACACCTTCTGCTACTAAAACCATACAGATTCCACTACTAGAGGACCAGTCGCACAAACCCCTGATTTTTAGGGTGGAGCATGACATGCCACTGCAAATAGTGCTGAACATTTATCGTTGTGAAGTCGCCAACTCCAAGGTGCTAGTAAGCAGTGGCACCTCCCTCCTAGATCAAGAGAATGTTCTTGGAGATAAACATGAAAGTCTGATCCGAGAGCACACTATTTACATGATGGATAGAGAGAAGTCGGGTGCCACTGGGACGGTGCTGCTCACTTACGTCATTGCAAAGCCATACTCAGGTCTCGGAAAAGCCTATGCTTCTAGTTGCCTCAGACATGGGGACGGTTCGGTTCGGCTAGTTGGACATAGAGGTATATTGATATCCTATGCCCCATAGTCCTAATAATGCTAACTGTACGGAAGGGCTGGGCCAGAATGTGTCAAGTCGGTCATTTCTCCAACTTGGAGAAAATACGATCATCGTGTGTAGAACCTAATTCTTGGTGTCGAGCTTGAATGCTGACCCGATTAGTCATTTCTATCTGCTGCAAAGTTCGGCGCATCCTTTGTTGAGGTAAGATGTTTCTATCGATAGCCAAGTTCAATGTCTAACGGATTGCAGTTCGGTAAGGAAGGCTTTTTGCTGAAAGCTGGAAAATCTCTAATGGGTGCCTAGATCTACAGGTCACTAAAGACTTGGAACCTGTAGTATATCACGATTTCTCTCTCAGCGAGTCTGGCACAGACATCCCTATCCATGACCTTACCTTGGCGCAGTATAACCATGCAAGTACTGTTCACGAACCCGGAACAAGAGCTTCATGCAACGTGGACAACAGTATCGACCCCTCTTCATGCATTCGGCGAAGATCACGCGCTTGGTCTTCTGGTGAAGAATCTATGTCTAAAGCGGCACAGCTGCGTCAAAGGCTGCAGTATGCTCTGGATTTCCAAACCAAAGGGTTCAAGCCGAATAGCCGTGGAGACGTCATTCAGGATTCTCTAACAACCCTGGAGGAGTTACTGGTGAAACTTCCCCAAGAGATTGGCTTCAACGTAGAAATAAGTATGTGCGAAACCTTCACGTTAGATTACTGGATTCGATGCTAACGTAATAGCCAGAATATCCTCGCTTGCATGAAGCCAACGAAGCGAGAGTTGCCCCAGTCGCCCTCAAAATTAATACATTCATAGACGTGGCTCTGCAAAAATTGAGAAATTCGCCAGGAAAAGACCAATAGTCTTTTCTTCTTTCACCCTGAAGTTTGCATTCTTCTCTCTATTAAGCAAAAAGCCTATCCTGTTATGTTTATCACGAATGCAGGTAAACCTCCTGTGCAAGACAAAGAACTGAGAGGTTCGAGTCTACAGGCAGCTGTTCAGTTTGCCCGCATGTGGGATCTTGCTGGCGTTGTTTTGGCATGCGAGACCTTCCTTTACTGTCCCAGGCTTGTTCAGTTCGTGAAGAATGCGGGCTTAATATGTGCTTCGTATGGCTTGTTAAACAATGAGCCTGTGAATGCAAAAGTAAGTGCCCAACTACGCAACTGACTTTCGTTTCGTGCATGGTTCATTGACATGGGAGTATCCCACAGGTACAAGCAGCTGCTGGTATCGACGTCTTAATGGTAGACAGAGTCAAACTTATCGCAGATCATCTCACAGATGGTGCCGCCTCGGAGTTTCCCCAACAACACATTTGAAACACGATTGTATAAGTATGCAAATAGCATTAGGAGACAAGACCTGTTTACATGAAAATTAGGATTTTCAATTCTCAAGTCTTTGTTTCCACGCCGTTCTTATCTGGTTAAGGCACTGATTGCGGCAGAGCACTCCAACTCTGGGTCAAAGTTGATTGTCCCGCAGTTCGTGTAGATGCACCAAGGTTGTTACGTGACCGCACTACCGTGCTCTAGTCCGGCAGACACTTTGCCTCGGTTCATGTATCTTATGCCTGAGTGTACACATGTCGTCTGGATGTCATGGGGTGAGATACTTCTGGGTCCTGAACTCAGGGGTAGGAAGTTATCATTCGCTAGGCAGCTGTAGTAACTGAAACTAATTTGGTGCGCCTCGTTTTGAATCTCACGTTCGAGTCAAACACTTCGATGTATTTCCTCGAGTGGCACGCATTTCATGGGCGTGCTCGCAACTGTTGTGTATGTGCATAAACCCCGAACGTACGTACTATGGGGGTCGGGTATACGCGTACGTTTGTTGTCCGTTGACTGCGCCGAGGCTGGTAGGGATCGGGGTTTCGGGTGTCGCCTATGGGTTTACCAGAGTTTATAGCGTGATGCAGAAATTTAACGGCCTTCAACTGCAGGATAACTGCAGGTTTTATATAAGTTGACATTCATTCTGATGGGGTAATTTGTAAATCTGAGTTACTTGATAGACACATCCTGATAGATTCAAATAAGGAGACTACTGTTTACCCACACTTGGGGATGCAGTTTCTTGTACACCCTGTCAACCCATGGTTCGTAGCTTACACATTTGTTTCTCAGCAAGTAGCTGACCAAAAGTAAAATTCCACATTCATAGATTTATTTCGCTATAAGGCTATTTTGGTAGAACCCAACCGTAAATTACACGAATCCTATGAATCAACTACGGTGCGAGGTAAAAGGTATTTCACTAGAAAAAGATACCAGGACATCGCGGGGAATACGGCATAGTATGATCACATATTAGTCTATACTTGGCGACAATCAAATATATACTGCCACGGACTATACATATAGATAACTGATTGCCATACAAAGGATAATGGCATATTTATAAATTGCTCGTCAATGTGAAAAAAAAAAAACACGTTGCGGCTGTATCTGCCAATTTTCATGGTCCCAAATCTATATAGCACCTTCTCCCGCATGGTACAATTTGCTGAATGATGAAGATGGGTCGCTAAGCAGTCGCTCAGGTGGCCCAGTCTCAATGACACGACCAAATTCCAAAACTATGACATTGTCCAATGTGACCAAACTCTTCAAACGATGGGCGATCATGATAATCGTTCGGCCGGGAAATCCCTCTCGGATAACCCGCTGTATGGTGGCATCTGTTGCTGGATCGATACTAGTTGCACGTTAGATGACAGTGGCAGGAGACTTGATAGCGGTGAATGCTTACTGTCCTGTTGGCTCGTCCAGTATCAGGGTACGGCTCTCTCGCAGAAGAGCTCTCGAAAGGCAGAAAAGTTGCCTCTGACCATGCGATAGTGAATCATCTTCCATTTGTGCATCAAGTCCACCCAGAGTCTCGATTTTTCTCCACAGGTCGACTTGCTCCAGCGCCTGGATCATCTGGCTGTCAGGGACCTCGTCGGCCCAGGGACTCAGATTCTCCCGTATGGTTCCATTGATCAAGAAGGGCTCTTGCGTCACGTAATTGAGTTTGGATCGAACTACCTCGGGGTCCAAAGTCGAAATGTCCACGTTATCGATGAGTATCCGGCCTTGATGGCATGGGAGCAGGCACAGCAGGGCTGCCATGAGACTGCTTTTGCCGCTGTCATATGATACTATTGTCAGTCACAGTTGAGGTTGAGGTCGAAAAAGTAAGTAGACGTGGGCGACGAACCTGCCGGTTCTGCCGCAAATGCCAACACGCTCTCCATGTTTTACAGCGAATGTAATGTTGTTCAAGGCTAGACGTGAGCTACCTCGCCTGTGTTTCCCTTTCTCGGTTAAACCAGTAGGTGGCGCCTGTGGAGGATTTTCCTACCTGTAAGTAGCGCTGATACCCTCAAACGCAATACTGCCTGTTGAAGGCCAGTTTCCAGCTAGAGTAGCAGTTCGTTCACCTAGATGAGCTTCTCGCGGGGTTTCGTGGGTATACTTGTAAGTACGTGATACGGCTCCCAGAGACGTTTCCATTTCGGTCCACTGCATAACCAGGTCGCTCAGACCTTTCGTCAGTGTCGTTACTTGAACGGCAGCCAAACCTACCAGCCCGGCGCTGACCTTGGCTTTTAGAGCGATGGCCAGTCCTATGACTAATACCTCGAGACCGGTGACTATGAGAGCGAGTACAAGAATCAACCATCGCTGAACACAAAAGAGGAGGTAGTAGGGCCTCTGAGACGCGTCCAGAAGAGAAAAGCCTTTTTGGATGTATGCCTGACTCCATCCAAAAGCCTGTATTGTAGTAATCCCATAGATTGTATCCAGGAACAATGACGCCATTGGAGCCTTTAGTTCGATCCTGTCGGTCAAGCGTAGGAGCTGTCAGTATTTTTTCAGAACGTTCAAGGTCGGCAAGGAAGTTGGTGTTGACTGACTCTAGAAGTCGTAACTGTCTGGAGGTGCGCAAATACGACAGTTGTAGCAGATATAGAACGGCGGCAAGTACCGGTGCACCAATGGCCATGTAGGGAACAGCTGCCACCGCAATACCGAGACTTGCGAGACATGCAAGAAAAGCTATGCAATGCACATGTCAGATTTTATCATTTTTTTCTTGGTAATTCATAGCATAGAGACGGGATATGCTCACCAAAGAGAGTCAGCAGAATATTGAGTGGGAGTTGCCAGTCGCACAGCCGGATGTCTTGACTAAACCTGTCGAAATAATTAGCAGGTGTAGTAGGTTGTCCCAGCATACCTCTCAAACCTGCCTGTTTACTAGAGAACCTGTATCTCCTGTTTCGAAATGAGCTGACATTGGAGCCCTGATAGATGTCGATGTAAGTGTATGTCCAAGTGCGTCGTCGTGAAGATGGTGCAGCAGCTGGAAGACCTTACCTCATAGCGGTCGCAAGTAGCTCTGTGTGCATAGCTAAAGATGCCTTGGAAGCTAGTTTTGTAAAGAAAAAGCTTTAATCGATCAGATAAAGTATAAAGATTAAGGAATGAGATCCCCTTGATACTAACATAGGCGTAAATAGCATTCCGAGCATGATGAATATCGCCCAAGTAGCGTATAAGCCTAGCCAGTATCCAATACCATGGCTACCATTCGTATCTTTTGCCCACCAAGTGAGCCAGACTCCAAATATTGCAGTAGATACCACGTAAAGAGCAGCAGCTAGAATCAAGATTGAAAAGTTAAGCCACCCCATGGAGCTGAGGTAAAATGCGTACGATCTCCAGTCACCTTTTTGTCTTCGCAGGTCGTCGACTCGAGTCTGCAACTGGCTTTGGTACTCTCCACGGCTGTTTTGGATTGAAAAATCTTGAACTTCTTTTCCTGGCCCTGATGATGATCTTGAAGAGTCGAGAACCTGACGCTGCACCATGGATTCGTGTCGTTCTGCAAGTTGCTCATATGTGCCTGAATCGATGACTTCGCCGTCCTTGTTCATCAACAGGACCATGTCCACTAACTGCAGAACCTGAACTACATGGGTGGAGAGCACTACAGACGTTCCCTTTGAGCGAAGAATACCGTTTCGGCCAAAGACTTTGTCTGACACAGCGGAAAGCGTTCTGCCATCGAGGGCGCTAGTGACGTCGTCGAAAATAGCCCGCGGCTTGTTGGAGTACAAGGCTCGGGCAATAGCCTAATAAGCATATGTTAGTGCCAAAACTGAGTGTGCCGCTCTTGGATGTTTTCATCACGACTTTGAACCGTCACGACTCACGATTCTCTGTCTCTGTCCGCCACTTAATTTGGAACCTCTGCTGCCGACCGTGGTAGCATCACCTTCCGGCATGCTGCTGATGTCCACTTCAAGCTCACAGGCTCGAAGGATGGAATTATACCACTTGTTATCCAACTCCGATTGGCCGATGATGTTGTCACGAATGGTTCCTTCATAAATCCAAGGTGTTTGTGGGCAATACGCTACCTCTGCGGTTGGAGATAGGCACGATTCCTTTAGTCCATTCGCTGATAATAATTCCTTGAGTGCTGTGGACTTGCCACAACCGATTGGACCCGTGATTGCAAGTATAGAGTTGGCTTGGAAATATGGAGCCGGGAAAGCAGGTTGCTCGTTACCTGCCATATGCTGGTCATGAGACAGCTGTGGATGATGTACCAAGGGCCGCGCAGTCTTCTCAACCATCATACTGGCATTGGCTTCAATGGAGCTACCCGTCTCCGGTGTTTTCGGTGCGGATATTTCAGACTGTTGAAGGAATGTTTGAATCCTAGAAAAGCCTCCGACTGCTTGCGCTCCCATCGGTATAGCGAGGAGGAGCTGCATTCCAGGAATTGATATAAGATTGAGGATTGAAAGGCTGGTAACTGCTTTCGTCACCGAAAAGTTGGATTGGTCTGATACCATCTTCATGATTGAGTATGCCCCAAAAGTGACGAGGGTGCCAGGCTTTGGGGGCAAAGGCTATGATTGACGCAAACGTTAGTGATGGTAACATTGATGGTTACTGGTTGGAGCGTCATACCGAATGCCATAGCAAAACAGTTGCTAAGTCTGAACTTTTGGGAAATTTGCAGTTCGCTTTCTCTCTTTCTGTGAATCTTGTCCTCCATTCTCCGAGACAGGCCGAGAAGTTTGACTGACTGGAGAGAACTCAGTATGTGAGCCGTAAGGCCAATTCTACTCTCAATTGCTTGAAACCAAGCGCGCTGATGACGCGGAACTTTAGAACTAGCGAATGCCACCAATGTAAAGGTCACTGCAATGGACGATGAGCAGAACATCCAAACAACGGCGATCAAAGGGCTCCAGTTTAGTTTATACTTACAGAATATAACCAGGATCGGGACAAAACAAACCGCTCCTAGTTGTCGATATAGCAGATAGGTTCCGATGCCTATCTGCGCAAGGAAGGGACTGGCTCCAACAGCCTCCAACAGTCATCAACAATCTTCTCCACGTCCGTATTCATCAACGTGAAGGCGGTCATTCTTTGTGAATCGTTGTCTCTGGATTGCAGAAGCTTTTTGTAAATCATGGAGACAAGTGCACCGCGGGCCATTATCATAAGTCGGCTTGAGTAGTGAAAGCACCAGGGGATAAGCAACTACAGTGGCTTTAGTTAGCTAGGGATATTTTGCTTGCAGTAAGTAAACTAACTACTCACCGCGTTTAAGATTGAAACACAAAAGAAGCCTCCAAGAAGCCCATAACCAATGTTCATCGACGCCGACGGTGATTCTAAAAATGTAACAAGTTCCTGGATCAAAAATGGCTGACAGACCTGTAGACCAACCTGGACCGAGTATGAGAAGACGACAACAAAGAGTTCTTTGGGAAGCTGAAAAGAACGTCAAACATCAATGCATATGTTCCCTTTGAATTGCCTTTCGAACGTTAGATTGAGTACAGTTATGACGAAACACCAATACTTGAGAGAAATTCACCAACCGTCCTTCCACCTTGACTCAACTCTTGCGGTAAGGGACTCTGAGGATAGTTTCTCGTTGACGACAGGCAGGTCGGCAGGAGAAATGACACCTTTGAATCCCGCAATCAGCACGGGAATCAGCCAGATGAAGAAAGCTCGAGAAAAGGGACCACTACGAAGCTCTGAAGAGATGTTCGAGTACTCGGGCAGAAGTATTCGTGTTTTCTCTCTAGTCTCTATCAAAAGCAGCAGTGATTTAACCACAACTGTTGCCATCAGTATGCTTGCCACAACATTTTGCCCTTCGATCAGGGCATGGGTTCTAGCTCTAGCCGCATCTAAAATTGCAGTTATGAACAAGAAGGCTGATATCAGGAAGGAAGGTCGAAGAGAATTACGGTGCTCCCATTGAGAGAGGGTGGCAAGGAGAATGTGAGCACACAGCTGAAGAGTTGCGGAGGAGATGAGCACGGCACGATATCCAACTTGAGTCGTTGAAAATAGAGCCAAGAGAGCAATTTGCAGAGCGCCTAGAGTTGTGAACCCGATCTGTGTTGACATTTTAGCTACACTATAATTGAAATGAATTTGGACACATGATACGACAGCGTACCAACTTCATCTCACGCAACCAAGATGGTTTTGTCTTGCATGTTCTTCCCCATATGCAACGCAGTCTCCATGGGACGATGGCAAAAAGCAGGCATGCTGGACCTATTGACAGGATGCTTTCTTCGAACGTGACTACGCTCATATTAACAAATTCACAGACTCGAGGCTATTTATGAGAGCCATTCATACCTGTGAAGTCGAAGCCGCCACGACATTCTGCTATTCGCGGGACCGCAGGACCGAATGTACCGTCTCCACAGAGGTTGGAGTAGCTTTTCAGGTGCGACATAACAATAATAATAATAATAATAATAATAATACAATGGAGTTACCAGCTTCTCGCAACTAACAGTGCGCTTGTTCAGGCGTCCGTCTGTGTGTCTGCTCGACCACGTTGAAAATCAAACGTCTGTGTGAGACCTTCTATCACGTCTCATATTCGCTTAGCTGCATCAGCTTTGCAAATGCGATACTGATTGTCAGAGAGCAATAAGACCGAGTCCGCTAGTAGTAATGCACAGCTTGAGAATGTCATCTTGTTTCCAGGTGCTGCGCGATTTGATGGAGTAACACGTAATAGGGTGCATTCATTGGTCCCACTTGAATGCAAAGACCATGATGGCCGGAAGTGTTTCTTCCACATGTTCCAGACTCAAAGGTTCCAGAAAAATTGGCACACGCCCTCACCCTATCTAGAAAGGTTCAGATATGAATTGGACTGGGATGCTGATTATATTCCTTACCCAGACCCCGAAACAACAGGGAGGAACCGTCGAACCCGTATGATGGCTAGCAAGCTTTAGTTAATATACAAGTGCACCTATACGTACTTGCCTAGCTACTAATCGTCCTCACAAGTGGCTTACTAGTGTTACGTGGACCTAGCCCTATAGCGTGGTGTGCTAATGTTTCAAGAGGCGAGGCCTCACACTATAGCTTAAGGACTTGTATAGTAGCGGAGGGGTTTAAAAAAGCGATTGTTATGGTATTATACATGTAATATTGAGAGATTATGCGTTGGTTTGGCTATATTAAGGGCTTCATTATAATAAGCGGTGAGATGTGGTGATAATAATTACCGCTTATGGCTATAAAGATTAATAGACGCAAGCCATACATTTAAAAACGGGTAGGCGGGCCGAGCGGCATTAACTCATGCGTCTTCAATTTTTGACATGTGCGTTTCAAGGCCCCAGCCCCTCTTTAACTCAGGTTTTTCTGTAAAACCTGGACACGCTCCTTAGCTAATGTGTGACAGCTTACATGTACACATTGCATATAAATTACAACTTGCATAAGTACAGGGTATGGGCGATACTTGCTTTAATACACTCCACCACGCAATCCAGCCAAGTGGAAGTGATTCTGATTGGCTGTGGGAATCCGACATTAGTGTGGCATAACCGCAATCGACTTGCCGTAATTGGCCGAGGACGTTCCCTGCAACTATGTACAGTCAGACTTGGTCCATTCAATGCAATAAGATTCTAGTGTACGGTGTGATATCGGGGCTGTAAGACACACGATGCGCCACAATCAACGCCAAGGACTTGGATGGTTGTGTCTTGACTGATTCTTGCACATACTCTACAATTGATTGCTATATCCGATTCCACGATGTAGTTCTGTACCACCGATTCTAATCGCACACTCTCCTCGTTGATCTATCGAAGGCGTTGCGTAATCTCCGATTCTCAGTTAAAGTACTAGGCTGAGGCGAGATGAGGGTATTCTTGTAGCGAATTTCTGGGCATGTACTCCTACCCCGATGTATAGCATAGATTCGATTGCCAACATTTGCCATACTTGATTTTGCGACCAATTTCTAAGTCACTGCAGAAGGGGGCAGTAATTATCTTTTGACATCAATCGTTCACTGGTAGACAAAATGGGCATCTCAATTGCCGGCCAATTAGGCCTGTCTATAGTTTTGCTGTCTATTGCTGTTTTGTTCAAGTACTATTTCGTAAGCCGTCGACCCAAGAACTTTCCTCCCGGGCCACCAACATTACCATTCTTAGGGAATATCACCCAAGTGCCTCAATCCAAGGCATTTATCAAGTACGCCACCAGCATGCCATTTAGAAACAGCTTTAGATTTATCCTTGGCTGGAATAACCATCACTACGTAGGTTTCAAAGCTGGCAGGCCAAGTTCGGCTCAATCATAGGCTTGAAAATCGGCTCTCAAAATATTGTGATATTGAATAGCTACAGGCATGTCAAAGCGTAAGTTGGGGATCCAAAAACATTGCCAACTGTACACCGAAGTGCTGAAATTCGCACAAGACTATTCGATCAGAGGGGATCCATCTACTCCAGTCGGCCTAACACCTACATTGCCAACGAACTCGTTTGCCCAAACGAGATACATCTCCTGCTGCTACAATATGGGGCAGAGTGGCGGAAGCAGCGCAAAATTCTACAGTCCATCCTCAATGTGAACGTAGTTGATAAGCTACTTCCATTACAGGAAGCCGAAGCTACACAAACCATGTTCCAGCTTGTCCAGGACCCCAGGGATACTACGACCACATCCGCCGATACACCACGGCCGTCATCCTCGCCTCGGTGTACGGCCAGCGCGGGTGAGCTTTGACTCACCCAACGTCCAGGCGCTATATCATGCCCAGGACCAGTTCACCGCGATCCTCGAGCAGGGGGCGTCTCCACCAGTCGATGCGTTCCCATTCTTGAAGGCACTTCCCGAGTTTCTGGCGCCTTGGAAAACGAGGGCCAAGGCGGTGCGCGAAGAACAAAAGACTCTTTATCTCAGGCTCTTGTGGGAGACCAGAAAGCGTCTCGAGGCAGGGAAGGGTGGTAATTGCTTCCTACGTGAAATGCTGCGAGACCAGGAGAAGAACAACATGGATGACGAGCACCTTGCATACTTGGCTGGGAACTTGGTACGTAATTATATCCGATCGCCTTCACTGGAGATGTTACAATTCCTTAACCCAACGATTGGCAGATGGAAGCTGGTTCAGATACCACTGCCTCTACCTTGCTTTCTTTTCTTCTGGCCATGATCAAACATCCGGAAGAGTTCAGGAAGGCTCAAAATGAAGTTGATGCGGTGTGTGGACCTTTAAAATCTCCGTCATCTGAGGACATACACCGTCTGCCTTTCATCAAAGCATGCATGGACGAGGTATGTCTAGATGTTCTTGCTTGACCCTTGCCTTCGTTTGTTTCATTCTAAACAATCTCCAGACACTCAGGTGGCGCCCGGTAGCACCAGGTGGAGTACCTCACGCATTGACTCGGGACGACACTTATGAAGGCTACTTCTTGCCTAAGGGCACCGTTGTCGTTGCTAATACCTGGGCGATCCATAACGACGAGACACAATACGAGCGACCTGGTGACTTCATGCCAGATAGATTCCTGAAAAACGAATATGGAACCCGAATTCCTGTTGATATAGCCACTGATAGTCATCGGCGAACATCGTATGCCTTTGGAGCAGGCAGACGGGCTTGTCCAGGGCAACGTGTGGCCAAGAACTCCTTGGTACGTTATTTTAACCCACGTTTTGATGTAATGACAAGTCATAACTAACGGCAAATTGAAATAAGATATTGAATATGGCCAAAATAGCTTGGACTTTTGATCTTGCGCCGGGCTCTGGGGCTGTTGATGATGACATCAATACAGCTTACCATGATGGATTCCTGATTGCGCCTAAGAAGTTTCCCATCCTAATCACACCCCGATCAGACAGACATATGAATGTAATTACGAAAGAGTATGACTCTATCAAGTCGTTCTGGGAGAATTATGAGGACTAGTATTAGCATATCCTCTCCTGAAAGGATTTGGGGCTGCAATAACCAAACGATGAAACTATTTGTATTGGTAAATTTTGGTGTATGCACTCAACTTGGAAAACAAATATCCCCCATGAGTATGCCATCCGTGAAATAGAAACAGTAAGAGAAAGTATGAGCGAGTTCTAGACACTCGGCGCGTCTCATTATTGGCAGGGACTACTGTCGCTGGCATTACTTGGGTGGGAACCGAAGTAGCCTCTGACAAGCGATTCAAATGAATGCAGGGTAGGACTTGGACTGATTAACGCTCCAAATCTTTCAGACTGAATGTATGTGAGACGGTGTGGAAAGTGATGATGATCAATTCAGCTATCTAGGCTATCCACACATACGACGAAAATAGGCTATGTAGAGAGAGGGCAAGCAAAGAGGGTCTTTGCCCTAGTTGCCGAGGTCTCGCAATCAGCCGCGAAGAGGAAAGCTAAGATGTAAGGCTAGAATATCCAACAATGTACTTTAATCTACTTACGCACCTTAATTTTGATGCTGAACTTGAACATAAGCTCGAACTGCGAACTTGAGTCTTACATCGCCATCTTTGACTGGCCTTTGTCTTATTCTGGCCGTTGGTGTAAAGATATAAGCCAATCAAAACCCTCGCTGCTGGAGGAAAGGGGAATTAGTGGACCTACCCTGCCCTTGCGCCTGCCCCATTAAACCTGCTGAGCAACCCAGATTGTGGGCACACAAGCGACAAATCGCTAAATTTCTCACTGAATCAAACGTCAAACTCGCAAAACTGCTCTATGTGTCGACAAGCCGTCCAGAGCTGAGCTGAAGTTTCACCAATCTGCAAAATATTGATCAGTATGCAGTCAATTGGCGCTTTGGAAGACGAGAGGAAAGAGTCTGGTCTTGCGAAGATTACCACGACAACACCTTCCTTACCTTGTCTTTCAGGAACGGCTCGAAATGATTTCCCTGGATTGGAAGAACCTCGACATGACCGCCAACCATTTCTTCCCAGGCGACGATTGCAGCCGCTCGTGTACCCTGACGGCTGAGCCAGTCGTAACGCACGCCATAAAGAGCTTCCGTGTCCAAGACATCTTGGCTTCGCAACATGACCGTCTTCAATTTTCTTCCAGTGGCCCTGTGAAAAGTCTCTGGTTTGTAGGTTGCCAAGAGAGACGCATTGGATATGAACTCTTCCTCTAGTGCATCATCACTGCGGCTGGACGCAACGTGCTGAAACTGGCTACTCTGTCTGGCAATGCTGGAAATAATTGCAGTAGGGAGAGGCTCATGGTCGATTGGACTGGGTGAGTCAATTAGCACAAGGCCTTTAACCTCGAACCCGCGAACCGCGAGCTGCTGAGCTGCCTCGAAGGCTACTACTCCACCGAAAGACCAGCCTGATAGTGCTTTCGTTAGCAATCGAAATCAAGAAAACAAAAGAAGACCTTGAGAGTTGAAAAAAAAAAAAAAAAAAACGAGGGAGACCTACCGCCCAGTATCAAGGGAGACGACCGCTGTTTAGGATTTGAGAGGATTGCCGTCACATACTCCTCAGCCATCTGATTGACGCTGCAGTGAAACTGTCGCTTGTCGTTGTTGCTACCGAAATGAGGATCGAAGATTGCGTATGTTGTGCGATCGTGGCCATGGAGACGCCTATACATGCCTACTTGTCCACTGCCGTCATGGAAAAGATAGAGCGGAACTTGGGTCCCGGCGCCGACGTGTAGTTTTGTTGGTAGTATACCGGCGTCGTGCAAGGCACTATACGGGTCTGGGTCGACTGAGGATGAAGCAGCATCAGTGTTGATAGACTGCGGGGCTAATTTTGGCCTTGTGATGACATCGCGCTTGGGTTGATGTTGTAAAGCGGCCGATAGCATGTCATCCATCGCCTCGAGAGTCTCACACTGGGACAAGGCGTGGTGGCTTAGACTAGCCTGGCCTGGAAAGAGGCGTGCGAGCTTTGAGGCTATCTCGATTTGCATGAGAGAATCGATACCAAGGTCGCCCAGGGGCATTGTGTAATCGACATCCTGTTCTGCGAACCCACCAACTTCTAGAATGATGTCCTTGAGGACCTGACTTTTCCAGCCTGAAATGGACTACCACTACGAGGCTCGCCGGGTGAAACACTCATGGCCTCGTCACTCATGGGAGGGGTGTCCAAGCCGGTTTGCAGCTGCAATTTCAATGGCGTCGCCTTCGGATATTGGATATGCTCTCCACCCCGAGGCTCAAGAGCAGCAGTCGACGAAATGCGGGACATGGCTTGCTGAAAGGTAGAGAGCTGTAGTCTCTTGAACTCCATGCCCCGAGCGACTGCAACGACCTGACCAGAATCTTGCAGCGCGATGGCGTCTGCGAGAATAGCTCCCTTGATCTCCAGTAGGCTGCAGTAGATGGTGAAACAGTCCGAATAATCGAAATCCCGATAGGCAATCTCAATCGATTCAACACCGGCACAGATACCAATCTCCCCGGCCCAACGGCAAGATTTGCGATGAAGCCTGCAGTGTGCAAAAGCGTGTCAGTAAATACAGGGTGCACTATGTAACCTGCCTTGGAATCAGAGCCGTGAGGCATTTCGAACAAGCCGAAACCTTCCAGGTTTGAATCGGCTACGCTCAAACACACCAGAGTTTGGTACTGTGGAGAATACTTGACCACACGCGTGAATATGGCTTCGTATAAAACCTTGGTCCGAAAACTACTGGTGTGACTTTTCCCTACACCAGAGAAATAACGGCTTTGTCTAGAAACAATCGCTTGGTCTTTTATCCAACTAGAGCCCTCGACGTTCAAATTTTGAACCGAGACGCTACCGGTGCAATGTACAGTCTCATTTGAGGTTTTCGAGCTACATGATGTGATCTTGAAGCTCGCCGCTCTCGAAGATGAATGATGCCTCGTAATACACACGTACGGTCAAAAAGCTGACTGTTCTGACGATGGCACATGTACCAAAGGGCTTGCGAAGCTTATTCCACTGACGACCAGTACTTGGGACTTAGGGGTTCGAGCAGGATTTCTGTCGCCTCGAGGACGAGCTCATGGAAGGCTGAAGCAGGGCAGATTAGAGTCCCGCCCACGTCGTGCCCCGAAATCAACGGTCCAAGAATTGTCATGTCGGTCTCCAGGACGATTTCCTCGCTCGAAGATCCGCTCTTGTTCAGCCAAGGCAACAACCTGTACCCAGTCTTGATACCACCCAAGCCGTCAGCTGCTGACATGCTTGAGTTGGTACGCTCGTCAATATTTTGGCGCTGTTCTTGGAAAGGTGTCAAGAACTTTGTACCCTCTAGCAGGTGGCCAGGCAAGCTTGTGACCTTGGCTGCCGTTCCGGCAAAAACCTCGCGCCAATTGACCGCAATCTTGTGTGAAGAAGAAATCGTGGCTAGCGTCTCACTAATCGATACCCATGCATCTAGGCCTTTCTGCAAGGTACTGAGATACGTACAATTACTGGAAACAACGGTGGCCCGCAACATTGGCAGTAGTGTGGGTTGCGGTCCGACCTCAAGGAAAAGACAGGAATCGACAACAGGTTTGCCTATCAACATTTGTAGGCTCAACAAACTGTCAGCGAAGCGTACCGGGCTTCTCGCGTGATCTGCAAAATAGTCACTGGAAAAGTCGTCGCGGACTAGACGCCCATTCACGGTGGACATGATAGGTATCGTGGGTTGTCCAAACCTGATCGAACGTCCGAGCGTGCGAAGAGGTTGCAAGATAGGATCCATGGCTGATGTATGAAAGGCATAGGGGACATTCATCTGCTTGGTTCTGACCTTGCGGGTCTTGCATTCCGCCTGGAGTTTGTCTAGCTGTGCCAGCGGGCCGCCGACGACGCAGTCGCCCGGACTGTTCAGGCACGCGACAGTCAGTTGGATTAATGCCGGATTCTCCAACATGATTTCTTCGACTTTCTCAGCGGCCATGTTACATGCGAGCATGCCTGATGTTTTAGCGAGGCAGTGGTCGCCCATCATCTTTGCACGGGAAGCTACGACGCGAAGCATATCCTCTAGGTCAATACTCCCGAAATGCAGAGGGCTACGTATTCGCCAAGACTGACCGATATACACACGTCAGTTCTTGAACACATTCAAGTCCCAATCTGTGGTGATTGGAGTTGACGTACCTATGACCCATGACGTATGCTGGCTTGATGTCCCAGGACATGAACATTCTGGCGAGTGCATACTCCAAGGCGACGCAGGCGCATTGCGAGACAATGAGCTGCTCTATGTCTGTGAGTGCGACCACTTCGTCTTGGTCTTTGCACAGTATATAGTCTGATATGCTCGGGCATGCCACCCCAGTTCTTGCATGCTCCGGTCGCAAGACGTGATGACATCTCTGAAAGGAGGAAATGTTCCCATCAATTCTTTACCCATACCACGATAAACGGCGCCTTGGCCGGTAAAGACGAAGATAATGGCCGTGAGTCTTTGCTCAGATTTGGATGCCTCGACCTTGTACTGTTGTAATCTGATCAGCAACTCGGCTGCAGAGCTGCATGCCAGCGAGATGCGATTGCGTTGACCGTGGTGATGGCGTCGAGCCGTTGAGGTGTAGCAGATGTCCATCAACGATGGTAGACATTTTTTTGCCCAGGAAGTCAACATGTCGAGCAATGGCCGACTGTAACGCTCTTTCTGACCTCGCCGAAAGTGAAAAGACGTACGCTGATCGCCCCTCGACCTTGTCCTGTTCGCCGGGCTGCGTATTAGGCTTTGAGGGTTCAACCCAGTCTTCTAATAGAAGTGATGCATTGGACCCAGCGGCGCCGAAGTTATTGAGCACAGCTCTCCTGGGTGTTCCTTTGGACTTGTTCCACGTTTCGGTTCGTCTCGGTATCATCAAACCAGAGCTATCCAAGTCACCGAAAGCAGGGTTTATTATGTCCAGACCAGCTTGCATCGGGACCTTGTTCTCTCTGAGCATGAGTAACAGCTTGGCCAGGCCCGCTGCTCCCGAGGCAGCTTCACAATGACCAATGTTTCCTTTAATGGAGCTTATCATCAGGGGATTCGTTGCTGAATGGTGTGAACCAAAGACGGTTCTCAAAGTTTCGACTTCTCAGGCATCTCCAGCTTGTGTTCCGGTCCCATGTGCCTCTACGACATCAACAGATCCGGGGTCAACCTCTACCTGGTGAAGTAATTTCTTCAATAGGTCTGCTTGCGTTTGGCTGTGGGGATGTGTGATGGAGCTGGAATTGCCGCTTTGGTTGACCAAGACGTTCCTGATGACTCCGTGGATACGATCTCCTTCGGCAACGGCATCAGATAATCGTTTGAGAACGAACAGAGCGCACCCTTCTGCTCGACAATATCCATCAGCGCCTGCATCAAAGGGTTTACAATTCCCTGTCTGACTTAGGAAGTGTCCCCGAGCTAATCCAAGGTACATCTAGGATCGTATTAGCAATCAAGGTTCGTATCTAAAATTAGTCCTTCTCAATCCATCATTGAGTGGTATACTGACATCAGGGCTAGTAATAACGTTGACGCCCCCAGCAATGGCCGCTGTGCAGTCGCCGTTTTGTAATGCTCGACACGCCTGATAGATAGAGACCGTCGAGGACGAACACGCCGTATCCGTCACAATAGATGGGCCACTGAGCCGGAAGAAGTATGATATTCTGCCACTATGAAATGCCCGAAGTGTGCCAGACGAATAGAAGGTGTCAATGTTGTTGCGGAGATTGTCTGTGTAATCTCCCGTGGCAAGGCCAATGTAACATCCCATGGTGGCTCTTTGGAAAGAGGGCGACGAATCCTCCACATAACCAGCATCTTCAAAAGCTTCTTGAGCAGCATGCAAAAGAACTCTCTGCTGGGGATCCATGGACTTGGCTTCACGTGGAGAAATGTTGAAGAATGAATTGTCAAAGCTGCCATGTCTATATTAGCACCCGGGTGGCGCAAGTGGATATTTGGGTGAGTGCGGAGATATAACGACGTACCAGAAAGGATCCTCCAGGAATGCGCCATGTTTGGTCTGCATTGAACGTGGTTTACCTGAATCGTCCGAATAAAAGTCAGAGAGTTCGAATCTGTTCTCCGGGATCTCCTGAACGGCATTCAGTCCCTGAGATATGGTTTCCCACAGCTCTTCCGTGCCACTCCCCTTGGGAAGTTGTACGCTCATCCCGACAATTGCAATATCGTTTTGGTGAACAGAAGATGTCTCTAGTGGTTTGCCGCCAGTTTTGAATGGTGACAAGTCTAGGAGTGCAATCCTGTCATCCAGGGGCTTCAAGGCTGGAAAGAGTGAGGCGGAGCTTGGCCCAAACGAAAAGATCTTAACTGTGGCACCTGGTTCTCGTTCCAGCAACTTCCTCACACTCTTTGCAATTTCATGAGCGGTATGGTACCAATTCGCGCAGTGGACCAGCAAATGTCGGGCTAGCCACGCCAGGAAATCGTCAGCAGATATTGTCGACCCTCGAATGGCGTACCGTTCAGCGTTGAATAAATGGGCTTCATAGCCGTGGAGGAAGAAGGAAACGAGATGGCCCGTCGAGACAAATCTTCCAGGACTTGTTTTACGACAACTTCGAGCTGATCACCCCCGTGATACCATCCATGCACATACGCAAAGGTTGTTGTTATGTTGGGGATGAGTTGCAACTGCCTCTGGAACGCACAGAGGTCACTCACAGGACCTGAGACAGACACGGTACCCGAGCTCGAGATTGCGGATATATTCATCCGGTGAGGTCGTTGCTGGTGTTTGGGTTCTTGTGCTGGGCTATTTCCTTGGAACGAGTCGTGTGACAACATGTGCTCGATCTGAGCTTGAGAGAGTCCGCGAGTCACCAGAGACAATGTCGCTTCCGGGTTGGCATACTCGCTAGAGTCATCGCTATCGGCTGAAGTAGTTTTGACAGTCCAGAACAGAGTTCGACACGCGATCCAAAAGCGAGACGGAATCCCTGGACTCCAGATGCCACGAACTCGTCTACGGTGCGTGAGCCTGCAACCACGGCGGCTGGGAGTATGCCGGAAGAGAAACCGGCCGTGGCTTGAAGTTTGTCGAACGAGCACTCGTATGATTCATCTTGATTTTGTATCTCGGCCAAATACCGTAACAGCTGACAAAGGTAGATGGTAGTTGCCTGGAGCACTGGGTGCGTATGATACTGCACAGGAGGCTTCAGAAGATCGAATGATGAGGTGAACACTGAGGTGGCGATGGCCAGAATTTGCCGTGACTTGGTGTCCAAGCTTGCAATTTCCTCCAAGAAGAAGGCGTGACACCTTGATAGTAGTATGCTACCGGCGTTTATAGATCGAACATCTTGTTCTGCAGTGGCAACGGCATGGGGCGAAAATATGGTTGGCGATCCCTGACCCCGAACAGAACCAGGCGATGTTCTTTCATGGTCATGTTCGCAATCTACCGGTCAGAAGGGATGAATCTGAGTTGGACTTTTCCGTTGAACCATGGACTTGCCACCTCTGTTATTTGGTTGTAAAGACTAAGTCACTAAGAGTTCCGTGTTTATAACCAATAGCAGTAGTGATGTTTCGGTGATGGTTGTCGTTGAGTAACGCGAATGGTCCAAGCGCTAGGTGACACGATTCTGTTCACACTACGCGGTTTTCCTTCCTCTCTTTTTAACACAGACACACGTAAGAGAGCCAGTATTCCTCCGGCGAGTGGCAAACAGCTTCGAGCCAAGTTGAGATATCCCCATTTCCTAATGAGGTCCGCGCCTATGAGCCACTTAATGAAATAATTCCGTCGCTTATGCTATTACACTGATCAATTGAGCAGGCCCGCGCCGGTGTGTGTGCCTTGATAACCTGAGTACTAGGAGACAATAATCTGCGAGAGTCGATTGCATACTTACGCCACATGTATCTAAAAGAACCCTCTGGTGTAAGTGAAACCCCAAATGGCGGAACTGCTGCCTATACAGGACTGAGTGTCACTCCCGATGGCTGCGCGGACCTGGTGACAGGAAATGCATGTTGTGTGACACGTGGCGTATCCCTTTGGATGTGCGGAGGGAGCAAGCTGGTCACTCGCAGGGATGTGGGCCAATCAGGACAAAGGTAGATACAAGCTACCTAATCCTGCTCCTTACTTAGCCTATGATAGAAGTACTAACAATCTTGCCAGGTACAAATCGCTACATTGCACACATCGCAGCTTGCCGTGTTATTTTAGCTAACGCGAGGTACATCCTGTGTATCCGAAAACATTGGGTCTTCTACCTGCTTGCTCCTCCGCACATCCAAAGGGATACATGTAATGTACGCGTACCCATGTCATGACCTGTACCGTAATCCATGTCTACTCGGCTAACACGGACACGCCGTATGTACACGCCCCCTTGACCTTGACTTGCGGCTGACGTGAGAAGTAAAACCGATTATTGGAGAGCCCGATGACCAAAAGCAGTGTGCCATCCGTGGCACAAGTCGTGCTTAGCTACTTCGTACGTAATAGTTACTGTGTGGCTCGGTGATATTAGGAAAGTCGTCTCTGTTGCGGCGCAAGCAGGTTTGTATCTTTATGCAATGTTTCCATGCCCCATAATAGCATTTGGGGTTTTGTAAGAGAAACTCTTGACATGCAAGTATCAATCCAGACTCAATAACCCGATTAAGTCATCGTGTGCCACAAGGTGACCTTGGGAAACAAATAGCCCATTAAGTGTTGTAATCATGAACGTCTGAGCCTTTACATCATATTAGGCTTGATATCATTCCACGAAACTTCCCGTACTTGTTACTTATACTAGAGTTAGTTACACAGACATGGTTGGATCAGTCTTTTCCGATTAGTTTTCAGTATCCTTTTCCAAAATGGCAAAGGTGGAAAGTCGAATTGCCGTCATTGGAATGGCATGTCGCCTTCCAGGCGGAGCCGATAGTCCAGAAAGCCTGTGGTCCATGTTGGCCGAGGGAAGAGACGGACGCAAGGAAGTTCCAAAAGACCGATGGGAATGGAAGTCATTCTACAACAAGAACCCAGAAACCAAAGATACTGCGAACTTCAGTCATGCATACTTCTTGGATGGCGATGTATCCGCCTTTGATGCACGCTTCTTCAATATATCCGGCATTGATGCCGCTACTATTGATCCTCAGCAGAGGCTTCTGCTTGAGGTGACTTACGAGGCTCTTGAAAATGCTGGCTTGCCAGTTGTGAACATTCGTGGCTCTGACACCTCGGTGCACATGGCAATGTTTGCCAGAGACTACGACAGGATGGGGTACAGAGATATGGCTAAAGCGGATATGGCTCATATCATTGGAGCCGGCGAGGCCATCATGGCCAACAGGATCTCATATGTGTTGGATCTGAAGGGCAGTTCCAATACCCTAGATACGGGATGTGTAAGTGTTTGTCAGATACCCATACCAAAGTTCGACCTGAAATTGCTTTACTGATCATGTGTGATGCACCACCACAGTCTGGCGGCCTTGTTGCCCTGCACCAAGCCTGCCAAACACTGAGGGCAGACGAGTCTAGAGTGGCTCTAGCTGGAGCCAGTCAACTATTACTGAGCCCCGACCAATCCGTTGCAATGTCGTATGTGATCTTCTAGTACTTGCTTTGAGGAGCGTTTTGCCGGAGACTGGACTGACAAGAATATACCTAGGCAACTTACCAACAAAGATGGAAGGTCTTACACTTTTGATGACCGTGGCGCCGGATACGCGCGAGGTGAAGGACTAGGTGTCCTGGTACTCAAGCGTCTTGATCGAGCCGTACAAGATGGCGATCACATCCACGCGGTCATCGTGGAATCGGGGCTGGCCACGACGGCAAGACATCCGGCATTTTCCTCCCCAATGGTGACGCACAGGAGGCCTTGGCCCGCTCAGTCTACGCCAGAGCTGGCTTGGATCCCTGCGAGACTCTGTTCGTGGAAAGCCATGGAACGGGAACTGTGGCAGGCGACAACGCCGAAGTTGGTTCCATCGCCAGGGTGTTCGGTCGTGAAGCAGGGCGAACTTCCGACTTGCCCATTGGAAGTATCAAGACCAACATCGGCCACTTGGAGGCCGCCAGTGGTTTGGCAGGCGCTATCAAGGCAATCATGGTTCTCAAGAAGAACCAAATCCCCCGCAGCTCAACTTTATCAACCCAAAACCAACACTTCGTCTGGAGGAAAGAGGGCTCAAGGTGCCACTGGAACTTACGCCACTTACACGAGAAGGTTACACGGGGCCCAGGCGCGTGTCCGTAAACAGCTTTGGTTATGGCGGCGCAAATGCACATGCCATTCTGGAGGCATATGATAAGTCCCTGCCTGTCAATGGACATGTCAACGGCAATGGACTTGTTAACGTCAGTTCTCTGACTAATGGCAACGGCGGACATTATGCCAATGTCCAAGACCACGAACAGACCACTGGGCCAAGACTCATAGTCTTATCAGCAAACTCGGAATCATCTCTGAGCAGGCTTGTCTCCAACTTGCGACAATGGCTCAGGTCTGACCAAGGCCAGTCAGCATCCTTTGCTGACGTGGTCTACACCCTGAACACGCGCCGTTCGAGGCTTCTTTGGCGCTGCAGTGTCGCTGCGAGCAATCTCAATGAGCTTGAGGAGGCATTGGGTGATGCAAAGCTCCGCCCCGTCAAGTCGGCGAGGGACGTCGCGTTGGCCTTTGTCTTTACGGGACAGGGAGCCCAGTGGTTTGCAATGGGACGCGAGCTCCTGACGGATTCCGAGTCTGATGAGTTTGCATCGTCAATTGCAAATTGCAACCAGATTATAAAGGACCTGGGATGCGAATGGGACCTTTAGAGGAGCTCATCAAAGACGAAAAGTCGTCACGACTTGGAGAAGCCAGGTTTGCGCAGCCCATGACTACTGCGATCCAAATTGCCCTCGTCAATCTACTTGGCACCACCTATGGCATCCGACCCCAGGCTGTATACGGCCACAGCTCGGGAGAAATAGCGGCTGCCTATGCGGCCGGAGCGTTGACTAGGAGGCCGCCATGCAAGTTGCCTTGATGAGAGGCATCTGTTCCGCCGAGGCAAAGTCCCTGAACTCAACACCAGGGGTATGCTGGCCGTGGGAGAGGGAGAAGAAGCCATAAAGAAGCGCATCAAGCTTCTGGACAGCAGGAATGGTAAAGTGACCGTGGCTTGCGTCAATAGCCCCGAGAGTACCACCATCTCTGGCGACCTTGCGGCTTTGCACGAACTCCAGACGGCGCTGGGAGCCGCCTCGGTCTTCAGTAGGCAACTCAAGGTTGATTCGGCATACCATTCTCATCACATGGAGGTAGTTGCGCCGTCGTATCTCTCGTCGTTGGAAGGGCTCACACATGGTATCCCTCGACAAGACGTGGCATTCTACTCATCCGTCACCGGTGCTCGCAAGCGATCTGGTTTTGGGCCCTCTTACTGGGTGTCTAACCTGGTATCCCAAGTCAAGTTCGGCGCGGCTTCTCGGCTGGTCGCACAGCACTTGGCAGATGCGTATTCCAACGCTGCCAACGTGTTGATCGAAGTTGGCCCCCACGCAGCCCTTTCGGGGCCGCTGAGACAGTCCTTGTCTGAATCGAGCTTCAAGTTGGCTTCGGGTGCTGCGTTCAAATACAACTACGTTCCGTGCTTGGTTCGAAAGACTAGCGCGGTAAGTAGTGTTTTGGCGTTGGCTGGCAAGGTCTTCGAGTCTGGTAGCCCAGTGCAGTTATATGGCGGAGAGTCAAAGAAGGGTTCGGGCTCAGGTTGCCGCGTTGTCGGTGACCTTCCCTCGTATCCATGGGATCATAGTAACACGTATTGGCGTGAATCAAGGCTGAGCAAGAAGAATCGTCTACGTCCTTTCGCCCCCATGATCTTCTTGGTATCTTCGACGTGAACAGCTCACCGTACGAGCCACGGTGGAGGTACCACGTGAGCTTGGCAAATATTCCGTGGCTCCGCGATCATGTTGTTGAGGGCTTCATCATCTTCCCGGGTGCCGGTTACCTGATCATGGTCATCGAGGCCATGAAGCAACTGTTTCAGCTGCGCAAGATGCCAGGCCTTATCACAAACATCAACTTCCGGGATGCGACCTTTGCAAAGCCCGTTGTTATCCACGACGACAGTACGAAAGCCAAGCAAGAGGTGGAACTTGAACTTGTGATTAGTCCTTCACGACAACATGCGGGTAGTCCGTGGGAGCACTTCCGCGTCGTCTCCTATGATTCTGAAAACGACTGTTGGATTGATAACTGCAGCGGGCTTGTCTCGTGGGACTCTGTTTCCACTGACGCTGGCTCAGACACCGCTGCGGTTGATGAGTTTGTCGACGCCCAAGACGACGGGCTGGGTCACTTCACGAGTGAAACTGCCGATCGATGGCTGCGGGATGTGCAGGCTCTCTGTACTACCTCTATAGATGCAACGGAGACATATCGTGATCTGAAAGCAACCGGCAACGAATACGGCGACACATTTCAGGGGCTCAAGGAGATTCATATTGGCAAAGGGTATGCCACTGCCACAATCGTGATCCAGGATATCACTCAGCAAATACCAGGGCATTATATGCAGCCGCATACCATTCATCCGAGCACATTCGACTCCATCTTTCAGCTGGAGCCGGTATGCTTCCAGCGTGAGGGTCTTCCAGCGCCTATCATGCCCTCCATGCTCGGGCAGATATCTGTGGCAGTCGATATGGAGAGCGCCCCGGGGACTGAAATCCTCGTGGCCCTGCAGCATTTCCAGCGCACACCACGAGATGCTGCTTTTGCCTACTGCGCCTACCAGAAGCGAGGAGATGGTTCGTTCCGTCCAGTCGTAACCGGCACGGATATTCGGACGCAGGTTGTCGGAGAGGCTGATTTAGATACTGCAGTGCAAAAGAAGATGACCTACCGTATGGAGTGGAACGTAGATGTGGATTATCTCACGCAGAATCATCTCGCCGGTCATGAGACATGCCACGACGATCTCTTTGATACAAGGATCGCTGCATATGTACAAGCTGTCGTCCACAAGAATCCCAACATGAAAATCCTCGCACTTGGCGCTGGAAATGGAGGTAACACTTTCCCTCTACTGGAGGCAATTGGTCACAACGGCCGGCTACCCGTAGACTCTTACACTTACACCGAGGAGTCTCTCGGTCTCCTCGAGAGTTCTCGCAATAGTTTGGACCGATGGGCCGATCAGATCGACTTCAAGACCCTCGATATAACGAGCGATCCACTCCCGCAGGGACATGCCGCCAACAACTTCGATTTGGCTATAGCGTCCATGGCTGGGTTCGCGTCGCCCCAGGCGGATGCGATTATGGCCAATCTGCGAAAGTTGTTGAAGCCAGGTGGCCGGCTCATACTATTAAAGCCGACGGCAGCTTCGGCGGCTCGCAAAGAAGTCTCCGACAACCCGGACAACCTACGAGCATCAGAGGATGAACACCAGGATGGATCTTCGATGACTTTGTCCGACTGGAACCTTCTTTTGGAGAACAATGGTTTCAGCAGCACGGAACTAATTGCACTCCCAGCCGGTAATAACCTATCGAGCGGCGACAGTAGCATGATTGTGGCCAAGGCTCTAACAGCCGCAGAAACGGCTAATGGCCACTCCCAAGAGATCGATGGGAGAAGCTTAACGGCGAAAGTGCATCTAGGATATTCCCAAGATTCATCCCAATTTGTCCTTGGAGATGCGCTATGTCGTTCTCTGGAGAGTCAAAGCATCAAATGCAGCCGAGAGGGCTGGAGTACGAAGCCTACGGATGCGGAAGACCCAAAGCCCGATGATATTTCGATAGTTATTGACTCCGCTGAGTACCCGGTCCTGTTGGATCCTAGTGCCGAGACCTTTGGCCATGTCAAGAGGCTTCTGCTCCAAGGCGGGAACGTCCTCTGGGTCAGCTTCCAAACCTCGCCGCCGTATGGTGACAAGGCAGCTTTGAAGCAAATGATAAATGGCACTGCCAGAGTTCTTCGGCGTGAGAACCCAGATTTACGGTTGATCACGGTCGATATCCAAGATCCAATTCAACTTGGTAGCAATGACGACAATCTGCAGTCTGTGATTCAGATGGTGACAGATGTTACAAAGCGATCTTTTGGTCGCCTAGCGGCGTCAAATATGAGGACTTGAGGCCGGAGCACGAATATGCCATCCGTAATGGCAAGCTAATGATACCAAGAGTAATTCCCGACGATAATCTTGCCACACACATTGACAGTCGCAATAACGCGGATCAAATTAAGACCGCCGACGCACCTCTGATGAACTGTCTGTATCTTGACAAGGACAGGCCCATCAAGTTCGATGTTCAGATACCTGGTTTGCTCAAAACTATACGCTTTGTTGATAATGACGATATGTCTGGTCCGCTGGACCCGAACGAGGTTCAAATAGAGGCTCACGCCCATGGAGTCAGCTTTAAGGATGTTTCCATAACACTAGGACACATGGCACCAGGCACCCCAATGTCGGGCGAAGTGGCCGGCGTCATTGTGGCCGTTGGATCCAATGTGCAGTCGTGGAAGGTCGGCGACAGAGTAACGGCACTCTCGGTGGCACAGTTCGGCAACCAGGTCCGCATCAACAGCAGAAATGTGGTAGCAATCCCAGATTCTCTTACCTTTACTGACGCAGCCTCCATTCCACTGGCATTCCTTACCGCCTGGTACTGTCTCCATCAGGTTGCACGGATAGAGAAGGGACAGAGCGTCTTGATTCACAGCGGTTCAGGTGGTGTCGGCCAGTCCGCAATCCAGCTCGCACAACTTGCTGGAGCCGAGATTTTCGTCACAGCTGGCAGCATCGCGAAGAAGAGGCTTATCGAGGAGCAATATGGCATACCCGCCAGCCAGATATTCTCATCGCATTCTGGCAAGTTCAAGAAGCAGATTCTTGACGCAACCAGAGGTAATGGCGTTGACGTTGTTCTCAACTCTCTGTCAGGGCAACTTCTCAGAGACAGTTGGGACTGCCTCGCCCCATTCGGTACCTTTGCGAGATCGGCAAGACGGACATCCTCGGTCGCGGCCAGCTGAGCATGGCCAAGTTCGACAAGCAGGCCACCTTCGCTGCCGTTGACGCTCTTTACATGCAACTGATGCGTCCCGAGAGGGCGATCCACGGCATTGAACGCATCTTTGCCATGGTTGACGAGGGCTTGTTGAAGCCTGTTTACCCCATCACGACATTTGACATGTCCCACATCGAGCAGGCATTTTCTCTGATGGCTGAAAGGAAGCACATGGGGAAATTGGTCCTTGTTGCCGATGAACAGACCCGAGTGCAAGCCACCAGACCAAAAGCACCTATACTGCGTTTGCAAAAGGATGGCACATATGTCATCGGCGGCGGACTTGGCGACCTGGGTAAGCGAATGGGCCAATTTCTCGCCGAGAAGGGGCAGGCCATATTGTAGCGCTGACTCGTCGGGACGTTGAAGCTGTGGCCAAGCAGCCGGCCGTGATGGAGGTACGGGAGTCTATCAAGAAGCTGGGCGGGACTCTTCACGTTTTTCAGTGCGATATCTGTGACTCGGAGAGTGCGCGTGGTGCGGCCGACATGTTGGCCCTTCTCGGCTTGCCACCCGTCAGGGGCATCATCCAAAGCGCGACGGTCCTTCGGGACCATCCACTGGAGTTCATGGAGCTCAATGATTGGAAGGAGTCGGTGCGGCCCAAGGTTCACGGTACTTTAAATATGGACGAGGCTTTTTGTTCGCCAGAGACGACGGAATTCTTCGTCATGCTCTCATCCGTGGCCAGTATCGTCGGTTCAGCATCGCAGAGCAACTATGCGGCTGGAAATGCTTTCCTGGATGCCTTTGCTCAAAGTAGGAAACATTCGCCAAGAGGCATCACGAATTATGCCACTATCAATGTTGGGGCCGTCGAGGGTTCCGAGCTTGTTGCCGGGGCGTTGCAGCAAGGGAGCGATGTCACTCGCAGCATCGGTTCTGTTTCATTCAACGACGTTCTTGCAGCACTCGAGTACGCCATGAACCCAGAGGCCCGAGTCAGGAAAGATGTCGTGCAGCATATCATGCATTTCAACCGCGACACCATGGAGGATGCGTTTGGCCCCTCGGCCCTGGGCGACCCCATGTATGACCATGTTCCCAGCAAGAGAAGGCGAGAGGCCAACGCTAGTGCGACAGACGGCAAAAAGCAAAGCATACTGCAGACATTCGAACAAGTAGAGACCATTGTCGAAGCCGAAGACATCGTGAAGCAGGCCTTGTTAGACAAGTTTACTGCTTTCATCGGCGATGAGGTCCCGGACGTACCTATCGCAGCTCTCGGGTTGGACTCTCTCGTCTCGATCGAGCTCAAGAATTGGGTCAAGCACACGTTTAGGACACCATTACAAATATCTGAGCTTAGTGGCGCGCAAAGCATGATTGCCTTGTCCAAGGTCATAGTCTCGAGGATGCCTCTCAAGTTGAACAATGTGAATGGTACTGGCCCCGACGACGACCAAGTCAAACTCGACGGCGCTTCTACCGAAAATGGACCGGACTCTCATCCTGATTCTACTGCAACGGCCGACAAAACAGAAGATGCTATGAGTAAGCCTTCTGGGCATGGCCAGAATTGTTGCAAGAGTCACAGAGATCTGCCCGTTCAACCATTGCCGGACTTGGATGATACACTTGACTACTGGCTCGAGGCCAACGAGCATCTCTTCAGCTCGCAACAGCTCGAGTCCATCTACCGCGATTTCCAGGCAATGAGAGCCCCAGACAGCACTGCCCGCCAGATTTTGCGGCACCTTAACGACTCGCATGGGTACGATGAGACCAACGGCTGGTTTGCTGACATGGTCACAGACGCTCGATTTTTGAGTAGGAGGTCACCAATCGCCCCGTGGACCAGCATCATGGGAGCACAGCGTGACAACTCGGGCAAACAACACTCACAGGTTGAGCGTGCCACCATAATTACTTCCGCAGCTCTCTCCTACCGGCGAGCAATGGACGCTGGTGAGGTCGAACCCCTGGAGATTGCTGGTAGACCCGAGTGTACGTGGGGATGGAAATGGCTCTTCAACTCAACACGTGTGCCCCAACTTCAATGCGACAAGATGGTGAGCTACGCGCAATTGTCGGATGATGAAAAGATCCAAGACCATGTCGCCGTTTTGAGGAAGGGCCGGGTCTTCAAAGTGGCAGTCCAAGACGACCAAGGTCAAGACGTTCCGTTCCAACAGCTTCAGGCAACATTCGAAGCCATTGTGGCGCGAGAGGAGACCGAAACCAATATATTTCCGGGCTTGTTGACTACTGATGACAGAGATTCTTGGGCCAAGGTAGGAGATATCCGACTCCATGGAGCAGTCGCGGGGCATTTACTCATCGTAATGTATACCAAAAAAACTTCAAGCTGACACGGAAATTTACAGATAAGAAAGACTCTAGTAGAGCTGAGTCCCGGAAATGCCGAGTATTTCCACGTTCTTGACTCTGCCATGTTCGTTCTCTGCCTCGACGCCGGACACCCAGAAAGCCCCGACCAGATCGCGCGCCAGGGATACATTGGTGACGGTGCAAATCGCTGGTTTGACAAGGTGTTGCAGTTTTACGTCAGCGCAAACGGTCGCTCTGGCCTCATCACCGAGCACGGAATCCTGGATGGCACCACTGCTACCCGCCTTTTGGAATGGATAGCCATCGCCATGGAGTCTTTCTCGGCTGGCTCAACTAGTCGCAATGCTCACACGAATGGTAACCATGTATCTTCCGAGATACAACTGAACGAGGTCACCTTGAAGATGACTCCCGAGATTGAAGACCACGCTCTTACCCTCGGCAAAATATACCAGCAGGCCACCTCCGCGTCTACTTATGTGCGCGAACAGCTCGATGAATTCGGGACCGACTTCCTCCTACAGTCTCGTGTACCTGTCAAAGGAGTCATTGACCTGACATTCCAACTAGCCGTGAGATTGTTCTTTGGCCAGAACATGTCTTCATGGGAGCCCACCAGCGGTGCACTGTTCCACGCAGGCCGCGCCGATGCCCTGCAGAGGGCTACACCTGCGGTCAATGCATTCTGCGACGCAGCTGCCACGGTGTACCATGATCAGAACGATCAAGAAGACGGCGGCACATCCGCCCAACTCAGGGCCCTTCTGTTGGCAGCGACCAAATCGACAAACGCTGGCATGCAGACCCTGCTGCTCACCGGCCGCGGGTCCCAAAGAGTCTTCGAGGTGCTAAGTTACCTTTGGCCGAAAAGCGACGTGGACGCACCCAAGCCTGCCTTCCTGAGTGACATGATATTCTTCGGTCGTCCGAGTCCGCCCATATTCGCGCAGACCAACTCACTGGAAGGCGAGATGGTAGTCGAAGACTTTGTCCACCTGATGCAAGACACCGATGGCTTCTGGTCTTTCATTTGTCCCGAGAAGAACAAGTAAGTCGACTGGATCACTGCTTTCGTGCAGTGCAGTGTGTAGGACCACGATGAACTCTGCTGACCATGCAACAGTATCTCGGTGTCTCTTACCGGAGGGTCGCCGGAACGGACAGCAGCTTTCGTGAGAGAACTCCATCGCGCCGCGAGAATCATTCGCGATATCGTTGGACGTAACTAGTGTGTGACATGATGTCCCTGATTCTAACTTGGCCTACAACAATTTGTTGCTGGAATCATCGCTGACGTTGTGGGGCAGAGTGAGAGTTGTTCCAAGATCTCGGGAGTTGCCGAGCTAGCCTAAATTGGTGCCCCTAAATTGCAGTACGGGATTTTTGTTTTTTTCGTTTTTTTTTCTCAATGTGGCGGCGTTTTGCCGAACCTCTCCAAGGTGCTAAGTAGCTCGAGATTTGGTTTCTGGTTCGAGGTGAAAAAGAATTGAACCAACGTCAATGCAGCTACCCTGCAATGGGTGAAACAGACTGCCGCAATATTATCGCATGTGTGCTAGTCATTGTTGATTTTACAGGTCAATACTCTATACAGATTAACTATATTGCCAATACAAGGAAAATGTCTTCATATCGCATGTCCAGAGTTGAGAATCGGAGAAACAGAAGCTCAAGAGATTTGGGCATCCTAATCAATCCTGCTCACGAAGCAAGGACATCATAGATTTAAACAGAATGTTCCTTTCCTTCTCAATTCAGTCCCCACAAGTTCTTCCAGAGTCTCGACTATGACACCAACGGGATCATACCTAGCAATCTCAGCCTGTATCTCTATCGCCCTCGCCTTGTATCTCTCATTTGTGAGAACATGATCGATTGCGCGCTCCAGTTGCTCAACAGAAGGGTAGGCCGTTCGAAGATTCACCGCTACACCAGCCCACTCGGCCCGCGCAGCTGTCTCGGGTTTCTCTTCCGTCGTCCCTGCCATGACAAGAGGCGTGCCATTACTGAGCGCTCTCTGGAACGATCCATAGCCTCCTGTTGTGACAAAGACATGGACATGGGGCAGCAGACTGTCGTAGGGAATATAATCCGCAACCCGGCAATTTGAAGGGACCGACAAATCTGTTGGCAAAGTAACGCCGCGTCTTCCCAGTGCAATGACGACGATGATGTCGGAGCGATTTTTCAGTGCAGCCATGGTGGGGATGACGAGCTGGTCAAAGTCCATGGCGACGGTTCCTTGGCAGACAAATACAATCTTCTTTTTGTCCGTTGTACTATTGCTGACTGTGACTTGATCCCACCATGGTGGCCTCTCCCCGTTACTACTCGCGTCTTTGGTTACCGCCGTAGTAGGGTAACCGCCGGCAAAGCGCAGAGTATCTGGAGCATCGCTTCTGGGGTACTCCACACTAGGCGTACACATTTGTATGAAACGATCTGGTAGGGTGTAGAGTGAGTCAAGTAAGAACTCGTCTTCCGGTTTTGCGGCAGCTCCAACGCTTAAAAGTGCCTCCCCATATGCCGTCTGGGCCTCGGAAAAAATTGCTTCTGGAGCTTATTCGCAAGCCTGTTTCGCTTCCGGCCCGCTGGGGAGCTGTCTGGAAGCATACCGGAACCAAAAGGCGAATGGTCCATGCTGGTAAGCAGGATGGGGTTGAGCCCAATGGCTATAAGCCCGTCTGGGCGAAGACCGGGTGCACCGAGTTTGATGGGCAAAGCGCCGAAATTCAGACTTTCGGTCATGACAAAATGGGACTTGCAGGATTTCGGGTGCGAAGTGTCTTCAGAGCTTTCTGAATAGCCTCATATTGTGAAGGTAGCGATTTGCAGAATATGTGGATCAAGTCATGGCTGAAACAGGCTGGACCTTCCAGATGCTTTTGACCCGCGGGCCCTTCAGTTGGGAAATCACAAGTCAGCTCAACTCAACTTGGGCACATGAAGAAACTACGCGACAGGTAAAGCCATAGGAAGAGAAATGAAAGCATACATACAACTAGTGTCGAGATCCCATGACGTGAGGTCATGAAAGTTGCCATATCCTTCCACTGAAGTGAATGATGCGCCGATGGCTTCAACTTGTTGGCGGTATCCTGAGCCTGACACGAAGCAGACTTGGTATCCACGAGCGGCGAGTTGTTTTGCAATGGCCAGCATGGGTATCACGTGTCCAGAAACTGGCGTGCTGCACATCAGCACAACAGGTTTGCGTCGTGAGGCCATGATGGTGCTGGAGTGGTTGAGTCACAAGAACGGGCAATAGCCCGAATGTCAACGAAGCATGGGAGATGAATCATGGCAACAGGTAAGATAGTAGTAAGCCCGATCGAACTTATATAATATAAAGCCAGACAGAGTGGTGTTTACTGTCAGCGCTAAAAGTAATAACTCAACAAACAGAAAGAAGGACACGAGTGTCAGCCATGCGAGTTTCCCCAATCTACGCCGCCGCAGGGGTATTTCTGTGTCCTGATTCTGTCAGCGGCCCCCAGTCAATAACCAAGTCTACTCCGACTTCATCGATATATGCATACATTGTGTGGCTGGTCTTGGTTCAATTGGCTTTGTCGGAACCGTTGAATTCGGCTGCATCGGATCCTAAGTCATGTGACCTACCCTCCTAGTCACATGACTCTTTGCTAGATACAGCCCCTAGAATTCCCCTTTAATGCTTTGGCTAATGTTAGAATAGGACAACTAAACGCGCATTTATTAGAAATTCAATGTACATCCGCTATTAGTCCTACTCCATTAGAGCGGCCTGCTGTTAGGAGCGCAGAGGCGATAACATCACATTATAGTAGCGCCTAGTATATGTACGGATGTCAAGGCTTTGGACTTGGGGGTGTATAACAGAGTGATGGTTGGATTAAAGAGTCGTAGTGCTACCTAGGGGTGTGTGCTTAAAAGGTTTCATCTCTGGCCTCTCCTTCCTATTATAGGGAGGCCTCTCCTTGCTCGCACGTGACTAGCTCGCAGCTAGGTCGCGGCACTCTGCCCTACTATATGTCTGTCAAAGGTAGGGGTCGGTGTAGCTAATAGAAAAGGTTCGATTCTCGTCAATCAGAGGTGCAGACAGCACCTGACTTTTGTACCTGAAAGGTACACAGTGCGCTATGGTAATGACTAGTCTACGGAGGTACTTCTGATATATTATCTCCACTGTTATCTTATTAAGGGTTTCATCCTAGTTAATGCGCAGGCCGCATCCACATATCCGATGCTCTAGGAGCTCTCCCTAACACACCCCCTAGCTAAGATATCTATTAAAGCTGGAGTTTATTAGTATAGGAAGCGATCGTGATGAATTTCTAGTGTTATGGTTACGCGGGGATCTTACGTAAGCCAATCTAGTGGCAGAAATCCCTATGTATTTAACCTAATAGAGGCTTTGTAAAGCTATCCGTAGGCATCTTAGAGGTCTTTAACTAATTAACCTTAATGTTACCCTTCGTATATTACTCTTAAATCCACATTTGATTCATATTAAGGTACTTAAGGCTAGTTTAAAGCCTTCCTTCTGTATGCTCTGTAATTCAGATTGTTTGCTTATTATTACACTAGATAATTAAAAGCGATGGTACACGGACCTTAATATCGCAAAGCAACCTCCCTAGAGATATACGCTCTTTTACACTATAATTTAGGGCAAAGAGCTCTGCTTCTATGCTTAAAGTTATTACGTAATATTACCTACCTAACTTCTAATTAATTATAGCGCTATATATAATAAAAACGTAGCCTTGCGTTAATCTGTGAGTATTAGGGTTATCGCTAAGGGAAGCATTAGTGCTAGAAAACAGGGTATTAAAGCTATTCGCGCCTAAGTAGTAAATATAAAGCTTCTTTGTGTTCTAAGCGTATAAAATAGCTCCTTTAGCAAGCTTAATATGCTTTACTAATGGATTTGTTATAAAAGAGGCTAGCTTTAATGCTATAAATGCTACGTTAGGTCTTCCTATAATGTAAAGATATACTAAGGAGCCAATAACTGCTCTATAATAATTAATCTCTTTATTAGAAGCTTCGCTAGTATTAGCAAGGATTGTAGCCATAGGAAGAGGAGCAGAGGTTAAGCTCTTTAGATTGTTATTAATAACATTAGGAATGAATTTCTAAGCAATCTTTTAAATATACGATTCCTACAATAACTACATCTCTTTAGTATTGCGGTTTCTAATGATTTTAATGCCTAGGAATCACTTTAATTTGCCTTAGTCCTTAATGTCTAGGCTGTTTATTAGTTACTTGTGTAATTCTTTAAATTCTACTTTAGATCCGTTAGGGTAAAGCACTATAATGTTATTTACGTAGAAAAACAGGATAAAATTGTCTTTTGTAAAGATACATAGGTTTTCTTTCCCTTGTATAAAGCCTAGATTTAAGAGAAATCTTATCAAATAAAGGAACTATTATTAAGGAGCTTCTCATAGCCTATACAACGCTCTTGTTATCTTCTAGAGATAACCTTTCGCGTTTATACCCTCTAGAGGCTTGCAAAAGATAGGTTCTTTAAGCTCTGCGTGTGGAAAGGCATTTTAAATATTATATTATTAGGTATTAAGATCATTAGTATAGTAGACCGTAAGTAGTATGCATAAAGATTGTAAAGCGAGTGTTATAGCGTAGTTATTAAGGTTATCCTTTAGTTATTAGTTGCCTTAAACAACTATTCTAGCTTTAAACTCTATTACTACTCCTTTCTTATTAGTCTTATATTTAAAGACCTAGCTAAGGTCTATAATTTCCCTATAAAGTTCTAGATTAAGGGATTTATCTAGTATATCTTCCTAGTAATTTAGGGATAGGAGCTTTAAAAGTTCTTTTATAATCGCTTCCTTCTAGCGGTTGTAATAGGGTAAAGCCATAGCTTATTAATAATAGGCAGGTTCTAGAGGCATATCTTTAATCCGTAAACTATATTAAGTGCCTTATAATGCTATAGAAAAGGCATAAGAAAACTATGCTTACCTAGCTTTATGTGTTTCCTTTCTTTAGCGTTTTCTAGTGATAATATTATCTAGATTAATGCTATTGTCCTAGGGATAATAATTCTCCACTTCTTTACTACCTTCGCTAGTACTTTCGCTAGTCTCCGCGGTAGTCTCTGCGTGTTTAATTATTATATTACGCATAAATTTATTAATTTCACAATATAGCGTATTATTACCTTCTATCCTAAGCTCTTTATTCTCTATAGTAACTAGTGCCTTATAAGAAGAGTTAGGAGGGGTTAAAAGTGCACTAGAAAGGTTATCCTTTTCCCTATTATATAAGGTAGTGTTTCTGCTTTAAACTATTTGTTTTCTCCTTCTGTAATTAAAGGCATAGGAGGGTAATCTTCCTCTTCTAATTCTAATCTAATAAGGTCTTAACTGATTTCCTTATTAATATTATTAGCTTTAAGCTCTTTAAGCAGCGTAATCATTAATATCTTCTCCTTTTAAGCTAATTTAAGCTCTTCTTCTGGTTTAAAGAAGGAATTCTTATTAAATTAAACACACGCTAATACAATAACTTTACAATTACAAAGCGAAGGTACCTAAATAATGTATTAGGACTTGCCTCTATAACTAATAAGGTACCTAATATAAGCTTTCTGCTCTAACTATAGGATTGCGTTATGCGATTTAACGTGCTCTAGAGCCTTTATCATTATAAGAAAAGCCTTATATCCGTAGGCTTATAGATATGCAATTAAGGGCTTCTAGACCTTTGCTATTTATGAATAGGCTAGAACCGTTTTCCTAGCCTAATTCCACTAAAGCTTATAAGGTATAATCCAGGTTCCGCGATGCTTAAAAGGCGTTTAATTTAATAGATAAACCGCGGTATTAAAGACCTTATTATTAAGATCTATTAGAAGCTAAGCCTCTAGGCTTAACGTATAAGCTTTCTACTTAACCACCCCCTAGATCTCTCTGCCTTTCTATTCTAGCTAGGCATTAAGGGAGCTAAATTATAGACTATAATACCCGCGAGGGCTATCTTATCTTTTATTTACTCTATAAAGAGGGCTTTTTAATGTTACTATATAGAAAGCGTAGTTAAACCCTAAATTAAGTGCTTAGGAACGCTATTATTATGCAAAAGCTATTATAAATACTGTCTTTCCTTTTAAAGGAATAAAAGAACCTTATTAAGGTTATAAGGCATGTAAAAACATACTAATACCTATTACTATTCTAATAAGGAGAGTTATAGTAATCTAGATTAATAGAAAGCCTATAACCTAGCCCTTATAAAAGGCCTTTAGGTATAACCTATAATCTCTATTGCTTAGCTTTGCCTATAGCATAGACCTCACATTCCATAAGCTTAGGACCTATTAATTTAACCCTAAAGCTACGTTTATAAGCTTTATAAATGCGCGTACGCCTAAATAACCGTATTATTAATGCTAAAGTTCTATATCTCCTTTTAAGGCAGTCTTAGTGCCCTGCTAGTTATAGCGTAGGCCTCTTTTAGCTCTTCTAATAGCCATAATAACACGTGAAGCTTGTTAATATTGTGAACTCTTGCTATAGGCCTTAATCCTTTGTATAGGAAGCATTTCTTCTAATTCTAGAAAATCCCTACCTTTATTAGAATTATCGCTAATATGAGATTAACGTGAAATTCTAGGATTAGCAGCGCTTTCTCTAGTATAATTATCCTTAGCGTTCTAGATAGCGGATCCGTTACTAAGATATGCACTGGACCTTTGCCTAAAGCCACATAGATCGTGCCACTAGCCTCTACCTCTATTATAACGGTATTATTAAATTTAGCTTGCTTAAACTAACGAGGGTTATTAAAGATATGGATATTAGCTCTAGAGTTATAGAGGACTATATTCCTCTTTGATTCTAAGCTATTAACCGCGTTTAAAGACAGGGTAATACGTTAAGAGCGCCTAGCGCATACAAATGATAATACATTAGCTAACTTCTTACCTAGAGTAATAGCTATAGAGTTATTTGTAGGATTCTATAAGGGTATAATAATATCGCTGCCGCTCTTCTCCTTTAACTTCTAATTCATAGCCTTTGTTTTCTCTTATAGGTTCTCTTTTAGATACTTCTTAATATTATCTTTAGAGTTCTTCCTAACTTCCTAGTTCTTAGGAGTAAGGTCTAACTTATACAGAGCCTTAAACGAATTATAGGATTCCCACTACTTTAAGGCATCTCTAACCGTGTGATTCATATATCTAGGGCACTTAGGCCTCTTGGATTTTGTTAAATCATTTGATCCCGTTAATTTATTGGTTATAATCGCATTAGTAGCCTTTAGTACGCTCTGTGGAGCTTTATAGTCTCTTTTAAACTCTGCAATGGCCTTAAGAAAGCTCTGATTTATGCCCTTGTTAAGCAGATTATTCTATTTCTTCTAAAATAACTTAAATTTGCTATAAAGAGGGATTATAAACTTATATAGCATTATCTCCTTAGTCTATTAGGTCTTAAGGTCTTAATAATTCCTCTATAGTACCTCTGTTATCACTGCCTATTAGTACTAATTATAGGAACCTTTAGATTATAAGTGATTATTAAGGCGCGTTTCTATAAGAATTAATATCTTCCTTATGTTTAGCTTATATTAATCCTAAAGAAGCTTTAATATTCTTTAAGAGTGCTAATAAACTAACTCCTTTTCCTTCTCTTTACTATTAAAGTTAAGAGAGTCTTAGATGTTCTTTAAAAGGGTCTTGCAAATAAATTCCTAATCTTTAGCATTTGCCTTAATAGGTTTGTGTATTTTATAAGGTTAAATTATAGATCTTTGTATTTAAAGTTATACTTATCTTTAGCGTCTTTATACGTAATCTTCTAGTCTTCTAGAGCGTTAGGGTTATCCACTATAATCTCTAGTCTTAGATCTCTTTTAGGTAAGTAGGCATTATTAGTTCTTCTAGTAATTTATCCTGATTTAGATTAATATACTCCTAGATACTATAAGATTCTATGTAATTCTTTGTTTGCGCGTACTATTTAATCCAGTCCTTCTCTAATGATAACACTATATTTAGAGTTTCTTTAGACATCGTAAAGGGAACCGTACTGGTTAAAGGAAGCATAGGGTTATTATTTTAACTAATTATTATAATAAAGGAGCGATTATCTCTTAATATAGGCAAGCGTTAGATTAATAACTTTAACGGAGCTTTTATCCTCTAATAATTAATAATAAGGGTAATAGAAGCCTCCTAGGCTTATAACTGTTAAAGGTAGGGGTTGGTGTAGCTAATAGAAAAGGTTCGATTCTCGTTAATCAGAGGTGCAGACGGCACCCGACTTTTGTACCTGAAAGGTACACAGTGCGCTATAGTAATAACTAGTCTACGGAGGTACTTCTGATACATTGTCTCCACCGTTGTCTCATCGAGGGTTTCATCCTAGTCAATGCGCAGGCCGCATCCACACATCCGATGCTCTAGGGAGCTCTCCCTGACAATGTCATTTGGTTGTTAATTGTTGCACTAGCTGGGTGTTGCCAGCAATCCTGATATTGTGAGTGAATTTTAGATGCATTGGCCACTGCCAATGAACAAAAGAAATTATAAAAATCAATACTACTTCATATTACGTAACCCATTCTCCCCCAACAAGACCCGAGATGTACTGGAACCCCACCTCACCCACCTCAACCATCTGAACCACGAGTGTTCAAGTTGACATCGCGACTGAGTTTTCGATGTGGGTCAATGAGAAGATTGCTTTCCCAGGAGCTGAACCAAGCATCATCAGGCATCCTGATTCTTTGATGTGACCATACCGCCAGAGATGTCATTTGTAACAGGTAATGGCGGGGTGAACCCACGACCTCACTCGACAACCAGTTTGGACGGCAATGAGAGTCAGCTCACTGTTTGTCGCAGCTTTCTGCAGACTCTTTATGAGAAGCTCACAAGAAGTACGTGTGGTAAGTCACATAATCATCCTTAAAAAGATTATGAAAACGCGCCTTCTTGATTTTAGCCACAGTCTCTTGGTTGAAAGACCTAGGGTAAGCTCCGCGGCATGCCAAGTAAGTTCCGCATGAATTGAACTCAAGACAGAGTCACATCAATTCAGAGCGCCATAACCTGGGATTCAAGGGCTGAGAGCGTGTACCAACGGGACTCATTGATGCTTATGACGCGCATGGAAGATATCAACATATTCAATTCGGACAATGAACCCAGCAGTGGGCAAAATGTTGTGTGCCATTAAAGAAGATAAAATGAAAGAGATGGTGCTTTCGTGAGAAAGCTGACATGGCGTGGCTGCAAACTTCTCACTGTCATGACTAGATGAAATTCTCCGAAATAACTTTCATGTTCTCACCACTCTCATCCATTGGCTTCTCGTCCAACATGTCCGCGCGCAGCATGGTAGACGCCCTGATCGTCGGCGGAGGCCCTGCCGGCTTGAGCGCTGCTCTGGCTTTCGCCCGTCCGAACCAGACTGCTGTTGTCTTTGACAATGGCAAGTATCGAAACGCGGCAGCTGATTCTATGCATCTGAATCCTGGATGGGATCACAAGCCTCCCAGTGACTTCCGCTCCACGGCGCGGTCACAGATTACTCAGCACTATGATGCCATTCGCATATTAGAGAATGACAACATTGTTGCGGCCAAGAAGACGTATCAGGAGATTTTCCAACTTTCTGACGAGAATGGAGAGTCTTGGAGCGGAAAGAAAGTGATTCTTGAACGGCCAAAAGCCGCTTTTCCCTCTGTAGATGACACGGATTATTGGAAGCGTAAATGGAATGAGTCTTGGGCAAACCTGCACTAGTACGGCATCATTGGGAACTGAAATGGAAATATCAAGTCTCGGCCAGTAAGGTACAGCGATGAGAATTCCATCACGGGGTTCGCATAATTCACCAATCAAGGTATTCAGCGCGAAACAACCACCAGCACCCAGAACAATATGGGACTTGTCAACTTTGAGCCGAGGATTGAAGTGGGCATTGGCGAGGTCGGCGATGAGGCCTCGGACTCTCGGACAGCCTCCAACGCCCTTACTGTAGGCCAATTCCTAGCCAGGCATGGTATTTCAGTACAATGATGTCTATAAGGGAGGCGAAGGCACAGAGATGAATCAAATCGTTCTTCGACGGCGACTTACATTATCGGACCAAGCAAGCGTGCGGAAGGTATTATTGAAGTTCGAAAGGAGCTTTCTCATTAAAAGCTGGTTTCCCGCAGTTCTCAAGTCAATGACACTGCCATCACCATATAGAAGCGCGCCACGATTATCCAATAGCTTCGATATCAGGACCTGATTGCGTTTCAGCGACCGTTCCGAAAGCATTGCACCAAGATATCTTTTTCCAGTGCCAAGTGAGTCAATGGGTTCACCAAGCAAGACCCGAGATATTATGAGCAGGCTACATCAACAAAAACGTGGCCATGTAGTACTGAGTCGTCCGTAGTGACATAGTCGCCGAGATGGGAGACAAGCTCGGCGTCCTATCCGGCTAAGCCTCCTATCACCCAACATAGCCTGTCTCCCGGACGGAGCCCAATCAGAAGCCAGTCGAAGGAGCTATGAGCAGCTAATGCTGGCTTATGCGAGATCCGGGCCATGGTCATGGACGGCCCGAAAACTTTCCAAATTAGGTAGCACTTCGCGAGGAAATCATGGATGTAAGAGAGCCACTTTTCATAAAATGTCGCCTGCTAAGATGCTTGAAGGAGGTTCACAGACTAACAATAGGTGTCTCATGAGTAGTGACCAGACCGTCAGCAAGCCAAAATAATTGGTGATCTTCATTCCTACAACATGGCTTTGGTGTATGTATATCCTTGCTTTTTCCTTGACCATTATGGTTACTTTGAGACGTATAATGACTTTTGCAGTGTCGAAACAATCATCTCTCAGGTCAAGTGGATCATCAAGGTGACTACTTCAATTCGTTGGTTAATACTCGGTTCTAATGCCCTCATCTAGAGTTTTGTTGCGAGATCGACCAGGGCATACGAGGCATTAATTGCGATCCAAGATGAATTCACCATGGACAAAGAGTACCACAGAAGACTCTGGGATGATGACGTTGGAAGCATGCTCACTTTAATGATGAGACTCGCTGGGTACGCAGAAGATTCTCAAGCGATTCACCGAGTCTTCTTCAAAGAACACGTTGCACGCTCGCTTGGCCCGTATCCAACAAGAAACGAGAACAAGGCGGTTTGGAAAAGCTTCATGACTGACGATCACACGCCGTTGGAAATGAGTTGGGAGCTGGTCCGAAAGAGTGTAACACCCGTCGTTCGGTACGCAGCAGAACCCATCGGTTGGCTTGCAGGCACCGAGTCGGACCCTTTAAATAGCAAGGCTACTGTTATCTGCCTCGGGGACACTCTGCCCTGGGCCCCCGACTTGGATCTCAAGTGGTACAGACACTTCCTTGGCAGCCTTGTTGCTGACACGAGGAACAAGCAGTCAGCACGAACTACGCCGACTGAGACTGAGCCACTGTCGCAAACCTTTATAGCATTTGATCTGGAGAAGGAAAGCATGACGGTCAAGTATTATTTTCTCCCGGCACTCAAGTCGACTGCCTGTTGCAAGACGAACCTCGAATTGATCGAGGAGAGCATTTTGAGAATGCCGGAAACGGACAATTCCTTGGCAGCCTCTCTGGAAGCAGTGACAGCATACATGCGGTCCCAGGCACCGGAAAATCAGCTTCAAGCGGAAATGTTCGCCGTCGACTGCGTCAACCCTGCCGATTCTCGACTCAAGGTCTACGTCAGGTCGAGAAACACAACCTTGAATAGCATGCTCGATGTCATGACACTGGGCGGTCGCACCTCCTCCAAGTTTGCGGATGACACAGTCAATTCTTTGCAAGAACTTTGGTGCGCTTGCTTTGCAGTGGAAAACACGGCGGAAGCTCGGTCCAAGCCGCTCAAAAGTAAACATCACCGTACGGGAGGCCTGCTCTACTACTTTGAGCTCAAGCCGGGTGCGAAACTGCCGACATCGAAGGTGTATCTGCCAGTCAGGCATTACGCCGAGTCGGACGACCAGATTGCAAGGGGACTGTCAGACTATCTCTTGAGACGTGGAAAACGCCTGGACGGCGGTCTGTCATACTACGAAGGCGTCGCTAAGCTTTGGTAAGTGGAGTGGCCTCCTTTTATTTTATTTTATTTTTATTTTTTGCGCATGCCTGTCTCTGACACAAATATCCCAGCAATCATAGGAGCCTGAGAGATGGCTTGGGCTTTCAGACATACATCACATGTGCCGTCAAAATGACAGGGTGTCTGTTAATGCATATTTTAATCCGGAAACGTTTCGTGGCGTCGCATAATTGAGAGAGGAAGCCTGTACTATACTCTTTTTGCTTTAGGATCATCTGGAATGCGACAGACTTTTTTGTTTTCTTTTTCTACAATCACTCGATGAGAGTATAAGCCCAACTTGCTCGTGAGAACCCCGTCCACAGCTATGTGAAGTCTGTCTTTGAAAAAAAAAGTACGACTTGTTTTCTACAATTCGCAAACTCGAGCACAAGGTATGCCTTTAGAAAAGTCTCATAGTCTGAGCCATGCTTGATTTTGATCATTGGGCATGTATGGAGCTCGCGAACTCAATTATAGCGACTATCACGAATCTTCTCGCCCGCGGCTTCTTTGCTCTCTGTCGGCCATTGCGATCATCTGCTCTTAACACACAAGAGCTCATCAAAGATATGGTGGCGCAGCAACTGGTGTTGAGGATATGAAGAGGAAGTGAGCGACCGCTGACAGTGCCCCGGCCTCGGTGATCATAATTCATGGGCAGAATCCAGTGAGGTCAGACATGATCTGTCTCCTTCTTTCTCTGCTAACATCTGATTCGCTCAATTCCCCTGTTATGTAGATTTGTGAAATTATTCAAGGGCTGTACTGTATATGCCATGGTCCGATGGCTTGATAGAACTTGATCACGAGGGCTGTAACAAGTGTAGGTGAGGTGTAAGTACAGTCTCATGTTCTGCTCGACCCCAGCCAAGTTCAAGACGCCTATTCCGCTTGGGGTTGGTTCGTCTTTGGCTTCTTCAGTGATCGCTACTGAATACCAATCGCCCCGAGCAATGTCCCTGCACACAGTCCAGTGGCAATGAAGAAAACTGCACTAATTACGTGGGCGTAGACTGGTATAACTTTCAGCAGCTGATCCTCATTGAAGAGGTTCTTGAAGTCGGTCAGGCCTCCTCGATTATCTTGTGAGTATCGAACTCGGGCATGGCATCCGCAACCCCGGTAGCAAGTCTATTCAGAAACACGTTCTGTGAGACGGCAAAGAAAATTGCGCCGCCTAACATCTGCATCATGTTGATGAAGGCGACGCCGAAAGGCACATCCTCTCGGCCAACACATGCTGCGCGAAACAGTAAGGCAAAGGAGATTAGTAAGTAAAGTTCCATCAGGCGTTGCATAAGGCGTACTTGGAAACTTCTCGGACACGAAACGGTAACAGAGACGGCACCGACGTCTGTCATGCAGGGTTACATGCCTCTTTGCCGGGACCTTGAGACGAATAAATGAGGACAAATGAGCTCCTACCACCATGAATAGGCTGGAAGCAAAGGTCAAGGCCATCGAAATGAGATGGCATTTTGTTCAAGGCACAAGTAATCTCAATCATCGCCACCAACCTGGTTGAAAAGCACACGCACCGCACCACAGTCACGTTTCTGCGGAATCCGGTCGTCATAACCACCAGCACGGGCCACGACGGCTCAGCCTGGTACTTCGGCTATGGAGCCAACATGGCTGCATCTGTCTTCATCGATAGGCGCAAAATTCGACCACTGCGAACCAAAGCCGCCTACATCCCGTCTCACGCACTGTGCTTCAATGTACTGGACATCCCATACGTCGACCCTGGGAACGGAGGGATAAGGCCCTTGATCAGGAAAACGCCGACCTGACAGCCTGCTTGCATGGAGTCGCTTACCTCTTGACGTCTGAACATCTCAAAAAGTTGTATTGAGCGAAGGGTGCGTTGCTGTCCGTTGTTGTTCCCATCCACCTCTCCTCCCATTCGGCCCGCCCCTATGAAGGCGGTTCTCAGCTCCCTACCCATCATGGCTCACACGCAATATCTTCCAGGCATCACGCAATTCGTCTAAGACGGTGCTTTTCTTCATTGCTGCCGCTGTATATTACCCTCCTTGTTGCTGTGGCCTGTCACGCTCAGCATTAGGATACAGCTTCTTCACATATGCCCTGATTCCCTCATCCAGCAGCTGAGGCACTTTATCCTCCAGGACAGGAAGTGTTCGATCTCGCGAGGCAGCAACATCCTCTACCTCTCTAAAGACCCTAATTAGGTTGAGGCCGATGACCTTCTCCACGTTTTCAGGAGAGATGCCCTCTCGAGCATCTTTGCCACAACGTTGGGGTATTTAGAGACGTCTTCCAAACCCTGGACGTGGGTTGGCATCCCGTCGAAATCGGAGCCCAAGCCCAAGTGATCGTATCCTATTCTCTCTGCGACGTACACGATATGGTCTACAACGTCGTCGACGGTAGACTTGTTGGGCTCTTTATTTGTCAACTCGGGAATGAAGCTAATCATGATTATTCCATTGTTCTCTTTGAGCTTGTCCAGAACATGATCTGGCACGTTGCGAACATGTGGGACTAAAGCGAAGCTGAACTCATGAATCAAGCGTTAACAGAGATGTCTGCAGGCATGCTGATGATATTGCATAACGTACGCAGAAGAATGCGAGAAGATGACTGGTGCGAATGACACATTTAATGCATCAACCATTGCCGCTTCGCTGACATGAGAAAGATCCACGATCCTGAAATCACGTCAACTCGATTTCGCAGAGTAGTAGGTAGTGCTACAAAGCGTGCTGCTTACATGCCGATGCGATTCATTTCGCGCATCATATCCCGACCGTGAGAGGAAAGGCCATTGTGAGCCGGCGCTTTCGAAGTCTGTTGGGGTGAGCGCTCTTGTCGTAGACCTTCAGATTGAGCAACATGGCAGGGACACATGCACTTACAGCGCTGTCAACGTAAAGGTTATTCTTTCCATGCGCCAGGGTGATGTACCGAACGCCAAGTGTGTGAAAGATTCGCAAGGCGCTGCTACTATTGCCAATCTGATGCAAGCCCTCTGCGCCGATGAGGCTGGCACACTTGCCGCTTTTGAAGATGCGCATGATGTCGTCTGATTTGTGCACAATCTCGAGCTTGTCAGAGTAGAGCTTCACTATGCGGTACAGCAGGTCAATCTGCTGGATTGTGTCCCGCATGCTTGGGAGGTGGGTTGCATCTGAGAAGTCATCTTCCTCTTCCGGGCTAACAATAGTATTAGAAGGTATTTTTGCTTGTGTTGCATTACATGCATATGAGTAAGAAGTTTGAAATGCGTCGCCAAGCTGTACCATTCAACATAGACGCTCCAAAACACAGCGCCGGCTTTACCCTGCAGCAATCGTTTTAGGTCAACGTGGCCTGCGAGGTCTCTGTGCGGTTCAAAGCGTTGGTCGACCTGAAAGTCGTAGTAGGCTCGAATCATGTGCATCCAGTCGTTGTGTCCGTCTGGTGGTGGTGGAGGTCAAGGTCAGCATTACTAAATTATCACAGAAAGCAGGCTGGGGTGTTGGGTTCGGAAAGAAGGCAAGGCAAAGCAACCAGGCGGGTGGGAGGCGGATTACGCGGATACCTATGAGAGGAACCTTGGACATCAAGGCCAAAGCCTGCTCGAGGCGGCAAGGCTCCGTCGAGCTCATTGTCTGAGTGATGGCGAGTATTTCACGCTGGTTTCCGGATGGTATCGAGGAGATGGTTTACGAAACCGAACCTCAACCAACGTGGCTGCCAGCAGAGCCATGGTCCATGGACCAGGACCAGCCTTAACAACGGCGTGAGTAACAGTGTGCTCCACTCCAGCTACAGGTCTGGTGTCTCATTCGGCGACTCCAACTGCTTCATATTATTTTCCGAGCCAATCATGTCTGGTCAATTCCTAGGACAACGGAAATTAACAGGAAGCCCGATAATTAATACCTTGCGGCCCGGTCCGCACGCTAACAGATTGTGAGTTTGGGCCCAGACCGGCCAGCTAAGGGTACGGCTAGGATGTGTCTGGTCCAAGTGGTTGAAATTGTGCCGTGAATAAGGAGGACCCATGTACTCCGTATCTCCCTATCGTTTGGTCCAGCCAGTCACGCAGCAAACACTCGATGAACGGAGTCATGTAGTGCCGTCAATGACACAGGACGACCCATCATGATCTGGTGAAAGGTTTGTCTGTTAAGCAATGGGAAGCGGACAGGAAATTTTGACCCTGTTCCTCTGGTCTTAACCTGTGTGCTTGGGGAACATGGTCTAGCATTGGCTTTTCGGGCGTCAAGTGTGCTAACATGACGGCAGAAAGGTCCAACAGAAACCCGATCTCGATGTTTGTTCCGTACTATGGTCCACTGTCAATGTGCGCGCAAGCGACCTCTTTCAACATGCGAAGTCCTTAATCACAATCCACGGTAGAGAGTCCTGAACTACAGTATCACGATCCACCAAAATCAGTCCTTAGATCACGACATGGTTTTTAAGAACCATTGGCGAGTCTTGGACTGCACCCTTGTGCATTATGGTAAGGAGTATGTGTTTCGCTGTCAGGACACTGATCCAATTTTTAGCTCGATTGACATGCTCAGAAACAACGGCATCTACCCAAGATAACCCAGGATATACAGCATGGGATTCCTGTAGCCAAGGATGGTAACACAAATTCGGCCTCAGTCATCGAGTGTATTACAACGAGTGACTAAACAAACGAGTGTGTCGGTATTCAAAAAGACGGTGTTTCAAGACCGTAGACTGCTTTCGGGGTGTTGCTAGCAAGGTAGGTCGCCATTTTTGGGAATCAGGATTGAACTACTTGATGGACACTAGGTTGTTGGTTCGTCAATTATCTGGATCAAGCAGATTACGTCTCATTCGTTCTACACGAAAATCGTCGATGCCACTCAAGGTACACCAGTATACTCATAAGAAAATGTAATTAGTACAAAAGTGTCGTCTTACTGTCGCCAAGAAAATCATGTATCCATTGCTTTGCCTAGAGACCAAGCAATCTCGTCGCTCTCCCACATTACGCTCACTTTCTCGGGAGGCTTTCATCTATGGCTGGCGTCAGTGACAATAGTTCATCTTTCATTGCCTGGAGAGGTTTGAGTGAAGCTGATGTTGTTTGAGAGGAAGACTGCAGAAAAGCGCCAGTATTGCCCAGATAATCATCATCCTCCAAACGCCGCGCAATGCCTTGATGAATGACTGCATGACCCCATCGTACCATCCATTTGGGAGATTTTTCAACTCATATAAATAACCTCGGATACGTTGAATCTCTTCGGCAGCACCTGGCAAATCACCAAACCTTAACCAAAGCCGATTATAGAGCGTATTTTGGTTCGCAGCTGATGCTGCGCTAATACCTCAAGTGCTGCCAAGGCTCCATATAAAATCTGCAAAGAATCGTTAGCGTTATTCATTTTGTAAATTCTGAAGCCCACCAGTGTAGGAGCTGTTGCTTAGACAAGAGCTACTTACAGATAGCAGACATGACGACCGCCTGATGCGAGCGGTTAATTGATGGGACACACGCAACTTGCGTGGTTGTTATGCCCCCGTAGCCTGTTCCCAAGAAGAAAAACCAGCACTACTATACTAGCCGGGGCTAGTCACAATTTGTTGCGCAAAAACACAGCACCCAGAGTAATGGAGGTGAGACTTGGGATACCTAGCTGAACGTATTTACCTGTTCGTCTCATGAAGCAGCCCGCACCAAGGGCTCCCTGAGAAGCCCTGGTTTCCCACTAGATGAGGCCAACGACAATTAGGATGGATCAGGGTATGGTGACGAGAGGCAGAGGATGAATCCAAGGCACTAAGTTTCCGCCACTATTCAAACCTAAGAGCATGAGAACAGTACATGAAAAACTCAAGAATACGCCCAGATAGTCGATGCGAGCGAGGATGGATTTGTCCAACATCTTGGGTGGGATCTTTGACGAGCAGTAGCACTGCCACTGCTGAGATGAGCGATTAGTAGTTGGGTCGGTAACGACCAGCGAACACACCCTAATTACGGAATAGATAAAAAGTTTATCTTTTTGTCCGTCAACGTGGCTTTGGCATTGTCGTCTGTGGCTTGTGGCTTGTGGCTTGTGGCTTGTTGCGGGGCTTGTGTCTGCGCTGACTCAGGAAATTTCCCGTATTTCTCGCAGGAATGCCGCCAGGTGAGTTGAAAGCATCAGGTTGATAGCAAGAGACAATGGGCTCGACGGCAACAGGCATGTCACAGAATCTAGGTACCTAGAGAATTAGGCGTCGATCGTACAAGCGACGCACCTTCCGAGTCTCATCTATAGTAATCGTAGTAGATACCGAATCGCCTTGAATTCAATTTCGTCGCCACTTAATAAATTTTGCTCTAAGCTGTGTCGATTGTGTATCTGGAAGCGGCAGAATTTTGGGGCACGATATAAGGGCAACCGGCGCGACTTACTCAGCAAATTTCTCCGACCGCCCGCAACCAAGTAGTAGCGACCAGCCCGTCTTTGCAGTCGCTGTTCAAGAGTAACGAGCCGCAAGTCGCCAATCGTACCAAATCGACCCGTTGCAATCCGTTGTCGCATGTGTCACTCACTGTGACACCCGATAGAATTGCCATCATGGCCGAGTCGGCGTTGGCTCCAGCGAGCGCCGCTGCTCCTACGCCTGGTACGTCCTTGCTCGCTTTGCTTTTGCCATTTCCAAAACGAACAAGACAGATGCGCATGTCGATAGATACTTGAGGACCCCACCAAACAAGTCGCAATTGATACCAGAAGCTGACATACAACGTGAAGACATCAAAAAGAGCACGACCATACTGGATTAGAAGGACTCGACTTCACCCTGTCGCCGGAGCCTGCATCCAAACGACCGTTCGAAGACATTGCCGCCACAAGCGAGACTTCCGAGTCCAAACGTGCAAAGGGCGAGACGGAAACGGAGATGGAATCGCTCGAAGATGATTTGGCTCTTCTTGTTCAGAATGCGCTGTCCAATGTCGGCGACCTGGTAGACCAGTTCACACGTGGCAACGATGTGCCCGACATGCCCTCGTCAGATCCTATGGAGGTCGATGCGACGACGATGCTGCCAGAACTGCCCATAGTCCGGCCTACATTTGCCGCGGAACCTCTCAAGTATGTTCGTGATGCGAACATACATGCGCTAGGAAATCTTGTGAGTCAAGATGCATATCCTTCATACTGGATATGGCCTGGCCTGGCCTGCGTACTGACCTGTTGCCGTGGGATTCAAGGCGTTGTCAATATTACTGATTCTAGTGCAACCCCATTTGAGGACACAATCAAGCTAGTTCGTGGTACGGACTCAGACCACAAGCTCTCATTCCACCAATTAAAGACTTCGTTCGAGCACGTCCGCCAGCTCTATTCTGCAGGATCCGTCCTCTCAGCCGATCAACTCGATATCCGAGACTGCGATTCAAGGACATTTATAGAGCTTGCAAATATGGCGCAATTGGGGTTGTGGCTAGTCGACGGGTCACCGAAAGCACTATCCAACGCCGACGACAGCTTTTTGGCCTTGTTCCAGTGCCAATTATCTGACTTGCCGCCTGGAATGACGGAGTTGTATCTCGGTATAAAGACTCAACGAGCCATCGAATTTCTTGGCGAGAAGGAGCCCGAGAAGCCGTCGGAAGAAGTCATTGGCGAGGTTCTGACACAGGGATTAGAGGATATTCTGAAAGAGCAGCACGGAGGCGGAGAACTCACTTCTGCCGATCAGAGCTTCGTATCTTCGGTACAAACGCGGAAAGAGACTCTCCAGGGTGAGGTCAAGGAGCAAGCTGAGCCTGCGGCATTGAGAGACAAGCACCCTGCAGAGGACCTGTTGCGCAGTTATCTTGACTTCGCCAACGGCAAGCTTAGATCATTGACGGATCTAGGTGATAAGCTGGGTGTACCAATAAAGCTTGAACAGCGCGAGCCTGAATCTGACCCGACCTTGGAAGCCACAGGTGACACAGACCTCGACATGGACGACCTTTCTTCTTTCTTCGAAAAGACGGCCTCTGGACTCGTTCAAAATGCTTTGGCTGGGTTGACGGATGAGCCGGCGGCGGAAGAAGCTTCGACTGTTGCGGCAGCTGCGCTGGCTAGAGAGGAGACGCCGTCTCAAGCTGGCGATATGGAAAGCAACCCAGAAAGCACTACTGTCCAAGCCAACGGCAAAATCGATCTCCTGACGGATTACAAAGAACTGGAGGCCCTCGTCGCTGAAAGCACTTCAAATTACGTCAAAACCACTCTGCATGGACTCTCTCCTGTTCCGTACCAGCCTACTGTTCCTACCAGTACCGGTAAGCCGAGAATTTACCAACATGCGATGGAATGTTTCTAACATGAATCAACAGCGGAGAGCATGGCTTCTCACTTGCCGTACCTGGCCCAATTACAACATCACCAAGCCCAGAATCCCTACTATACCTATTCACAACCCCCAGAACCACAACAGCCCCTGGCACTTGGTCAGACACTACCGCCCAACCAGACATTCTCCAGCGCAATACTATATGACAAGGCTCGGCAAGCCGCCCTTTCAAGATCCTCGGCGCACACTCGACGAGAAGGCCTTCACTCAACGCGTCGCCCGTGGACGCAAGAAGAGGAGAAGGCTCTCATGGCTGGTCTTGACACGGTCAAAGGGCCACATTGGAGCCAAATACTGACGCTGTTTGGCCAGAACGGTACGATTTCAGACATACTAAAAGACAGAACCCAGGTACAGCTGAAAGACAAGGCCAGAAACCTCAAGCTCTTCTTCTTAAAGACCAATTCCGAAATGCCGTACTATCTGCAGGCTGTCACTGGCGAACTTAAGACGAGAGCGCCGACACAAGCAGCACGCAAGGAGGCCGAGGAAAGGGCACGCCTCACATCGGAGGAAGACCAGGCCAAGTTGCAAGGTATCATGGCATTGGCAGGCGGTTTGCAACACCCGCCACGGACATCATCAGCCAGCCCAGCGAGCGCGGCTGCAACTGGCGTCGCGACTCCTGCGCAGGCCGCCACTGCACCTCAGGCTGCATCGTCTGCATCGTCTGCATCGTCTGCATCGTCTGCATCGTCTGCATCATCTGCGCAACACCAAGTCGGCCATCAACATCAAACCAACGCCGGGGGCCAGAACACTCACGCCTCCATCTCCATCCCCAGGCCAATGGCCACCCCAGCTTCTCAAATAAGACCGGGTGTTCCGACCAACACGCAAGAGCTGTTGTTACACGCAGTTACGCAAGCACGCCAGCGGCCTCACGCGCAATTGCCGCCTCAAGTTCCTCGACCGCAGGGCCAGCACCGGCAGCACAGTGTCCAGGATCAAGCACAGCAGCAAGCAGCCGAGCCGGGGCGCACACCTGCCACACCACAGTCATCAACCACGAATGGACAAAGTCCGACGCAACCAGCACCAACCGCAAGTCAACAATCTGACATTCCCGCAGCCCAGCAACAGCCGACATCCACGGCTGCGAATACCAACAACCCACCCACTGCCACGGCACAGGTATCAGCACAGGAATCGCCACTCGCCTTGCCCACCCAGGCTCAACAACAGCCACATGCCCCTGCTGCGGCTGCGGCTCCTCCGACATGTCAATCAACCGCATCTCCATCTCATCCACGGCAATCGCAATCGCAATCGCCACCGCACCAGCAGCAGCAGCAACACCAACATCAACAGCCGCCTCAGATTACTCCCCCAAGAAGTCATCAAGAGCGAAGTTCCCAGCTTTCAGCAAGAGCAGGACGACAAGGACGACAACGCAGCAGAGGCAGCGCTCCTAGAAGGTCTCCAGGCTGTTGTAGCACAAACGCTGGCATCATGAGCCGACGAGTGTCGTCATGACGCGCAAGACGGGTGCTCGCGGACTAATGCACATGACATGATTCAAGCATAATATGACGACCAGTCGTTGTATGCGAAACCCTCCCCCTCTCTCTCCCCCTTTTTTTTTCTAATTGTAGTTACTTGGGACGAGTTACGACTGACCAGCCAGGCGAACATCATTTCTTGTTAGCCTCCCACGGGGCTTCTTTTCTCACATTTCTATTTTTTTTTGGATTGGTATGCACAACCCACCGGCGCGAAAGGAAGAGTTTCTTTATATCTTATGGCGACGTCGCCACGTCTTGTATCGACTTTTCTATGTTTACGGCGACACTTGGGTTGGGCATGGTGTTTAACTCGGAAGCAATGATACCAATGTGCACGGGAGCAGGGAAGTGCTTTTTTTTAATGTTTTTCCACTCACAATGAGCAGTGTTATGACGACTACTCGCTGAATGATACATCATTTTTCAAGACACCCGCAGCCACTTGAATGCTGTTCTGGCTATTTCACGAAAATGAGACATGACGTGTGGCCCAATAGTTGGGGCGTTACGCAAAGCCTTGTACGAGCGAGGGCCTATTCCCGAAGTTGGACTACGTGCCTTTGCGCGGAGGGCGAAGTTGACTAGGGCTACGACATGTAGAGTTGCACTCTCGTAGAGTCAAGGCCTCTGTGGTACGTGATGAGTCTCACGGCGTTCTGTTCCTGTCCAATGCGGCGACTATGCCAACGTCGTGATTGGGCCACCGATTGTATGAGCTCGGGTAGCTGCCGCAAACCGAGATGAGTCTCTTACAGCCCGGGAACCGCTCTTAAGAAACAGCTCTTCTGGTCGTGTTCATGATTCTTGCAGTCACCCCTGATTTTTCATTTTTTCTTAAGAGAAAGAAACCCCTTCGTCCGTGTCTCAAACTCACATCGAGAAACGTGACAGCAGACATGGTCCACTCCCCAAGATATACTACTCCCGCACCGGCGCCATCATCGACGCGAGATATCTCCTCGATGCGCAGCAAATGGCCAGGCTTGTCCTCATCCAGCCTGGGCCTTCGACCTGCCCGGTCGAAACGTAATATCCCTCTATTGTCAGTACCACACGTGTCGGAAGGTCGACAACGACACTGTGTGCGACAGGGAGAAGAGTCCCGCTGGGAAATTTTGCAGAAACCGTGGGTATACATCCTGCTCCTCTGCATTTAATTTACTACGACGGCGAAAGCTCATGGCAGACGGTCACGGCAGACACTCTTTGTTCCGGAATGGTCGGGCCCCAGAGGTGCACCCAGGCGATCAAGCACGGCAACGCGCTCAAATACAAGTTCTGCCAAGAATATCGTGCGTCTACTCCGATTATCCTCCACCATTGTTCGGGATCCGTTTGACTGAAGGCGTGTTTACTGCCGGCAGATACGTGTCTGGAAGAAGGCTGCGCTGACCAGCGATGCTTCGACAACGCTGCCGATCTCCGATACTGCGCTTCACACCGGTGCCCCGTGCCGAGATGCGCCCAGCGGAGGGAAGTGGACGGTTTCTGCCTCAAGCACACCTGCGAAGCCGACTCATGCCACAGCTACGTGCCAGGGAGGCCTCGGAGCAGAGATGCCGAGAGCACAAACTGTGCAGCGAGGACCACTGTCCCCGAACGCGTCGGGGTCCAGACGGCGCGTACTGTTCGATGCACGCATGCAAGGCGGGTGGTTGCGGGGAGCGCATCGCGGCAGCAAAGGGCAAGTACTGCTTGAGCCATGCGTGTACGCACAGCGGGTGCGAGAGAAGACAGCCGTCCGGCGGGCTCTTTTGCAAGGAGCATACTTGTTCTCGCGGCGGGTGCTCCGAGGGCAACGACGGCAGCGGGCACTGCCAGAGACACAGATGCAAATCCGAGGGGTGTCCTCTCGGCGCAGGCGCGGATGGCTACTGCGACAACCACGGCACATGCGAGGAAGATGGGTGCTGGAGAAGGAGGCATGTCGCGGATGGCGTTGCGCAGAGGGTGTGTCGAGAACGTAAGTCCACACTCATGGTGTCTGTTCTGGTCCGATGAAAAGAAAGCAAGGGTTGCTAACGTTGAGGTTTGTGCAAAGACGCATCCAGGACGTGCGAGGCGGCTGATGGTGATGCTGCTGCTGATACGGGGCCGGCAACCTGTTCTCTGCCCGCGGAAAAGGGAAAGTCGTACTGCGGAAAACATCTTTGCGAGGTCCGCTCCTGCTGCGAAGCCCGATGCGGACGCTTCGACTACTGCGTCAAGCACAAGTGTCGTGTCGACGAGTGTCATCGGTTGCGAAAGAGAGAGGGGCGTACTCGTACTCGCACGGGTACTCGCACGGGTACGCGTACGGGTACGCGTACGGGTACTGCGATTTTCATAGTTGCAAGTACGGGAGGGGGTGTGATACCCTGGTTTCGGAAACCGATGCGTTGTGCTGGCGGCATAAGAGGCAGGTGATGTTTACGTGAGGTAAGGCTTGGGGTTGTTTGCAGAGGTTTGAAGACGAGCACTGCCAGCAGCATGTGAGATGCGAGATGCCGGGCCTTGCTTCATTTATCACGCTGGAAATAACTGTTCGAAATGGCGTATGCTAGACTACGGCTTTGAAACTCCCCTTCTTAAAGTTCTTATGCACCATCATCATATCCTTGGTCGCCCAGGGCCCCAGACTATTTCACACACCACCATCTTCCGGCGACGTCCTCGGTATCGATACCGACGCCGGACCTCTTCCTTCGCGTTCTGCCTCTTTCTCTCTTCTCCGCGCCCTCTCGATTCTCGCCCGCGAGACATCCGCCCGCCTCTGCATCTCCTCCTTCTGCTCCCGCAGCGCAATGCAGAACTTTGATCTCGCCCGAATACTCGGGCCCTTCCAGATGAAGACGAATGGAATCACGCACATGACGGCGCTCAGGCCGCCGATGAGGGCACACGCGCCCGCTATCCCGAGCTGCTCAAATAAGTGTGTCGTCGCCAGGGGCAGCACCACGGCCAAGATGGACCGAGAGCACGACGAAGCTGCGCTGGCGGATGCCGCAAAGATCTCGTACGAGTCCGTCAGATAGTTCAGCAGAGCCATGAAGAGCAGCAGATAGCCCATGCCAAACGGGATGCCTGCCAGCATGGGCACAGCAAAGGGAACGGACGTCTTGGCGCTGAAGCCCAGCCAGAAGAGGGACACGACAAAGAGCGGGCCTCCAAGAACCGCAAGCGGCAGCCGACGAAATTCTTCACGCTTCGCCCACGACGTGCCGCGCTGCTGGGCCCTTGCTAGCACGTTGTCCCAGTACCAGAATACGCAGAGGCTGAGTGCTCCCCCGCCCCAACGGGAAGGTATGTTAGACCCGTGTTACCGGGGCTGAGGCCGTACAGGTCCCGGAATATGATGGGGAATGCCTGGAAGGACATGTAGAAGATGGCATATACGAGGGCCAGGTAGGTGCACGAGGCTGTGACGATGAGCTCGGAGGCCAGCATGCGAATCGGCCTCGTAATCACGACGGTGAGCAGCTGTCTGATGCTAGTTTCTTCAAGCTCGCGCGGCGCAATGACTCGCAGGGTAGGGTTTTGCTCGCGCATCTTTGCGCGCGGCGGGCAAGCAGGATTGGTCCAAAAGTCTCAGGTAGCCAGATGACGATGCAGAATGTTGCTCCGGCGTAGATGAGGCCGACCCAGAATGTCCATCGCCAGCCGATGGTAGTAGATGTGTACCCTGACACGATTGGGGCGAACAGCGGTCCCCAGGTCGTAGCCTGTTATAGGTAATGAGGCAAATTTTTAGTACTGACTGTCTTGCTCTGAGGAGAAGATGCTGGCAAGGCAAGGCCATGCATGCATGCATGCATGATGACTTGATGAGTGACACCAAAAAAAAGGGGGTCGCTGAAACATACACACATAAAGATGGCAAATGCCCTCCCTCTCGTCCTATGATCGCCAAACATATCCGCCAGTATCCCCGCAACAATGGCATTCGGTGCTCCGGCAAAAACGCCGCAGAACATTCGGAAGACCAGAAACGACTCCCAGCTGGGGGCGAGGGCACAGGCCAGCGTGAACAGAGAGAACAAGGCAAAGGTGACGAGGGACAGGTTGCGTCGACCAAAGTGCTCCGTGAGCGGGCCCCAGATCAGCGGGCCGAAGATGAAGCCTATCAGGAAGACGCTGATGGGCAGGACGTTTTCCGTAGGCGATGATATGCCAAAGTCGGCCGTGATGTTTGGGATGGCCATGCTCGGGAGAGACGACGACATGGTCGAGTTGAGGACCAGCAAGACTGTGACGAAGACTACGAAGGATTTCTTGACCTGTTTGGGGCCCTATTCAGCACGGGGGTTTTGACACGGAGCAATGGCAATATATGCGACTGCGACTTGCGGCATGGGGGCCGCCCCTTGATCAACTTAACAACTTACCGTTGACCAGCTATGCGGATTGTCAGGATCGTCCACCTCCCAGCTGATCAGTGTGTGGTCCGCAAGGCTGCGTGTCCTGGAACGGATCTGAGAAACGACGCCATCGCCGTAGTCCATGGACTGCAGGCCGTATTCCGCTGCCGCATCTCTCGAGTTGAGGCTGCGCACTGTGTCCAGAGCTTGGCCCCGGCCTGTCCTTCATCTAACGTTTCCATCAGTGATTAAACTCCTTACACGGCGGGGGAATGAAATGGAATGAACTGGAATGAACTGGAATGGAAGGAACAAGAAACTAGTTGCTTCGGCACTGCTGCAACTAACTTTGGCCTTTTCCTCCGAGGCTTGACGTCAAATTATGGCTTGCAGATGCCATGGGGATACAGTCAGTCAGTCACGTAGAGCATTCGTTTCGTTGGGGGAGAAATTCACGGGGATCTTGGCAAGGTCGGCAGTGACGCGGTTTCGTATCAAAGAAAGAGGAGGGATTGGTCACAAGAAAGAGGAAGTGATGTGAGCAAAGTCATGAGTAAGTAGCAGTTGAGCAGCCCCCGTGCCGTACCACTCGGCCTCGGCACATTGGGTCGCCAAAGTTTTGAAGTTCGTCCCGTCCGTCCACCACCTTACCTTGACCGGGGGCCGAGAGTCGGCCGCTAGGACTGTGAGTGTTTTGACTCGTCTGGCCCCAGGATCGAAATCATGCTCACGGGTTGGTCGCTTGTTTGTTCCCCCTCCCCACTCGACGACGAGTTTCGACTCCCGACGCCCGAGGCCGGAGGATTCCAAGTGGGACAAGTGGGAATAAGTGGGAATAAGGCAGCGGCAATGCAAGCATGCACGTCGACTTCTTATCGATTCGAGTGGAGCCGAGCCCAGCCCCGCCCAGCCCCGCCGCCACTTCACTTCACGCGGCACGCACTTTAGACGGCCGATAAGCTTATCTCTTTTTTTTTTTTTTTTTTTTTTTCGGTGGTGATGGTGGTAATAGGTAATATGTAAGTTTTGACTTGACAAGGCACACACGCCCCCATCGATCGAAAGGCGTCCGGTCCGCTTCGCTTAGTCGCGGCCCAAAACCATGCGTTTCTGCCGACATTTTGTATCAAGCAAGCCCACCCTGTGTTCGTTCATGCATAAATCCGACATGTATTCACAACAAAACTCAAAACAAAGCATAGAAAATGTCGTCGACTGGCTTATTTCTTGCACGATGAGAAGCTTCTGCCGCAAAATAATTTCACCAACGAAGCAAGTGGCTAGTTACATGTCACTGTCAAAGGAAGGCATGCATGACGACCTCTCGCGGACGAATAAACGCTCTCTCATTTCCCGCACGCCTCGCGGCATGAATGAGCTCATCAAGTCCCAAGGCCCGGGTTCTAGCGCGTCATTCCGTGGCGATCGATGCAAGTCACGGTCTTTCATTCGGGGCCAACTCAAAAGGTTTGAATTGCGTCGACTCAAAAATGCTTATCTGGCGGGGTCCATGAATCTAGTTTTCGCAGTTTTATAAAAGGGAAAACCAAAAAAAAAAAAAAAAAAAAAAAAAAAAAGGGTAGTATCTCCAAGTGGCTTGTTACTAAGCCAAGTAAACTCTGGCTACGAGCTTGATCCTGTTCACGGGCACTGCTGACCTGTCTTTCCTGTGTATATAACGAGGTCCACCATGTTTCTTTCTCCTCCCGCTGTTCTCTCCATTCATCGAATCGTTGCCGTGATCACGACCTGCTCTTTTGGATAAAGAAGGCGCTTGAAATAAACCCAAGACTTTGTTCCTGTCTCCCGTCTCGCCTCCTGATTATATAACCAAATCCGGAAGTGCCATGTCAGACTTTTCATTCATACCGCCCTTGAATTTGGGGAATTGGCCATTCTCAGGCGTTTTGACAGGCATTTTGGCAGACCATGATGATCCGTCGTCAGTCCCTACTCCTACTGACTATGATAAAGTCCCCTTCTTTGTCAGTCCACACGATTGGCTGGGCGTCACCCAATTCGTCTTCTACCTGCCCATGGTGCCTGTGGCCATCTGCCTCATGAAACGCAACGGCATGAACACACCCAGAATGGCCTGGTGGCCGCTGGTCCCCTTCACGCTAAGTACGCATGTTTTATTTTTATTTTTTTGTCCCTATTTCCCACGCCATTCTATCACGCTCACCCTGTCGTTGAACAACGCTGATGCTTCATACCTTGCCAGTGCGACTCGTCGGTGGCCCTCTCCTCACCGCGCTCGAAAAAGACAGCATTACGACGGTGGTTTCCACACCGGCCTCCTCGCCTCAGCCATCATCCTACTCCATGTTGGCGCCGTCCTGCTTGTTGTTGCCGATCTGGATCTCACGAAACTCGTGTACGTACAACTTTTCCCTGTTCCACCACCCACCCCCCTTTTTCCCGGGCCTCTAGAGCAACAAGTGCTGATGTGAATTTTTTTTTCTTCTTCACAACAGTTTGCTGGAGAAATTTGGAGATGGGCCCTTTACACGCCGATTCACAACCGCCCTGCGCCTCATATTAGTTGGAGCGGTTGGCCTGCTCGGTGCCGGCAGCGGCATTGGCTCCCAGGACGAAGATGCTCTTCAGCATGTCGGGCAAGTCCTAACCCTCGTCGGGTACATCATCGTCGCCATCGATTTCGTCGTCCTCACTCTCATGCAAATCTACTGTTATATTCGCAAGGCTAGCATCCTCCCCAGCGGACACCGGGTAAGAAGCTCATCCAATCTCTCCTCGTATCCTTGGCAGTCAATTTAGAAAAAAATGAAGAAAAAAAGTCGCATGCAAAAGCTGATGTGAAACCCCCCCAAACAGGTCCTCCGAGGAGCTCTGCTCGCCTCTCCTTTCATCATGGTCAGGATCCTGTATGGCATCATTGAAACTGGGCTTTTCGAAGACCCCGCCACAGTTTGGCTGCCCGTCTACGACGACCCTGAGACTTCACCGATTATTCTGTTTTTCTTCATGGCCTTGCTCATGGAGTACATTGCCCTGATTGTATATCTGTGGTCTGGCTTTTCGATTCCGGGAATCGTAGCCTCCCCGCCAAGACAGCCGAGGCTGCTGGGCAGTTGTAATAGGCAGAGATATAACAGTCATGGTCGAGGCATGGCGGATGTGTGAAGGAAATAATGTCCCTTCTGGCAAAGTCGAATCACGCGGAGCCTTTCCGTCTGTGAGAAAATTTGAGAATTGTTGTAAAACATTAGTGTTTTAATCAATCAAGTAATCTAATTCCAATGAGGGTTTCGCAAACGCAATCCAAAATACGTCACGAACAACACGGATACCCCAGGTTCCATCCCGTGACTATTGTACAGATGCAACATTGAACAGACTGCTGCAGATTCAGGTCCAAGTCTCCAAGCAAAGTGCGACTCATTATCAAAGGCGGTCTGATCAGAATAACCCAAGACCCGCCGCCACACCAGCAACCAAGCAAGGAGCCAATGCTGCGCCTGTGACCAAACCCCAGCAGCTCCGGTACTCGTGGAAGTCGGCCTATCACTACCAGTTGCGCTCCCGCTCATCGAACCCGACTGCGCGCTCTTGGCAGACCGGGACGCTGGCGCCGACGTCTCGACGGCAGAGCTGGCGACGCTGGCTACGCTGGTGGTGCTGGCAATGCTGGTGGCGCTTGCGATGCTGGCAATGCTGGTGGTGGCCGGCGCGGCGGTAGTCGCGATACCACCCGTCGCAACAGCCTGCCCCAGCGTCTTGGGATCGATAAACAAAGGCGAGTACGTCTCCGTCCCCTCGTACTGAGGACACCCCGGCACAGTCGTCTTGGGAGGAGCCCTCCCGCCGCCGCAGTCAAGCAGCTTGCACACCTCTCCCGAATCAGGCACGTACCAGAGTCGTGTGGCATACGCGGCCTGCTGACTAGGCTTGATGACAGAGTCGTAGTACGTGCAGCCTTGAAGATTGGTGCGTGCGAACGCAGACGAGGCGAGGCACAGGGCCACGGTGAGGATGCCGACGGCCATGACGGGCAATGGCTGCTTGATGAGATGGAAGTGTGTACTGCTTCAAGGAGATTGGGAGAAAGACAGATAAGAGAACGGCGATGAGACGTTTATGAAGAATGAATGGCAGTGCGGAAACGAGCGTAGAGTCTGGCCCCAGTGTGAAATGGATGATGCAAAGTCTGTGAAAAGGGGCCTCGCCTGCCGTTCGTCGGTCGAAGTGGTTATCTGAGCTGCACGGGCCTTTTTCAGCCTCACTTGTTTGTCCCTCCGTTAGCACTAGGCTTTCAGTCGGAATTGTTCCGTGTCATCAGGTTTCGGTGAGCAAAACTGCTAATGATCCTGTTGTTCCCGTTGGACTGCTCTCCATGCCAGAAAAAGCGCACGGGCAGACGGTCCGAAATCATTCCAACTTAGTCCAAGTGAATTTTACGACGTGGGCCACGCATCAGATCCCTCCTTATAATATCTATTCATTTATGAATACGCGATTGCAGAGGCATTGATCATTTGGTGCACATCATTTTGTGAAAATTGAAAAGACTGCAAACTACCGATGGAAACATATACCTGGAAGTAGAGCTCTCTCCCAAGGATATCCCGACATCAAGTGGCAATTAAGGAAAAAGGTAGGAAATATATAATGACAATATTTGAAAATCAACAGCTTTTAGTCCATTCATTGTCCCCAGATTGTGAGAGAGCAATCTTCTTCCAATGATCACGCTCAGCCTCGAGCTTAGCAATGCGTTCCTCCAGCTCCTCAAAGCGCAGGGCCTTGCGCTGACGCGATTTTCGAGCAGCAAGGGTATTGCGAGCTCGCTTCATGGCAGTCGGGTCATCAGGGTCCTCAACAACAATAGGTGGAAGGGGCTTGTCACGCTTGCGCGAGGTGACGCCGGCTACCGAAGAGTGGCGACCACCGCCGGGAGGCGAGTTGGTCATCTTCTTGCGGCTGCCGGCACCGGAAGCCCGGTCCGCGGAGTCCAAACCATCTGACTTTTCGGCAGGAGAGCCCTCTGGGTTCGGGGTCATGAGCTCAGGACCACTATTGGAGTCCTGAGGGAACAACGGGTACCAAGGATCGCCGGAGCCGTCAAGGTCGGCGCTTCCGAAATTGGGAGAGACGTCGAACCCATCAAAGTCCGGAGACTCGTTGTAGATGGATGGCGACGTCAATGCCGTTAGAGCAGCAGAGTTGGGTGCCGACATGAAGGGCTCCTGGACGAGCAAATCATGTGGCGAAACAGTGCCCAAGGTGGAAGTAGAACTTGAAATGCTGCCATTAAAATCCATGACTGATGGAAGAGCTGGAGATGAGAATGCCGTGGAGGCACCGCCTTCAAAGGCGGTGAACTCGTCCAGGTCGACGTCTAAAGTATTGAGTGTAAGTGATTGGACTTCATTATTTGACTAGAAAGTGACTTGGGACAAACCTGCTGCGTTCATCATCTTGGCGGATTGATGGACACTACCAGTGCTCTGATTAAACAAGGGTACAGGGGACGACCAGAATGGGTTCTCTGCTGTTGGTTCAGAGAGACGGAGGATGACGGAGCCGATGAAGCGTAAAACTGATTCGCGAGACAGTTGGCGTTGACTGAAGACACAGAGTGCTGTCCAAGAGCCTGTAGATATTGAGACAATCGCTGGTTACGGGCAGCTGCGGTAACTAGCTTGGTATCCCTGCGATTGAGGTATGAATGAGGGCGCTGGCTGGACAGCGAAACTGAAGATCGATTAGGGGCTTGACAGGGCTGAGGATTGTCGAACAGAACAAAATCCTGTTGATTCTCGACGGGGCTCTGGGGTTGATGCGCGGATGATGCCGGCAGGCTTGATGGGGAGTTGTGAGGCCATGTTGATTGGGAGTCCGTGGTGAAGACTGGGAATTCTTGGGGGAATTTTGGCGGTGGCAAGAGAATTCGAGCGGAAGCTTTTTATAGCAGTGCTGAAGTCCAGATCAACCGAAAGGTGAGCTGGATGGGGTGAAGATGGAGTGGAGAAAATTTTGTTTATGTCTTGAGACGTAATCTTGACGGACTGTGGGGGAACGCTCTGGAAGAGATGGTTTATAGCATCTTGACGGTCGTCTGAGGCGTTGATCTGACTTGTGACTTGTGTGGTAATGGAGGGTTGGGGAAGAGGAGAAGGAACAGGATAAATTTGTGGGATGTCGGAGGCCAAGGACGTTTTGTATTTCTCAGGCAGCAAGCAGCGGAATGCGCGCGGCCACGGGTGCGGTACCACATCTTGGGGGCAAGAGCCCCATACAAGGCTAATAACATTATCCTCTGTGCGCCGCCATATACTGCTGATAAGGGCTTGCGCGGCTTCGTCAGGTACCACACGCCCTTTCGCTAGTCGGTGGATCCAGCCGGTGACTCACACTTTTCGTATTAACCGTGTTAGGACTGGCCGGTCCCTTGCTGCAGCCCGGCATGGCGCAGCTGGCATAAGCCCGGGACTCACTGTGCTCCATTTGTCAGAAATGCCTTCTGCTGGTTGTCCTGTCGCTCTGTCGTCTGTCGTCTATTGTTCATTGCCCTACGCGACTGTCGTACGCATGTCGTCGACGTTGACGCGATGCAAAAACGATCGAAATCTCAACAACACCAGACAGAACCGGTCTCGAGAGGCTTTGCGATGAGTAAGGTGGTGGCCTTCCCAATTGAAGCGAACGCCGAAAATCTTACCCTCCTTGCCTCCCTGTCTCCCTGTCTCCCACCCACCCAAGCAGGCGCCATTGGGCTGAGTACCTGCCAGCTGAATTGACCAGTCTCATGCCGCCTACTAGTGAGTGATGTGGTACGCCCCAATAAGCCGAGCCTGGGTACCGCTCATGTGATACCAACAAATACGCGGCGGACTTGGGAAATTACTTGCCAACACACCAGCTCGTGGATAAGGATACTGGGAATCTATTGGTCAGCGACCGCCATTCATTGAAGTGCCCCTGTATGGAGTACAAGGTGCGTGAGCGCGAATAATGATCACTGAACAGAGCCGCAAAAGATATCGTGGCTTGAGGATTGCCTGAAATTGAACGCTGTTAAGATACAAGAATCGAAACCCACATCCGTACCAAGTACGGAGTAATCAAGGGAGAGTGCCTGGCTCAAATGCCTCGAGCAATGGACACATTCGACAGCAGGTAATGGGCTTATTATACAGGCCACCATTGAAGCTGTTGGTTGGTTTCGTGACAGAGCAGCGGGTCCGCTTTGTTCAACTGTACAGATTAGTCTGCCTGAGCCTCTCGTTCCGTAAGCCCGTCTAGGAAGCTGTCAGCCTGGCGTTGAGCCCGTCGTGCGCCCATCTCTCGTCGCCGCTGCTCAATTTCTCGTCGCCGCGACGCCTTTTGATCTTCCCGCGTCTTTCGTTCCTGCTCAGTGCGTTGGCGCTCCTCTGCCAGGTGTGCCATCTCTCTTGTTCTCGCCTCTTCGTCCTGGCTGAACTTGTAGAAGCCCGTGCCCTTTGTCCGGATTTCGCTGTCGGCGTCGTAGTGCTTCTCTTCTGGTGGTGTCGCGCTGCGGTCCCGCTTTCTAGCGAGTTCTTCCATTTTTTCGGGATCGTCAGGGTTGAATGCCATGGCCTGTACAGCGTCTCCGTAAATCAGGTTCGTCGGCGCTGCTGGTCTTGCAGACATGCGCTCAAGTTCCTCCGCGCCGAGCAAGCCTCGCCGAGCGCTACGTTCCATGCGCTCCTTCTCAGCTTTAGTCCCGCGTCTCATGCGTCCGAACTCGTCCTCGTATTCGATAACCTCATTGGCTTCGTCGCCGTCATCGTCCGAACTCGCACTCAAGTAGTCTTCTTTCCTTCCACATTCTCTGCCCATTTCCGATCAAAATCGATCAGCGGGGCAGCTTCATTATCCTTTGGTATATAGTCTCCTCTCTTCATTGCTGCATACAGTCGTGCCTTGTCTTCCATCTTCCTTCTTGCACGCGCGAGCTGTTCCGACTCTTCTTCCGTGCCAGCCACCTCCTTTAGTGTCAATTTGCTGTCATCTTTGCGTGGCTTTCGCTCTTTGGTTTGCTGCTGTGGAATACGTCATCCTTCCGATCTTTGGACGGTCTTGAACGACCCCACTGGATGTCGAAGAAGTCGCATTAGACAAGAGTGATGTCAATTGCGCTGTAAAGTCAAGTGACGAGGAAAGGGCCGTGTCTTTCTTCTGTTTCTTGGCCGGCCTTTGGCCGTAGAGGTTCGGATCTTGAGGCATCGTACAATATTGTTTGGTCCTCTAGTAAGAGTCTCCGTGAATAAAACTTGTGCCAATCTTCTAGAAACGAAGATCGGGTGATGCAAAGGAGAAATTGATGACTATTGCCATCGGTGTCCAAGCTAAAGTCAGGCAGTGCGCGCGAGAGCACGGCTCTTTGTCAGCGGAAGAAAAGCTTTTCGCCTTAACACCAGGTTTTGTTCATTAAGGTCTGAGCTATGCTGATAAAGGCCCGTACTCTCCAATGTCAGTGTATTCAGATCATGTCACGCGCCGTAGCAGGAAACAGGTCATCAAAAATGACGAGGCTCGCAGAGACGAGCACAATTAATTGCACAAGCCACATACTATTGCTTCCAGATTGCAAGAGCCACATCACGCACGGTTCTCAGCCACGTTGCCCCTCCATCTCTTTGAGGACCGTAAGACTACACTTCCGTACCGACCCACTTTTCTGCGTTGGTTCAATAGAGCGACTTCGAGCAACCTTCTAAAATGTTACAATCGGTGGGGTTGTGAGACGTGCGATGTAGCTCTTTGTAACTTAGATGCTTGCCGGTACAAGTATCGTGGTATGAATTAGTAGTGCATAAGAAGTATCCTTTAATACGATAATTTTAATTGGGTGAAATAAGTGGATCGGTACGGAAGTGTAGTCTTACGGTCCTCAAAGAGATAGTCACGCCAGACTCTTTCCTCCCTCGCTATCGGATTACTGAGAAATCGTTTGCTCTCAACCACTAAGTTCAATTTGGGATTCTCCAAGCATGGCGAACACAACCCCTATTTTTATTGCCGTCATTGGTAAGACATATGTTGCCCTTTCTTGAAGGCTCAAATAAGAACTGATGATTACGTGACACAGGCGCTGGCGGAGTGGGAAAATGCTTCCTTTCCCAGCTGCGAGACCTTACCATTCGGCGACCTTCTCCCAAGCTGAGCGTATGCTACATCGCCACTAGCCGCAAAGCACTCTACAACGATGACTATTCGGTCATCAATGTGGACGGCGCCATCAATGAATTGGCCAATTCTTCCAAAACACCAACGTCTCTGCCTGATCTGGTCACCTATCTGACAAAGGCTCCTGGAAAGGCTATCATTGTCGATAACACGAGCTCCCAGGATGTTGCAGACGCTTACCCAACAGCCCTCAAGGCTGGCGTCAGTGTGGTTACGCCTAATAAGAAAGCTTTCTCTGGATCATACAAGTTGTGGCAAGATATATTCCAGGCCGCTGCTGCTTCGGGTGCCAAGGTTTATCACGAGTCATCGGTCGGTGCCGGCCTACCTGTGATCTCAACTCTCAAGGACCTTGTCGAGACAGGAGATGAGATCACCAAAATTGAGGGAGTATTCAGCGGCACTATGTCATTCTTGTTCAACTCATTTGCGCCCGTTTCTGGCGGCGGCGGCAAGTGGTCTGGCGAAGTGAAGAGGGCCAAGGAGCTAGGCTACACCGAGCCTGACCCTCGTGACGATCTGAACGGCCTCGATGTTGCTCGCAAATTGACCATTTTGGCTCGTTTGGCAGGCTTGCCAGTAGAGTCCCCACTTCGTTCCCAGTGGAGAGTCTCATTCCTAAGGAATTGGAATCATGTTCTAGCGGGGACGAATTCCTGGAAAAGCTGCCCCTTTTGACCATCAGATGGACGAAAAGAAGGCGACGGTAGGTAACAAGGTTCTTCGATTCGTCGGCAGCATCGATGTAGCCACCAAGAGCGTCAAGGTCGGCCTCCAGTCTTTTGAGCCGTCCCACCCAATTGCCGCTTTGAAGGGCAGCGACAATATCATTTCCTTCTACACCAAGCGATACGGAAGCAACGCTCTTATCGTCCAAGGCGCTGGTGCTGGTGGTGACGTAACCGCCATGGGCGTTACTGCCGACCTGATTAAAATTATCGCCCAAATTGCGTAATGCGATACAGATTTAAGTTACAATGATATTGGCGATACATGCGGCCTTGGATCCTGTGGCATGGAAAATTCAGGTTGAAATTGTTATCATCTGCGTGAAGTGCGAGGTATTGGTGTCGCTATACTCGTCGAATAGCTGATACTCGAATCCGGAGGTTTAGCAACGGCTTCGCACACCGCCAAGTCGCGGCTGTGGCTTTCGCTACGAGTCGAGAAACATCTCCATAGCCAAAGAGATATATCTATGGCCAAGAAGAAAAATAGCGGTAGAATCAAAATCGTGCCAATAAGAGCCTATGAAAGTGATGGACGTCAGAGTTGCATCATCGAGTGAACGGGGGTTTTGCATGCATACACAAAGAGCTGAAATGGACCGGATGACGAAGGATGCTGAATGGGGCATCACATTGCTCCCACCATTCCACAGGCTTGTCTGCGCTGTATCGGACATTGTCATATGCCTTATGTCGTTGAGTGCGTCGCGAAGTAATGTATGTTGTAATAAAATGGAACGATGGGTGTCGCCAGTGGAGAGATTGGAAACGTCAAAGCAATATATACATACATACATACTCCGTACATATATAATAATAACCGAAATGGGCGTAGCCCAGGGCGGGGCAGGGGCAGGCATCAAGCGCATCGGTGGTGGGGTGAGAATCTGGTTGGCGGGCATCCTCTCACCGCCTGCCCCATTCGCAAAATGGGTCCTTGAATTCACTTTGAAGTTCTTCACCACGGCGGACTGAGAGGAAAGAAGTCGATTGAGAGGTTGACGACAAACTCTGAACAGCGCCCTTGCACGCTCTAATACATTCAAACTCAAGACATGGCCGGAGCAGCTAACAAACGGGCGAACCGCGAGAGGTTTAGCCAACGCAAAGACCAAGATGGTGTCGCGAGAATGCCCCGAAAGCGATTTTATCGTCAAAGAGCCCATGCCAATCCTTTCTCAGATCACACTCTCGAATAGTAAGTAAATTTACACAAGCGTCGCCTCGTATGGTGAGACTCAAAGTTGCCAACCAGTCACTAGTCCCGAATCGCCAGACACAATGGACTGGTCCACGTATTATCCGGCATATGCGGTGGAGAGTACATCAGAAGACTCGAAGAGACCGGCGAAGTTGAGCAAAGATGTAGAAGTTGTCGATATCGGGTGTGGTTTTGGCGGTTTGCTTGTCGCGTTGGCCCCTCTGTTACCTGAAACATTAATGTTGGGTAAGTTGGCAATCACGGAAGTCTCTCACGACGGAAACACCCTAACGACAAGGACAGGACTCGAGATCCGAACAAGTGTGACGCAGTTTGTCCAGGAGAGAATATGGGCTCTGCGCGAACAAAACGGCGGTACGCTTTACCAGAACGCGGCGTGCATCCGCGCAAACACGATGAAATTTCTTCCCAATTTCTTCAAAAGGCACAGCTCAGCAAAATCTTCATCTGCTTCCCCGACCCTCACTTCAAAGCCAGAAAGCACAAGGCAAGGATTGTATCGACGACCTTGAATTCGGAATATGCGTACGCTTTGCGGCCACGCGGCATCTTGTACACCATAACCGATGTGGAGGCGCTGCATCTATGGATGGTGCAACATCTGGACGCTCACCCTTCGTTTGAGCGAGTTCCTGAAGACGAGGTGGAGAAGGATGATTGTGTGAAAGTGATGCAGGATGAGACGGAGGAAGGCAAGAAAGTTACCAGGAATCAGGGCCAAAAATTCGTGGCTTTGTTCAGGCGATTGGAGGATCCTCCTGGGAGTGAGAGACGTATGTAAATTTCCTCTCTTCATGAAACTGCAAATGGAGGGCGACTTGGCCCGTGATGTGTCGTGCTACCCGGGATCAGGTTGTGTTTTAGACAGGTTTACGAGTAGTTTATTCTGGACTTTATATTTTTCCCGCTCGATAAGTAAGAGGCATATAAAGTAGTAGATTCCTTGAAAACGCAGAGAGCGGGCTCGTCAACATCGTTCACGTCTGATCCGATTACACAGGTAATTAAATTATTGTAATGAATGGTGGCCCCCGGTGACGTCGAGTCTGGTGGACCCTCGGCGCTGGAGCAGAGCAGCCTGGAACAGACAGACAGTTGCGCCCGGGGCAGCCGCCACCACCCGACCACGATACGGGCGTCCACCTCGACTTGTCGTCCTTTCATGCTACCGAGCAGGCAAACGATGCACCCTCGTCGACTCAAAAGCTCTGGCCATGGCCCTGAAGCGACGGGATGTGGCTATCGCTGCTGTAGCCGCTTTCATTTCCTGGAGCTATGCTGTAAGCTGGTTTCCGGTGCTGCGCTGGGCTGCGTACGCCTTCGTAGCTGGTATCCTCATCAGTGTCATCACCATCCTAGCAACCGTCGCAACTGTGCTGTTGACCACGCAACGACCGAATCACAAGCCTTCTCAGCTTCCCAGGGTGTCCTTTCTTCTCGCCAGTCGCTGGAAGACAGAAACCTCTGCATTGAAGAAACGGCAAACGTACGAGAAGCAGTCCCTGGAGCTCGGACGCTCACCGCATGTAGCCAAAGCTGTCGACGGCCTCCTCGACTTGATCCTCCGCGATTTTGTCCGCAGCTGGTACTCTCACATCAGCTCTAACCCGGTGTTTCCCAACGAAGTCGACCGTGCAGTGCGTCTGGCCATTACCAGCCTGCTCGATTCACTACGACACAAGGACCTCGCTGAAATCGTGACGAGTCGGCTCATACCTATCCTTACAGCGCACTTTCGCGACTTTTACGACGCGGAAAAGGCGATACGGGGCAGGAAGCTCAATCGTTCCGTGACTGAGTCAGAAGAGCTGGACTTGGCCATTGCCTCGAAATATAAAGATGGCCGGTTGCACCCAGCCGCCTCCCTGTCCTTCCCAGACACCAAGATGGTGCAACAAGATTATTTGAGGTCCCTCATTGAGCGAGTGATGCCCGAAATCCTGCCCGAAAAGATGCTTGCCAGTCGCTCTGTCTCGATCCTCATACGCGAGATCGTCAGCTGTGCTGTGCTATCGCCAGTTCTCCAATTACTGTCGGATCCAGATACGTGGAACCAGGTCATGGAGAACTACGGCCGCACCATGTTGCAGGATAGATCGACGGTTCGTAAGCTCAGAGCTGCTCTTGATCAACACGCTTCTCCAACTCCCCGAACTGTCACAATGATCACCGCTCCACGTCTAGCTCCCGGCGATAGCGAGCGTAAATTTGAAAAGTTCATCCGCGGCATCCGGAAAGCCAACAACTTATCAGATGCACGACGGTTTCGTAGTGAGGTGGCCAGTCAGTTGAAGCGGGACTCGCTGCAGGAAAATCAAGATCCTGTTTACTTGCGGCGCCTGGAGATGGGCAAGCGGATTCTGGATCAAAGTGCAACAGCTCGCCGCTGGAGGCGACCGTCAGCCCATTCCATTCAACACCAATCCTATCCCGAGTGCGGCGACGTCCCGATTGGAAAATTCTACTCTTGTAGAGCTCCTCAAGGATGCGTCTGGGCTGTCTTACTTCATGGAATATATGGACCGTCAGCGTTTGATGTCTTTGGTCCAGTTTTGGCTAGTCGTGGATGGATTTCGAAACCCCTTGGAAGATGACGGCCAGGAAGACGATCGCGACTCCTCGAACCTGCCCATGTGGTCAGATTCAGACCGACTTGACTTGCAACAGATCCATCAAGCTTACTTGACGAAGCCAGAGCTTCATGTCCCTGAATATTTAAAGCGCCAAGTCCGACAGTTCCTAGAGGCTGGAAAGTCTGCCACACCACTCCAGTACTGTAATGCGAGGAAGTCCATCCTCAAGGCGCAAAGCCTGGTTCTTGAGGAGATGCAGTCCCAACACTATCACGGCTTCAAGAAATCCGACTTGTACTATAAATGCCTAGCATCTCAGGAAACATCCGTAGCCACAACGGCCGCGGCGCCAGTACTCCTAAACCACACTGCCGCAACTCGAACATCGCAACCGCATCCATCCAAGCCGAAGCTTGTTTCTCGACTTGCCACATCGGCTTCTAGTCAAATCGCGCGAAGAACTGGTTCTGCAGTGGACCTTCGAGGTAACGACAACGATGCAGATCCCCGTCGATCGCTGGATGAAAGTGTCTCTACACCCTTGTTCGATGATGATGATGTGGACAATGAAGGGTTAGCAGCTTCAGTACACAGTATTGGCCAAGAGCACGCCCTGCAAATTACTCCGGACACACAGGTTGTCCAAGCTGTGGAACAAGCCCTCAGCAACATCATGGACGACGCACGGCCACAAACAGCTGAGGATTTGCGAGCTTCTTTATTTGGAGACATGGACGGGAATGAAGCGAGCTTCACTGAAGGCAATGACCGGAGTTCTAGTCGTGGTTCTTTGGACTCGTCCCGGCCTGTTACAACTGCCAAAGACCAAGTGAAGCCTAGTTTGTCGTCTTTGGGACTGGTCAGCGCAGCGTCGAGAATTGGTGTTTTCGTGGACGACGACTTGTTTCAGGATGAGGACAAACTGTTAGCTGATGAAGATGATGACGATGTCGATGTCAGTGCTGCCGAGAAAGACGAGGAGGACGAAGTTCATGAGGCAGCGCCTGGAGATCTGGGACTAGCTGAAGCCATCACAGCACTTTCCAATGACATAGACCGTCTGGCCGCCCAAGACGCTGTTATCGACTCGCTGACACGCAAGGCTGAGCTGACGAATAACACCTCGGAACTGCGCATCCTCCGCAAGTCGAAAGCAAGCTTGCAGCGAGAGATCAGACGCAAAGAGCTCCAGCGTCAGCAATACGTCGTGCAGGAGAGTGACAACAGTTTGTATGGTCGTTCGACAATCAAGATCAAGTCAATTCAAGTGGGAAGGGAAGAAGATGGCCGAGAATTTGCCATGTATGTCGTCGAGGTCCAAAGAAATGCAGGCGAGCAAATGCCTGCAGCATCCTGGATAGTCACGCGACGATACAGCGAGTTTCATGATCTTCACCAAAAACTGCGGTCCCGGTATCCCTCCGTTCGAAACCTCGACTTCCCCGACGCAGAGTCGTCATGAAGTTCCAAAGCGAGTTTCTTCGAAAGAGAAGAGAAGCCCTGGAGAAGTACCTGCGGGAGCTTCTTTTCTCCCAGATGTATGTCGCAGCCGCGAGCTACGAGCCTTTCTATCACAAAGTGTCATTATCCCTGGCCAGGATATCCTAGATCGCGAAGACAAAAGGACATTGTGTCGCGACTGTACGACTCGGTAGCGGATGGCATGGATGATATCCTGGGCAACATTCCCGTCTTGGACCAAATTTCCGTCGCTGGCCAGAATCTTATTGCTGCAGCCACTAATCAACTGAACGCGATGCCGCTCAACTTGAACGAAGACGCGTTCCCCGCCGCGGAGGCAGAGGCAGAACTGGATGCGTTTGAGAACAAAGAACTGGAGCCGTTCATCAAACCTATCTGCGACATCTTTCTGGAAGTGTTTGAATTGAACAGAGGAAATAACTGGCTTCGTGGACGAGCCGTGGTTGTAGTTCTTCAGCAACTGTTGGGGGCACAATCGAAAGAAAAGTACGCGACAACGTCAAGATGTTGCTACAGGATGAATCGATTCCGCGTTACATCAGCATGCTCGAAGACAGCATGTGGCCGAATGGAGTTTTGCAGCGAGACAGGAAACCGAGATCTGCGGCACAAAGGAAGAAGACGCGCACAGAAGCCAGTCTCATGCTGGCGACTTTGGTGCCGGACCTGGCTGGTAATGTGGTGGGAAGAGTGAATGCTCAAGCGGCCAGTCGTCGGATCTTTGCTACACTGAACAATTCACGACTCAAGTAAGGAGATGTGGCGCCATATTGTTCGAGGTCAAAAATATGCTGACCTGTATCTTCAGTGCCCATTTGGTTTTTACGATGCTGGATGAGATCATTGCCGTCATGTTTGATGATTTGTGAGCTGTAATCATTAGGAATTACGTGGAGAGCGTGATGGAGAGCTCCTCCTGTTGGTGCTCTGAACCTGCAACGAGCGACTTGTTTATTTAGCATGGCGAGGCGTCTGTTTGAGTGGCAATTGGTATTTCGATAATGGAGGGTGGGAGGAGAGACGTGCGATGTTGGACAGTAAGACGTCGTGACGCATATATGGTAGCAATCGTTCTCGATACGCGCGAGGGGCCACAAGTTGGGCTGATGACTATGGTCCATCAAAATGTAAAGTAGCTAGCTAGCCTGCCACCCTGCCTGCCTGCCAGCTTTCGTCGTATCCATCTGTTTCAAGGCCGGACGGAGAGCAGAGTGATCGATGCCTTTCCGATGATGATAGATACGTTCCGGCGGCGCCAATCGATCGGTTCGTCCCGGGCGGGCGACGGCCACTTATTACAAATTAATCAAAAACGTCTTCTGAGGATCCGTTGCATCTCCACCCTCAGACGTTTTGCCGTTTGTCACCGCCCGCATCAGCCTCAGCGTCGCAATTGTTGGCATCTCTGGTCTGGTCACGTTTCGTTTTCGAGCTTGCAGCTTTCCCCAGGTTCTCCTCACATCTATCCGCCAGGCCAAGGACGAGCCTGTCTTGAGCGACACATCGCACGCAAACCTCCAAGGCTTTCTTTTGCTCCTTCCTGCCACGCGGCCATCTCATCTGACCTCTCCTTGGATCTGTTCCTTTGCTTCATCCCCACTGGCCGCATTGATTCTTTGTCCTTGCGTAGCGCAATCAGGATTCGGCGAAGCCTCGCAAGCGACACCGCCTGACCGTCATCATGACTGAGGTCTCGGCCACCAGGCTCTACTTGGGCAACCTTCCTCGCAATGGTCCATAATAACCTTTACTCTTCATTCTTCGCCTTGTCCCTTGGATCCCAACTGACTCGCTTTCTTTTTCACGGCAGCTACCAAGGCCGATATCGAGGCACATTTTGCGACTCATGGCACCGGGAAATCACCGAGGTGAAGCTGATGAACGGTTTCGGCTTCATCGAATACAAGGATCCGATGGATGCCCGCGACGTCGTTCCGGGTTAGTCGACCCTCTTCTGCTTTCTTTTGAAATGACACCTGCGTTCCTGATCACCAGCCTCGTTTCGTTACGCGGACTTTGCTAACACGCCGCCCCCGTTTGTGGCACCTACTTGCCGCAGCTTTTCGTAAGTAGCAATGCCTGCTTCCCTTTCCTCTTATTGGGCGCAATCAATAGCCCTCATTCATAGTCGTTCAATTTTGCTGACCCTGAGAGTAGACGGATCTGATTTCATGGGAGAGCGCCTCACTGTTCAATTTGCCCGTGGACCCCGAAGCAGGGAGACTGGCTTTCCAACCCATGAGCGTACTGCGCCGCGACCTCGACGAACCGTTCATCGGATGCAGATTACCGGGCTTCCGAACGAAACCAGTTGGCAGGTCTGTCTCTCTTTCCCGCTCGTCGTCACTGGACTCCATGGACATCTCCTCCCAAATCTGTGTGACTTGGATCTTTTCTGCACGATCTTATGGTCGGCTGGGATTCGGCGCCATTGAAACGTCTTGCACCTTTGTGTAGCACGGATCCGGGCAACATCCGAGCTATTACCATCACTTTTGCGAGGGAAGGTGCGGATCTCAGATATCGGGCTGTTTGCTTTTCCTTCCTTCCTGTCCCAGGCTCTCGGTGTTCTACTTGGGCATGTTGCACGACAAGATGCTGGATCGGATCTGGTCGGCAACATGGACTTTTCTTTCTCTCTTTAGGCGTCGCATGAATCATCAACGACTATTCCTGGGAACAAGGACTTACGCGGACTCTGGTTATAGGACCTGAAAGACTTTGCGCGTCAACCCGGACTTGACGTGGTGTACTCCGAAACGGGACGAGATTCTAATGGAAGGGGTAAGGACTGTGTCATGCGACGTTGGCTGTATGCATAGCTGACTGAATATCCATCAGCTTTGTCGAATACGAGACTGCCGCCGACTTGAGGACCGCTGTTGAAAAACTCGATGGTCGCGAGTTCAAGGGCAATCGCGTTCAATGTATCGCTGATGTATGTCACTAGCCGCGTATCAACTGAAAACCACTGCTGACATAGCTGTTGATGCAGACCCAGTCCGAAGTACCTCAACGGGAAGGACGCGGTCGTTCTCGCTCGCCGTTTGGCGGCGGCGGGCGACGCCATTACGGGCCTCCCGATTCGATAATCATGATCGACGTGGCCCACCTCGAGGCGGCGGCGGCGGCGGCGGCGGCGGTTATAGCCCACGCCGCGATCCTGGCCCCTATGGCTATCGTGATCGAAGTCCGAGACGCGACTATTACGATGACCGCGCTCGCTACCGCTCTCCGCCTCGTGGACCGCCTCCCATGGACGACTATGGCCCACCTCGCGGCCGTTATGATGAGCCGTATCGACGGGACTACGTTCCGCCCTCCTCCCCTGCTGCCGACCCTTATGCCAACGGTCGTCAATACGATCGACCTCCGAGGGATTTCCTCCACGAGAGCCCGCGTACCCACCTCGAGATGGGTATGCTCGCGAGTATGACCGAGGCGGACGATACTGGTAAATATGACCCATTTTTACTAGCGCGGTGATTCCTTATCTCTTCGCGTTCCTGAGCCTACCATTTTGGTAGAGCTGTCATACATCTACGACGAATATGGTCTTGACAAAAGGTGATAGATGATCTCACCCGTCGAGTACCCACAAACGACAGAATCCAATCGACAGACAGGTTTGCTCTGAAGAGGACGGTAAACACATGTGTCCGTCTGTTGACAATCGACATGACTCGGATCAGAGTGAAATCGAATTTACGAGCTAGTTGGTGGGAAATTAGGGCGAGGAAAAGAAAATTGAAAGAGAAGAAAATAGAGAAATGCGAGGGAATCGAGTTGCAATTTGTGAATCATCTCCTGAGCCTGAGGCCCGAGGGAACCGCATGGTTCCATGAATGAGCTTGGTGGGTGTTTGTGGTGATGGTAGAGGCACCAATGACACCAAGAGTGGAACGTTGGTTCTATGGAAACACACTGGAGCGTTGGTTGATGCCAGTGGAAAGCAAAACGTAGCACATGCCATTCTTCTTTTCCGCCAAGGGTATCGAAACTGAGCGACTACGATATGTACGATTATCAGAATGGCTGTTATGTGAGAGGGGGTTTCCTTTGCTTTTCGATGATTTGGTCTTCTTTTTAAGAAATGTATTCGATGATCAATGATTGTGCTGTGGCATGTTCGAAATCCCCTAGGCGTAGGCGTAGGCGTAGGGAGCAGGGAGCAGGGAGCTATAGTATAGCGACATGAGTGTCACGCTGGTTCAACAGATTGTTACTGCGGCGTCACCGAAGAATAAAACAACGCATCTACCAGAAACAAGATTCGGGGATTTATTTTCTAGATGAATAAACATGGTATTGATCGCTTAGAATAACTTTGCAAAACTGCCATAGCTCCTCCCCAGTCCTCATTCTCGTATTATACAAAATAAAAGGGGCACAAATTCCTCTGCATCGAGCCTCTCAGGATTTCTCTTCTCTTAGTTGTTCATTCATTTCTTTCATTCTTTCCCTCTTCATGCATTCACATGTTGCTTTCCTGACTGCTCTTCTCTCCCACTTTCCTTAAGCCGTCTTCTTCCATTGGGTGTACACACCGATCAAACTGCTCAGTGTACCGGCAAGGCCGACGAAGCCGTCGTCGAAGCCGACCCAGCCGAGGGCAGAAGCGGGGACGGTGAGATCACACAGATCAGAGACGAGTTGCAGCTGGCTGGCGGCTCGCTCACTATAGAAGGGATACGATTAGTCTCATGTCTCTCAAGGGTTGAGGGCATGGCATGGCGCCTCGTAATCACATGTCAAGATGACGAGGAGGGATTCTCTCATAGCAGCGAAGACGACGAATATTTGAACCGACAGCGTGCAATAAACGGAGATGAACCCCCCCGATTGTCGCTTGAAAGAGAAGAGAGAAACTTACAGTTTGATACGCTTGCTCTCGACAACACCCTCGCCGTCCTTGCGATCGATGCTCGCCTCGCGCTGCTTCAAGCGAAACTGTGTATACAACTGCGAGGCGATACTGAAGACCAAGCCCATGGCCCAGAACCTATACCCATGAGCCTGCAAGGTCTTTGCGCCCTCCCACTTCCTGATACTGGCGGCGTCGGGCACGGCGGCCGCGTCAAACGTCAGGTAGCCGGCGTAGCCAATCTGGCGACCGATGGCGGCGAAGCGCAGGAAGCCATCGAGGGACTTGGCGTCGGCGGCCAGGACGGCGGCCTTGAGGTGCTCGACGTTCTTGCCGACGCGGAGGATCTTGCGCGTCAGGCCAAACTGCTTCTTGGCGGCTTCCCAGGGAGGATCTGGGCCTTTGTCGCGTTGGTGCGGAGGAGGTACCAGGCGTAGAAGCGGGCAAAGTACTGGATGGTGCGGAGGAGCTTGTCGCGACCGACGGTGGTGGCGACGAAGCGCAGGTAGTGCGCTACGGTGGGGTGGTAGGCGAGTGCGTCGACGACCATTGTGGACGGATGAGCTGTCGAAGCGAAGGGAGATGGGGAGCGTGTTTTTTTTTGTTTTCTAGGGAAAGGCGAAAGGCGAAAGGTGAGGAAGTTGAGGTTGAGGGGGTATGGAAGACGAGGCATTTCGATTCCGCACTCACATGCCGAGGCACTTGAGTTATTATTAGTGGGTTACGGAACAGCACGCCGAGTTCTAAGTCGCGGAGGTCGGAGAAACATCTCTCCGTGGTCCGTGTTTCCCCATCCCCTCAGCCACATATTCGGAGATGCCCAGCCGCAGCCACACCGAAGAAGCAATCTTCGCAAAAGCATCGTCAACAACTTTCCGATGACATACATGTACATATACTTGCTCCGTAATTTATAGGCCCAACGCGCGAAAGCGAAGCTCCGGGAAATCCTCTTGCTCCGCGGCCAGAACTCCACTTGCCCACACATCGTCGGGGTCGAGGTTTTCCCTGTGACGGCGAGCAAAACTCGGTCTCTAGATCCCGAGCCTCGAATAGCCGCTGTGTGACGGATCAGTGATAACTGCTTGTTGATCCCCCGCCATAATACCTAATAGATGTTGTATCGTGGATCGTGACGTCAATTTTGGCCAAGTTTTTTTTTTTTTTTTTTTTCCGTTGACTCGTCGTCGTCGTTGTCCCCCTCCCATCGCGAACAAATACCCCGCGCTTTTTCCTCCCCCTCCCTCCCCTCGGTTAGCTTGGTTTTACCAGCAAGCCGATCACGAGGGAACGTCAATTCGTGCTTGTTACAGCTCGCTCGATTAAATCATTTCTCTGCGGATCTTGTTTCTTTCTTTCTTCCTTCCTTCATTCGTTCAATTCATAGACTTGCCAATCACCCTTCCCTTTTCTGCTCAAATATACACATCATATATTCATCCCTGACGAGGACGAGCCGGGCAATCATGGCGGACAACAGCAGTGGCGAAAAGGTCAATACCAACATTGTCACTCTGACGCGATTCCTGAACGAGGAGCAGACCAAGCACAAGGAGGCCAGTGGTGATTTCACGTGTGTACATTTACAAAATTTTCCATCTTTTTTTCTCTTATTTTTTTATATTTTTATTCTTTATGTTATTTTATCCCGTCTCCAAGGCAGACAGAACAGACAAAACAAAAACACTAACTTCGGCGTCTAATGAACAAAATAAAAGCCTCCTCTGCCACGCCCTCCAGTACTCCTTCAAGTCCATCGCCTACTACATCCGCCGCGCGACGCTCATCAACCTCACCGGCCTGGCCGGGTCGTCCAACACGACGGGCGACGAGCAGAAGAAGCTCGACGTCATCTCCAACGACCTCTTCATCGAGGCCATGCGCTCCTCGGGCAAGTGCGCCGTGCTCGTCTCCGAGGAGGAAGAGGACGTCATCTTGTTCGACGGCGGCGCCGGCGGGGGCCGCTACGCCGTGGCGTGTGATCCCATCGACGGCTCGTCCAACCTCGACGCCGGCGTCTCCGTCGGCACCATCTTTGCCATCCACAAGCTGCCCGAGGGCGGCGGCGGCGGCGGCGGCGGCGGCGGCGGCTCCAAGGAGGACATCCTCAAGCCCGGCGTGGAGCTCGTCGCCGCCGGCTTCACCATGTACGGCGCCTCGGCCCAGCTCGTCCTCACCATGAAGGACAGCTCCGTCAACGGTTTCACCCTCGACAACGGCATCGGCGAGTTCATCCTCACCCATCCCGACATGCGCATCCCCCGTCCAGGGCCATCTACTCGGTCAACGAGGGCAACTCGCTGTACTGGGAGGACAAGACCGTCGCCTACTTCGACTCCCTCAAGCGCGCCCAGGCCGACGGCAAGCCCTACTCGGCGAGATATATCGGGTCCATGGTCGCCGATGCCTACCGGACTCTGCTGTACGGTGGCATCTTTGCCTACCCTGCTGATAAGAAGAGTCCCAAGGGCAAGCTGCGTATTCTGTACGAATGTGCTCCCATGGCCATGGTGTTTGAGAATGGTCCGTGAATTTGGTCCTTTTTTTCTTCTTTCATTTCCCTGTTTCTCCCCCTCCCCATTCTCCAGAAAAAAAAAGAGAGAGAGAGAGAATGCTCTAGTTATTCACCTCACAAGGCTTGTTGTGATGGAACTCGCTAACATACTTCTTAGCCGGCGGCCAAGCCCTGGATAGCAACATGAAGCGCATGATGGAGGTTGTTCCCGAGCACATTCACGACCGTTCCGGTATCTTCATGGGCAGCTTCGACGAGATTGAAAAAGTCAAGAGCTTTCATAAATGAATTTCCCCCTAAAAAAAAACTCCCCAAATAAATGTCGCATCGCAATTTTCATCATGGACGTACAAGTGCATTTGGGATATTCAGGATCGCACGTGGCATGGAATGTATATAGGCTCTCACACAGTTTATATTTTTTATTTTTACGAAAGGAGCTCATGGCAACGTGTTCATCATATTGCAGGTCAAAGCGATACAACAGACTCTCCAACTATTCTGCCCAATCAATCACATTGATGCGACTCCATCATAAGCAGCCGGTGTGCAGAACAGAACAGAACCGCCTACCACAACTTTGGCACAAGTCTGGGCGTATTCTTCTTCCACTCCTGATACTCCTTGTTGTCCTTGAACCGCTCGTCGTGGCGCGCCTCGGTCAGCGGAATGCCCGAGACCTTGAGCAGCAAGAAGCTCGAGAAGGCGGGCGCCGTGAAGGACAGGGCCGTGGTGGCCAGGACCCCGGCCGGGCTGGAGAATCCCAGAGCGACCTGGACGGGTTTGAGGGCGAGCACGCCGGCCGCGGTGGTGGCGAGGCCGGTCCAGAGAGATTTCGCCAAAGTAGTGGGGAAGCGGCTGGAGAGAAAAGAGAGAGAGAGAGAGAGAGGCATGGTCAGCAAACGATCCGTGAGGTTGGGTTGAAAGGGTTATCGCGGCTTTGCCCAAAGCACATACATACCTCACGGAAAACAGACCGGTCGAAAGAAACTGCTCGTCGTGCTCCTTGTTCCTCTTCCCTCGACCCAGCGACTCTTCTGCGCATCCGCCGCCGCCTCCATGGCGATGCCGCCCGTCCAGGCGCCGATGCCCAGCACATCCGTGGCCGTCAGCCTCGGCACGGCCGCCCACGCGGCGGCGGGGACGGCGTTGACGGCCATGACGGGCATGAGCATGAGCGAAACCCACATTGCCTGGACGAGGAACGAGGCGGCGAAGCGGAGCGGCTGCGCGCGGAGCTTCTCGAAGCGCGGGTCGTGGCCGCCGTCCTTTGTGATGCGGTCGAACAGGTAGTAGCCCACTTGGTTCATCTCGTGTGTCAGTCAGTCAGTCAGTCAGTCAGTCAGTCAGTCCCACCATTTTCTCTCTTTCTCTCGTAACTTTGACACTTGACACCCAATGCTCTTGCTCTTGCTCTGGATGGATGGATGGATGGATGGAAAAAAACGCACGTCTGGTAGCCCACGTCATGGCCATGGCCGTCACGACAAGCTGTCTCCAGTTCCAGGCCGCGCCGCCGGATCCCCCAGCGCACCCGGGCCCGCGCGCGCAAGTGCGGGAGGTAGAGGCTCAGAGCGCCGACGGCGAGGAACGTCAGCGACCCCGACGCGTCGAAGAAGCGCTCCGTGCCGGCGAGGACGCTGGGCAGGCCGGCGGCCGCCTGGATGGCCACGGCGGCGCCGACCGAGGGGACAATGGTCCGCAGGAGCGGCGACCTGAAGTTTGTGATGTGCACGAGGTGGTTTAGGATGGACATGATGGGAGGACGGATGACCAGGGAAGAGGGATCGTTTGTGATGGCGCGAGGAATGAAGTAGAGGGAATCCTGGGTGTGGGATTGGAGCAACGAAGGTTGCTGCTGCAAGGTGCATGCACGCGTCACCGTGATGCGATGCGCGGGCTGGCAAGGCTATATAATTTGTATATATAATACCCGTCATCGCTGCTTGTCGAGTGGTGACGCCATTCTTTGCTTGTCGAAGTGGTGACGCCATTCGTTCAACGGACTGTGGATTTGTGGAACAATGGGTGGGATCTGACGGGCTTTTTTTTTTTTTTTTTTTTTTTTTTTTTGAGCAGGCACAGAGAGTGGGAGGCACAGAGTGGGAGACAGACGTACCCCATTACTACTACCAAGCAAGGTGCGCGATAAACGAGGTGGAGCGACAGGTTTCGTTGGGCGCAATGCGTCACGGCAAGAGACAAGTCATAACGGCCATGGTACGGTATCTAGTTCAATACCTACTAGGGGTGCAGGCTTCATTGGGAGATGGATCAAGGGCAAGGTACCGAGTAGACAAGACACATGTTTTGCATTGGATATCAAACCAGCCCGCAGAGCAGCCTCTTCCACCATGGCTTGGTGACTGTAGCCCTCGGGTCCAGAACCTGCCCGGCTTTGAGGTCCTCCTCGTCCTCCTCGTCCTCTCCGTCGTGCTCCTCTTCAAACGGAACATGTTTCCATGCAGCAATGGAAAATAGGTGCAGTTCAAAGTCGCCGTCTTGTTTTCCGAAGAAACTAGTGTCGGGTCAGCATCATCATCATCATCAATCACTCTCTCTCTCTCTCTCTCTCTCTCTCCAACACAGCCCAGCCAGCCAGTCTCCCGACTAGAGAATCGCCAGGCCTTGGTCCTACAGACCAGGACCAAAAGGGCCATGCATTCATAGCATCATCCAAGATTAGGCGAAGCTGGGTCGTGGGGAAGACGTACCTTCTCATCATCAAGCCAACGCTTTTGATGTCCTTCAAGTCCAGCTCGCCGGCGTCCTTCTTCTCCCGTCCCCTGTACGTGGCCTTGAACTTGTCCCAGGACAGCTTGACGTCTCCCGGCTTCTCGGCCACGAACTGGGCTTCCCAGCTAACGGTGCTCTGTTCCCTGCCGTCGCCCGTCGGGGAGCCAGGTCGTCCTTCAGAGTCAGGGCGTATCGCTTTCCGTCCGCCTTGTTCGGGCCCCTGATGGACACGACGATTCCATCGTAGTCCTTCAGATCAAGGTGCAGCTCGCCCCGGGAGTGCTGCGAAGCAAAACCTGCACCTCCGAGGGTCGAAATGTCCAAGTGTCCGTGGAATCGGGCATGATCGGGGCCGTCCACGCTGAGGTACGAGTGGCTGGCGCCGCCGCGGACGCGATCATCCGTCGTCACCCAGGCATCCGACGCCCATGGCCTGCCGCATCACAAACAGCGTTAGAGGCTGGCGATTGAACATGTTTATATTTTTTTTTTTCGTGTGCCTCAAGGCATTCGAGACGAGATGATGGGATACAAAAAAATAAGAAAAAGAAAAAGAAAAAAAGTGATACGTACTGGTCACCGCCGTAGAGATACAGAATCTTGTCAGGCATAGTCACGGGTCGTCGGCGTTTACTCGAGTTAGACCCGCTGTTTGAACAGGGCCGAAAATAAAAATGTGGTTGGCAGCTTGTCGGTGCCGCGATTTTTTTGGGGAGGGGGGCCATCAGGCGGCAGCTTTGTTAGCCTCCCAGGGTTGCATACATACTGATGATGTTGTACTGGGTATGTGCATATCTGTGGGGCTCCCAAGATCTGATGCGTCGATACCGAGCACGAATGAGGAAATAGAAACATTTGCTGCCATCGCAAGATTGGAATCAATTGCTACTATTGGCATTAGGTCGCACCACGTGAAGATGGTGATGAACCTATCACCACAGCCCTATCACCACAGCTGGAAGCAAGCTTATCCTTGGCGTCTCCTCTTCAGGATCAGGATCAGGGATCAGGATGAGTAAGGATGATGACCACTTCTCACTACTCCGTACATACTCTTTTCGTGTCGAGGTCAGAAAGGCTGCCGCTGCTTGGTCGGAACGCAAAATGCTTCCCTTTTCGTCGGGCGATGCAACCCTCTCTCTATGTATTTCTCCCCGCCTGCGATGTGGCTCGATTGTGCCTCGATGGCGTCTGCTTGGGCTTCCCGGTATCGTCTAGCTTCGTGGCTGGGAAACGGATTCATGCCGGATTGGAACTACGACCAACATGACGACGACAACGCATCGCCGAGTTGACTTGATTTGGGTTTTGATTCCAGTGTCAGCAACACACCGTACACCGTACCGTACACGCCCTCTTCCAACATTGGAACCCCAAAGTGCCACCACAGTCACGATCTAAAAGAACGAAGCCAGCCCATTGAACAATAAAAACAAGGGAACGGGGCTACGGAGGACCGACTCACTCTGTCGCTCTAGTCCATTTGTCTCTTTCCTGTCCTGTCTGTCTCTCCTGCAGTGGACGGTGATGGTTTTCCAAGTGATACACACATGATAACACCACGCCCTACGTCATGTATGTATGACTCCATCGGCGACTTTGGCTTGCGGCCCCATCCATCATGAGTCAATCTTCATCTTCATCTGGTCCTTGTGCGCTCTTGTCCCACCTCCTCTACCTCCTCTCGCCCACCACAGCCCTGGACGCCTGGACGCCTGGAAGCCTGGAAGCCTGGCGTTCCGCCCTTTCTGGTAGCGCGGCCCCAGTTATTCGTCTACATCCGTTTCCCATTGGTCCGTCCATGCGTCCTTTCCCCAGCCAAAAAGTTGACACCTTTCTCATCTCATGATGCCTTTTATCCCTCGTCCCGTCACACTCCAACGCTGCACGATGAGGCCTTCTACGGCTTCTTCTAATCGAAGGTACATACAGCCCAGCAAGGCGTGGATACATCTACGCAACACACATGCATGTGCACTCTGGAATCAATCAAAAAAATTCTTGGCACCTTTGCAATCCCGTGCTCCCTACCCGGTTCCCCTCGAGCTGCGAGTAGGACATGACGCAGTCAGCATCTTCCTTCCAAGAGCATAGACCGAACTGAAGATGGGAAAAGCCCACGCGCACCGAGTACTGTGATACACTGCGTACCATACATACACCTTGCGGCAGAGTTGCGAGCGAGAGCGACGGGGTGTGCGGGCCGTCGTCCAACACCAGCCCCGTCACGCCGTATGGCAGCCGGAATTCGTCCACATGGCTTTGCCGGTAATAATACATACATATGTCCATACCATAATACTACAAGACGGAATCGAATCCCCAGTTTCTGCTTCTCGCCTACGGATTTAGGTGCTGACTGACTTGACTGACTGACTGCACACGCCCATGCACTGCCACACCCCCTTCCCTCCTTGCACCTTTGCGCCTTTGCACTTTTGCACATTTGTGTACAATAATTCCACGACTTACATCGTCCATCTCATCCAGGACCAGATCCCAGAAGAGAAGAGAAGCCGGCGAGTCAAAACAGGCAATTTTGGCCGCCCATTTACTAGCTGCCCCCTCCCCCTCCCCCGTCGCATCTCAGCCGTCTCGCTTCTCCAGCCAACGACATGTCAAGATGCAGCCTTGTTGATTGCCGCAGACACACTCCCACCCCCGCGCCGGCTGCTGCCACCCTGTTCACTGTTCACTCATTCATATGGACCCATCAGCGATCCACTTGAGCCCCACGATCTGAATTTCGGAGCACAAAAAAGTTGCCGAGACGGCGCCAGGCCAGCCAGCAGTGAAATAAATGCATTTGTACACCAAGCACCGAAAACAACGAGTTAGTCACTGTCGCGATGCATGTGCTGCGTACTCGGTATTCAACGTCTACTCGGCACGGATCAGATCACACTATCAATCAACAACGGCACGCTCCTCGTGCAACTCGGCCGCCAAACCACTCTTCGTGGCGCCGGCCGTTGCCCCCCCGCAGGAAGCAGGATAGAACATGTAGACAGGACAAACACAATCATCATGTACATTCTCAGCTCAAAGGTACCACGATCCGCCCGTCACGCAGCCCTCGTATCTAAAAAAGCCTGTGGCCAAGCTGAACTGATTGATCTCTACCTCGCTCCCACCTCCTCCCTGTCTTGCATATCCAATCCTGGATCCAATCCCCGCACACTCACTCTCTCTCCAGGCTCCCGCGCGCTGAAATTAGAATTAAATTCTGCCCGCGTCCGCCACTTCTGCCCCCCCGAACGCCGTACTTTGCCGTACTTTGCCGGAAGTACTCCGGCGCCGGAGCCAGCAGAGCCTCCTTCACGAACCACTCCAAATCCGTGCACTGAAAAACCCCGTGAAAACACCCTTCAATGTCGAGTACAGAATTCACCAGCAGCCACCAATATGTAGAATCACAATAAATAACATTATCAAAGAAATCTTATCACAAGTAAATCGCTTCTTTTCCAAAAAAAAATTCCAAAATGTCGGACCTGCACCCACCGGACCCCTGTCCCGCGCGCCCCATCCCACCACAAAGGGCGGAGCATGGATCCCCTGCCGGAGGAAGGGGGGCAAGCGCCGAGCGGTGGGTGGCACCAATGCGAGGCCCGGCGATTCGGCGTCGTGCGGCGCCCCGAGACGAGACAGAGACAGGCAGAGGACGAGGAATCAAGGAACCAAGGGATCAAGGGAAGGGAATTGTCTGCCATCGAGTCTGGTCGGGCGGGCGCCTGGGCGGGATGCGTTCGGTTTGGGGCAGCCGAGGAGACTGGCGGCTCTTTTTAAAAAAGGAAACAAAAAGGAAAAAAAGCCTGAGAGAGCCATTGTGTACATGGTCTACCGTGTAGAGTACCCGTCACATGTGTCCAGATCCTGGTGCATGCAGTCCGTAGAAAATCAGTCTTTATCATTGCTTGCTTGCCTGCTTGCCTGCTTGCCTGCTTGGTATCCTTCGCCCCCAAAGACTCCTGAAAACGCCCAGGCGGGATTGACTGCAAGTCGGGGGAAACCCCTGTCCCTTTCCCAGGAAGAAAAAAAGAATTCTCTTTAACAAAGAAAACCAATACATTTCGTCGCCAGGATCCTTCTTCCTTCGTGCATAATAGCTCACAACTCACAGGCCAAACTCGCCCCGGTAAATTGCCGTCGTAGAAGCCCTGTGTCCATGTCCACCTGATGATCCCTGCGCCGCGGCTGAACGCCAAATACAGAAATACAGAATATACAGTCCCAACTCCAAGCAGTCTCAGCTCTTCCGGCCAAGTATAGAACGCCTCTTTGTGACTTTGGGTTTTCCTCGCTCCCCTCCTTCCATGGACCCCCGGTCACCGGCTTGTGCTACCCGCAAATGGGCAGCAGCTTCCACATGCACACGTACTCCGTGCACACACCTGGGAAAGTAGAGCAGCTCTCTCATCCACGCCGTGTGCGACGGAGTGGAGTGGAATACGTGTTGACGAAGTGTCGAAGTGTCGAAGTGTCGAAGTGCATGTATGTATGTATGTATGTATGTATGTGTGTGTGTGTGCATGTATGTATTCATCGGAGCCCTTTCTCAGCAGTATACGACTACTGTTGATTTGACATGATGCCAGGCGACCCGGGCATCGACAGGGGCGTCGTCGGGTACTCGTAGCCAGCCTCGGAGCACGAGGTTGAAGTGTCGTACGAGTGTGATAACGGAGGAGTCTGCCATCATTCAACTTGTCAGCAAGGCATGCCTCAGTAGAGACGAACGGAGGGGGCAGATGCTGCTGCTGCTGCCTTGCGAAACTCACATGAGCATTGAGGAGTCAAAGTGCCCGGCCATGTTCATGTCCACTCCGGAAACGAAGTTGTAGTTCATGTACGGATTCAATGTTCCTCGCACGACTTGATGGGGCCGTTGAAGCTGGACATGGCCGGCAAGGTGGCCGCCATGGTTGTAGATGTGAGGTAGTTGGGGTAGGATTCGGCACTTGACATGGAAGGGTAGGGCTGCGTCGAGGCATAAGGATTCATCAGCAGCTCATCTGAGCCGGAATACGTCGGGTACGAGAACATTGGCGGTGTGAGCGAGCGCTCGCGGCTGTCGAATACTGATGCGAAGACCATCTCCTCGTTGCTTTCCAGGGGAGGACTGAACTGTCCGTGGGAGAATGTCATCTGCTTGGCAGGAGGAGCTGGAGGAGATGGCTTCCGCGTCTTGGGTATCGACTGGCGTTTGGTCTTGGTGGTGGTGGTGGTCTGGGGCTTCTTCTCTGGCTCGCCGTCATCTGATGAGCCGGCACGACGTTCGAGGTCTTCCAGGCGGCGCTTGAGCTTCTTGCCTGTGTTGGTAGCAAACGTGTTAACCCTTTGAAGAAGCTGGAGAGTTGGGGGTAATGAGGGAGGAGGCACGTACGGTAGTTTCGCTGAGCAATGCGATTTTGTATTCGTCGGCGCTCGGCGAGGTCTGAAATCTTGGTCCAGTCCTCATCAGGGTGAGCGGAACTGCTGAATGCACTGCTTGTACCATGGGCAGAGTAATGTCTGGTAGATGGCTGAGGTGCGCCATAGACGTAGGCGTGTTGTGGCATGGCGAACATGGACATTGTGAAGAATGAAGGAGTTGAGGTGAATGTTGAATTGCAAGACAAGGTCGAGAGGGGTTTGTGTATTCTGAAATCTGAAATCTGAAATCAGTCTGGCTGTGTACTTGCCAAGGGAATTGGTTGTCTCCTATATTGAAGAACGGTGAGGATATCGAGCCCAACAGCAGATGTGATAAGAGGAAGGATAGTCGATTATATATGGTTGAACTTCCAAAGGCACACTCGTCTTCGGCAGACAGAAGTACGTTCCTTTCCGGTGTGCAGAATAAGATGCATTCAACGTGCGTGTGCAAAACATACACGCCCCCTCCCCCCAAGAGCCGCCCCATGTCTGCGGCGCTCGTTTATCATCATCACACGCCTTGGGAGTAAAGCCGATCTCTGCTCAGTGGGCAGTGGGCAGTGGGCAGTGGACACACCCCTCCTTCATCTCGACCATGACCACGAACGACCACGAACGACCACGAACGACCACGCTGTGCTCGAGAGAGAGAGATGGGTGCCCTGGGCCTGGTCGACCAGGGAGGGAGGGGTTCGGGCACCGGAAATAGCTGCTTGGGTCTCACACGCATACTCCGTACTCCGTATGTACAGAAGAGAAGTCAGTCTCTCAATTGTGACTGGGACTGGAACTGCCTGCCACTGGAGCCTGCCAGGTCGATCTTGCGTCGTTCGGGCCAAGTAAGTTATAAGTCATAGGGCTGTGTGTGTAGTGCGTGTGCAAGCAAGGACATGAGAGCCAATTGACGCACCCAAACCATACATACCACCCAGGCTTGTTCACGGCCCCCAACAACAACCAAACCCAAGGACCTGGGCGGCCATTTGCAGCAACGACGGAGTGTCCAGTCAGTCCAGTAACTCCAGTCCAGTCCCCATTTGCACAAATTGTTCCTTTTCGGAAGCTTCAACACAGACGGCTTGCGAAGAGGAACCAGACGGTCTCATTTCGAAGCAAGACCGACAAGCAGCGAAGCAAGCATCCGTCTCTCGTGGAAATCCACCGACCATCAAAAGTACAAAAGTACGCTTTCACTATTTAACTAGCGTCTGGCGCGGAAGAGTACTGCCGCTTCCGCAATGTCGAATCAACGAAATTGCTTCTTCAGCCCGCGGACCAGACGCAGCCGGGGACGATGGACCTGTCATTTCACATTTCACACATGCTCGGCCTTTTTGTTTCCTTTGGCACCGCAAACCTGTAAGGTTTCGCTTGCCGTCACCGTAGTATCTTGTCTGGCTTACCAATCAGTGGTACCATCTAGAACGATTAAAAAAAAAAGAAAGAAAGAAAGCAAGATGCGTGCTAGATGGATCCCTGACCACATGGCGGCATTACTAGGGAAGTACTCTGATGCAACACCACTTCAGTCTTCTGTCCAGTCCTATCATATGCTCTGGTTCGATATTAGAATGCATCGATGAATCGAATGAAGATGGGGGAAAGGGGGAAAGGGGGAGGAAGGGGACCATCCTTGTGTCCATGTGTCGGGGGCAAGGCTCTCGCTCGGCGACAACCATCAGGCTCGTCCGTGTCCGTGTCCTTTTCCTTGTCCGTGTCCGTACATCTTGGAGTGAAAAGCCGTGCCCGCCAAGCCAAACCAGTCGGTTGGTGTGTACATTACAGGACGGACCAGAACCTAAATTCAACAAATGTCCTCCACAGTGGCGGAATTCTTCTTGCTCCACATCCAGCGATAACCGGGGGTCAAGGTCAACTCGTTGAAGACATTGGAAGTCGAGGAAAAGGAATAGATGGTCGAGAAAGAAGACGAACCAATGGCCAGGTATTTCCTGCTTCGCAATAGGAACATTCCTTCGTCGCGAGTCGGCGAGTACGTAGAGAGCACACCAGACATGGTCGCCAACATGATTGATTGATTGATTGATTGATTGATTGATTGATTGAATGCCTGGAACTGGGAACTGGTCGCCGACCCAGGCTGCAATCTCTTGTTGGTGCCTGTGCAGCTGGCAGCTGGCAGCTGGCAGCTGGCAGGCAACTTGTTGGGCAAGCTGGCTGGCAGGAAGTTGACAAGGGTCGGTCGGCATCTCTTGCCCAATGCGCAAGTGCTGCAACGTGCTTTGTAAGGGAACCTACTATTTTTGGTTGTTTGGAGGGACTCTGATTACCAAGCTGCTGGCTGCGATGCCCACCTGATCTGCGTGTCAATCACTATTACCGTATTACCGTGTCAATCAGTCAAATCAGTCAATCAGTAACCATCCATGTCCGCCCGCCACTAGCGCCCGTCATTGGGCCCATCAAGCGCCAAGGCGCGGCAATCCGCGAGGTCATTGTTTCCGTGTCCTTTTGGCCCCCTCCATGCTAGACCGTTTTAGGTCATTTTGTGCGCTCGCTCGTTGAACTTCGACCCAGCCCTGCCGCGAAGCCGGGCGGGCCAAAACTGTTATTAGTTCAATTTGACTTGTGCTGCGCTCCCCCTCAGCTTTCACTGCCACGTTTGATATATACCAAATTCGGTATCGGGGGCTCTGTCTGTCTGTCTGTCTGTCTGTCTGTCTGTCTGTCTGCTAAGCGCCGCACCGCCCACTCTCCAGCATACATGGAATTTTTTGAGGCACTGGCGCCTGTTGCCCAAATGGCATCGCAGCAATCTCTCGTTTATTGTGTGGCGGAGTCGCGTCTATAAGTGGCCCTGCATCAGCCCTACTTTTGTTGCCGATGCGGCGCAGCAGAAATGAAATCGAGGCAGAAACCGTCCAACTTTGAGCGATACAGACCGACGAGCTTCATTGGTTGGTTTCAATGGGCTCACAGAAAAGGTTCGTTCGCCCGGGAGTTCGTGCATGTGTACATGAGTGTCCCTGGTGCTCCGTACCTTATCCCATCTGCTACTAGTGCGCAGAGATTGCCGGATGACTCTCAGGGCTTTGGATGAAATTTGGGTAGTATTCACGTTCATCGCATTGGCCAGGCCGTCGCAGCGCGTCCTTCATCTGCAATCTGGAGATTCGACGGGGCGACAAAACCGACCAGGGCAAGCAAGTTGCCGCACGCTTCATCTGGAAAGGCTCCATGCCCGGGGGCGTGCGATGATGGGGAATATGTAAGTTAGCGTGAACTACCCCGGTACGTACCCCTTCTCTTCAGCTCAAGTGTCTTCTTCCTGCCCGCGCGCTTGGCTCCACTCCGCACGGAGTAGAGGAGACCCTAATAATCCGTGCAGGGAAAAAGGCGATCGGATACTTTTTTCTGAAGCAAATTTCGCAATCTCTCCGGAGACAAGCCGGGAATGGGGACTCATCATCACGATTTGTCCCATGACCCCTGCTAGCCGATTCTTTACTTCTCATCCATTACTAAGCTCTCCATGGAGGGGCAAGGAGGGAGGGCAAGGAGGAGTTGCCGCGCCGCCGACAAAGTTGGGCCTCATGTCCTCCCTGTTTCGAACAACGGGCACTATATTATCTATCTGATCAGTGAATCATGGCCGAGGAGCTAGTATCTACACAGTTTAGACGTTCTTTCGTCCACGGGTTAACAACGCATCAAATCAATCACTGCGCGCCTTTGGGCCCCCTTTGGGGATCCAAAATTCCAAGCGTCAAAACATTTCCTTGAAGAACCCAAGAGACTGATAGAATAGATAGCCTGCCACGTTCCCTTTCGTAGACGGCCGCAGCCAGTATATCGGCACACAAGGCTCTCGCCTCGTACCCAAATCCCGGGTCAGCGGTCAATACTAGGGCGAAACAGTGACCAAGCACCTGACTGACTTGTGCTTTCGAGCAACTCATTGCAGACTTGGAAGATTGGGGCTAGCTTCTTGCACCCCTCTCAAAAGAGGAATCCGTGAAAGCGATAGGGGGAAGAAGCTCCCAGGTGCGGAAATGGGTTACCAAGTTACTAATTAGTTAGTAACAGGAACAAAGCAGGCCCAAAGTCCGCCCACGTCAAGTCGCCGTGGCTTTTTTTTTTTTTTTTTTCCAAGCATACCTGCTCGGTGCCCGCTCGGTTTGCCATTTCCAGTCCTCAACAACCCACCCCAAGATGCCCCGAGTGCCGCGTCGTGAAGAAGTCGTGACGAGCCCTCCTTTGAATCAAAACCACCAGAAGGCGTGTGCGTCGCCGGTACTTGGATTGATGGCGCCAAGTCCTCTTTCTTTGCCAAGACAAGGACAGCAGACGCAAACGCCGGCATTCCCTAATTCCGTACTTCATGCAAGTTACCGTTTGTTAGCCGGGGCGTGCTTCACCCCCTCCTCCGAGAGACACGTGGAGATGACGAAATGACGAAATGACTGCTTATCCAAATGCTACGCCGAGATTATCCCAACTCTCTCTCTCTCTCTCTCTCTCTCAAAATAAAAATAAAAACACGGAATACACCAAATGAAAAGGCGGAGCGGATCGTGAACACGTCAAGCTTGTGCAACGACGGCTTCGCAGATGATTCGGGCACACCGAGCTCAATACAGCCAGGGGGAGCTTGGCAATCAATAAGAAACAATATCGGAGACTTTTTTTTTTTCATTATCATCATCATCATCATTATTGTTATTATTATTTTCCTCGAAACGAATATTGATACTTGAACAGCAGCTGCATTTTATAGTAGGTAGGTAGGTAGTATAGATAGGGCTGAGCGGAAGGCGGAAGGCGCGCGTGGCCCGGCCCCACCTTCTTCCCAGCTCTTCTCGCCCAAAGGGGTCGCGACATTCTTAAGTCCGAGGCCATGGGTGCGGAGTAGGCGTGAGTAAAACTTGTCAACTCCGCAGGCCAACCAATTCGACAAGACTGCGGGCAAGACAAGAGATGAGTCAAAGGGTCATGGCCACAATAGCATCCGGGCATATGCCCGAATGGCCGGTTAGCAGGTGGCAGGGGGACTTTTCTATAAGAGAACCCCCAAAAGCTAACAATGTCGTTCAACAAGGGGGCCTGAGGCGAGGCTGCTGCGCGACGTGCATCGCATCCGCATCGCCTTCCCCGACTGATGCGGCAAGGGCAAGCACATTGGTGGATTGGATTTGGTTGGATTGGATTGGATTGGACCAGGCCGATTTTCCGCAAAATACAATCAGTCGGTCGGTCGGTCGGTCGGTCAGTCGATCAGTCAGTCAGTCAGTCAGTCAATCTGAGGAATTTCCGACGTGAATGAGATGAATGCATCCGGTGGAGCATGAAGGTGAACGAACATGCGACCAGTGAGTGGCATTGAGCGTTGAGCAACGAGCAACGAGCAACGAGCAACGAGCAACGAGCAACGAGCGAGCAAAGCACACGATGACCCGGTTTCCGGGAGTCGTACTCCGAGCTCTCCGCCAGCAAAGCAAAGCCAAGGAAAAGCCAAGGCAACGCAATGCAAGCCAAGGCAATGCAATCTGCAATCTGCAATCTGCAATCCGCAATCCGCAATCCGCAATCCGTCATGTCCGCCCTTTCTGGCAGAGCATCGCTGGCGTTGGGTGGTGAAGTAGCGGGGAGCCACTCGCCGGGCTCGGGTCGCACCACCAGTTCCAAGGACCCAAAGACACACAAAAACCACAGTCAAGACGCACAAGACACAAGAAACACAAAAAGACCATGGTGCCGAAGCCTTCTTGCGGAGGAAGGCTCGTGGGCACTCGGTGCTCACCAATTGGTCCAATCGCCCACCAGATCAGATCAGCCGCTAGAAATCCCCACCCACAAAGTCCACGACCCCTTCACAGACCCAAGACAAGAACAAACCCTTCACCCTTCCTTCACCCGCAATGGGATCCATCCATCCATCCATCCATCCGTACATACATGCATGGAGCAGGAGCAGGGCGTGAGAATTGCAATGCAAATGCAACACCAAACCACGTTTCACCAATGCCCACCAAACCCGCCCGCCAACAACCCTCATGACATAATCTGCCGCGCGGTTCAAGCTCGCTCGCCCGTGGCCCGCCCCCGTCTGACCCTCTTCCGCTACCACGTCCGATGACCCTGACGAGCTCCTCCCATATATGAGGCCAACCCGGGGACTCAGGTTATTCGCCATTTGTCATGTTGTACTGTACATGTATGTCCCCGCCCAAGAATTCCACTTTCCCACGGCCCTCCTCGCCTCCCACAAACTGAATTGATTTCCCTATTTCCGTCCCCCAGAGGGTGAGAGGATTTGATCAAGGCAGAATCAAATCCCTGCACACGTGGGGAACCAGGCAGGGAGCAAGCAGGAGCAGGAGCAGGAGCAGGAGCAGGGTAGGTAGGGTAGGGAGCTCATGAGACGAACTGGCCATTGCAAGTTTGGCGGGTTCGGCTTGGGGCCAGGCCAGAGAGCAAGGACCGCGTTCGCCATCAAGTTGTAAACGTGTGCATGGCTGCTCATGTTTTTTTTTTTTTTTTTTTTTTTTTTTGGTTTATTTGTTTGTTTTTAAACAACCTTTCTTTTGGAGCCCTCCTTCCTCCTTCAGCGGCTGCCATGAACACGTAGGATTCGATATGAAAAGTATTGTTCCATAAACATGTACATAAACAAATACATGGTAGCGATGGATAAACGTTCTCTTCATCGACAACCCCTGTTGATCAGACGTGAGAAACTATGTCATCCGACCGGGAGAAACATTAATCAACTTCAAACCGCATGCCTACATAACTACATGACCGTGCCGACGAGAACAAAATACGCTCTGTCTGGCCTCGGCCCTCCTGTTCCGCATTGCCAACACCGACACCAGTCTCATCACCAGCACACGCTCCATTCGTCCCTTGCAATCTTCCACGCAACACCACGTGGATCCATCACTGCCATGACTAAAGTACAAGTACATTGCTACCAAAGCTAAAGAAAAATAAAAATTGAAGAAGAAATGTACACCCAATCATTCCACCTCAAGTCCTCCTGACCATCCCCAGTCCATGCCTCTAGCTAATGCAAATATACTGGACGGACAAAGAGACAACAAGTAACACCATAAGACCATAAGACCACAAAAGGCTACAAATGCCCAGATTTCCCACCTTCCTCCCTCTGGAAACATTGACAGAAAGTACGAAAACGCCTAGAAAACGCCTTCCTCCTCCCCGTCCTGGACTCCCTTGCCCTCGAAAGCATCGAATCAAAGTGAAACCTAGGGATTTTTCGAAGAGCAACGTCATGGGAACATCTCGATGCGTCTGCCTCTGATGATGAGCGTGTGTAAGCCTCTTCATCGCCTCTTGACGAGACCAATATGCGAGCGTGAAATCACATGTGGTTCTTAGTCTCCCCTGACATGTTTGTTTCGATCGTGTTTCAAGCCAGACTCCAGATAACAAAAACAACAAATCCACCCAAAGTCAAAGTCCTTGGGGTGGAAGAAGAACCAGAAAAAAATAGAAAATAAAAAAATACGTAATGAGGGCCCAGACTCGTTCGGCAGAGGCCAGGAAAGACAAGCCTCGTCTTCTCTCACTTTCCACGGAGGGAGGAAAGAAGACTTCCTTTGACGAGCTGCCCCAAAATAATGACTGGTAGTAGCCACTGGGTATCGGATGCAAATGGTGCTTTTCTCCATCATTCCCCCTGCCCCCTGGGCGCGTGCTTCCGCAATGTCTTTCTTTTCTTCTCGTTTCCTTTCATCCCGGCGGTCGGTTTTTTTTCTCTCGGCTCGTCTTCGTCTATGCAGTTGAATCGTTAAGAAAACCAACAAAACAGCAAATCACTATGCTTTCTTCCTTGAGTTCCACAAAAGAGCCCATGCCCTCCTTTTAACTCGCCGTGAAAAATGCGGAATCAGATCGTCCTCTTTCATGTATTACAAGTGGTTCATATGTGACATCGTGCAACGGGACCCTGGTTTGGAAGGCAGAGAGAGAGTCGAGCCGTTGTCGGTCTCGGGTTACATGTTGGAAACGCCCTGCGAGTTCTGATCGACGACATTGTCCGATAGATTGATGAGTAGTTGCGCCAAGCATCGTTTCGTTGCGGCGTCATCTCTCAGGACAGAGGAGAATGTGGCGTCGCGAAGCGGTTCGGGTAGGCATTGGCGCAAGGCCTCGCGAGCGCGAGCATTGTCGCTGAGTCTGCCGTGGTCACCCGTGTGAGCTGATGTCAATCCATGGGGTTGACAAGGGAACTCGTTCCATGCTGTGACTCACCTGAGGAAGCAACGAACCACGTGCTTGAGGAGTCGAGCAGTCTGTGACTCAACGAGTTGGGCAACCATGTTGCTCAAGACGGTTCCCACGGCGTAGAACCTCTCGTACGTAGCACAGATGTAGTTGAGTCCATTGTCATCGAGCAAGATCTTCTGCACGATGAAAATGGCCACAGTCTTGCTAAGCTCAGAGCCAGTCTCCATGATGCGGAGGCACAGAGGTATTATCTCTGTGGTAAGGAGGAAGTTGATGACGTCGGAGGAGTCATTCTTGACCAAGGCGCCAATGACGCCAAGGCTCGTGAGTCGCAGATATTCAAAGGGTCTCGACTTTGACGTAGTGTTGAGGAAAGGGTATAAGAAGAGCGGGATATGTGCTATGACACAGGTTGTTAGTCACGTCACTTTTTTTTAATTTTTTTTTTTCCCTCTTCCTCAACAACATCGTGCTGCTTCCAGGGTCAATGGGAAGAAGTCCTGCCTTACCATTCAAGAACAGAGTGCGGGTGTCGTTGTGTGACGCAACACACTGCAGCAGTGCCAAAGCGTTGCAGACTCGGTTAGATGCAGCGGCCGTCAACTGCGAAGGATTGAGAAGAGTGTATACGGAAATGATTTCCTGCAGCAGAGAGGTCATGACACCTAAACAAGTGAATGGAAAGGTAAGCAAATATTTTCAACAGACTGTGTTTTGTGCTTTTCCTCGAGGCTTGGACCGTCAAGACATACCAAACGAATGCCACAAGATGAGGGCCAACTCGGGCACCTGCTCCCGTTTCTTACTAAGCTCCAGCAAAGCAGCTTCTCTTGTGTTCTCGTTCAGCAAGTCTGCAATGTAAGCCATGGTGCGTCTGTTGTCCTCTGAGATATTTTCATGGCCAGAGTCTTGCGTGTGGTTTCCGCCCATGTTGTTGCCGGCCGCAGTAGCAGAGTGGTTCACAGCCATGCGGTTGAAATGCTGCTGCTGCTGCTGCTGCTGCTGCTGCTGCTGTTGTTGTTGCTGGGCCTGCTGGGCCTGCTGGGCCTGCTGTTGCTGTTGCTGCTGTTGCTGCTGCTGAGCGACAGACACATGGCTCTGCTGGTGATGAGAGGCCTGCTGATGCATCCAGCTGTTGGAGTCACTCTGAGGGTTGTATTGATGATGTCCGTAGACATGCGCAGAAGGCATCATGTTGGGCAACCAATGCGAATGGAACGGGTGCGGCTCGCTTCTCTCAATCAAAGATCCTCTGGTGGCTCAGACGCCGAACCTCGTTGGGGAGCGTGGTGTGTCGGATCAGGAACAGGTTTCAAGGCCAAGCTCCGTTTTGGCGCCGATGATGCAGAGAGCAGAGGAGGGTAGAAGCCGAGCTTTGTGCTGAGCGGATATCCGGTGTGTTCGAAGACGATGCCGATGCTGTGTGCGGGAGCGATGGCGGTCGAGGGCGGCCCTTCAGTGGCGGAAAGATGGACCGCGACGAAGGACAAAATGACAAAATGCAAGGCGCGTGAGCGTAGGCGTAGGCGTAGGCGCAGGCGCAGGAGTAGGCGCAGGTACGGGCACGCGGACAAGTCGCACAATGGCAAGTTCTGGGAAGACGCAGGTTGGTAAAGGGAAGCGGCCTGCTATGCGAGGGTGTGGTGCAGGACTCGACACGCAGGCTCTCTGGATGCGACGAAGTTGGAGATGTGCGTCGGTCGGTGGTGGTCGGGGTGTCGAGTGCGAGTGCGAGTTGGTTGCTTGTGCTTGTGCTTGTGCTTGTGCTTGCTGCCGGCCAGGCTGCCTGCTTCCTTCTCCCTCCGCACGGATGCGATGCACGCCAGGAAGAAACTGCCGCCCCAGCCAATTAGCATCCATGTAGCGCCCCAGCTGTGGGGGGCATGGGAGCCGCTCAGCCTCGCTGGGCTCTTTCCGTCTCCATGTTCGTGCGCGCAGAGATGGGTTGAGTATATTCCATGGAAATATGGACATACCGAGTACATGCACATGTGTAGTCTAGAGAATGTAGCATCTGCTCTTGCAGAATAATGCGGAAGAAATTGCATTTCATTTCACAGCAGCCTCCTGCAAAGTCTCCATGGACGGGTGTCACCGTTTTGCCGCCTGTCAAATGCAGACTCTCCCTCTCTCTCTCCCTTTCTCCGTGGCCCGAGACGCCTACCCTGAACGGCAACAATGGACTCGAAGGGAAGTCCCGTCCACTTGCTTACAAGTTGGGTCTACACGATCTATTGGATCGCGACATCAGGGATCTCTCCTACGAAAGAGCATGAAGCCAGCGCATCGTGTTGTCTCTCAGGCAATCCCAGGGTGCCACTCCCGAGGATTAGAGTGTGGACAAAAAGGCCCGCAATATACGGAGTAGATGTTTTTTTTTTTCTGATTCAAAACTTGTCATGCACTTTCATTACCTAACTAGTTCTCTAACCTCCTGTGTGATTATTATATATGCTGTTAAACCCACAAACAAACCTCGCCCAGGAACGTATTAGCTCTAGAGTCATGATGTGTCGCTCCGACTATTGCTTCCAATGCTCCGAAAACCCCTACTATGAAGAAGAGAAAAGGAAAAAAAAAAAACTGCTGAAGAAGAAAATAACAGTGTGATATGGCAATTACGAATGTAGTGGTTGGCAATGCTAGACATGCCATGTACAAATACGATACCTCCTCATGGCCGCTGCCTCATGCTCTCGTGGCCGATACTTTCTGCCAAGGAGCACGACGGATTTGGCTGACCAGAATGAGCAAACTCGCACATCTCCATTTCCTTGGGGCTCCCCATCGATGCGCATTGGCGGATTGACACGAGAGAACGTGTTCGTAGCGATGGATATCCGCCACAGGGGACCTAAAGCCGCAGGTCCCGTAAAATCTGATCCGCCATGTTCTTGAACTGCCATGTGTTTCCCGTTATACGCTTGAACTGTATTCCGTGAAGTGACAATAGAGGCACTTTGACGATGAAAATCTCAAACTCCAGGACCATGCTTTCGCCTAGGTCGCTCTGGACTTGCGTGCTTGTTTCCCCAGGGGCTCGTCTCGTGGTGCCTCCGTTGCGTCGAGGGATACTATCCACCGATGTTTCCGAGTTGGAGTAGCTTCGGTCGCGATCAGAACGATCTCGGTCTCTCTCTGATCGATCACGTTCCGACCGACCAGGCGTGCGGGGAGTCGTGGGTTGGCGTTGCTCTCGCTCAAACTCCCGAATCTCGTCCCGATCGTCATTCCGCATCAGGCCGCCGAAACTGAAGCGGCGGCGGTGTCCTGGAGTGTGGCTTGGGCTCATGGGGAGATCTTGAACTTTGTTGAGATCAATGCTGGGAGTGTGTCGACAGGCAAATCCACCTTTGATCTCAGTAAAATCGACATTTAGTTGTCTGAGTACCCGCTTGATATCGGCGCGGATGGCGGGCACGGACTTGCCAGATGTAGTTGACACACTGAACAAGCCCTTCAAGAAGACAGGTTTCGCCAGCTCGGCGCTGTCGAGGCGATCCGTCGAGACCCCACTGTGTTCTGGTTCGAAATTCGTTTCTTCGGGCACGTCTGCTTCCTGGAACTTCTCTCGCCTCAACCGGCGCCGCTGGATGCTCTCTCGGCGCGCGTGACCAAGAGATTTGGTTCGCGTGGAAACCGACCGCGAGTGCCCATGGCTCCTTTGCGATGAACCAGACTGATCGTTTGATACGGATTGATCAGACCCGCTCGTCGCTGCGGCCTCTTTCGGTGCTCTGCCGCCATCGCGACGTCGCATTTCAGCCGAGTTGACGCTGGTGGATCGACCCAAGCCTGACTTGCGCGAGTCTCTCGTGCCATTTGCAGACATTGGCGGGCTGAGAAGGGCGCTGTGCTGAGGCTGGCTGCTGCCCGATCGAAGGGCGGGCACAGGGGGCTCATCTCGATCTCTCCTGCCCCGACGGATACTGAAGCTCTTCTTTGGTGTTGCTGGCGTCCCAGGTGTCACCGGCTCTGAAGGTGAGTGAACCTGAACCATAGGGGGTGGGATCGATCCTTGTCCAGACGCTCAGGCTCTCTGCGTTTACGAGTACTGAATCTCCGGAGTAAACCAGCAGCGGTGCCCTCCTTCTTCTGCAAATGTTCCACCTTTGTCTCCGGCGCCGGCGGGACTGCCTGTCCCTGGGGTCTCGCCAACTCCGGTGCATCGTCTTCGCCATGTGTGCGAGCTCGAGGCCTTGACCGGCCCCCAGTGGGTTTCTCGCCCGGCATTTCGAAAGCAGCGGCGTTGGTGTGGGCGGCTTGCGGAGCAGCCAGCTCTGGTAGGTGTTCAGGCATCTTTTCACGCTCTCGATAATCGCAATCACGGTCACGATCACGTCCACGGTCACGGTCATTCTCCCGTTCTCTCTCCTTCTCTCTTTCCCGAGTCTTCTCCCTTTCACGCGATGAAGTCGCAGGTGCTGGCGCTGTTGGAGCGGGCTCCCGATCATGCTTTTCCTTGACGAGATAGTAGATGGATAGCAGTGGGCTAAATGCATACAAAGGATCGTGTCCCAGCTGCAAGGTGTCGGTGCTGGGCCCAGTCAAGGTGTCTCTGCTGTTAGAAGAATTGCGCCTCTTGTAGAAGTCGAACCCGAAACCCCTCTTCTTCTCGGCCTCTTTGCTGGGCGTGGGAAGCTCTCGCTCTCGTTGATACAGTTTCACGGCAAGTTGGTATTCCTCAGATTCCATGATCTTAGTGAGCTGAGCTCTGATTGTTTCAGGAGATCCAAAATTGAAACCTTGCATGGCGTGGATAGTGTCTGAATCTAGAGGGTGGCTCAGGGGTTCGCGAACAGGTAGATAATTGTCCGGCGGCCCATTGTAGCCTTTTGTCATCCAAGGATGGTTCATCACCTCCTGCATGGTGGCGCGCTGCTTCGGGTCGGTCACCAGCATTCTGGACATGAGATGCTTGCATTCTGTTGAAGACGGTTCTTAGTTCTAATGGTCCTGGTACTTCTCCTTCTCACCAAAAAAAAAAAAAAAAAAAAAATAGAGGCCCAATTAAGGAAAACGAGGGCACACTGGAGCACCATTCACTCACCATTTGAAAGCCAACTAGGATAATCAACCAACCCCTTCTTGATCTTGGCATGAAGAGCGGGCATGCTCTGGTCGTCGAAAGGTACCTTACCACAAACGAGGACGTAGAGAACGATGCCAAAGCTCCAGATATCAACCTCGGGTCCGGTGTAAGCCCTGGCCTGTAGAAGTTCTGGAGCAGCAAAATAAAGACTGCCACAGAATGTCTTCAAGTATCCGCGCGGGGAGAAGAGGTTGCTGAGACCAAAATCAATTATTTTGATGTCGCCGGTCTTACTGATGAGGATGTTTTCGATTTTGAGATCGCGATGGACGATACTGTTCCGGTGGCAGTAGTCTAGTGCGCTCGCAATCTGACGGCTGAACTTTCGGGCTTGTTTCTCCTTGAGTTTGCCATGCGAAATAATGTAATCCAGCATCTGGCCGCCATTCACGTACTCGAACAGCATGTACCAGTGATAGTTGGTGCGCACGACATCTCGCATGCCGCAAATGTGGGGTGGTTCAGGAGGGTCACAATGGCTGCCTCGCGCGCCGTTCGTATTTCTTTGGACTGGTCGGCTCGTTCCTTGTCTGCGCGAGTTTGATGTTCTTCCGTCGAGCCACGGGGCACAATCTTGCAAGCGACCTATCAAGCAGACAGATACGCTTCGTTAGCACATGAGCGATATGTCAGGCAGGTTCCTGCTGCCAAGGAGCGCGGTTACCACTCGAATTTAGGATGGAAAGATGTGAGAATGTCAAAGGATGAATGAAACACTTGAGAGAGGAGCCAGAAGTATTATAGCAAAAATGAAGAAGAGAAAGAGAGAAGTGGCACGAACCTGTTCGCTGCCGTCTTCCTTGCGAGCCAGTTTCACCTTTCCCATGCTACCTGCACCAATGGTCTTGCCCAGGATCCATTTGCCAGATTGGGTGGGAATGGTGGTGCGTGATCTAGTCTGCTTGCTGACCGAGTGCGAGCCATGATGACTATGACTGTCTGGGGGAGCACCGTGGGATGAGGACGGGGCAGATGGGCTGCCATTGGCGGAGGCGACCGCCGAAGGGCTCATGTCGCTTGAGTGTCGTGGTTGACGATGATATCGTTGAGAGGACGAGCGGACGATGGTGCTGGATTTGAACGATCGGGTGGCTGACGAAGGGGCAGTTGGGGACGCGGCAGCGGCAACGGCGCCCCTTGTCGAAGAGTACGAGTACGAGTTGCGGTCTCTGCTGGAGGTATGCTTTGATCGAGGAGAAAACTCTAAGTGTGAGGTTTCGTAATCATGATGGGGAAGGATATCCTGGATAGGGCGAGAAGAAGGGGATGTGGTATCAGCGATAGATGCGGACGCGTGGCGGTGGTGATGACGCCGATGTTGTTGCTGGAGATGGAGATGGTGCTGTCGTGGGTGATGGATACGATGGGGCTGCTGGTGGAGTGGGAGTGGGAATCAGCGGCGTGGGAGTGCTTTGAGCGGGTGCAGTTGGCGTTGGAGTTGGCGTTGGAGTTGGCGTTGGCGTTGGCGTTGGCTTTGGGAGATGGACAGGTGGAGTCGGAAGCAAGAGACTGGGCAAGAGACTGGGCAAGAGACTGGGAAAGAGACTGGGCATGGATGTGGACGAGCAGCGCCCAGTTAAAGCGCTAGTATTAATGAGTGCACCGGGATGGGGAGCAGCGATGGCTTGTTGTATGGCGGCAGCTGGCCTGGCATGGGTGCCCATGGTGCGATGGGTGATTATTATTACGGGGGTGGTGTTGATTACGGCCAATGTTGGGATTGAGCAGAGGCAGGCCGGGACCCGGTGGACTGGGAGCGAGAGGGCGTCGCAGAGGTTCTGGTGGATGGCCATGTGCCATGGGGTGATGCAGTAGGTGATAGGTGACGACTGTGACGACTGTGACGACTGTGACGACTGTGACGACTGTGACGACTGTGATGACTGTGATGACTGATGGCGACCCAAGTATCCGTGGATTGGATGGCCAGGTTGGGCCGAGAGTGGCAGCAACAACCAGGAAAATGTATGGCCTCGGAAAGACGAGGAGAGGGACTCGAAAGTCTTTGTGAGGAATCCAGCACGCACTCTCTGTCCCCTCGAATATACCGTATGGTCGAATACGTTGTCCTGACCGACTAGACATCAAAGTAATACGTCGGATCATTTGGCTTATTTGGCCTCGCAACAAATGTGCTGCTGTGTAACCAAATCCAATACCAAGGGCTGGCTCCTTGCAATTTGCAACCGTGACGCAAAAGACAATTTGGGCGCCCAGGGAAGGAAAGGTGTCTGATCTGTTGCGTCGTTTGAAACGTCTGATATTGTTGCCGAGATGTCTGCTTCAGACGATGTGTGTCGCTCGAGGTCGATTTCGAGAGACATGGTGTCGGGATTTCGACCCTGGATGAGCGAGCGAGATGCGTCGCCGAACGCAGGCGCTGAATGGCCGCCAAATTGGAAGCAGTAGACGATGACGCCAGTACTGCCAAAATAACAAAAAGACGATGAATGAGGCCCGGGAGAAAATGTGGATTTCCAAAGCATATTACTATTTGCCCATATCCTGTGCAATTCGGGATTATCTACGTCTGTCTGCACAGTCAACTGGTGCTTTTGCAAGTCTTCCAATAGACTGTCTCAGTTCACAGACCACTGCAGGAAGCAAAATCGAAGCAAGGGGCAAGCTGAGACCTAGCAAGACATCAACGACAATATTTGACTCATCTTGCGCTGTGATATTCTATTCTATTCAGGATGGGACGAGTGAGGGAGGGGAGGAGGGTGGTAATAAGGGTGTGCAATGAATGGGGCATGACATGACATGACATCGGCCACGAGCCCAATGTTGGGCCGAGGCAAGGGCGAACAGGGCAAAGCCACCCGAATAACAGCGCAGGGGAAGGATGGGCAACCAGGAAGGTTATCGGCAGAAGGCACGACTTGGAGCGAGCGGTAATAATAAAGCGGGGCAAGATCAGCTTCCTTTTGATTCCAGTCCAATGCTGTTGACGTTGACTGCTGACGGCTTCAGCATGCATAAAATGGTAAAATACCCTCTCGTCGTCACGGGTCGCGTCGCACCCGCGTTAGAATCAGCAACAAATTTACAATTTGAGGTGGATACAAGCAAGTGAGCATGATGGTGGCGATGCGACAGACCAAGCAAGCTTTCTCCTCTGGCGACCACCTGTTTCGCTGCACCGTGATTGTCGAGTCGTGATGACGGCACAACAGCCACCCAAAGCAAGATATGGATGCTCTCCCAATTTTATTCGTCTCCTTGACCTTTGCAAACAAAACCAGTTGGAGTTGTTTTTCAAGTGATAAAATGTCTTTCCAGTTGTTTATTGGTTAGACAGTGGATTAATGGCAACGTGGGGCATGTGGCGCTTATCGATTGCAATTGGTCGAACAGTCAAGCTTCACAAGTCGCCCAGGCAGCTTTCTTTTCTCGCCACATCATCAATCGTCATCACATCGAACCGAATTTTGAAATCCTGGCTGGCCGAGAACATGATGCAACCATCTAGGAAGTCCCCAATAGTTTCATGACAAGAACAGTGCCATGTCATCATACAAGCGCTCACGGTCGACTTTTGAGGCGGACGTCCATGCGCCATATGCTGTCTTCGGTACGCCTTTACCCGACGAGAATGATGCGCGCGATGATGGCTCGTACCTCCCCGTGTGGAAACAGGACGTGAGGGACGGAAAAGGCCGAAGACGCCTTCATGGCGCTTTTACAGGAGGCTGGAGTGCAGGGTATGTTGTTGCTCATTGCACATCTACAATCAGGCTGGCATGGTACTGATGCGTACAGGTACTTCAATACCGTGGGCTCCAAGGAAGGCTGGACGCCCTCGACCTTTGTATCGAGCCGCGCGAACAGACGGAAAGATGACACAGCTTCGACGACGATTCAACAGCGGGCAGAAGAGTTCATGGACGAGGAGGACTTGGCCGATGCGGCGGAAGCCCAGACGCTTCAAACGGCAGGAGCTTTCGCTGGCTTAGGGCGTCAACACAGGAGGAGGTGCGTGCTGGTGGGATTGTCGGATTACTTAGACCATCGGGCGATACGAAAGGCCTGCAACTGCTGCGCAAAATGGGCTGGAAAGATGGGCAAGGCATTGGTCCGAAGATACGACGCAACGCATGCCTAGAGGTGAGCAAAGGCGCGACCGAATCAGATGCCAAGACGTACATGTTTGCGCCCGACGATACACAAATGATTCAGTTCATCCGCAAGACGGGCAGGACCGGGTTGGGTCATCATGGAGAAACGAGGCTGCAAAGTATAAGAAAGGGCGTCGACACTGACAAGGACGACTCCGACTCCGACGATGACAGCATACAGGACAAGAACAAAGGCTTGTCGTTACTCGGACCCGACAAGAAGAAGACGAAGAAGCCCAGTCGCGGAGCCTTTGGAGTTGGTGTTCTGAACGACACAGGCTCAGACGAAGAGGACCCTTATGAGATGGGTCCCAAGATTCGATACAATCGCGTGATGAGAGGGGACAAGAAAAAGAAGCAGAAGGCCAAGGCGGCTGCCAACCCGTCCTTACCAAAGGCACCCGTGTTCCTGCCAAAAACAGCGAGAGCTGGCAACAGCTTTCGGCGTTGTCATGACGGCCGCCTCCCACTCGATGGTTTCGTCCTGGCCAAGGTGGTTGAGGACCCAGCCGCCCTTCTATCCCAATATGCGCCACCTGCAGTTCCAGATGGATGGAAATCCTCCCGAGACCCATTCGCCAAGGATGAACCCTCAAACTACACATCAACTGCGGATGCTGCCAAAGCATCTAGTTTGGACCCGAGATCTCGAGCTGCACTGCTCGGCGAGAAACCCTCCCGGAAAGTCGGTGTTTGACTTCATTTCCTCGGCAGCCAGAGACAAACTAGCTACCGTATCAGGCAACACAAACTTACCCCCGGGCTGGGGAGCTTCCTGATGGCCATGTCCCCATGTCAGAAGAAGAGAAGCGACAGGCACTATGGAGCCAAGTGCCCAAACTCGACCAACAAACCGCAGCGGCAGCGCTTTCCGCAGTTCTGGCGGCCCCTATGCCGATGATGAAGCAAAGCGAGCAAGATATAGGAGATACCTGATGTCGCAAGCCAATCCCGGACACGCAGGTCCAGACAAGGCACCACACTCGACAGACGGAGAATACATGCGAGAAATCAACGAATTCTACAACTGTGCCAGGATATTCAAGCCGATGACGGGATTCATGGCATCCAGATTCACAACCTCGAAAACCATGCTCAATCCGTCCACAGGGACCACCATCACTGGCACCGATGGTGCTCAGAGGCCAGAAAGTCTTTCAAATCCCGAGCCAAAGGCGACGGATCCAGCCGAAGAAGCTGCCAAGATGGGCATGTTTGGGACCATGACCCGCTCAGTGGCCGACTTTCACCCCACGCGCCTGCTGTGCAAGCGATTTAATGTTCGAGCACCTGCGCATTCAGGACCAGATCTCGGAGCAGAGCATGGTGCCTCGTCAACGGCGTCTGCGGCTGCGGTACCTTTTGTCCCTGTTTCCGCGCATGCGGGCGCACCGGCCGAACGTGATGTCGAGATGACTGGACCAATTGCGCCTCTGCAACAAGCTGCCGTGGTGAACCCAGAAAGAAATGACGCTGTTGAGGGAAAAGCGGCGAATGCCGATGTTTTGAAGGCAATATTTGGCGATAGTGATAGTGAATAGCTGAATGAGACTTCATTCGCATGCAGATGTCGGCAACGCAATCAGGCGTGGCAGAGCGGCTATTGCCCTCGACAGTATTTCTTGGCGAAATGTATCCACATTATAAGGTATGTATTAGAGTTGACTGCCTATATATAGGGGGTATTTGGCTTTTATTCCGATGCTAATACCAAACCCGCTTTTCTTATTCTTCCAAAAACCCCCAAGTATGCACTATGCGATCTTGGCAGCTTCAATATTTGACATTGTGATAACCATGCTTGGTTTCCCGTCGACCGTCCCCCAATAATTGCTCCCACGTCGAAACAGATGCACTTATATACCACAAATCTCACAAAACGCCTTGGGCCGCGGCTTCTTTCTCCCTTTTACACGCCACCGGGCCCTTGCCGCAACCAATACTCACGTCCAACAATGCAAAAGTCCCACAATGTGCACAATCTCTAGGCGAGTTCGTGGATCTGGCCTCGGTGGTCATCGCTTGGCTTTGCCGACATCTCGTGAGCGCCACCCTGCTGAGCACCGAGATGGCCAGCGGTAGGGAGTGCGACCGGAGGCGGAGGATCAGTCGAGTACGTGGCGGTGGCCATGGACGGGTGGTATGCGGTGTAGACGCGTTGGGGGAAGTGACGGCGGTGCCTGGGGCGGAGGGGAGCCCGTTCCCTGGGCGGGCGAGGCACCGGGCATGGATGGCGATGGTTCCTGATACTGCTGCATGGGGAAGGAGGCTGTTGCTGGAAGGTTTGCGTCTGGACCGCGTCCTTTGGCTTCTTGTTGTGGCGGAGGAGCAAGGCGATGCCGAGACCGACCAGGGCCAGACCGGCGAGACCGCCGACTACGCTGCCGACAATGACGCCGACGGGTGTCTTGTTCTCGTCCTGGGTGCTCCCGCCCCCGCCCCCGCCCCTGTTGATATCGCCGTTGCCGTTGCCGTTGCCGTCGTCTCCGACGCGGCCAGCATCACCAGTTGCGTTCGTGGCCGGGCTCGAGGCGGTCTGCGTAGCCGACCTCGTAGGACTAGCAGCCGAAGTCGATGCCGGGCTTGACTTGGTCTGCACAGCCGACCTCGTAGGACTAGCAGCCGCACCCGAGGAAGTCGATGCCGGGCTCGACTCCGTCTGCGTAGCCGACCTCGCAGCACTAGCAGCCGCATCCGAGGAAGTCGATGCCGGGTCCGTGATGGTGATGGCGATTGTGCGGCTCGACGACGTCGTTGGACTGACGCACATTCCATCCGTCCCACACACCAACGGAGAATCGCACCACCTGTCGCTGCTGCAGCAGGCGCTCGTGCCGGGGATGCAGACGGTGCCGCACTGGCGCTGCCCGGCAGGGCAGCCGCCCTCGGCCGAGCCTTCGCAGATGGTGCCGCGACGACAGCAGGCTTGCGCGAGGCAGTAGTCGCCGGAGTTGCAGAACGTTCCCGGATCCCGTCGCAGCAGGTGCCGTTCTCGGGCATGCAGAAGTCAGTCCCGCAGGCGACTTGGCCGGCGAGGCACAACTCCGCGCGGCCAGACAGACCCTCGAAGCCGAAGCCGCTGTCTCTGCCGACTCGGGGCAGGGAGTGGTGGGCGGGCGCGGCTTGGAAGAAGGAAGCGGCTTGAAGGCGGATGCCAGTCCGGCCAGAGCGACGATGGATCGGGCGGACATTATGTCTTGCGCGGAGGCCCCTTTGCGGGTTTACCTAAAGATCGTGGGTTTCCTTGTTGAGGAGGCGTAGAGTTGCTACTACAACTTGAAAGAAGGACAGCCCGAACAGGGCGGGGCTTGCGAGAAAAGAAAGAAAGAAAGAAAGAAGAAGAAACGAACGAATGAATGACTGAATGAATTAATGCTTCTACTCTCGCATTTTGGGCGGGCAAGACACCAAGGTCGGGTCAGGTCGGCGGCGGCTTGATCAGACGGGGGCGCAAGGAGATGCAAGAAAAAGGAAAAAGGCAAAAAGAAGAAAGAAAGAAAGGGTCGAGATAACTCCTTTCTGTCAGCTCCAAGAAGTAACTTGCTGTACGGTGCACGAGCACGGCACACAAACTGGCTGACTTGGACACAGAGCCAGGTCAAGAAGCGCCCTTTTCTCTCTTTTCTCCGGCCAAGCCATCTTTGCTCTCTTCTCCTCCGTTCTGATTTTCCGGCAGGACTCGTGTACGGTCCCTGGGGTCTCGCCACGTCTCCGACATGAAGGATATGAAACCGTCAAGTAGTTCGGCGCAATGACTCTCGGCGCCTTTGTAATCAATCCCCGTAGAGCAGAGCCTCAGCAGAGGGGGAGTTTGACTTCAATCCAGGAGCGACTTTTATGCAAGTCGCGATTTCCTCAAGTCATGTAGCAGTAAGCTGAGCGTGGAACGAAAATTGTCCAATTTTTGTAAATTTTCTTCTTTGTTCCCTTCCACGGAGTACAGTACCCTCGCAGGGATGCGGATCGCAGCGACGCGATTTGCATCTGGATTCATCGGGCGCCGAAGAAAGAAAGCTTCTTCGCAAAGCGCTTCTATTGATTCCTTCTCGTCGAGTGCTCGATTCAAGTGCTCGATCGAGCGACAACCATGACCATGTCCTCGAACCACCGAGGCCTTCGGAACACTAGTCATGTCTGAAATCGACGCGCGAGTCGCGGGGATTATGGGCAACAATTGTTTAGGAACCGTCCAAGTACACTTTGCGCGTCACAGGCAGCTAGCTTCCAGGTCCAATATTTTTTTTTTTGGTCAATAAGCTTGTGAAGTGGTGAAATTATGAGACTCGCGAGATAGTTTTGCTCCGAGGTCCAGATAGCGCGCTGGCGACTGGTCTCGATGCTGACTAAACTTATAATTAGATTAGACTACACACAAGCATATTCTCTCTATATGAAAATGTTGTTCTTTGCCATGTTCTACGCAGAGCACGTTCTTCTACTCCCAATTTGAGTTTGGCATACGCCCCAACTCTGGTCTACGTCAGTGTACGGATACATGACCTTGATCTTATGATCTGTGGACCTGCAGCCGTGTTTTCAAAGTTGTAGCATTGCCACGCTTCCAGATCACTCATCACCAGACACGTATAGTCAACCTGAAAAACAATAGCCGGTAGGTGTAATTAGTACAGTTCCCAGAAGACTTGACTTCTCTCCTATCATAACCTAGTCTGCCCACTCGGATTTGTCCAATCACCCACTCAAAAGTGAACCCAAAGTTGCTCAGGCTCTCCTGATGAAAGCATACGAAGAAGTCCCACGCTTCTCCGAGTCCTGGCAGTTATGCTTTCTTCGAGGAGAAATCCTCTGCCGAGTGGTTTTGATCCATGTCGTAGCTGTGGCCATTCGGTTCTCCGCTATTGCTATTGACTACTTCAGGATTGTCTGCCACGCCATTGCGACTGAGCACTACATAATAACAAGCACCAATATTTCAAACTGCTCCATGGCCCACGAATCACGCGGCCTGTGACCATGCACCATCGAGGAATGGAGATTGTTCCGGTGTCGCTCTCTTTCCCATTGGGATCTTTCGGGAAGGAGCGTTTCTTTCTGTGTGTGCGGCCAACTCCGCAGTCGTGGCATACTTACCGTGCCCAACATGTGTCGATGATGTCGTCAAATTCCATGTTCTGCAGCAAGTCCACAGCCTTGGGCCCATGCTCCTTCATGTACTCGAGGAGAATGCCGTTGTCTGCGTAGAAGAAACACTGCACCACGGGAAGGGCGGGGCGGATGTCGCGAAAAATCTCGTAGATTCTTGACTTCCTTCCGAAATTGCTCTCCTCGAACTCTCCGGATTTTGGGACCTTGACCACGATGCGAGGATGGACTTCGTAGACATGGGAGATGGCTCCTCTTCAGACCCTTGCATTCCGCCTAGGGTGGGGGTATGCTGTTAGAGCGTTATAAGGGGGATACATAAGGTACTAAACGCCACTGAAAGATACATCTTTCTCCTCGTAAATCGGTTATAATTTAAGGTACCTGGTGATCCTAGCCCTATCTCCCGTTTGATAGCCTAATTGGCTCGCTATTCCCTGTCATGTATCTTTGTAAAATAGTTCAGGGGTTGTAGTGCACACACCGATGCGTGGCAGGATTTGTGGGTCTTTGAATATTCAATTGTACATATGTAGTACTCCGTGGATGTGAGATTCTGCTTGAAATCCGCAAGATCAAGACGTTCTAAAACTGTCAATACCGAATACTCTATGTGCCAATGCCTTGACTCGATTTGAGAAACCAGCATTCCCACCGGATAGGCAACTCACGGCAGGATGTGGACAAGTGTATCGGCACTCGTAGCCCAAGGCTGGGAAGTTGTCGTTCGCGCCCAGCCCCCCCGCCCCCTTTTGATATCGATAATCACTACAAAAGAATCGCCGACGTGTTGAAAAAACCGGTAGACGTCGTACTGATCGACTGATCGACCGGCCCTGGACACAACGCAATACTTGGAGCACGGCAACAACTCGATCAACTCCCAATGATATGTGGCGTCCTGGCCTAGCTAATTGACCGAAATGGATTAGACCCCGCGACAATCGCCCAATCACCATCTTTCGCGCCCTCTGATCGCCAGAACGAGACAGCCGAATGTCGTTCATCTACGTCGACCGGGCATCTTGCAAGTATCAACGACCACGACCCGATTGGAGTCTGTCAGTCATACGGCCGCCGAGTCACCAAAGATGCGGCAGACACGCGAAAAAAAAATGGGCCAACAGACTTGCTGGCGACCAACGCCGTGACCATCAAGCCACGTGCAAAAAGGTTCTCTTCATGTGGGAAACAGAGGTCAAGAATGGACTCAAAGATGGGGCGACTATCAAGCCGAGCTGTGCCACCATTATCCTTCTTTGCTCTTGTGCAGCATTAGCGCATGCAAAATTGTCTCTTTTAGGGATTTGTTGTCGCACATGCCGTGATTCCGTCCTCCCACGTATACCACATCTTACGCCATACGTGCAATCGCCAGAAATTGTCTTGTATTCAACAACGTGAAATTGGCCTTCCCCGGAGCTAACACACAGGAAATAATTTGAAGAAAAGTGACAAAGAAAAAAATGCAGATGCAGCATAAACGCCAAGTACCCCCGAGTGCCACATGTATCGCCGGGATGTCTAGGTTAATAAAATAATATGTGGTATAATGGTTGAGAATGCCAAAGGCCCCCGGTAGTATTTTCTTGTATGGCCGGCGCCTTCTCCCAGCTAAATATTAGTCATGTCTTATCAATCGAAAATGTCCATCACATTTTCGCCGTCCCGCGCCTCGCTATTGAAACCCTTTCGCTGACTGGCCGAGATTCCATATCTGGTCACAGACGAGATTCCCGTTCTCGTAACGCAATAGTTCCTTCGGAATGGTGTCAAACATGGGCTTGTATGCATTTGGTAGACCCAAGGAGTACAAAAAGTCGTTCCAGCGGACGTGGATCGGCGGATTGGGCTCGGGTTGTCTTGGCGGAGGCGCTGGCTTGATGCCCTTCTCTGTAAAACACCTGGCGACTTTCATCCACAGCTTCTTATCCTTGAGTTGATGTATAGCAATCGGATCTTCGCCGTATAGCGCATGCGACTGCGCCTGGGGTGCGTATCGGCCCTAGCATATGCGGTACCATCTCCTCGCGAATCCGCGTCATTATAGTCGAATTTTTCCTCGCCGCGAAGATTGATAAAACCCGCCCGCTCACCGGCTTTGTGCATGAGGATCCCGACGGTGGCGTCTTCGCCAGTGATGACGTTGAAGCGCTCTTGCAAGTTTACAAGCAACTGAATCATGTCCCAGGTCATGGTATACATTGATCCGTGAGCAAAGGTGTTGTAGCCCGAGTCGGAAAAGTACATCTGCCCGATGACGGTGCGGTTCACGGTCGCGGTGTATTGGCCCATGCTGTTGGACAATCTCGGAACTAGATATCGGTGCCAGAAAGCAGGCGCATTGAGCCACAAATCTGTATCAAGCTTGGTGACATACTCGTATTTATGGCCACTTTTGAGCAGCCACTTGTAAAACTCGAGCGTCTTGATGGTGTTGGCTGTGACGTCGTCTTCTGGAAGGTGGTCGAGCACGATCATATCCCCAAAGGTTCTGTTCTCGTACCGAACCGTCTCATTCCAGCCAACACCCGGGTTAGACACGACGAAGCGTGGGGCAAAGGGAACATCTCGGAACAATCGCATCCACGTCGATCGGATCAGCATTCGTCGTTCGACATCCTGAGCGGCGCATATGACTGCGGCCAGCCAAGGACGCTGTTTCCGATCGTCTTGTGGTTTCTGCCGATGCGGCTGCAGGGGAGACTCGGGAAAGGGCTGTAACGCCTGTTGCGGCCTGTGCAATTTCGTAGTGTCCTGGTCATGGACGACAGTCTCGATCGTCCAGGTTCGTGGGGAGCGCGTGTGCAGTAACGAGAGGTAGACGAGCAGGGCGAGGGAAAAGAAGGTGGCGGTGAGAACAAAGCGGAAATGCCGTCGTGATATGCGCTGCAAAATGGCCGACCTGGACCATGTGACTTTAGACCGGCTGTTGTCGAGAGCGACCATGGTCGGGAACTGTTTGGTTGAAGCTTTGGTCAAATGTTGAATCTGTTTGTGATGATGGCTGCCTGCAGCCCCTGATTTGGCTGCGTGGGCAACGCAGGCATTCCTGTAGCCAAAATGTCTTTGTCGTCTTGTGTATGGTGTGCAAAATGGTCGTCTGCATGGACGCAAAGCGGGAGAGCAAGGTGAAAATGAGATGCTGCCTCGAGGCAGGCCGCACTTGTTGAATGGAAGGAGATGGAGCCCTGTCCCCTGGAGGAAAGGAAGGTGGCGCAAAACCTTGATGGCGCCCTTTGCGGCGCCGGTGCGGCAATGGACGATCCCGACTGGCCCTGGGAGGGCAAGAGGGGTCTGCACTTGCCCCAAAACATTTGTTGGACGCAGGTCAGCTTTTCCTCCTTTTCCTCCGTAGTATGCTCCACCATGGTCCATACTGTACATACTCTATCCTAGCACAACTAGGTTATATCCATGTATCCCATTGAGCGCCGAGGGTCTCACGCATGTATTGCGCCCGCAACGTTGCAATACTTTTAATTCTACCATCATCCGAACCGTTTGCAGTCAGTATCCGTCTTCCCCCAAAAAATGTACAAGAAATGCCGCTCCGATAATAGTTCGTATCTTCGTATCCCTTCCCACTTTTCCCTTTACTTCCGGCCACTTTCCCAAATTGATCATGCCGCGTCATCCCCATGTTATTGGGTCAGACCATCGACAAGGCTTGTTATCCTTGTCTGAGTTGTCTCTGCCGCAAGCCACACGGAGTAATTATGTCTTGCCTTGCTTTGAATACGGGGTCGGGACCAACAACTTTTTCCAAACAAACACGCGTGTTGTACTCTTCTACCCAGCCGGGCTGTCCGTGGGCAAGCATGCATCCCAAAGTCAAATAAGACGCCGGTGAGCCACCCTCTTAACCCTTTCTTTGTCTTTGCCAAGCTTGTGTCAATCCAGAGTCCAGAGTCAGCCTCGAGCCCTCGACACGCGTTCTGATTCGCTGGCATTAGGGAGCTGGGTTGGGGCTGCTTTACTCGCGCGAGAAGGAAGGAAGGAGCCTTGCCAAGTTGGCTCTCGTATCCCCTTAGGTGCCGTAAGGAGCAAGCTGGTCACTTGCGGGGATATTGGCCAATCAGGATAAGGGTTTATGTGAGCTACTTGATTTTGCATGCTATTTAGCCTATGATAGAAGTACCAGTAATCTGGCCGGGTATAGATCGCTACATTGCACACAACGCAGCCACGCCTGTTGTTTTGGCTAACGCAAGGTATCTCTTGCGTACCCGAAACAAAGCGGGTCTTCTACCTGCTTGCTCCCTTACGGCACTTAAAGGGATTGAAGTCAACTCACCAAGCCAGGGGGCCGCCGCCCCAGACTTGGCGACTTCAAACTCCTCAGAGTCTCCACGTGCCGCTCCAGAGACTATCTGTCGCAAACCCCGTCTCCCGGCGTTCGAAATCATGCGACTGTGATCTAGAAATGCGTAAAATATAAAGCGTGATTGCATACTCTTTTGAATGGAGCCGTGGAACAGTGGTCATTGTACGAGTTCTGTCACATCCTGCAATGGCAACTCGACTCTCCAACGCTGTCAAGCGTGCAAATGGAGAGATTCACAAAGAGGAACTTGTTGTTTCACCATGGTTGAGTAGCTGAGTTTCATGTACAAAATTCGTACGACTATGGACAAGAAAGTGGAAGCTATTCATTGTTGCAAACAGCGAGTTTGTTGGCCTTGGTTGATGTGTTTTATTCGGTGGTTTTGAGTAGACACGACAGCACATACCTGTGGCTTGGCCATGTGCAACTCGTGAATGGGCGAAAAGATGTCAGCCGAGACAGGCTCTGGATGGGTGTGTATCGTCAAGATTGTTCTTCCGATGCGGAAAGGCTCGATCCAGTCTCCTGCACTGGGTGTAGCTACTCGTCCGCCGTTTCGTAACCACCTTGTCTCGTCCAGACAGGATCCTTCTCAAACCTCTCTTTTCTGTGTTTCTACTTTTGTGCCCCGAACCTCGTATGGGCTGAAATGATTAGTGTATTCGAAGCAGTACCACCACCAGCCCTCGAAGCAGCGTGGTCATATGTCTATATACAATTGCGGTCAATTTGGCGATTACGAATACGTGGAGATGATTTCGAAGAAAGTTTGCCGTAAAATCCATGGAAACCAATGTATGGTGGCGTGTGCCAGTTTGGTTAAAAAAAAGATTGCCGCTTCAGAGGATCAGACTGCCCGCCGCCCCGACGGCTTCAAGTCGACAAGAGCCCTGTGCAAGGTAGATTTGACGACGTAAATATCTTCCGCTCGTCTGGAATCGCAATGTCGCACCAATGGGATCATCTGCGTGGCATAGCGATCATACGCGGCACTTAGCTCCACGACTGCATCTGGCAGAGCAGGACTCTTTACAGCGTCGCGCATGTTATGTGCCTTGAAGACGAAAAGATCGGCAGCTTTCATCTGGGTGTGCATGAACTATTGGAATCATCAGTCTTGTTTCTTCTATTTCTCTGGCATGTTGATTCTTTTTTTTTTTTTTTTTTGACTCACGAATTCCATGTCATCGCAAAATGCCTTCATCACGTCAATGGAGTCGTCTATGGTCGAGTCGTATCTGATTTTATCCGAGACAGCTTTCAGCCCTTGGGCTGCACTCTCTACAGACTTTCGAACCTCCTAGACGGCCAAGGTCATCATATTAGAAACCGATGTAGCATCATTGGGGGAGGCGTGGAAGGCTTACATCAACTGGTCTAGAGTCGTCCATGCGAAATACTTGTTGCGAGAGGACCCTGAACATGTCGTTGAAGTCGTGGTCGATTGAGTTGATTTCGTCAAATATGGAGTCGAGGTCGAAGCACAGGCCCCAAAGCGGAAACGATAAAAGAGTAGCCAGTATCCATGCGTTGAGAAACATCTTGTCGTGCATGTAAGATGGATGAGTGTGTAAAGAGGTGCCCGGCTACGCTGGATGCAAGTTTTACGAGAAAACAGTCGAGAGCGAAGTCCAAATTAAAGAGTGGATAGGTAAGGATCGTGATGGGCGCTACGAAATGGTCATGTCGAGTTTTTTTCTTGAATGAGTGTGAATGCGGAATTGAAATGGGTTGAGGAGACGACCGGTCTGCCATGAGCGGCGGCGCATGGCCATTTTCATAGCAACGGAGAAGGCGACTTGTCGAGTGTTGTAATGAAACAGTGTCAAGACAAAACCCTTCAAGAAGACGGGAAGACGGGATGAATTATTAGCTTTCCTATTTCGCGCATCAAGTTTGAGCTGGAGGCGCAACTTGTTGGTCCACCTCAGCGGCAGGGTAACTGGGCGCAAGACGCCGAAGTTGCTGTGCAGAGCAGAAGCAGATCGTGGTTGAGACAGGGTTCGTTGATTGGTTCGGACTGGTGAAACCGAGGATCAAAATCATTTCACTGGGAAACAAGGAGTTCTCGTCCGGTGTCTCAGACCGACAATAGGGAGCCGCATTTGTTCTCCCTTGCCCTCGTCTTGATAACTCTGTGAGGAGTCAGGACGACATGGACGATTAGTTCATACACGTAGCCATGACATCCAGGCCTATTACATCCAGGCAGGAACTTGGGGGCATCTGCGTGTGCTAGTAGAATCTAGCCCTTGCCAGCGGCGCAACCATCGATGTTGCAACGACAGCATCTTGAGCGTTGAGACTTTGCTAGGTTCGAGCTTAATAACATGCTGACACTTTGTATCATAGCAAGTCTCGGACCGCAGACGCTCCAAGTCATCTGGGATATCTTCTTACATCCTGGCCTGTCTCTCTAGTCGGAAGCCGAGGCTAATGTCGAGGTGCTGGCCCTTGTGATACCAAACGAACGAGTGGTGCTCACGATTATGTTCGCGCTTTCGAGATATGGTCTTCAGTCTGAATTCGTGAACTGATGAGAACAAGTTGGATGCTTGCCGACAAGCAGGCGGCCCAGGGTGGCAAGGTTCTGCCCTCGGCCGACCAGCCCAGATCAAAAGATGCCACAAAGCCATCGAACGAGCGCAGGTGATGCACCGTCGAGACATACAGTGGGTGTACAGCGCCGTTCCAGGGCTGCTGTCCAATAATAGGGGCGTGGCCGCCTCTGAACAGATGCTGCAGATGCTGCAGATGCTGCAAATGCTGCAAAGGATTGGGCCATCGCTTCCACACCCCACACCTCTTGCCAACCACCAACCACCAACCACCAACCACCAACCACCAACCACAAGCGCCCACTCCCCGCCGGCCACCGCCTCGCCTCTTTGGCCAGGTCGAACCCCTACAAGACATCAGACATCATCAACCTCATCATCCAATTGCTCCCTGATCTTGGCTCTACCAACGCTCCGTCGTGAGCCTCCATTGTCTCACTCAGCGATTCGGGAGTATTGGCATAGACGACACCACACCTCAGACACACAAACACTTTGCACCTCATGCCCTCCTAAATACTAAGCCCCTTCTTTCAATCACCGTCCTCAGGGACCGAAGCCGACAAATTCAATTTCGCTGTCGATCGCTGCTGCCGTGCATCCGGAGTCAAGGGTCGCCACGCTTCCCATATCCTGCCTCATCATCCCCCTCGCAGAACCGCGACGCTCGGTATCCGCGATCAGTCCGCCGCATTGTCGAGCCTACAGCATACAGCTACTACCGAAACGTCAGAGTCCTCCAAACTGGACATCGCTACCACCGTCGTGCGCAGCGTCGACGAGCTGAACACCACGACACAAGACCACGGCGATATTACCACGGCCGCAACGGAGAACGAAGCCGAACAGTCGCCGCCGCCCCAATATCCCGCCTCAGAGGCCTCTTCTTCCTCCCGCCCCCGCCCTTCTCCTCTCTCTTTGCGCCGCTCCACGACTCGGTGGTTGGGGAACCGTGCGCATCCGGGTCTGTAGCTGCACCAGCATATTCCAGCAGCCCGCCGCCAGAATCGGCCCCGTCAAGAGCCTTCTACGATCCTGTCGGCGAGACTAAAAGTGCACTCCCCGCGATTCCAAGGGAGGATCAAGTCGAAAGGACGACGACGCAGAACCGCCTCCAGCTTACGAAGAGGGCGATAGTCCTCTCTTCGCATTCACATACGTCATGTCAGCCGCCGGAGGAGCCGCGAGTATTATTACTCAGGTCCAGCAAGGAGGACCGGCCATTAACGCGATCGGTGGTAAGATCAGAACACGATATGAGAGTAATGTGATGATGAACGAGGACTAAAAGCGCCTTTTTGCAGATGTTGGTGCCGACGAAACTATTTCCATGGACCTTCGGTAAGTGGACAGTTCTGGCCAGACAGGGAGAGACGACACTAACTGGTATTGCTCAATAGGGGAACCAGATTTGTTCTGTCACGAGATGAACTGCTGACACTACCCGAGTTCGTGCTCTTATCATTATTTCCCAATGGATTATTTCCAGATGGCCATATGAGCGGCTTCTCTGATAACGATGCCGTTCAGGTTGATGTATGTTGATACGAAAGGAGGCAAGACAAGCAGAGTGCTTGACCGTGTTCAGATGCTAATCACACCACGTGCAGTACGATCCCGCATCTCTTCAGTATATGCTGGACTTCTTTAGGAATGTGGCCCAGTCGATACCTGTTGAATCTTCGCCCAGCACCTCACAGGATGGAGACGCGATGTCGGTGGAACCGCTCGGATCGCGAGATGATTCGTCGAAACGTGCTGGCATCATCGTCCTGAGGGAAGATCTGGACTTTTACGTGATTCCGCCAGGAGCAGACATCAGTCAACCGCAGATGATTGAAGTCAAGCGTGCCGCTGCTCATGCACTGCAACAACAGGGTGGCATTTTCTCTGGACTCAAACGTAGTGACGAACCTGGGACCACAGAAGCTCATCTCATCGAGATGTTGACGGCAGGGTAAGTCTAGGTCACGAGCATGAAGTCCTTTTTCGCAAAGTCTTTTAATTTCCCTTGTCCTTTCCAAGTGCTAACTGGCATAATCCCTTTCAGTGGCTTCAATCACGATGATACGTGGGGACACCGAGCTGGAGAGCCGAATAAGGCCGTGATCTGCAGCTTGGCGTTGGCTCGCCTGCGCAGCGATATCAGAGGCAACGAGATGGGTACGAGCGCCGTTGGTATGGCGCAAAGCTGTTACTATTCTGGAGGAAGCCTGCCAGAAGATGCTGGTGGGAGGGCGTCGAGCTGAACAATGTCGAGGGAATTGAGGGCAAGCTCAAAGTGTGGATCCGGCGTGTATGGACGCTGGAGATGAGTGTCATCGGGCTCCGCTAGATGGATGGCTCGTCTGGCCGTTCATGTTTGCGTTTCCAACCTTGGTTGACGAGAAGAGAGGGGGCAGGGGTCACCGAGTGAGTGGCCAGTGCAAAAGCAAAGCATTTTTTTGTTTTTTTTTGTTTGTGTGATGGAAACAGTTTGACTATGTTGAGCAGGCGTCATCAAGGCTTCTATCGGGATGTTGTAAAGTTGGGAGTCCAGCATGGAACTTTCGGCAGAGTTCCGTTTTACTAATCCTTCGATTCCCAGGTCATTTCCCATTTGCCAACAAGCAATATGTAGGCGGGGATTGGCTTTGTTTGGGGCAAGTTTTTCTTTCTTTCTTTCTTTCTTTCTTTCTTTCCTTTTTTTTTTTTTTTTAGTTCCCTCATTTGTTCATTCTCCTTAGTTCTCCATCACCGTCACCAACTGAGAGAACATGAATCGGTTCAACACATTCTGACGACGAGTTTGCATACCACACTTTATATAATAAATAGTGGATTGATTCTTTACTACTCGGTAGAGTATAGCTCAATCAAGAAACCGAAAGAAAGTCAACGCGAAACACATGGCGGAGGAAACCAGACCGTTCTACGTGGGCGTTGCATGCACGGATTGTCCTTGTGTCCATGTTACTTTTCCACCGAAGCTGTAATTTTGGCTTCTTTTTTTCCGTCGTGGACCAGGAACTTTTCCTACGTGACCTGTCGCAAAACAGGGACTCACTCTGACCCTGGACCATCCGGCAAAGGCAACCACACCAGGCACAATGACTACCCGGCTGAGCATATGACCACACGCACGCCGTCACGACAGATGGAATCATTGCACACCGTACCATGCATTCACTCGATGAAAACACTTGCAGGGACACCGAAAATTGATCGCAGAGGACCCATAGCACATCGTACTATGGTCACTTTTCGTCTTTTGTACCTCAAAACGCCTTGCAAGTCCGCCACAAACCAGACGGCCCATCTCATTGCATCTTCTGTTTTTCATGGCCATACTGTGAAGCCGTGCTTTCGTTTCCGCTCTGCTCCCAATTACTCGCTTTTCACCCACCTAGGCCTACTCCTCAATCGACTTGACGCACTCCCACTCACCCCGCAAGTTCTCCTTCCACAACGAAATCTTGTTGTCCGCTCCGCTAACAGCCAGGACATTGCCACTCAAAGACCAGCTGACTCTCCAGACGGCCGCGTCAAAGTTCAGAACCTTGACTCCCACTGTCCGTTGGTGGAAGGGTCCGATGTCCAGATACGCACCGTCTTGTCCTGAGAAGCTGAAGCAATGTACGACTTTTGCAGCACAGTAGGCGACCAGGCGACATCACGAACCCAATCGTTGTGGCCCGTCAACGACTCACCCTCCTGCTTATATGACTGAGACGCAGGGTCGAATGACCAGATCTTGAGGACATTGTCCGAACCGCCAGTGACAAAGCGTCGGTTACCCATGGAACCGGGACCTGGGGCGCTGCTGACAATGCTGCCAGGAGTCGTGGCTGGTGCCCATGAGACAGAGTTGACGCCCAAGCCGTGAGCTGGGAATGTGGCATGGTCGACGGCTGTGTCCTTGAATTCGAGTACACTCACGTTGCCGTCGGACGAGGCGGTAGCGAGGAGGCACCCGGCCTCGTGAGGGGACCAGGCCACTGCGTTGACGGAGGCCTTGTGTGATGGGAAATCGTAGATGCGTTGCCACTGGTTATTCTGGCCCTGCTCCTTCCAGATGAACACTTTGCCGTCGTAGCCCGCGGATGCAAGAATATTGCCATATTTCGGGTGTGCCCAGGATACACACCATACAGCACCTTCGTGTCTGGCAACTCACCGGTATCGGTTAGCTTGCTTCTTCGCGACTTCACGGGGCGGCGCAATGGTTCGGGGAATCATGGTGGTCGCACCTTTCAAAGTCTCGATGAGACGCTGTGACTCGCCGTCAATCTCGAAAATCTTGATGGTCCGGTCGCTGGAGCACGTCGCAAGCTTTCGGCCGTAGTAATCGAGAACAGCATCATGCTATGGCCGAAGCTGTCAGTCGCGGTGGCCTTGGATAGTTGCGCAAGGGCGAGCGAGGCACGCCGGGTAATCGATAGGTCGAATGGCTGAAGGAGGCACGTACAATCATATCATCATGGCCAGAGTTGGCAATGACTTGCGCGGCCTATACACCAAGAAATGTTAGAAAGACTGGATTCACTACTCCTCCTGTATTGGCGCTTCGTATCGAAGCTCGTGGAGGGTGATGCAGCTCGACTTGTCGTACCATTGTCAAATAGCAGTGTGTCAAATGTTCGGCACCGAATTGAGAGAGTGGAAGAGTGGAAATGGCGCACACGTAGAGCAAATTGCAACAAGCAAATGATAAGTCGTGATGAAGCAAGAAAGGACACGAGGTTCGGATGTGAATTGGCGGGCAGCACAGGACAAGTTCGTGGTGGCAGGTATGTAATAGCTGCGGCCCTTGGGCTCTCCTGAGTGAGCCCTGTGAGTGGCCCAGCTGTCACGCTGAAATGGATGGACCCCCATGCGTCGTGGTCGCTGTGGCACGTGATCAGGACACCCCGCCAGTGGGGTTCCTACGTCGGGGTTCCTACGTCGGGTGTCCCCGCGATGATGAAGGAAGCAGTAAAATGAGTTGGCTGTGTTTTCATTCAATCGAGATATCATCTTACGACGAAGTAACACCCTCCACACACAGACAGGAACTGGTCCTTCTATCCAAACAGGCCACAGCCATGGCCGACGCTTCATGCAGCGGCCCTCGCCGTTCAAGCGCCTCGTCGACCACCAGTCCCGCGATGTCAGCCATCACCAAGACCGACTTGTCGACCGATCCGCCGGGCAGCATCACGGCGTATGTTCAACCCCAGAATGCATTCCGCAGTTTTCATATAACAAAAAGCACATGCACTCACTTCCATGACTCAGGCCTTCCGATCAGCCCGCCAACAGTCCCAAGGTCCCGACAACTTCAACGCCTTCATGGACGGGGCCCTCCACCATGGTGCCCGGCATGGCTCACGACCCAGCCAACCGACTCGCCGTCCACGCAGCAGCACTCCAACAACCCACCGCCCACATGAACCATCATGATTCCGGGCCATCGCAATCACAACAAGCGAGATCCTCCTCGGTCCCCGACGTCTCCAACTGGGCCGCCGACTTCACCCGCTTCTCCGGCAATCAGCAAATGCGGTCCCCAACATGGCCGCACCCGCGTCAGCCATGCCAATGAACCAGCAGCCCATGCAGATGAATTTCCAGTCTGCGTTTGGCCAAGCACTCGGGGTCCCATGTACGGCGGCCCAGCAGCACAAGGTTTCATGGCTCCTCAAGCCGTTCCGGAAGCCGACTTCGACAAGGAAATGTCTCAGTGGATGTCCGCCCACGGAGGAGGAGGAAACATGGCAGAGGTCGACGCCGCCATGGACCAAATGGCGCGGGAGCTGGAACTCAACGAGGCGAATCTCCCAGCGGACGCGCAGACCGCCGCCGCCGCCGCAACAACTACAACCACCACCGCCCTCGAGCAAGAGTCCTCCTCGGCACGATACACCGATCTTGAAACCCCGAGGTCGGCAACCTCTCTCTCCAGGAGACCCTCTCCGACCGAATCCACGCCCACTCACAAGAAGACCAGGAAATCCACGACGACGCAGCAGCAAAGGGCAAATCAGCCGTGTCCGAAGCCGCCGAGCGCCTTCTCGAATCAGTCCAGCACGAAAGCGGGGAGAAGTGGCAAAACTCCGTCTTCCTCTCCTCATGCGAGACTTCCGCGATGGCAAAAAGGACATTGTGGACAATGAGGTTCGTGATACAGAAGGGGAAGGCGGGCATCCCGCACAAGAACAGCCGAATACGTGACTGCTTCGTGGCGACAAAACCCATATCATGGACGAGAATCAATGCTCCGCGGACGGCATCAAAACCGCCAATTCAATCAACACGTCGTCCCTCCAGCCGACCGCCCTGCAGGCACTTCGTCGGACCAACCCAATCATGTGCTGCGCTCGGCATCTCAGCGAGACGACGGCCTTTTATTGACAGCCTTCTCACATGGCTGGGATCCGGCCTGAATCAACAGTGTGCTGCGACCGCAGATCTGCGACGCACCACGGTGTATACTAGAGTGCAGGCATAGAGGCTGCATAGGGGAAGCGTGAATTTCTGGCTCGGCCATCGCCAACAAGACGACTGTTTAGTTTCATCAAACGTATATATACATGCGCAGTACTCTGTATACGAAGCTATCATTGTTATAAATCGAACAGTGGCACCTAAAGGTCGAAAGTAAATGGTACTTGTTTTCTGTTGAATTGCCGCCTGTCGAATGTGATGGCTGAACCTACATGTCGATGGTGCCGACGGACGATGAATATCCATTCTTCGTTCCAAGTCCAGACTTGACGCCCCCGACATCCGGAAACCCCGTTATCATGTACGTGACTGATATACTTGAGACCTCACCTACACGCTACGCAACAAAGGAACAAAAGCTTATGGCGGAAGTCATGTGTTGGTGTTAACAGCATCCTGGGTGTCGCAATCACCAGAGAAGGCTATATAATATATATATAACTCCTGGCGTCCGTCCTATTGTGCAATTTTTCCCAGGGCGTTTCGTCCAATACAAATGTGTGCTGCGAAAACAAATACACGGGCCAAATATTTAGGAAATGCAAAGGAGCTGTATGTCCGATATCCGAACTCGGAGTAACCTGATGAGAAAATCCGCCAATAAGTCGGTTCAAATCAAAACCACAAAACGCCGCAGATGCATCATCCTCCGATAGCAACAAATGACAAGACCCTCTAGATACCCCGAATCATCCCATTTTTGTTGTCCTACTCTTTACAGACCGGTAATGACGCCGGTTGATTGCGACTCGATATATCCATCATTCGTCATCTTGTTTTACTGGTTCAAACAGACCAAGAGAAAGACACACAGCCACAAGGTGTGAGGTCGACAGCTCTCTCATGCAGCGACGACAGGTCCCATGAGCTCGAACTGGCGAGGCGATCTGTGACAATACCCCTCGTCCCTTTGAAAACCTCGTTGATCTTGATTGTGATGGGATTTCCATTGTCGTCAAGATTGGGAAGCTTGTCGCGGCCACCGTTGATGATCTTGTATTGTGTACAAGTGGCAGCAGGAGAGTTTTCGAGACGTCGCTCGACAAACTTGACCAATTTCGTGTATGGCTCTTTGTAATTGGACGGTGCCGGGGATCGGACTCGGACGACCCCGTGGGCACGGGACCGGCTGACGTAGTGGTTTTTGAGGGAGTAAATGTCTGGTTGGGGTATATAAAAACTTGAACCTTGATGTTTGGCCAAGTACAGATCCATGGGTTGTCATCATCCGTGGCGAACCCCTTTCTCGTGAAGCGAGATCTGAAGTGTTCAGGAACTGGGGAAGTGAGCGGGCCCCACCGACGTTTTGCGGCACCAGTAGGAGTAGGAGTAGGGATAGAACTAGAAGAAGTGGCCTGTAGCTGGTCTCCTCGCAGAATGACAGTCTTGTTGTATTCCACCTCGAGATACCAAGCCGCTCCACGGTTCCTCTCTTCTAGATCTTTGACAAGAGAGAGCCGCTGGAACTCGGGAATATCCGGTGGCTGTGAGCCCCAGTGTATTTCGACGCCTTTGGATCGAAAGGCGCCAGCTTGAGGGCATAGTTGGACGTGTCTGGTGCATCTTGGAGGGGGCCACGTTCATTGAGTACCAACGGAACGGCATATCACAACTCCAAGCTGGGCTTTGAGAGGGGTCTTTGATGCAAGCCTTGGGAACCTGGTACTTCTCCATTTGAGGCAATGCGTAGCAGCCAGTGTCCAGAGGAGGGAGACCAGGGGCTGCTCGAGCAGGTATTGAACATTGTTCGAGGGTGGCTTTTGGCCGATGGGTCTGGTCCGTGTCAGTCGAAATTGCGCTCTGATGGAATAGGTGAGGTCAATTCGGGTCACTGATCATAACTTACTTATCCTTGACGGGGAGGGCTCACGTTGCCTCGTAACAATAGTTCCGATAACGGTGCCCATGATAACCCCCATGATGACGATGCCCGACAACAGCAGACATATCGCCCAGTACGGTACAATTCCCCAGAGCTTCTTCCTGGCCCGTCGCTGCCACTTGCCCTGTGTGGGTTTCTCGGCATATTTTTGGGCAGCCTCATTCACTTGATGGTAACTTTCGACGGAGGGGACACTGCGTAAAGAGCCCGATCGGTGAGGCGGGCTGAAAAGATCGTCCTCTGTGGAAGAAAACTCTGGATTCCGTGTGGCAAGACCGATACCACCTGCGCCAGGAATTGGGGGACCAAGAGAAGACGGTACTGTCAGTCCCACGTCTCTAGTCACTCTGACGTCGGGATTGATTGGCGTAGCAACCCCAATTTCTGTTGCAGACTTGGCCGCGAATGGTTCGTGAGGATATCGTGTATATGGTGGAAGTTCCTCGGTATGTCCGAGGGGTCCGATCAGATCTCCCGCTTCCTCGCCATCGGGCCCAAGCTGTCTGCGATATCCGCTGCCCATGCCGTTGAATCCTACTGGAATTGGTCTTTGAGTTGTATCCTCAGGGGTAGCGGTATTTTGAGTGTACATGGCATATGGGTGAGTCGGTCCTCGAGGTCCGTCATATGTCTCCACAGTGCTGAGCGGTTCAGTTGACGACGTGGCATTGCTGTATGTTCTCTGAGGGTACATTTGGTACGGATGAGACGGCGAAATAGCCCCTTGGTACTGGGCATCGACTTGTGTTGTGCTACCTGAGGATGACGACTGTCCGTTCCGAGGAGAGGTCAAGCCATCGTTTCGGAGAATAAAGGAGTCGTGAGCGCGAGGGGCTTTCGAAATGCTTGCTGATCGATTGAAGTCATCAAGACCCTTCAGGGAGCTGCAGCGACCAAGGGGGTGATCGAGGGAGATTAGAGACTTGACTTGGGTCGGATCGTGACGGAGAAGGAAAAGATGGCGAAGTTTCACTCGGGCGGGAAGATGCGGATGGCCGGAATCCGTCAGAAACAGTATTTGCGATTAAATCATATTCGTCCTCTGATTGCTGTGCAAGATTTTCAGCAGTTGAGCTCCTCCTCTTCTCCGGTCCCGAATTCCCGTCGTTGGGCGGCATCTTTGCGTCGGGAATGTGGTATGCTCGTCAAATGGTGCGTGGGAAGGAGTCGTCAATAAAGAGTCGACCAATGCCAGCAACACTTCAGCCTTTAATATCGGCTGGTGATGCGAGCCACACAGCAAAGACTGCAAATGGCAACTCTCCAAGTGTTTACAGTATTGCGATAGGCAAGGATGTCGATTGTCGTCTCCGTCGTCGGATTGAAGCTGAAATCTTGTCGGGGCTGTAGCCAGTCGGTCGAGGCATGCACTTTCAATCGAGAGGCAGGCGGCGAGCCAGCAGAAGAAGTCGCGAAACCGGCGAGGAAGTAAGTCGGTCACTTAGCAACAACAGCTGTCGAAGCCGAAGTGCCGGGCAGATTCCTCTAATGGTGATGATTTTTGTGGGTGTGTGAGCATATGAGCAGCCGGAGTGATAATATCAGGATAGAGAGCTGAGCTTGGAGAGGAGGGCGGAACAGGTTGTTCGCTAGCAGAATCTCACGCGGCGGCCACTCCTCTCTACTACACCCACTGTAGCTCGTACTCCGGTGTTGGTGTGAGGCAAGGGAGGGGGGCCAGCACAGCCCAGCAGTCAGCCAGCCAGCCAATCCAGTCGACTCCAGTGTAGGCGGGCGCACAGGACAGGCTGCTATTGGCTGGGGTCAGGGGTCCAGCTCGGGAGGGCTGGATGGCTGAATGGCAGCGCTGACAACGCTGGCTACCTTCTCGGGAAAAAAGACCCCAGGTGCCTAGCTCCAGGTCCATCGGCTCATCGCGCAGTCAGTCATAGCTGTGTCATTCGTTTTGTTTGGTGTCGCTCTAATTGCTCTACATACATATTCCGGTCTGATCCAGGTGGAACATCACAATTGCACTTTATGTACTACCAAGTTTCAAAGCTTGCAGGGCCGGGAGGTTCCGGTGGGGTCCGGTGGGGTATGGTGGCGGAGCAACTGCTCAGTGAAGAGATCGATTTGTTGAGGAATATGGCTAGTACATAAAAACAGCGCGAGGATGCAAAGAGCAAATTGAGTGAAAGAAAGCGTCACATTAGTTGAGGTCAGCCTCGTAGTCAAAGTCGATAGTCGAGCAAACTCATTGATTGACTCGTCCCTACTTCATGCGATGCGCCAAGTCGGCGTCGTGTCGCTCTATTTGTTCTGCATCACGTGATATCGTGCCACAGAAAAATATCGTGACAATGTACAACGGCTCCAAATGGGGAAGGAGCTCCTGCCCCACTCTACATCAGAAAAATTTCGCTAGGGCACCGTAGCTTTTTTCTTTCTTCTATATTAACCTTTAGGACAGTGTTGGTATCACAGGTGCCTGACGTCAGGATCGTAGCCTAGGAATAGGAATTTATCTTCTATTCTAGGCGTTGTAATCAATTAGTCATAAGTGTGTTAAAGGGAGGAAAAGAGAGGCTTTTCCGGATCGTGAGAAGTGGCTACAAACGCGGTGCGTTTTGTGAGTCACATGACTTATGGGTCCTCGCCTAATCAGAGGGGCGGGTCGATGAGTTATATGTGGGGCCACCTCTCGCGGGCGCGCGTTACGCGCGCGCCCCTCGCGGCCTAACCTTCTGCTAGGTAATTGCGGCTGCGTGCCGCGATTGATATTATGCTTATTCTAATATTAGAACCTCTTTCTTTTTAACACAATTATTAACGTATAATATTAATCTAAGAAGGAGATACAAGTGATTAAATAAATGTATTATATGAATAAAAGAGTTAACAAAAGAAATAACAATAATAGTCCTCCTTTCCTTCCCTTACACGCCGCTAGCTTTAGATAACTAGCTTCTCTAATTGCTTATCCTTCTTCCTTATAGAAGGCTCCTCTGCCTTCTGCCCTTGCCTTTAACCAGTGTAACGTAATATTAGATCACGTTATAAGGGGAAGGTTACCTATAATCCCTTCCCTATCTAAAGGTATAATATTAGATTATCCTTCCTATAGCCCTTTATTTAACTATAATATAATATTAAATCATATTCCTAGGGAAGATTACCTATAATTCTTCCCCTTCTAAAGGTATAATATTAGATTATACCTTCCTACGCCCCCTTACGCTCCCTCCTCTTCCTCTTCTTACTATAAAGACTTAGGAGAGGCGCCCCTTCTAAGGCTATAACTCCACGCCCCTTCTAAAGATATAATTCCACGCCCCTTCTAAAGCTATAATTCCATTACCTCTAATCCCTTAGCCTACGCCTTATGTAACCATGCTATACTTAAGGCACCTTATCTAGTGCCTCTAGCGCTGTTTTTAGCGCGGGCTTAGGTATAGGCTTTAGGGCTCTAGTCCCCTGCCTCTTTATAGGCAGTGCTAGGTCTAGGTAACCTATTGTCAGGAGCAGAACAGCGACGGCATCCATGAGGGTGGCGACGGCATCGATAAGGGTAGAACCTAGCGGGGCACAGAGCTAAGGGCTAGCTGCGGGCTAGTCACGTAAGAGCTACGGGCTATTTAAAGGGGCTTTCCTATAAATAAAGGGAAAGGGCTAGAGATTAAACCTTTTAAGCACCTACCCCTAGCTAGCAGATTAATAGCTATGATATTTTAATCTAACCTTTACTCTATTATTCACTCCTAAGCTAAAAGCCTTAATAAATTAATCTCTTTTCCCTTTAGGGTAATAGACTATTAGTTAGATTAGGATATCTAGAATTCATTGCATAGCAACCTAATTAGGTAGTAGCTATAACCACGCTATGGATAAGTAGGAGAATATTACACTACTAAACCTAACTAGAGTGGTCCGCTAGTCCCTATTAGATAACTAGTAGAGTAAAATACTTATTAATAATAAGGAGGTAATACTAAACTAGTGCCTTAAAGAAGCAGTAACCTAGATATATATTATAAAAAAGAGATAGAAACTTGCTTACTTATAGCGAAACCTATAGATAATAGAAGAAGCTATGTCCTTAGGTAACTTAGACATAGGACTTATAAATACCCCTCCTTTAGCACCTTAGGTAACACCTATTATATAGCAATATAGCCTTATAAAGATATAATTAAAAGTACCTATATATAAAGGGAATACTTTTAAGAGTCTTTAGAATTTCCTAGCGGATTTAAACATAGCTTTTACTATAGATTATAAAACCTTTGTAAATAATATAACTAAGGTTACCTATGCTAGCAGCTACCTAGTAGATAATATAAAGCAATAATAGATATGTTATATAGCCACGGATAGTTATGTAAATTACTAGGGTTACACCTAGGATAGATTTATAGATTAGCTAAAGACAGGAACCATAGATAAGAATATATAGTGCTTAGAAGTAATAAGGACATTAATAGGTCTTAGGCAAGAAAATCACTAATTATTCTAGATGTTTATAAAGATCTAGGGTAAGGCAAAGGCTAAGCTACCTAAAGCAATTCCTAAACGCCTATAAATCTATATATTTATTAATAGCCTTAATAACGCTATAAAGAAGTAGGTACTTAGCTAAGAGTTCCCTAAGAGTTAGACCTACCTAGTAGGCTAAGGAAGAAAGGCAAAGGTTATAACTAAAGGAGGCTAATTAAGCGATTAAGGTAATAATAGTTAGAAAAGATAATAACGTTTTACTTTGCTAGAAAGGCTATAGTAATAAAGTAGCAATAGAAAGATAAATTTGCTATTTATATGTTTTAAGTATAGTAAGCTAGGATACGCTTTACTAAGCTACACTAAACTAGATTACTCTATTTATAAGAGAAGTAACCATATAACAGAGACGCATAAGAGTAGCTATAACTAGGCTAGAGATAAAGACCTATTAGACTTAAATAAGACCCCTATTAGCTTAGTATAACCCTAGGAAAACGCTCTTATTAAACCATTACCTAAAGATCTAAGACTAAGAGTTAAGGCAAAGTTATAGCAAGAACACAAATAGGTAGCTATAAAGGCGCTGTTTAACCCTAGCGTAACCTATTTAATTATCTACCTAAAGTTACTAATAGTAGTTAATTAGGCTAATGTAAAAAGGATAACATAACCCTTAAGAATGCTACCCTTACTAAAATTAAGTATTAAGGGATCTTATTATAAACCTTATTAATTAAGGATAGTATAGGCTACGCAAGAATATATTAAGTTAGCTACTACATAGCTAATACTAGTAAAGACTTATTATTAGGGCATAACTAGGCAGTTACATATAAACCAGTGATTATATCCTAGATAGATAGTTACTAGAGATACCCTATTATAAAAGAACGTCTTAGACTAGTAGTAGGGACGTAATAGGCATATAAGGAGGTAAAACACGCTTACATTAGATTTATCTTATAGGGATAATAACCAAAATTATACAAAAAGATAATAATATCTTAATAGTAAACAAAGACAGGCCCTATAATAACCTAGTAACTATAGAGATAAGCAAAGCCTATAAGTTAACCACGTAAATACCCTAAGCCTATAAGGAGTTTAAGGATATCTTTTAAATAAACTTATAGGTATCTGTCAGGAGCAGAACAGCGACGGCATCCATGAGGGCGGCGACGGCATCGATAAGGGTGGAACCCAGCGGGGCACGGAGCTAAGGGCTAGCTACGGGCTAGTCACGTAAGAGCTGCGGGCTATTTAAAGGGGCTTTCCCATAAACAAAGGGAAAGGGCTAGAGATTAAACCTTTTAAGCACCTACCCCTAGCTAGCAGATTAATAGCTATAATACTTTAATCTAACCTTTACTCTATTATTCACTTCTAAGCTAAAAGCCTTAATAAATTAATCTCTCTTCCCTTTAGGCAATAGACTATTAGTTAGATTAAGATATCTAGAATTCATTGCATAGCGACCTAATTAGGTAGTAGCTATAACCACGCTGTAGACAAGCAGGAGAATATTACACCACTAAACCTAACCGGAGTAGTCTGCTAGTCCCTATTAGATAACTAGTAAAGCGGAATACTTATTAATAATAAGGAGGTAACACTAAATTAGTGCCTTAAAGAAGCAGTAACCTAGATATATATTATAGAAAAGAGATAGAAACTTACTTACTTATAGCGAAACCTATAGATAATAGAAGAAGCTATATCCTTAGGTAACTTAGATATAAGACCTATAAATACCCCTCCTTTAGCACCTTAGGTAGCACCTATTACATAGCAATATAGCCTTACGAAGATATAATTAAAAGTACCTATATATAAAGGGAACACTTTTAAGAGTCTTTAGAATTTCCTAGTGGATTTAAACGTAGCTTTTACTATAGATTATAAAACCTTTATAGATAATATAACTAAGGTTACCTATACTAGCAGCTGCCTAGCAGATAACGTAAAGTAATAATAGATGCGTTATATAGCCACGGATAGTTATGTAAATTACTAGGGTTATACCTAGGATAGATTTATGGATTAGCTAAAGATAGGAACTATAGATAAGAATGCATAGTGCTTAGAAGCAACGAGGATATTAATAGGTCTTAGATAAGAAAATTACTAATTATTCTAGATGTTTATAAAGATCTAGGGCAAGGTAGAGGCTAAGCTACCTAAAGCAATTCCTAAATGCCTATAAATCTATATGTTTATTAATAGCCTTAATAACGCTATAAAGAAGCAGGTACTTAGCTAAGAGTTCCCTAAGAGTTAGACCTACCTAGTAGGCTAAGGAAGAAAGGTAGAGGTTATAACTAAAGGAGGCTAATTAAGCAATTAAGGTAATAATAGTTAGAAAAGATAATAATATTTTACTTTGCTAGAAAGGCTATAGTAACAAAGCGGTAAGGGAAAGATAAATTCGCTGTTTATATGTTTTAAGTGTAGTAAGCTAGGACACGCTTTACTAAGCTACACTAAACTAGATTACTCTATTTATAAGAGAAGTAACTATATAACAGAGACGCATAAGAGTAGCCATAACTAGGCTAGAGATAAAGACCTATTAGACTTAAATAAGACCCTTATTAGCTTAGTGTAACCCTAGGAAGACACTCTTATTAAATTATTACCTAAAGATCTAAGACTAAGAGTTAAGGCAAAGTTACAGTAAGAATATAAATAGGTAGCTATAAAGGCACTGTTTAACCCTAGCGTAACCTATTTAATTATCTACCTAAAGTTGCTAATGGTAGTTAATTAGGCTAACGTAAAAAGGATAACATAACCCTTAAGAGTGCTACCCTTACTAAAATTAAGCATTAAGGGATCTTATTGCAAACCTTATTAATTAAGGATAGCATAGGCTATGTAAGAATATGTTAAGTTAGCTACTATATAGCTAATACTAGTAAAGACCTATTATTAGGGCATAACTAGGCAGTTATATACGAACTAGTAATTATATCCTAGATAGATAGTTACTAGAGACACCCTATTATAAAAGAATATCTTAGATTAGTAGTAAGGACGCAATAGGCACGTAAGGAGGCAAAACGCGCTTGTATTAGATTTATCTTATAGGGATAATAACTAAAATTATACAAAAGATAATAATGTCTTAATAGTAAACAAAGATAGGCCTTATAATAACCTAGTAACTATAGAGATAAGCGGAGCCTATAAGTTAACCACGTAAATACCCTAAGCCTATAAGGAATTTAAGGATATCTTTTTAAACAAACTTATAGGTATCCTCCCTACACTAGGTAGCTAAACTTATACTATTAAATTAGAAGAGAGGAAAACGCCCCTATAGGGACTAATATATAATTTAGCAAAAAGGAGCTAGAAGTGCTCTGTAAGTACTTAGCGAGCGCGTAGCGAAAGGGATAGATTTAAAGATCTATTAGCCTAGCTAGAGCCCTAATATTATTTGTGCTAAAGAAAGGAGGAAATTACGCCTCTATGTGAATTATAAAGCCCTTAATAGGATTACTATTAAAGACAAAGCGCTATTACTGCTAATTATAGAGATCTTAAACTAATTAAAGGGAGTAAAGGTCTATATAAAATTAGACCTTAAAGATACGTACTATTAGCTACGTATCCATAAGGGTAATGAGTGGAAAACAGCGTTCTAATGTAAATACGGTTACTTTAAATATCTTATGATGCCTTTTAGGCTAGTTAATACACCTATAACCTTCTAAGAATATATTAATAATGCCCTTAAAGGCCTTATAGATATGATTTGCGTTGTGTATTTAGATAATATCCTAATCTATAGCAGCGATATAGCCGCGCATAAGGGGCATATAAAACAAGTCCTTTAGAAGCTCTAAGAAGCAAGCCTCTTTATTAACCTAGAAAAGTGTAAATTCTTATATAAGGAGGTTAAATTCCTAGGCTTCGTTATATCTAAAGAAGGAATCGCAATAGAGCTCGCTAGAATTAAGACAATAGTAACTTAGCTAGTACCTTATAGCGTCTTTAATATCTAGTTATTCCTAGGCTTTATAGGATTTTATAGATAGTTTATTAAAGGCTATAGTAAAATAGTTATCCCGTTAACTAATTAACTCTAAGGAGACTAACTAGCAAAGTTTAAGCTAGATCCTAATAAGTTAGCTACGTTTAGGAGCTATAAAAACAATTCTAAGAGGCGCTAATTCTAGTACACTTTAATCTACTAGCCCTATTAAGGGTTAAGACAAATGCCTTAGGATATGCACTTAGGGCTATCCTAGCGTAGTTAGTGCTAGGTTACTAGTACCTAGTGGTATATATATTAAGAAAGTTAAATAAGATAGAGCTACGCTATGTAATACTAGATATAGAGTTACTAGCTATCTAAGAGGTATTTTAAACTTAGAGACACTACCTAGTATACTTAACGCATTTAGTTATAGTAGTTATAGATTACTTAAACTATAAGTACCTAGCCACAAAGCTAAAGTTAACTAGTAGATAGGTTACTATACTAGATAAACTCTATCTATTTAACTTTGTAATTAAATATAGAGTAAGTAAGTTAAACCCTGCTAATACTCTATTAAGGAGGTTAGATTATATAAGTAAAGAGAGGAAGGTAAAGGTAGCGTCCTTATAATTACTAACCTTTCTTACTAAATTTATAAATAACACGCTATAAGGACGCTATAATAGAACTGCTAGTATTTAGTGCTCTAAGAAAACGTAGTATGTTTAGTTTATAGATAATAGGCTATAAGAATGCTATAATAAAACTATTAATATCTAGCGCTCTATAAAATTACCCCTTACCTATTAACTAGATAAGAATAGACTATATATAAGACTAGACCTGCTAGCTAAGGAGTTACTCCTAGCAGTAATATATTAGCTAGGGTCTCCTTAATTTTAAAGAAACCTAATAGTCTAGATACACTCTAAGGATATTATTATAGCGTAGGGGACTGCATATAAGACTAAGCCTACTAGCTAAGGAGTAGCTACCTAGCAGTAGTGTAATAGCTAGGGTCTTATTAATTTTAGAAAAGCCTAATAGTCTAAACACATTCTAAGGATATTATTATAGTATAGGGGACTACATATAAGACTAAGCCCACTAGCTAAGGAGTTACTACCTAGTAGTGGTATAATAGCTAGGGTCTTATTAATTTTAGAGAAGCCTATTAGACTAGACACGCTTAACATAGGCATTATAGTAGGGAATAGACTATATATAAGACTAAATTCGCTAGCTAAGGAGTTATAACCTAGTAGATATATTATAGCTAAGGTCTTAGTGGTATAGAGAACCTTTTCTAAGTTAAATTCCGCTATATTTATAGAAGACATAGAATTAAAACCCTTAATCTAAGTCTTACTTTTAGATATATAATAGAGGGATGCCTTTATTATAAAGAAGAGGGCGCTACTATTAAGCAGTAACCTAGATATGTTATAGACATAGTCTATTAAACCCTCTAAGCTACTAATATTTAAAAATTAAGTTTTTATTCTATAGGGAATAAGAAAAGAAATCCTACTACTAATTCATAATAACCTTACTACTAGGCATTAAGGAGTTACTAAAACTCTTTAATAAGTTACTAACTAATATTTTTAGCTAGGAATAAAAAGAGATATTAAGGTGTATATATATACTTATATTAGCTATTAAGTTTTAAAACCGCGAATATATAAACCTTATAGTAAGCTAGCTATACTACTAGTGCTAGATTACCCCTTTTAAGAATTATTAATAGATTTTATTACTAGACTCCCACTAGTTAAAGATTAGCAAGGCAGAACGCATAATATAATCTTAGTAATAGTTAATAGATTTACAAAATATAGTATTTATATCCCTATATCCACGCGGTTAACTAGCAATAGATTAGTAACTATCTTCCTAGAATATATTTTTAAAGATTATAAAGCCCTAAAGGGTATTATTATAGACTAAGGTTTAATATTTACTAGTGGATTTTAGAGAATATTCTACTACCTCTTAGCAATAAAGCGGTAATTAAGCACCGCATTTTATCTATAAATAAATAGTTAGATAAAACGCTTAAATTAAGTTTTAGAGCACTATTTAAGAGTATTTATATATATAAAGCAAACTAATTAGGTTAATTATCTCCTAATAGCATAGTTTGCTTATAACATAAGCGCGTATATAAGTTACGGTTACATACCTATAGAAGCGCTATAAGGGTATAACCTAAGGGGACTAGATTAAGCAGTTACGCTAATTCTAATAGTTAATAATTAAGCTAAAAATAAAGTTTTAGAATTAAAGCATAAGCATATAGAGATTAAGTAGCTACTAAGCTACTTATAGGCCCTATAGAAAAGTATTATAATTAAAAGAGAGTACTAATAAAGTTTAATATAGGTAACTATATCTTACTCTTAACTAAGAATATTAATCTATAATGCCCTAGCTAAAAGCTAGCTATAAAGTACTTAGGACCATATAAGATTAAAAAGAAGTTAGCTATTATGGTTTAGCTTATTAATTAAAGTTACCTAAAGGAACGCGCTTATATAATGTTTTTAACATTATAAGCTTAAAACCTTTCAGAGGAAATCCAAGTAACGCGGTTAAAATAACCTTACTATAAGATAACGTTAAAGAGGATTAAGAGGAATTTAAAGTTAAATAAATTATCGCCTACAAATATAACAGCAAACAGCGTAAATATTTAGTAAAATAGAAGAATTATAATAATTCTAAGAATTCTTAGGTGCTACGTAAAGACTTTATAATAAAAGAGGTTATTAAAGACTATAAGCGGTAACTAAGCAGCTAAATCTTAACTTCTTAGCTACTTAATTAACTCCTAATTACAATCTAAAATAATTATTAGATTATAGTGATTTAATAGGGGAATAATTCACTTAATAATAATTTAGACTACTAAACAAATCTTATATTTAAAGTAAAAACTTAGCATAGACTTATAGCTATCTAATAGCTAGACTTTAGAGATATATTTAGACTGGTTTTTAGCATAATTTCTAACTTTATTAGCCTTAGACTTATTATTACTAAAGGCTTAAACTTATAATTCCTTAGGGAGTTCTAAAGGTTTAACACACGTAGGAGAGTAGCTTAAGCAGTAGTAAACTAGCAGCGAGTTAGCAAAGAATAAGCAGTGAAGCTAATAGCACTAACTATAGAGCTATAAGTAGCCATAAATTAAAGATAATTAGTAATTTTAATCTAGGTTTCTAGATTAATAATATTAATTAGCTATAAGAAAGCAGCGTGTTTATTACACTCTACTTCTTAAGAAGCCTTAGCTATAAGACGCACGCAATAAGCTTGCCTATGTTTATTAGTATTTTTAAGGCTAAAAGAGCATTATAAAGTTTCTTCTTAGCTTATATAAACTCCTAGTAGCATATTAGTAATATTAAAGTAGCGGAGTAAAGGGTACTTACATTACTAATATAGTATAGTTCTAGAAGATTATAAAGTATATCCTAAAACTATTTATATAGCTTTATAATTTAAATAGGACACTAGTAAGGAGTTAGTAGTGATTAAGAGGTAATCCCTTAAGGCTTAACTTATCCTAATATAAGTCTTATTGTTTTAAGCGTAATAATAGCATTTTAGAGAATTACCTATAAAAAGCTAAATATTAGTAGTAATAGTAGTAAGCTAGTAGCGAGTTTATACTAGAGGAGTGACTATATTTAGTTAGAGTAGGCTTTCCTTAGTAATATACTAAGGCTATTTATCTTTATTATTATCCCTTAGAGCCACGTTCTAAATAGCTAACCACTAGGCATAACGTATATATAGAATTTTTATTAAACTAGCTCTAAGTTAGTAATAAAAAGCAATAAAGAAGCAGTAAACTTACATAGTCTTTAATAATTATAAGGTTCTCCCTTATAGGATAGCTTAATAGCAAAATCTTTAATAGCGGTAGTATAAGATATAATAGCTTAAGCTATAATAGTTAGCAGTTAATATTACATAATAGTAGTGTTATAGTAGCTATTACGTTAGTAAGGGACTTATAAGTTAATAAGAGGCTTAAAGAAAAGAAAGAAAAGAGGAAAAAGAAGGAAGGAAATTGCCTTTCTTATAGGAATTCAGGCGCCTTAGATTAATCTAAGCTGCTTTAACTAGAATCTTCCATGCGTTATGACTAGTGTGTTCACAGAGATCACTATAATTCACGAGTTATTACTATAAGCTCACTGCGAATTTATTAGGCTACTACTATAAGCTTAAAGGAAAATAGAAGGAGTAAGGTAATCTATGCCCTATAGAGTTAAGCTAATTAAAAATCACGCTAACTAGTCTAGTTAAGAAGAATCTCTTAGGAAGAATAACCTATGGAGAGGAAGTTAAGAAGTAACTATGACCTAGCTTCTATTAGTAAGCGGTTACTGTGAAAAAGGCTAATATAGCCTAACGTTATTAATATTACTACGTTACTTTATAAAAATCACTATGGTAAGTAGCGATAAAGGAACTCTTGCGCTATAACCTAACCCTAAGATAGCACCTTAATACGATTAAGAACAATCGTAGTAAGAGGGGTATTATATTAGAGTAAAACAGTAATAGCATCCATAAGGGTAGCGATAGCATTAATAAGGGTGGAACCTAGCGGGGCACGGAGCTAAGGGCTAGCTACAGGCTAGTTACGTGAGAGCTGTGGGCTATTTAAAGGGGCTTTCCTATAAATAAAGGGAAAGGGCCAGAGATTAAACCTTTAAGCACCTACCCTAGCTAGCAGATTAATAGCTACGACACTTCAATCTAACCTTCACTCTGTTATTCACTCCCAAGCCAAAAGCCTTGACAGTATCCTCCTTACACTAGGTAGCTAAACTTATGCTATTAAATTAGAAGAGGGAAAACGCCCTATAGGAACTAATATATAATTTAGCAGAAAAGGAGCTAGAAGTGCTCCATAAGTACTTAGCAAGCGTATAGCAAAAGGGATAGATTTAAAGATCCGTTAGCCTAGCTAGAGCCCTAATATTATTCGTGCTAAAGAAAGGAGGAAAATTACGCCTCTATATAAATTATAAAGCCCTTAATAGGATTACTATTAAAGATAAAGCGCTATTACCGCTAATTATAGAGATCTTAAACTAATTAAAGGGAGCAAAGGTCTATATAAAATTAGACCTTAAAGATACATACTATTAGCTATATATCTGTAAGGGCAATGAGTGGAAAACGGCGTTCTAATACAGATACAGTCACTTTAAATATCTTGTAATGCCTTTTAGGCTAGTTAATGCACCCATAACCTTTTAAGAATATATTAATAATGCCCTTAAAGGCCTTATAAATATAATTTGCGTTATGTATTTAGATAATATCCTAATCTATAGCAGCGATATAGCTACACATAAGGGGTATGTAAAATAAGTCCTTTAGAAGCTCTAAGAAGCAAGCCTTTTATTAACCTAGAAAAGTGTAAATTCTTATGCAAGGAGGTTAAATTCCTAGGCTTTGTTATATCTAAAGAAGGAATTATAATAAAGCCCGCTAGAATTAAGATAATAGTAACTTAGCTAGTACCTTACAGTGTCTTTAATATCTAGTTATTCCTAGGCTTTATAGGATTTTACAGATAGTTTATTAAAGGCTATAGCAAAATAGTTATCCTATTAACTAATTAACTCTAAGGAGACTAACTAGCAAAGTTTAAGCTAAATCCTAATAAGTTAGCTACGTTTAGGAGCTGTAAAAATAATTCTAAGAGGCGCTAATTCTAGTGCACTTTAATCCACTAGCCTTATTAAGGGTTAAGATAAACGCCTTAGGACATGCACTTAGGGCTATCCTAGCGTAGTTAGTGCTAGGTTACTAGCACTTAGTTACGTATATATTAAGAAAGTTAAATAAGATAAAGCTATACTATGTAACACTAGATATAGAGTTACTAGCTATTTAAGAGGCATTCTAAACTTAAAGGCACTACCTTATATACTTAACGCATCTAGTTATAGTGATTATAGATTACTTAAACCATAAGTACCTAGCTATAAAGCTAAAGTTAACTAGTAGATAGGTTACTATGCTAGATAAACTCTATCTATTTAACTTTATAATTAAACATAGAGTAGGTAAGTTAAACCCTGCTAATGCTCTATTAAGGAGGTTAGATTATATAAGTAAAGAGAGGAAGGCAAAGGTAGCGTCCTTATAATTACTAACCTTTCTTACTAAATTTGTAAATAATATGCTATAAGAACACTATAATAGAACTACTAGCATCTAGTGCTCTAAGAAAACGTAGCGTGTTTAGTTTGTAAATAATAGGCTATAAGGACGCTATAATAAAACTATTAATATCTAGCGCTCTATAAAATCGCCCCTACCTATTAACTAGATAAGGATAGATAATATATAAGACTAGACCTACTAGCTAAGGAGTTACTCCCTAGTAGTAGTATATTAGCTAGGGTCTTCTTAATTTTAAAGAAACCTAATAGTCTAGACACACTCTAAGGATATTATTATAGCATAGGGGACTATATATAAGACTAAGCTTACTAGCTAAGGAGTGGCTACCTAGTAGTAGTATAATAGCTAGGGTCTTATTAATTTTAAAAAGCCTAATAGTCTAGATATATTCTAAGGATATTATTATAGCGTAGGGGGACTATATATAAGACTAAGCCTACTAGCTAAGGAGTTACTACCTAGTAGTAGTATAATAGCTAGGGTCTTATTAATTTTAGAAAAGCCTATTAGACTAAACGCGCTTAACATAGGCATTATAGCAGGAATAGACTATACATAAGACTAAATTCGCTAGCTAAGGAGTTATAACCTAGTAGATATGTTATAGCTAGGGTCTTAGCGGTATAGAGAACCTCTTCTAAGTTAAATTCCGCTATATTTATAGAAGACATAGAATTAGAACCCTAATCTAAGTCTTACTTTTAGATGCATAATAAAGGGATGCCTTTATTATAAAGAAAAGGGCGCTATTATTAAGTAGTGACCTAGATATATTATAGACATAGTCTATTAGACCCTCTAAGCTATTAATGTTTAAAAATTAAGTTTTTATCCTATAGGGAATAAGAAAAGAAATCCTACTACTAATTTATAATAACCTTACTACTAGGTATTAAGGAGTTACTAGAACTCTTTAATAAGTTACTAACTAATATTTTTAGCTAGGAATAAAAAGAGATATTAAGGTGTATATATATACTTATATTAGCTATTAAGTTTTAAAACCGCGAATGCATAAACCTTATAGTAAGCTAGCTATACTACTAGTGCTAGATTACTCCTTTTAAGAATTATTAATAGATTTTATTACTAGACTCCTACTAGTTAAAGATTAGCAAGGTAAAACGCATAATATAATCTTAGTAATGGTTAATAGATTTATAAAATATGGTATTTATATCCCTATGTCCACGCGGTTAACTAGTAATAGACTAGTAATTATCTTCCTAGAATATATTTTTAAAGATTATAAAGCCCTAGAGGGTATTATTATAGACTAAGGTTTAATATTTACTAGTGGATTTTAGAGAATATTCTGCTACCTCTTAGTAATAAAGCAGTGATTAAGCATTGCGTTTTATCTATAAATAAATAGTTAGATAGAACGCTTAAATTAAGTTTTAAAGCACTATTTAAGAGCATTTATATGCGTAAAGCAGACTGATTAGGTTAATTATCTCCTAATAGCATAGTTTGCTTATAATATAAGCGCGTATATAAGTTATGGTTACATACCTATAGAAGCGCTGTAAGGGTATAACCTAAGGGGACTAGATTAAGTAATTACGCTAATTCTAATGGTTAATAATTAAGCTAAAAATAGAGTTTTAGAATTAAAGCATAAGTATATAGAGATTAAGTAGCTATTAAGCTACTTATAAGCCCTATAGAAAAGTATTATAATTAAAAGAGAGTGCTAATAAAGTTTAATATAGGTAACTATATCTTACTCTTAACTAAGAATATTAATCTATAATGCCCTAGCTAAAAGCTAGCTACGAAGTACTTAGGACTATATAAGATTAAAAAGAAGTTAGCTATTATGGTTTAGCTTATTAATTAAAGTTACCTAAAGGAACGCGCTTATATAATGTTTTTAACATCATAAGCTTAAAACCTTTTAGAGGAAATCTAAGCAATATAGTTAAAATAACCTCGCTACGAGATAACATTAAAGAGAATTAAGAGGAATTTAAAGTTAAACAAATTATCGCTTATAAATATAACGGTAAACAGCGTAAATATTTGGTAAAATAGAAGAATTATAATAATTCTAAGAATTCTTAGGTGCTATGTAAAGACTTTATAATAAAAGAGGTTATTAAAGACTACAAGCGGTAACTAAGCAGCTAAATCTTAACTTCCTAGCTACTTAATTAACTCCTAATTGCAATCTAAAATAATCATTAGATTATAGCGATTTAATAGGGGAATAATTTACTTAATAATAATTTAGACTACTAAATAAATCTTATATTTAAAGCAAAAACTTAGCATAGACTTATAGCTATCTAATAGCTAGACTTTAGAGATATATTTAGACTAATTTTTAGCATGATTTCTAACTTTATTAGCCTTAGACTTATTATTACTAAAGGCTTAAACTTGTAATTCCTTAGGAGTTCTAAAGGTCTAATACACGTAGGGAAAGTAGCTTAAGCAGTAGTAAACTAGTAGTGAGTTAGTAAAGAATAAGCAGCAAAGCTAATAGCACTAACTATAGGGCTATAAGTGGCTATGAATTAAAGATAATTAGTAATTTTAATCTAGGTTTCTAGATTAATAATATTAATTAGCTATAAGAAAGTAATATATTTATTACACTTCGCTTCTTAAGAAGCCTTAGCTATAAGACACATATAATAAGCTTGCCTGTGTTTATTAGTATTTTTAAGGCTAAAAGAGCATTATAAAGTTTCTTCTTAGCTTATATAAACTCCTAGTAGCGTATTAGTAATGTTAAAGCAGTAAAGTAAAGGGTACTTATATTACTAATATAGTATAGTTCTAGAAGATTATAAAGTATATCCTAAAGCTATTTATATAGCTTTATAATTTAAATAAAATACTAGTAAGGAGTTAGTAGTAATTAAGAGGTAATCCCTTAAGGCTTAACTTACCTTAATATAAGTCTTATTATTTTAAGCGTAATAATAGCATTTTAGAGAATTACCTATAAAAAGCTAAACATTAGTAGTAATAGTAGTAAGCTAGTAGTAAGTTTATACTAGAGGAGTAACTATATTTAGTTAGAGCAGGCTTTCCCTTAGTAATATACTAAGGCTATTTATCTTTATTATTATCCCTTAGAGCTATGTTCTAAATAGCTAATTACTAGGCATAACACATGCATGGAATTTTTATTAAACTAGCTCTAAGTTAGTAATAAAAAGTAATAAAGAAGTAGTAAACTTACGTGGTCTTTAATAATTATAAGGTTCTTCCCTTATAGGATAGCTTAATAGCGGAATCTTTAATAGCGGTAGTATAAGATATAATAGCTTAAGCTATAATAGTTAGTAGTTAATTGTCAGGAGTAGAACAGCGACGGCATCCATGAGGGTGGCGACGGCATCGATGAGGTGGAACCCAGCGGGGCACGGAGCTAAGGGCTAGCTACGGGCTAGTCACGTGAGAGCTGCGGGCTATTTAAAGGGCTTTCCCATAAACAAAGGGAAAGGGCTAGAGATTAAACCTTTTAAGCACCTACCCCTAGCTAGCAGATCAATAGCTACGACACTTCAATCTAACCTTCACTCTATTATTCACTCCTAAGCTAAAAGCCTTAATAAATCAATCTCTCTTCCCTTTAGGGCAATAGACCGTTAGTTAGGTTAGGATATCTAGAATTCATCGCATGGCAACCTAATCGGGTGGTAGCTATAACCACGCTATAGACAAGCAGGAGAATATTACACCGCCGAACCTAACCGGAGTGGTCCGCTAGTCCCTATTAGATAACTAGCAGAGCGAAACACTTATTAATAATAAGGAGGTAACACTAAATTAGCGCCTTAAAGAAGCAGTAACCTAGATATGTATTATAGAAAAGAGATAGAAACTCGCTTACTTATAGTAAAACCTACAGATAATAGAAGAAGCTATGTCCTTAGGTAACTTAGACATAGGACCTATAAATACCCCTCCTTTAGCACCTTAGGTAGCACTTATTACGTAGCGATATAGCCTTACGAAGACATAATTAAAAGCACCTATGTATAAAGGGGATACTTTTAAGAGTCTTTAGAATTTCCTAGTGGATTTAAACGTGGCTTTTACTATAGATTATAGAACCTTTATGGATAATGTAACTAAGGTTACCTATGCTAGCAGCTGCCTAGTAGATAACGCAAAGCGATAATAGATGTGTTATGCAGCTACGGATAGTTATGTAAATTACTAGGGTTATACCTAGGATAGATTCGTGGATTAGCTAAAGATAGGAACTATGGACAAGAATGCATAGTGCTTAGAAGCAATAAGGACGTTAATAGGTCTTAGATAAGAAAATCACTAATTATTCTAGACGTTCATAAAGATCTAGGGTAAGGTAGAGGCTAAGCTGCCTAAAGCAATTCCTAAATGCCTATAAATCTATATGTTTATTAATAGCCTTAATAACGCTATAAAGAAGTAGGTACTTAGCTAGGAGTTCCCTAAGAGTTAGACCTACCTAGTAGGCTAAGGAAGAAAGGCAGAGGTTATAACTAAAGGAGGCTAATTAAGCGATTAAGGTAATAATAGTTAAAAAGATAATAATATTTCACTTTGCTAGAAAGGCTGTAGTAATAAAGCAGTAACGGAAAGACAAATTCGCTATTTACATATTTTAAGTGTAGTAAGCTAGGACACGCTTTACTAAGCTACACTAAACCAGATTGTTCTATTTGTAAGAGAAGTAACCACATAACAGAGACGCATAAGACTAGCTATAACTAGGCTAGAGATAAAGACCTATTAGACTTAAACAAGACCCCTATTGGCTTAGTGTAACCCTAGGAAGACGCTCTTGTTAAATTATTACCTAAAGATCTAAGACTAAGAGTTAAGGCAAAGTTATAGTAAGAACACAAATAGGTAGCTATAAAGGCGCTGTTTAACCCTAGCATAACCTATTTAATTATCTACCTAAAGTTACTAATAGCAGTTAATTAGACTAACGTAAAAAGGATAACATAACCCTTAAGAGTGCTGCCCTCACCGAAATTAAGCATTAAGGGATCTTATCGTAAACCTTATTAATTAAGGATAGCATAGGCTACGCAAGAATGTGTTAAGTTAGCTACTACGTAGCAGATACTAGTAAAGACCTATTATTAGGGCATGACTAGGCAGTTATATATAAACCAGTAATTATGTCCTAGACAGATAGTTACTAGAGACACCCTATCACAAAAGAACGTCTTAGACTAGTAGTGAGGACACAATAGGCATATAAGGAGGCAAAACGCGCTTGCATTAGATTTATCTTATAGGGATAATAACCAAAATTATATAAAAAGATAATAATGTCTTAATAGTAAACAAAGATAGGCCCTGTAATAACCTAGCAACTATAGAGATAAGCAAAGCCTATAAGTTAACTATGGAAATACCCTAAGCCTATAAGGAGTTTAAGGATATCTTTTAAACGAACTTATAGGTATCCTCCTTACACTAGGTGGCTAAACTTATGCTATTAAATTAGAAGAGAGGAAAACGCCCCTATGGGGACTAATATATAATTTAGCAAAAAGGAGCTAGAAGTGCTCCGTAAGTACTTAGCAAGCGCGTAGCGAAAGGGATGGATTTAAAGATCTATTAGCCTAGCTAGAGCCCTAATATTATTCGTGCCAAAGAAAGGAGGAAAATTATGCCTTTACGTAAATTATAAAGCCCTTAATAGGATTACTATTAAAGACAAAGCGCTATTACCGCTAATTACAGAGATCTTAAACCAATTAAAGGGAGCAAAGGTCTATACAAAATTAGACCTTAAAGATACGTACTATTAGCTACGTATCCGCGAGGGCAATAAGTGGAAAATAGCATTCTAATGCAAATACGGTCACTTTGAATATCTTGTGATGCCTTTTAGGCTAGTTAATGCACCCGTAACCTTTTAAGAATATATTAATAATGCCCTTAAAGGCCTTATGGATACGATTTACGTTGTGTATTTAGATAATATCCTAATCTATAGCAGCGATGTAGCTGCGCATAAGGGGCATATAAAATAAGTCCTTTAGAAGCTCTAAGAAGTAAGCCTCTTTATTAACCTAGAAAAGTGCAAATTCTTATGCAAGGAGGTTAAATTCTAGGCTTTATTATATCTAAAGAAGGAATCGCGATAGAGCCCGCTAGAATTAAGATAATAGTAACTTAGCTAGTACCTTACAGCGTCTTTAATATCTAGTTATTCCTAGGCTTTATAGGATTTTACAGATGGTTTATTAAAGGCTATAGCAAAATAGTTATCCTATTAACCAATTAACTCTAAGGAGACTAACTAGCGAAGTTTAAGCTAGATTCTAACAAGTTAGCTACGTTTAGGAGCTACAAAAACGATTCTAAGAGGCGCTAATTCTAGTGCACTTTAATCCACTAGCCCTATTAAGGGTTAAGATAAATGCCTTAGGACACGCACTTAGGGCTATCCTAGCGTAGTTAGTGCTAGGTTACTAGCACCTAGTGGTGTATATATTAAGAAAGTTAAATAAGATAGAGCTACGCTACGCAACACTAGATATAGAGTTACTAGCTATCTAAGAGGCATTCTAAACTTAGAGGCACTACCTTATATACTTAATGCATCTAGTTATAGTGGTTATAGATCACTTAAACCATAAGTACCTAGCTATAAAGCTAAAGTTAACTAGTAAATAGGTTACTACGCTAGATAAACTCTATCTATTTAACTTTATAATTAAATATAGAGTAGGTAAGTTAAACCTTACTAACGCTCTGTTAAGGAGATTAGATTATATAAGTAAAGAGAGGAAGGCAAAGGTAGTATCCTTATAATTGCTAACCTTTCTTGCTAAATTTATAAATAACGCGCTGTAAGGATACTGTAATAGAACTACTAGCATCTAGTGCTCTAAGAAAACGCGGCGTGTTTAGTTTATAAATAATAGGCTATGAGGATGCTATAATAAAACTATTAATATCTAGCGCTCCATAAAATCGCCCCCTGCCTATTAACTAGATAAGGATAGACTGTATATAAGACTAGACCTGCTAGCTAAGGAGTTACTCCTAGCAGTAGTGTGTTAGCTAGGGTCTCCTTAATTTTAAAGAAACCTAATAGTCTAGACGCACTCTAAGGATATTATTATAGTGTGGGGACTGCATATAAGACTAAGCCCGCTAGCTAAGGAGTGGCTACCTAGTAGTAGTGTAATAGCTAGGGTCTTATTAATTTTAGAAAAGCCTAATAGTCTAGACACATTCTAAGGATATTATTATAGCATAAGGGGACTACACATAAGACTAAGCCTACTAGCTAAGAAGTTACTACCTAGCAGTAGTGTAATAGCTAGGGTCTTATTAATTTTAGAGAAGCCTATTAGACTAGACACGCTTAATATAAGCGTTATAGTAGGGAATAGACTATACGTAAGACTAAATTCGCTAGCTAAGGAGTCGTAACCTAGTAGATGCGTTATAGCTAGGGTCTTAGCGGTATAAAGAACCTCTTCTAAGTTAAATTCCGCTGTATTTATAGAAGACGCAGAATTAGAACCCCTAATCTAAGTCTTACTTTTAGATACATAACAGAGGGATACCTTTATTATAAAGAAAAGGGCGTTGCTATTAAGCGGTAACCTAGATATATTATAGATATAGTCTATTAGACCCTCTAAGCTATTAATGTTTAAAAATTAAGTTTTTATCCTATAGGGAATAAGAAAAGAAATCCTATTACTAATTTATAACAACCCTACTGCTAGGCATTAAGGAGTTACTAGAACTCTTTAATAAGTTACTAACTAATATTTTTAGCTAGGAATAAAAAGAGATATTAAGGTGCATATACGTACTTATGTTAGCTATTAAGTTTTAAAACCATAAATACATAAACCTTATGGTAAGCTAGCTACGCTACTAGTGCTAGATTGCCCCTTTTAAGAATTATTAATAGATTTTATTACTAGACTCCTACTAGTTAAAGATTAGCAAGGCAGAACGCATAATGCAATCTTAGTGGTGGTTAATAGATTTATAAAATATAGTATCTATATCCCTATGTCCACGCGGTTAACTAGTAATAGACTAGTAACTATCTTCCTAGAATACATTTTTAAAGATTATAAAGCCCTAGAAGGTATTATTATAGACTAAGGTTTAACATTTACTAGTGGATTTTAGAGAATATTCTGCTACCTCTTAGTAATAAAGCGGCGACTAAGCACTGCGTTTTATCTATAGATAGATAGTTAGATAAAACGCTTAAATTAAGTTTTAGAGCACTATTTAAGAGCATTTGTATGCGTAGAGCAGACTAATTAGGTTAATTATCTCCTAATGGCATAGTTTGCTTATAATATAAGCGCGCATACAAGTCATGGTTACACACCTGCGGAAGCGCTACGAGGGTATAACCTAAGGGGACTAGATTAAGCAGTTACGCTAATTCTAATAGTTAATAATTAAGCTAAAAATAGAGTTTCGGAATTAAAGCATAAGCATATAGAGATTAAGTAGCTATTAAGCTACTTATAGGCCTTATAGAAAAAGTATTATAATTAAAAGAGAGTGCTAATAAAGTTTAACGTAAGTAACTATATCTTACTCTTAACTAAGAATATTAATCTACGATACCCTAGCTAAAAGCTAGCTATAAAGTACTTAGGACTATATAAGATTAAAAAAGAAGTTAGCTATTATGGTTTAGCTTATTAATTAAAGTTGCCTAAAGGAACGCGCTTACATAATGTTTTTAATATTATAAGCTTAGAACCTTTTAGAGGAAATCCAAGCAACGCGGTTAAAATAACCTTACTATAAGATAACGTTAAAGAGGATTAAGAGGAATTTGAAGTTAAACGAATTATCGCCTATAAATATAACGGTAAACGGCGCAAATATTTAGTAAAATAGAAGAATTACGATAATTCTGAGAATTCTTAGGTGCTGCGTAGAGACTTTATAACAAAAGAGATTATTAAAGACTACAAGCAGTAACTAAGCAGCTAAATCTTAACTTCTTAGCTGCTTAATTAACTCTCAATTGCAATTATAAATAATCGTTGGATCGCAGCGATTCAATTAGGGAACAATTCACTTAATGATAATTTAGACTACTAAATAAATCTCGTATTTAAAGCAAAAACTTAGCACAGACTCGCAGCTATCTAATAGCTAGACTTCAGAGACATATTCAGACTGATTTTTAGCATGGTTTCTAACTTTATTAGCCTTAGACTTATTGTCACTAAAGGCTTAAACTTGCAATTCCTTAGGAGTTCTAAAGGTCTAATACGCGCAGGGAGAGTAGCTTAAGCAGTAGTAAACTAGTAGCAAGTTAGCAAAGAATAAGCAGCGAAGCTAATAGCACTAACCATAGGGCCATAAGTAGCTATAAACCGAAGATAATTAGCAATTTTAATCTAGGTTTCTAGATTAATAACATTAATTAGCTATAAGAAAGCAGCGTGTTTATTGCACTCCGCTTCTTAAGAAGCCTTAGCTATAAGACGCGCGTAATAAGCTTACCCGCGTTTATTAGCATTTTTAAGGCTAAAAGAGCATTATAAAGTTTCTTCTTAGCTTATATAAACTCCTAGCAGCATATTAGTAATATTAAAGTAGCGGAGTAAAGGGTACTTATATTACTAATATAGTATAGTTCTAGAAGATCGCAAGTATATCCTAAAGCTATTTATATAGCTTTGTAATTTAAATAGGACACTAGTAAGGAGTTAGTAGTAATTAAGAGGTAATCCCTTAAGGCTTAACTTACCCTAATATAAGTCTTATTATTTTAAGTGTAATAATAGCATTTTAGAGAATTACCTATAAAAAGCTAAACGTTAGTAGTAATAGCAGTAAGCTAGCAGTGAGTTTATACTAGAGAAGTGATTATATTTAGTTAGAGCAGGCTTTCCCTTAGCAATATACTAAGGCTATTTATCTTTATTATTATCCCTTAGGGCTATATTCTAAATAGCTAATCACTAAGCATAACGTATGCATAGAATTTTTATTAAACTAGCTCTAAGTTAGCAATAAAAAGCAATAAAGAAGCAGTGAACTTACGCAGTCTTTAATAATTATAAGGTTCTCCCTTATAGGATAGCTTAATAGCGGAATCTTTAATAGCGGTAGCATAAGACATAATAGCTTAAGCTATAATAGTTAGTAGTTAATATTACATAATAGTAGCGTTATAGTAGCTATTACATTAGTAAGGGACTTATAAGTTAATAAGAGGCTTAAAGAAGAGAAAGAAAAGAGGGAAAAGAAGGAAGGAAATTGCCCCTTCTTATAGGAATTTAGGCGCCTTAGATTAATCTAAGCTACTCTAACTAGAATCTTCCATGCGTTATAACTAGTGTGTTTATAGAGATCACTGTGATTCACGAGTTATCACTGTAAGCTTACTATAAATTCATTAGGCTGCCACTATAAGCTTAAAGGAAAATAGAAGGAGCAGGGTAATCTATGCCCTGTAGAGTTAAGCTAATTAAAAATCGCGCTAACTAGTCTAGTTAAGAAGAATCTCTTAGGAAGAATAACCTATAGAGAGGAAGTTAAGAAGTAACTGTGACCTAGCTTCTATTAGCAAGCGGTTACTATAAAGAAGGCTAATATAGCCTAATGTTATTAATATCACTACGTTGCTTTGTAAAAATCACTACGGCAAGTAGCGACAAAGGAACTCTCGCGCTATGACCTAACCCTGAGATAGCACCTTAATGCGATTAAGGATAATCGTAGTGAGAGGGGGTATTATATTAGGAGTAGAATAGTGACGGCATCTATAAGGGTAGTGATGGCATTAATAAGGGTGGAACCTAGCGGGGCATAGAGCTAAGGGCTAGCTACGAGCTAGTTACGTGAGAGCTGCAGGCTATTTAAAGGGGCTTTCCCATAAACAAAGGGAAAGGGCCAGAGATTAAACCTTTCAAGCACCTACCCCTAGCTAGCAGATCAATAGCTATAACACTTTAATCTAACCTTCACTCTGTTATTCACTCCCAAGCCAAAAGCCTTGACATTAATATTATATAATAGTAGCGTTATAGTAGCTATTGCATTAGTAAGGGACTTATAAGTTAATAAAAGGCTTAAAAAGAGAAAGAAAAGAGAGAAAAGAAGGAAGGAAATTACCCTTCTTATAGGAATTTAGGCACCTTAGATTAATCTAAGCTACTCTAACTAGAATCTTCTGTGCGTTATAACTAGTGTGTTCACAGAGATTACTATGATTTATAAGTTATTACTATAAGCTTACTACGAATTCATTAGGCCACTACTATAAGCTTAAAGGAAAATAGAAGGAGTAGGGTAATCTATGCCTTACAGAGTTAAGCTAATTAAAAATCACGCTAACTAGTTTAGTTAAGAAGAATCTCTTAGGAAGAATAACCTATAAAGAGGAAGTTAAGAAGTAACTATAACCTAGCTTCTATTAGCAAGCAGTTACTATAAAGAAGGCTAATATAGCCTAACATTATTAATATCACTATATTGCTTTGTAAAAATCACTATAGTAAGTAGTAATAAAGGAACTCTCACGCTATAACCTAACCCTAAGATAGCACCTTAATGTAATTAAGGATAATTATAGTAAGAGGGGTATTATATTAGGAGTAGAACAGCAATGGTATCTATAAGGGTAGTAACGGTATTAATAAGGGTAGAACCTAGCGGGGCACGGAGCTAAGGGCCAGCTATAGGCTAGTTACGTGAGAGCTATGGGCTATTTAAAGGGGCTTTCCTATAAATAAAGGGAAAGGGCTAGAGATTAAACCTTTTAAGCACCTACCCCTAGCTAGCAGATCAATAGCTATAACATTTCAATCTAACCTTCACTCTGTTATTCACTCCCAAGCCAAAAGCCTTGACACCTATCCTCTATCTAGATTGTTGCCGTGTTACCTGTAATAAACCTCTCTAGGGCTTTATTAGGCATTACCTTTGTGAACGTATTAGCTAGGTTATCTTCGCTATTAATCTATCTAATCTTATAGAGCTTATGGCATTTATATAATTACTAAAGGGCTATAATATTAATTATAAGCCGCTTCTCCTTTATAGTCCTAAGCTTAATAAGGCATTTATATAATAAGTATAAATCTATATAGACTATAATTAGGATTTCTAGGAGGTTTAATTAATCTATAATAATCTTTAATATCATTATAATTACGTAAGCTATGTTAATACCTGCTACTATTCTATAGACCTCTAAAGTAAGCATATTTCTTATAACTCTCTTACTCTTTATTAAGCTATAGTGTATAATATTGCCTTATAGTGTAAACTTGCTATCTTTATACTCCTTATTAGCTAGGATAAGAACGTAGCCTAGTTATAAGGTAAGGTCTTTATTATTAGTGAATAATCCGTTAATAAATATAAATAGCTTTGCTCTTTTAAGGTTAAGGGGTACGAAGATTAATCCTTAATCTAGGTAGTCTATTTGCTACTTAATACAGCGATTAAGTTCCTTAACGTTATTAGTTATTAGTTCTTAATATTATGCGGTAACCAATAGATTAAAGCTTGCCTTAGGTTAGCAAATTAAAGCAATGTAAGCACTATAGGCCCTTTATTCCACGTACTTCTTTTCTAGCTCTTCTAGCGGGATTAACTATAGCTTATTACTTTGCCCTTTTGCCGCATTTTAATAGTGTTATTAGTTAGTTAAATAATTCCACTGTTAAATATAAGGGGTTATTAGGCTTAATAAACTGCTTTAGTTTTGCAGCGAATTTAGCGGTAGCTAGCTAATCTTCTTCCTTTTAGGAGAATCCTTTATCTAATAGGCTAAGGGTATTATTAGTTTGCATTCCCATGTATCTAAATTAAGGGCTTTTAGCAGATATGACTAGCAAGCATAGGTTATAGCTTAATGTTATTATCTAGAGCTTTTCTCTGTGGTGCTTATGGTAAGTCACCTACCAGTGTGTGCTAGCCTTTGCAATTCCGTAGAGGGGCTTAATAACTCTTATAATTATTCCTTTAGGGTGCTAATCACGAATTTAGATAGGAGTTAGGCAAGGATTATACAATTTAGCGGCGTTTCTAATTATACGTACGCCTGCGTAATATCTTAGATCTAAAGGAGGAATCCTTTTATAAGAAGAGAAGGGGTAATTATAAGGATTAATCGCTAGCTTGCCCTTTAGATTATTAGGGCTTATATAAGGATCGCTTGCTTTGCTTTGTTGCTAAAGCCTTAGATTATAAGCCTTAATTTCTTATACAGCTAGCTTATTCTTTCTTTCACTTTGTTAATAATATAGGAATTAAAGATTTAAATCCCTTAGTGCTTCTTTAGATTAAAAGTAATAAATTCAAACACGCCTTTGCTAATTAGGGCATTAATCTTAGTCTTTATTAAGAGCTTAAAAGGTTTACTAGGAGTTATAATTATGCCTTTCTTACGTAATTAGATTGCAAGCTTAAGATCTACCTCCTCCTTACTTAAGATAAATACCTTAAGATTATCTGCTAAATTAATAATTATAGGAGGGTTCTTTTATAGTCTTCCTAGCCTTCTTTTAGAGAGGCTAAAGGCACTGCGTTATTAATTTATACCTCTTACTCTTCCCCTTTAATTACCTCTAGGTTATTACCTCTTACTAGTAATAGCCTTTCCTTGCCTAGGTCTTTGTTATAGGGCTTAACAGAGGTTAACCTAAAGACCTTAGGACCTTATAAAAGATTAAGGGTATAGCTCTCTCTATCTATTATAAGGAGCTTATATAGGCCTTACTATCCTTTATGCTCTTACTAGATAAGAACTAGTAATGTAAGCAGGAGGTTAAGGGTTAGTAAGGTATTAGGGCTATTCCTTGCAGCAAGGGCTTCCTTAACCTTACGGAGCACGTATAACCTCTTAATCTCCTTTATTACCTTCTATATTATAAGAGCTTATTGCTTAATATTAGGCAACGGAGGAGATTTGTTAATTATTTAAGGGTAAGCACTAAAGACAAGAAGGGTTAGAATAATACCGTTTAGGCCTACGGTATTATTAAGCGCTTTCATAGCTATTTGCAGGGCCATGGCTTTAGGTGTTAATAGGCATTCGCGTTAGATAATATTATAGGCTCTTTAGAGCAGCCTGTAATATCTCTTAATCTTGCTAATACTATAGTGTGCCTTAATAGGGACTTCTTTAATTAAGATTAATATTAAAGCTATAAATTAGTAGAATTCTTCGCTTCTAAACGTTATGCTAGTATTAGTTATAATCTAATCTAGAGGACCCTAGTAGGTATTAATCTAGCAGAGGCAAAGAGCTTCCTATATTGCCTTTACTATAATATCCTTTAGGAATCTAGCCGCGTTAAACGCGGTGGCCGTATTAATAGCGTGGAGAACAGAGTAATTGCTATCTAGATATATAATATCCACGATTACTTTGTAGTTAAAGTTACATTTATCCTTTAGGGTAAATTTAAAGCGATATAGATTGTCCGCGTTTAATTAGCATTAGTGGCATATCTTTGTTAATTATCTAATCGTTTTAAAATCCACCTTATAGCCTAATTTAGAAAGCATATTATAAAGTCAGCGGACGGAGGGGTAACTAAATTAGCGATGTAAGCGCCGTAATTCTATCTTGGTTAGATAACTCTAGGTAATTGATTTTTCCTTCTGCAGAAGCATCTAAGGATGCCCCTATTTATAGATAACAGGGACCTTAATATCGCCTTATTAAAGGATGTTCTAAGATATATAGAAGTTAATCTTTAGGCAGTCTATATCTGCTAAACATAGTAAGAAGGAGTGTTTATAGGCATTACGTGGAATAGGATAATGCTAAAGGGAGTAGGCATATTAATTAATCTAATTAAGGGATTGGCTTGCCACTTCCGAATTAAATTATTACCTCCCTAGCTTTAGATTTATTAAGCTAGATCTTAGGGATTGACTATTATAAGGCAAGGAATTAGGGGTGCCCTACTAATAAGTAACCTATAGCCCTAGTATTAGGGATAATGCCTTAGAACACACCTAAAGAGTAATAATCTTAAAGAAGGAAAGCGGTTAGGGCTTCCTTTAGTTATTAGAGATTAAATAGATCCTCCTTTATAAAGGCATGCGTAGCTGCTTAATTTATAAGGATCTCTATAGTTACATAGCTATTAATTATTATGCCTTATATAAAGAAGCTTATTAGCATCTCTCCTTTATTACTTTCTTCTTTAAATCTAAGTTCTATTATATAGGTAGAAATCTTATCTTCTTTAGAAGAAGCAGTGTTATCCTCTTTGCCTTTATACTAGGTAAGGAAAGCATTATAGGAAGGGTTATTAGCTCTATAAGGTAGTAGTTCTTAAAGCGTTAATATGCCTTCTTACATTCCTCTTTAGAGTGTTTAGTTAACTAATAGCCTTCCTTACCACATACATAACATTTCTTTGTACGTAAAGCGCCTTTATTGCCTTGCAATTATAATTATCTATAATAGGCTTCTTTACTATACCCGTTATACTTATGGTTAGTCTAGTACTACTCTCTTGCATTAGGCGTTAACGGGAATTAATGCTTCTTATCTAATTCCTTTATAGTTATTCTTATTAATATCCTTATACGTTTGCAGAATAGCTAGAGGTTAGCAGGAGGGTTAATAAGGTAAGTTCTACACTTAGGTATGCTATAATAGGCAGAGATTAATTAATTCTAGAGTGCTCTTTTAGATTAAGCAATATCTAGGACTGCTTATTAAAGGTTTATAAGCTTTATTATAAGTTCTTTAAAGCAATTAATCTTTAGCTTATCTAGGTTTTCTTATATAATCTAGCGTAGCTTAGTGTTCTGCTACTTAAGGAGATACCTTTACTTTATATTATTAGTCTTAAATCTTCTCCTAATATAGTTAATAAGAGTCTTAAGGTCTTAAGGATCTCCTAGCTTACATAGATGCTTATAGTAGTATATTAAAGCTTTCCTTTAAGCATAGCCTTAAGGGCATACCTAGCCTTATAGGGTTTAATACCTAGCATCTTGCATTTCCCTTAGAAGATTATTAACTTTAAGTTAAGGACCTTATAGTTATCTACGCTATATTAAATATTGCTTATATAAAGCTTTGCGAGATTAATTATTTGCTTTAGTGTAGGTCTAGAAGGAAAAAGTGCTCTTAGAGGTATAGAAGGAGGGATTTCTTATCTTAATAGGGGATATCTTTAATAAGGGCTTTCCTAAGGGTTATTGTGTAATTAGCCTAATAGGGTTAGACTTAGGGAATGTTATTAGTGAGATTATAGGATTCCTAGATTACTCTATTAATAATATTGTAATCTTAGCCTAATTAGAGGGATTAGAAGGAGGTTATTAAGGAAGTCTTAGTCTTTAATGTGTTTTTAGAAGGGTATATACTTCCTCGCAGCTTCCTATATCTCTTCTTCTTGCTAATCTTAAAATTCCTCGTGGTTAGTAACTTCCTTAAGTATTACCGTAATCTTCCTACAGGCTATTATATCTATATACACGCCTTAGAAGAGAAGGAAATTACGTAGATACTTAGCAATTACTTAGTCTATAATTACAAATACCTCTCTTATTTATTTATAGAAGTCTTTAATAAAGTTAGTAAAGAGACTTCTAGTAATAAGGCTCTTAGACTAGTATGCCGCTATCTTAAAGAGGATATAGGCTATAATAGCCTTAGGGTTATTACCTTATTTATTAAGATTAAATGATTTCGCTATCTTTAATATTTTAGATATAATAAAGTCTTGTATCTCTAGGGAATGTGTCTTAGGAGAGGGTTATTAAGTTATAGACCTTTGCCTTTTTAGTCTCTTTTAACTTTAGTGCCTTCTTTAGTATTACTAAAGTTAGGGCTAGAGATAAAGGCTTTTAACGGTTCTCCTTACTAAGGAGCTTTTAACTTTCTTATCTCTATTATAGGAAGTTAGAACAGAGGTATAGTGTTAGTTATGTAGTAGGTTAAAGGATTATAAGCGTGGCTATTATCTTTATCCCTTAGGGGTTCTTAGGATTAGATCTTAGGAGTAATAAGTTCCTTTCTTATTATAAGAGAATGCCTTCTAAGGGTTAGGTGCGTAGTGGAACGCGCTAACTAAGTAATTAAAGATAGGTTAGACTAGTTACTAACTAGGCCTTAATCCTTTAATAGCTTTAAAGTCTTTATAAGGTCTTAGGATTAGATCTTAGGAGTTATAAGGCTCCTTTCTTATCACAAGAGAGTGCTTAGACTTCCTTAGCATAACTATACACGCTTTTAGCAGCCCTCCTATTTTATAGGGCGGGTTTATAGTGTAGCTATCTCTTCTAATTAACCTTGCTAATCTGCGGTTAGAAGAACCGTGTGGTTATCTATAAAGCTAATCACTAATTAGTGTTAGTATTATAGGTGCCTAATGTTAGGATCATAGCCTAGGAATAGGAATTTATCTTCTATTCTAGGCATTGTAATTAATTAGTTATAAGTGTGTTAAAGGGAGGAAAAGAGAGGCTTTTCTAGATCGTAAGAAGTGGCCACAAACGCGGTGCGTTTTGTGGGTTACATAACTTGTGGGTCCTCGCCCAATTAGAGGGCGGGTCAATGAGTCATATGTGGGGCCACCTCTCGCGGGCGCGCCCTCGCGGCCTGACCTTCTGCCGGGTAATTGCGGCTGCGTGCCGCGATTGATATCATGCTTGTTCCAACAGACAGAAGATAATTATTTAAATCATTCGAAAGCAAGCCCTTTTGTTTTTTTATTTGTGCATTAAACAAGTCATTTTTGGCGACCACGCCAGGAGCTTCGCATAAATTAAGGCTTCTTAAAGCACTCCTAGAAGTTATTATTATCTAACGTTACACTAATAAAGTCCCCTATTAAAACCCTTGTTGTTTCTAAGTTAATTATTACTATCCCTGCATCTTATTATCCTAGATCTTCTAATTAACTAAGACACTCTATAGGACTTATAAACTACTAAGGTATACCCTTTGGATTTAGAGTTATTAAAGTTATTAGAGTTATTATCCTTATTCTGCTTAGCAGTATAAGAAGATTAACTACTATATAGTGGAACTAAGGATAAGGCTGTAATCTAACTTATAGGCTTCTTTAGGAAGTTAAAACCCTGTTAGTAATAGAGCTAACCTTATTAGAATACCTAATTATAGAGGTGTGTAAGTTACTATTGTTAAGAGATATTAGAACCTTTAATAGTTTAATGTCTGCTAGGCGTTAGTTAAGCCGCCTATAATAGGCATTTAAGACCGTTAATAAGGGTTAAGATATTAATCTAAATACCTTTATCTAAGTAATTAATATAGCTCTAGATAGAAGTGCTATTACCTTCCTTAACAGCTTAGAGTAGCTAAGTGTCAAGGCTTTTGGCTTGGGAGTGAATAACAGAGTGAAGGTTAGATTAAAGTGTCGTAGCTATTAATCTGCTAGCTAGGGTAGGTGCTTAAAAGGTTTAATCTCTAGCCCTTTCCCTTTGTTTATAGGAAAGCCCCTTTAAATAGCCCATAGCTCTTATATAACTAGCCCGTAGCTAGCCCTTAGCTCTATGCCCTGCTAGGTTCTACCCTTATTAATACCATTGCTACCCTTATAGATACCATTGCTATTCTACTCCTAATATAATACCCCCTCTTACTATGATTATCCTTAATTGCATTAAGGTGCTATCTTAGGGTTAGGTTATAGCGTAAGAGTTCCTTTATCACTACTTGCCATAGTGATTTTTACAAAGCAATATAGTGATATTAATAACGTTAGGCTATATTAGCCTTCTTTATAGTAACCGCTTGCTAATAGAAGCTAGGTTATAGTTACTTCTTAACTTCCTCTCTATAGGTTATTCTTCCTAAGAGATTCTTCTTAACTAAACTAGTTAGCGCGATTTTTTAATTAGCTTAACTCTATAGGGCATAGATTACCCTACTCCTTCCGTTTTCCTTTAAGCTTATAATAGTAGCCTAATAAATTCGCAGTAAGCTTGCAGTAATAACTCGTGAATTATAGTGATCTCTATGAACACACTAGTCATAACGCACGGAAGATTCTAGTTAGAGTAGCTTAGATTAATCTAAGGCACCTAAATTCCTATAAGAAAGGGTAATTTCCTTTCTTCTTTTCCCTCTTTTCTTTCTTTTCTTTAAGCCTCTTATTAACTTATAAGTCCCTTACTAACGTAATAGCTACTATAACGCTACTATTATATAATATTAACTACTAACTATTATAGCTTAAGCTATTATATCTTATATTACCGCTATTAAAGATTCTACTATTAAGCTATCCTATAAGGGGAGAACCTTATAATTATTAAAGACTATGTAAGTTTACTGCTTCTTTATTGCTTTTTTATTGCTAACTTAGAGCTAGTTTAATAAAATTCTATATATACGTTATGCCTAGTGATTAGCTATTTAGAACGTAGCTCTAAGGGATAATAATAAAGATAAATAGCCTTAGTATATTACTAAGGGAAAGCCTACTCTAACTAAATATAGTCACTCCTCTAGTATAAACTTACTACTAGCTTATTACTATTACTGCTAATATTTAGCTTTTCATAGGTAATTCTCTAAAATACTATTATTACGCTTAAAATAATAAGACTTATATTAGGTAAGTTAAGCCTTAAGGGATTATCTCTTAATTACTACTAACTCCTTACTAGTGTCCTATTTAAATTATAAAGCTATATAAATAGCTTTAGGATATACTTTGTAATCTTCTAGAACTATACTATATTAGTAATATAAGTACCCCTTTACTCCGCTGCTTTAATATTGCTAATACGCTACTAGGAGTTTATATAAGCTAAGAAGAAACTTTATAATACTCTTTAGCCTTAAAAATACTAATAAACGCAGGCAAGCTTATTACGCGCGTCTTATAGCTAAGGCTTCTTAAGAAGTAAAGTATAATAAACACGCTACTTTCTCGTAGCTAATTAATATTATTAATCTAGAAACCTAGATTAAAATTACTAATTATCTTTGATTTATAGCCACTTATAGCCCTATAGTTAGTGCTACTAGCTTCGCTGCTTATTCTTTACTAACTTACTGCTAGTTTACTACTGCTTAAGCTACTCTCCTTACGCGTATTAGACCTTTAGAACTCCCTAAGGAATTACAAGTTTAAGCCTTTAGTAATAATAAGTCTAAGGCTAATAAAGTTAGAAATCATACTAAAAATCAGTCTAAATATGTCTCTAAAGTCTAGCTATTAGATAGCTATAAGTCTATGCTAAGTTTTTGCTTTAAATATGAGATTTATTTAGTAGTCTAAATTATTATTAAGTGAATTATTCCCCTATTAAATCGCTGCGATCTAATAATTATTTTAGATTATAATTAGGAGTTAATTAAGCAGCTAAGAAGTTAAGATTTAGCTACTTAGTTACCGCTTATAGTCTTTAATAACCTCTTTTATTATAAAGTCTTTACATAGCACCTAAGAATTCTCAGAATTATCATAATTCTTCTATTTTACTAAATATTTACGCCGTTTGCTATTATATTTATAGGCGATAATTCGTTTAACTTTAAATTCCTCTTAATCCTCTTTAATATTATCTTATAGTAAGGTTATTTTAACTGCGTTACTTAGATTTCCTCTAAAAGGTTTTAAGCTTATAATATTAAAAACATTATATAAGCGCGTTCCTTTAGGTAACTTTAATTAATAAGCTAAACTATAATAGCTAACTTCTTTTTAATCTTATATAGTCCTAAGTACTTTATAGCTAGCTTTTAGCTAGGGCATTGTAAATTAATATTCTTAGTTAAGAGTAAGATATAGTTACCTATATTAAACTTTATTAGTACTCTCTTTTAATTATAATACTTTTCTATAGGGCCTATAAGTAGCTTAATAGCTACTTAATCTCTATATACTTATGCTTTAATTCTAAAACTCTATTTTTAGCTTAATTATTAACCATTAGAATTAGCGCAACTACTTAATCTAGTCCCCTTAGGTTATACCCTCGTAGCGCTTCTATAGGTATATAACCATAACTTATATACACGCTTATATTATAAGTAAACTATGCTATTAGGAGATAATTAACCTAATTAGTCTACTCTATATATATAAATGCTCTTAAATAGTGCTCTAAAACTTAATTTAAGCGTTTTATCTAACTATCTATCTATAGATAAAATATAGTGCTTAATCACTGCTTTGTCGCTAAGAGGTAGCAGAATATTCTCTAAAATCCACTAGTAAATATTAAACCTTAGTCTATAATAATACCTCTAGAGCTCTATAATCTTTAAAAATATATTCTAGGAAGATAGTTACTAATCTATTACTAGTTAACCACATAGACATAGGGATATAAATACTATATTTTGTAAATCTATTAACCACTACTAAGATTATATTATGCGTTCTACCTTACTAATCTTTAACTAGTAGAAGTCTAGTAATAAAATCCATTAATAATTCTTAAAAGAGGTAATCTAGCACTAGTAGCATAGCTAGCTTACTGTAAGGTTTATGTATTTGCGGTTTTAAAACTTAATAGCTAATATAAGTATATATATATACCTTAATATCTCTTTTTATTCCTAGCTAAAAATATTAGTTAGTAACTTATTAAAGAGTTTTAGTAACTCCTTAATGCTTAGTAGTAAGGTTATTATAAATTAGTAGTAGGATTTCTTTTCTTATTCCCTATAGGATAAAAACTTAATTTTTAAACATTAATAGCTTAGAGGGTCTAATAGACTATGTCTATAACATATCTAGGTTACTGCTTAATAGCAGCGCTCTCTTTTTATAATAAAGGTATCCCTCTATTATGTATCTAAAAGTAAGACTTAGATTAGGGGTTCTAATTCTATGTCTTTTATAAATATAGCGGAATTTAACTTAGAAAAGGTTCTCTATACTACTAAGACCCTAGCTATAACGCATCTACTAGGTTATAACTCCTTAGCTAGTAAATTTAGTCTTATATACAGTCTATTCCTTACTATAATACCTATATTAAGCGTGTCTAGTCTAATAGGCTTCTCTAAAATTAATAAGACCCTAGCTATTACACTACTACTAGGTAGTAACTCCTTAGCTAGTAGGCTTAGTCTTATATATAGTCCCCTTATGCTATAATAATATCCTTAGAATGTGTTTAGATTATTAGGCTTTTCTAAAATTAATAAGACCCTAGCTATTACATTACTACTAGGTAGCCACTCCTTAGCTAGCAGGCTTAGTCTTATATATAGTCCCCTATACTATAATAATATCCTTAGAGTGCGTCTAGACTATTAGGTTTCTTTAAAATTAAGAAAACCCTAGCTAATACACTACCACTAAGGAGTAACTCCTTAGCTAGCGGGTCTAGTCTTATATATAGTCTATCCTTATCTAGTTAATAAGCAGGGGGCGATTTTATAGAGCGCTAGATATTAATAGTTTTATTATAGTGTCCTTATAGCCTATTATCTATAAACTAAATACGCTACGTTTTCTTAGGGCACTAAATGCTAGCAGTTCTATTATAGCATCCTTATAGTGCATTATTTACAAATTTAGCAAGAAAGGTTAGTAATTATAAGGATACTACCTTTACCTTCCTCTCTTTACTTACATAATCTAACCTCCTTAACAGAGCGTTAGTAGGGTTTAACTTACCTACTCTATGTTTAATTATAAAGTTAAATAGATAGAGTTTATCTAGCATAGTAACCTATCTGCTAGTTAACTTTAGCTTTATAGCTAGGTACTTATAGTTTAAGTAATCTATAACCACTATAACTAGATACATTAAGTATATAAGGTAATGCCTCTAAGTTTAGAATGCCTCTTAGATAGCTAGTAACTCTATATCTAGTGTTACGTAGCATAGCTCTATCTTATTTAACTTTCTTAATATATACGCTACTAGGTGCTAGTAACCTAGTACTAACTATACTAGGATAGCCCTAAGTGCGTGTCCTAAGGTATTTATCTTAACCCTTAATAAGGCTAGTGGATTAAAGTGCACTAGAATTAGCGCCTCTTAGAATTGTTTTTATAGCTCCTTAAACATAGCTAACTTATTAGGATCTAGCTTAAACTTCGCTAGTTAGTCTCCTTAGAGTTAATTAGTTAATAGGATAACTATTTTGCTATAGCCTTTAATAAACTATCTGTAAAATCCTATAAAGCCTAGGAATAACTAGATATTAAAGATGCTATAAGGTACTAGCTAAGTTACTATTATCTTAATTCTAGCAGGCTCTATTGCGATTCCTTCTTTAGATATAATAAAGCCTAGGAATTTAACCTCCTTACATAAGAATTTACACTTTTCTAGGTTAATAAAGAGGCTTACTTCTTAGAGCTTCTAAAGGACTTATTTCACATGCCCCTTATGCGCGGCTATATCACTGCTATAGATTAGGATATTATCTAAATATATAACGTAAATCGTATCTATAAGGCCTTTAAGGGTATTATTAATATATTCTTAAAAGGTTATAGGTGTATTAACTAGTCTAAAAGGCATTACAAGATATTTAAAGTAACTATATCTACATTAAAACGCTGTTTTCCACTCATTGCCCTTGCGGATACGTAGCTAGTAGTACGCATCTTTAAGGTCTAATTTTATATAAACCTTTGCTCCCTTTAATTAGTTTAAGATCTCTATAATTAGTGATAATAGCACTTTGTCTTTAATAGTAATCCTATTAAGGGCTTTATAATCCACGTAAAGGCGTAATTTTCCTTCTTTCTTTAGCATAAATAATATTAGGGCTTTAGCTAGGCTAACGGATCTTTAAATCCATCCCTTTTGCTACACGCTTACTAAGTACTTATAAAGCACTTCTAGCTCCTTTTCTACTAAATTATATATTAGTCCCTATAGGGCGTTTTCCTCTCTTCTAATTTAATAGCATAAGTTTAGCTACCTAGTATAAGGAGAATACCTATAAGTTTATTTAAAAGATATCCTTAAACTCCTTATAGGCTTAGGTATTTACGTGGTTAACTTATAGGCTTTGCTTATCTCTATAGTTACTAGGTTATTATAGGGCCTATCTTTGTTTACTATTAAGATATTATTATCTTTTGTATAATTTTAGTTATTATCCCCTATAAGATAAATCTAATATAAGCGCGTTTTGCCTCCTTATATACCTATTACATCCCTACTGCTAGTCTAAGACATTCTTTTATAATAGGGTATCTTTAGTAACTATCTATCTAAGATATAATCACTAGTTCGTATGTAACTACCTAGTTATGCTCTAATAATAGGTCTTCACTAGTATTAGCTATATAGTAGCTAACTTAACACATTCTCACGTAGCCTATGCTATCCTTAATTAATAAGGTTTGTAATAAGATCCCTTAATGCTTAATTTCAGTAAGGGTAGCACTCTTAAGGGTTATATTATCCTTTTTACATTAGCCTAATTAACTACTATTAGTAACTTTAGGTAGATAATTAAATAGGTTACACTAGGGTTAAATAGTGCCTTTATAGCTACCTATTTATATTCTTGCTATAACTTTGCCTTAACTCTTAGTCTTAGATCTTTAAGCAATAATTTAACAAGAGTGTCTTCCTAGGGTTACACTAAGCTAATAGGGGTCTTATTTAAGTCTAATAGGTCTTTGTCTCTAGCCTAGTTATAGCTAGTCTTATACGTCTCCGTTATGTAATTACTTCTCTTACAAATAGAATAATCCGGTTTAGTGTAGCTTAGTAAAGCGTGTCCTAGCTTACTATACTTAAAATATATAAATAGCAAATTTATCTTTCTATTACCGCTTTATTACTATAGCCTTTCTAGCAAAGTAAAACATTATTATCTTTTTAACTATTATTACCTTAATCGCTTAATTAGCCTCCTTTAGTTATAACCTCTGCCTTTCTTCCTTAGCCTACTAGGTAGGTCTAACTCTTAGGGAACTCTTAGCTAAGTACCTGCTTCTTTATAGCGTTATTAAGGCTATTAATAAATATATAGATTTATAAGCATTTAGGAATTACTTTAGGCAGCTTAGCCTCTGCCTTACCCTAGATCTTTATAAACGTCTAGAATAATTAGTGATTTTCTTATCTAAGACCTATTAATATCCTTATTACTTCTAAGCACTATGCATTTTTATCTATAGTTCCTATCTTTAGCTAATCCACGAATCTATCCTAGGTGTAACCCTAGTAATTTACATAACTATCTATAGCTATATAACGCATCTATTATCGCTTTGCGTTATCTGCTAGGCAGCTGCTAGCATAGGTAACCTTAGTTATATTATCCATAAAGGTTCTATAATCTATAGTAAAAGCTATGTTTAAATCCGCTAGGAAATTCTAAAGACTCTTAAAAGTGTCCCCTTTATATATAAGTACTTTTAATTATATCTTTATAAGGCTATATCGCTATATAATAGGTACTACCTAGGGTGCTAAAGGAGGGTATTTATAAGTCCTATATCTAAGTTACCTAAGGATATAGCTTCTTCTATTATCTATAGGTTTTACTATAAGTAAGCGAGTTTCTATCTCTTTTCTATAATACATATCTAGGTCACTACTTCTTTAAGGCGCTAATTTAGTATTACCTCCTTGTTATTAATAAGTATTCCGCTTTACTAGTTATCTAATAAGGACTAGCGGACTACTCTAGTTAGGTTTAGTGGTATAATATTCTCTTGCTTATCTATAGCGTAGTTATAGCTACTACCTAATTAGGTTACTATACAATGAATTCTAGATATCTTAATCTAACTAATAGTCTATTGCCCTAAAGGGAAGAGAGATTAATTTGTTAAGGCTTTTAGCTTAGGAGTGAATAATAGAGTAAAGGTTAGATTAAAGTATTATAGCTATTAATCTGCTAGCTAGGGGTAGGTGCTTAAAGGTTTAATCTCTAGCCCTTTCCTTTATTTATGGGAAAGCCCCTTTAAATAGCCTATAGCTCTTACGTAACTAGCCCATAGCTAGCCCTTAGCTCCGTGCCCCGCTGGGTTCCACCCTTATCAATGCCGTCACCACCCTCATGGATGCCGTCGCTGTTCTGCTCCTGACACTAAGGCTAATAGTCTCTAGAGCTAAGTAGAACGTGGCTTCCTCTGCTAACTTAGTAATTCTCTAATAATCTCTCTAGGAGAGATATCCTCCTAAAGTTATTAATAAAGAGGTAGAAGCTAGCACTAATATAGAGATATATTAGGAAGAGGGTAAGGCCCTCGCTACGTATTATTCCTAGGTCTTAAATATGCTTTATTATGCTAGAGGTAGAGATAAACTAGTTACAAATAATAACCCACTTACCTTAATTAAAAGTTATACCCTCTAGGACTTTATTTATTAGTTTATTTAGGGACTATATAATAAGTCTCTAATATAGGAAGCTATTAGTTAGAATATGCTAGCTGCTAATAGCCTTTAAGGAGCTTAAGAGCTTATTAAATAAGCTATTGCTATCTTAGAGGCAAAAGCTAATCTTGCTAAATTAATAGCATAGGATATAAAGATAATACTAATAGAAAAGTTTATTAAACACTAGAGCAGGTGCTTTACTAATAAAGTATTATCTTAAGCTTATAAGCTACCCCTAGGGTTTATAGAGGTGTTAGGAGGTTATAAATAGCAATCCACTCCTATTAATGCCCTAATTACTTAGCTTTAACCCTTACTGCCTTACTTTAGGTTTCTAGGGATATATACTACCCTAGACCCTTATTAGTTTAATAGGTATTAGCCTATTCTCCTATTAGCTAAACTCCTATGCCTATAAATTAGCCTTATACTTAAGTATAATAGAGTAGAGGAATAGGTAACGTAAAGGATAGACCCTTAAATAGTTAGAGAGGACCTAACTAAGGCAATTAATAGGAAATAGTACTAACTTACTATAGTTTTAGACAAATAGTATAGGACCTCCCTAAGCACTATAAGCTCTAATAATAGCGCTAAACTTTAGTCTATAGGGATATACTTTAGATCTAAGGCCTGCATCTAAATTAAGGAACTAGTATATTAATAGTATTACGCCACTGCCTTACAGAGGTGCTTGCTTTAAGTGTAGTATTACTAGGCACTATACTATAAATTACACTATAACTAGGAATAACTTACTATAGCGGTAGGAATCCGCTTAGCTAAAGTTAATAACCCTCCCTCCTTAGAATAATAACTCATAGGTCCCTAGACAAGCCCACGCTAGGTCTGCTTAGGTATACCTAACTAGTAATAAACGCACTAATGCTAATATATCTAGGGTTATTAAAGAAGTTAGCTATAATTCCGCTATAAGAGCTTAGTATGCTCTAATTAAACCTAGAACTATTATAGAGTTAATAGTAACTAAGGATTATTGCCTTAGCTAACTTAAGCAAAAGCCCTTAAGCTTATAGTAGTTTATAACTACTAACTTATAGAAACTTAGGGTTAGAAGAGCTAATCTAAACGCTTAGGTAAAGGATATTATAGATAAAGATAAACCACTAAAGCCACTCTTAAAAAGCTTAAAAATAGCTAATTAAGAGATATTAGAATCTATTACCTAAGGGGCTTTATAGGTTATAACCCTTATTACAGAAGCTAAGCTACCTTTAAAAAAGCGGAAAGGCATGGTAATTAGCGATATTATTAAGGATAGAGACTAACCCCTAAAGTCACTCCCTTAGTAAGGGAAAAGGTGATTAAACGGAATGCTTAGGCTCTAAGCGAGATTTAGGGATGTAAGGGTTTAGGCCTTATTAACTAAAAGGCTTTAGTAAGCCACATTTCTATCCTAATCTTATTAATAGATCTATGGTAAATTAGTCTAGAGATAATAAAATAATTTTGGAAATTATTGTCTTAAGTAGTAACTCCTTTAAAGAAATATCCTAAGAAGAAGATAGTGTCCTTCTTACTTAAGGCTAACTCCGCTTAAATAGTCTCTAAAAGGTTAAAAACTCTAATCCCTAATAACTATAACACGGAACTTCTTTAAGAGTATTAGTCTAGTATAAAACTGTTTAGAATTACTATTTAAGCTTATATAGGATTTTAAAAGGAATAGGTATTTAATTTTAAACCTAGATAGGCACTAGCAGACTAAGGAGCTAAGATTAATATTATATCCTATGCTTTTATTTTAGAAGAAAACATACTAGTCTATAACTTAGGATTAGTTAGATTCCAAGGGTTATAGATAATTAACGCTAATAGATAAGAGAACATAGTCACTTATTTCGTGATAATAAAGGTAACTTACTATAGGGTCACTTGGTTAGTATAGGCTATTATTACTCTAGATAACTAGCCTAAGAACCAAACCATCCTGATCTTAGGGCTCCCTTAGCTTTATAATATAGGTGTGAGGTTTAACATTAGGAATTTAGAGTTATTAATTAGTGTTAAAGAGAAAGGAGATAAACCTGTTTCTATTAAGGGACCCTCTATAGCTTTATTAGACTAGCAGAAAGTTATGCTCTACCTAGCTAAGCCCTTAATCCTAAAGAGATATATAGGTTAGGATGATATAGATATATTACTAGATAAAGCCTTATTAGATTTAGAAGACTCTAATGATTTAGAAAACTAAGTTACTTAGAATAACCTAGTTATATTATAAAACTAAATCCATTATCCTAGGATAAACTACTAAGTAAAGACTTATTAGAAGTCCCCTTTGTTTATTTCTAGGCTAAACCCTTAGTATAGTTTGCTAGGCATGCCCTTAAATTACCTATCCTATAGTGGTGCGTAAGAAATATTAACTTATAAATTAACTTAGTCTTTATATATACTTATTAGAAGTAAACTTGCTTAAAAAGAGTCCTATGTTTTTAGAGGTTAGTACCTATAGAAGTATATTAAAGCTAACAAAAGATAATTAGCTAGGACTAATCACATAAGGGCCCTTAGCATTTCTATTTCTAACTGTGTAAAGAGTATAAAGGAGAGAGATTAATTAGGAAGCTCCTATAAAGGAAGTATTATCTTAGTTTAAGGGCTATGGAGTGACCCTAGGTCCTCTAGTCCCTAAGACTATAGTGGAAGAAATTATGCGGATGTTTTATACTTATAAAGACTTAAATGCTTTATCTATTACTAATATTCTAGCCACGGACCTTTATATACATGTACCTTAGATAAAGGAAAATATAAAACCCTAGGCATAATCACTAAAGAGACAATAGTTAAAGCCTTAATAATACTAGCTAAATCGGTTAGTAACTAAAGGGATTAA